>CM077518.1:28545061-29745061 GCA_039654895.1 Mongoloraphidia duomilia | reverse complement strand
TAGGCTATTCGAGTTTTACAATAGTTAAAAGCTTGAAAAAATGCTTTTTTTTCATTTTGGTAAATTTTAGCGATTTTCTAAGTTCTGTAGAGCCGGTAAAAATGGGAACATTAACATATTTGACTAGTGCATTTTGAAGTAAATTTTGTGCCCTTTAATTTTGAATAGGACCATTTTTTCGATAGGACCAGCCGTTTCCATATTATAAGCAAGAAATCGAAAAAAAGTGCAAAAAAATCGTGGTTTTTAGCCCACCAAAACTCCCCCGCCCTGTTTTAGAGGTCGCAAACTTGGATTTGACATCTTCTAAACATGCTTGAGGACACAAAAAAATAAAATCATTTGCTGCACCAAACGCAAGGTGGACTTCCTCTCGTGACTGGACTATTAGGAAAACCATTTTATACAATAAAACAGAACTTTGGTCCACGTCACTCGTCAGTAAAATTTTCCATTGTTAATAAAATATGGACTAATAACCATAATGAAAATCGTCAAATTATCTCATTTATTAATAAACTAGCGGCCCGTCCCGGAAACGCCCGGGTGGTATGAAATTATGATTTAATAGCGGTTTTTAAGACCCACCATTTTTTCGTACCTACATTGTTTTGATGTATCTCTAAAGATTTGGCCAGCGTTAGCCATGTAAGCGTACGAAAACAGTTTTTTTTGACAAAACACCGTCATAGTTCAGCCATTTTGTACAAAATATTTACAAATTATATACACAAACCTTCCTCGTTTATCGCTCTTTCTATTAGTGAAAACCGTTTCAAAATCCGCTGCGTGATTTAGAAGAACACGCTAAGAAAAGCATTCGCTTTCAGAACGAAATTATTTTAACTGCAAAATGTTAACTAGAATAGCTGAAAAATTAACTCCTCTAGATAAAATGTTAACAACTTAGTTAATGACGATTTAAACCTACAGTGAAGAAAAAATAACTGACGTCGTTAGCTAGATCAGTTACATTTAATTACTATACTAGCTGAATTGGTCTTTGAGTTAGATAGAGAAACAAGAAATACTCTGCTAGTCGATTTTGTTTTAACTCGAATAGTTGATTTTTTTCGTTTGTTTCGTTTTTGTTAAGTATTTTCAGTGAAAATTAAAACATTGTTTAACAACCCAGTTAAAACGTTCTAATTGTATTACTTTTGTTAAATTTATTCACTGGTTTAGTGAATAGTGTTGATTATTCTAGTAAAACTGTACTTACCCGATTATTTTTATTAAAAGATTGAAGAAAAGGATAGTGTCATATAAATCGCTTTAAGAGAAACTGAGAAAAATTGCTTCTCGATGGAATCATTTATTAGTTTACATGACATTGCGCAATATAAATTATAAATTTTACAGACGCCATTCAACTGCCGACATTATTAATCCGATGTTAGTGTTAAACTGATAGAGCGGGTATTGAAATTAATAATATTAACAGATTAATATTCTGTGAGATAAATAAAGGTGTTTTGTTTTGGTAAGTACGCATAATATTATGTTTACAACTTGTAATAGGGGTACTATAATAAAATAATATCGAAAATGTTTTTTTCTTACGTATCAGTTGTAGACTATATATTTATAATAAAAAAATGGAAACAGGTAACGACAGACAACGATAATTTATATTTTTCAGTTACTCAAGGGTTTTAATTACTTATACCCAGGGAAAGAGTTAACATTATTTTCGGAATGGCCTGTTTTTACAGCAATATGATAAAAAAAATGGTACAAGTTATAAAAAAAAGCTAAATAAAAATTTAGAAGGAAACGATGAGCATAATTCATTACTTGATTATAATTGTGCAAGCTGGAAAAAACATTTTCGACAAAAAAATTGTTTCATTTAATTCTTAATTATAATTCCTTTTTCAAATCCAATGTAATTTTATTTTTGTAGATGCTGTCAATGTCGTTGGATTTTTATAGGAACTAGTACGTGCGAAACCTATGTATAACAAAAATCAATTAAAAAAAAACTGGTGACGGTCCAAATTAGAAGTACAGGAGAGTTTCCTGCTTCATTTAACGGTAAATTAAATTATTAGCTATTATACATAATATGTCTTATTTTCCAAGAGGCAAGAATATTTTACTATTTCTTGTTTATTTTTTAGGATAGCAGTTCATTGAATAAAAGGATCGCCGCAAGCCAAGAAACATTGCAAAAGTTAAGCCTCACGTTACAACCCCTGCCAATTGTCTGCTGTTATTTTCAGTTTTTATTGAAAATTATATTATATTATTATGATTGATAACTAGTATTAAAAATTTCTATAAATAATTGGAAAAGTTGTTTTATTAAAATTTTATGTGGAATTATATTTATCAGCTGCAGTCTTGCATTACAGAACTGTAAAGAAGCCGATTTGCTTTCTTTCTGTACAATAATTGTACAGAAAGAAAGCACATCGGCATTTAATATAACTTACTGTAGCGGATTAGCCTATTAAAAACTTCTACTGATGATTCTATCAAGTCATTTTATAGAAATAATTTTATATGAAACATGTAATATCAATTTTTTGTATTTTCAAAAATGTCATGATTAATAATTAATCATAACATTTTTGAAAATACAAAAAATTGATATTAGATACATGTTTCATATAAAATTATTTCTAAAAAATGGCTTGTAGAATCACCAGTAGAAGTTTTTAGTATAGGCTGATCCGCTACAGTAAATTATATTAAATGGAACAGTTAAAATAAATACTAAATCCAGTGATTAAAATTCACTGTGTTAGTTAATAATGTATTTTTATTCCAGTAGGAAAGTATCACTAATTCAGTGTTTCTATTTCTACAGAGTTAGTTAAACATTTTGACTCGGTCAGTATTTTCATTTTACGCCAGTTGTTATAAGATTCTAACTTATGACAAATTTTATTTTTACTAGAGCAGTGAACGACTTATTTGTTATAATAATGAAGTAAATTTATTTAATACAGTGATCGTCATTCACTGTTTTGATGAAATTTTGTAGTTGAAAAATGTTCACTTCTTTAGTAAATTTCCTTAAGTGTCCCTATTTGTACTAAATAGTTTAACTGCCAGAGCGAATTATTTCTTAGCGTGAAGTAAGCGAAGAAACAGACAGAGGCGGACAGCGACTTTGTTTTATACTATATAGTGATAGAGATTACTGGAATAATATTATAGGTTTACATTTTATATTACTTACGGGAATTAGGTATTTAAGTTTAAAAAAAATTATTAATTTTTTAATTTTTTCTAATAATTTAACATAAATAATATTGAAAATCGAAAAGAAAACATTTTTTAAAGCTATAGATAAATTAATTAAAATGTATAAAAATTTAAAAAATATCACGTGACTTCAAAACGCGCCAGGAATGTTTGTGACGTCGTTAAGTTAAAATGTGTCTGCATTTGTTGGTATTTGTGTATATATATTACACATACTATCAAAAATAATAAATTTTTAACTTGGTAACCATGGATACAAAGACCATAGATAACATAATGACGTCACACGCGTTCGGATTCTTTCGGCGCGTTATCGGAACTGAGTTTAAAAATTAATTTTTATTTAAATATAACTTTTTAATTAGTAAGCAAAAAAATTAAATAAAGACAGTTTTGCTATAAAACTTGTATGAGTCCTTCCATTTAAGTAAAAAAAAAAATCATTTAAAAACCCAATTGAGAAGAATTTTTAATGTTATGATTGCATCTGTATTATGGATGTAAACAAAACATTACAGTGACATGCGATAATTTGTGTACAAATCACCCTGCGCATGTCGAGTAACTTTTATTTCAGTCGCGAGTACCTACGGTAAAAAATTGTCGTCCGGGTAACTTTTTTAACCCATTCCGAACGCCTGGAGAGGACAGCTTGGTGTATTGTTTTATACCGTCCTGGCCTTTGGAGCAAGCTGTCGCGGTTTCGAATCCCACCAAGCTCATGGATGTTTTGTGATGTCATTTAGTTTTAAGTTTATAATGTTATTTGATTTGATGTAATTAAAACGTCAATGACCTAAGTTGAGGCGTTTATAATCTACAATAAATAAAAACTCGGGTCGCAGTGCCAAAACCCTGCCGACATTATTAGTGAGGTAGCTTAGAAGTTAGAACTGTATTTTAAGATTACCGATACCTGGCGGATAAAAGCACCAAATTTGGTATGAAGGTACCTTAGGGTATATTAATAAATATTAGCCTAGGAGCCCTCTGGGATTTCTGATAAACAACTTTTGGCGGCCGAAAAACCACGAAATTTTAGCACCTTTTTTGATTTTTTCGAAATATCTCAGAAACGGTCGACTTAAGCAATTCTTCCATTATGTAGTGTTTTAAAGAAGATTGCAGTTCCTACAATTTTCATTCCCACAACTTTTCTGTGGTATTTATGGTACACGCGCTACAGCTTCTTGAAAATCACGCGCTTTTTGTAACCAATCCGATTTGAAATTTTTTTTTCTTAGATAGCCCGTTTATTAAGGAAGGTTATAGGCTATTCGAGTTTAAAGCTTGAAAAAATACTTTTTTTTCATTTTGGTAAATTTTGGCGATTTTCCAAGTTCTGTAGAGCCGGTAAAAATGGGAACAGAAACATATTTGACTAGTGCATTTTGAAGTAAATTTTGTGCCCTTTAATTTTGAATAGGACCATTTTTTCGATAGTACCAGCCGTTTCCATGTTATAAGCAAAAAACCGAAAAAAGTGCAAAAAAATCGTGGTTTTTAGCCCACCAAAACTCCCCCGCCATGTTTTAGAGGTCGCAAACTTGGATTTGACATCTCCTAAACATGCTTGAGGACACAAAAAAATAAAATCATTTGCTGCACAAAACGCAAGGTGGACTTCCTCTCGTAACTGGACTAGAAGTATTACGTGTGTTGCAATAATTTTTCGAGTACTTTTAATTATTGCATATTATATCACTTGAAAGTGGAACAATGCATGAATTCTCGATTATTTCATAAAATTCGTAGAAATATGAATAATTTATTAAAAAAAAATAAATACTTGGATAGCATATTTAAAGGGATTATTTAAAATACGTCTTCAGCCAAAAAAATCAGAAAAATATATTTCACATAATTATTTTACTATTTGTTCACACTTGAATTTTTCGGTTTTGTTATGTTCATTATTAGAAGTCGTTTATCGTTTAGATCAGGATAGCAATGCCTAACAATGACATATATAAAATAATTGAAGAATGACATGTCAAATGAAAATGTACAATTATGATGATATAGATTTCATATTAAATGAATTGCTGTAATTAAAATCAAGTTAATTCAATTTCGTACACAACAGGTTTATTAGTAGAAAAATTAAAAAATCGTCTTGTTAGAAAAAACAAGCATGAAAACTTATGCCGGGTTTCCAACAAACGGACACGCTTGCGACTGAGTTTTGTTTGCAAAAACAGAAACAAGTTTCAGTTTTAGAAACAAAACTGAAACTCTGTTTCCACCAAACGGACTGAAAATAAGTTGCAGTTGTGTTTTTGTTTTCAACCGTTTCCAATAGACGGACAGTATATACATAATCGTCCTCTACGACGACTTTTTTGTTAAGTGAGCAATTAAACTCATAAAAATTGGTACCTACTAATAATTGTAGGAATTTCTGAAGCTGTAAAATGTTTTGGGAAATTCGAACAAATGAATAGCAGTAAAACATTTGGGTGAAAGCGCAATAAAAACGTTTCAACTACAAGGATAGGGTTCTGGTTGACAATATAATTATAGCATTTACAATAACCTAAAGGTATTAGTATCCTTATAAACAATTAAATTCACATATTATTATCATTATTGCAAAAATGTTGAAATTTAAACCGTTAACTATTTGAAATAAAATTAAAACTAATTCTAGAAGAAGTGTGCCTCCACTTCTAAAAAACATTAGGTACTTATTGAAAACGAAAGAAATTATAGACACAAATTATGTACACAATTGCCACCACTGAACCGATGACACATTGAGACACACATTAAAAAAAATATATGTATAGATTAATCATTAAAATATGAAACAACATATTTCTCATAATTTGAAATATTACTGGTTTGAGATTTCGAAATTTAAATACATGTTTAATTTTTCGTGAAACTTACGATTTTCAAATCCTGTATCACAATATCAAAATATGAGGCGTTAATAATATTATTGATAAATAATATTATAATAATTAACTGTTGCTGTTCGATAAAAACACAACGTGCCGTTTCCACCTAGCGAACACTGTTTTCAAAAACAAAGACACAACACAGAAACCTTTTGATATTTCCGCCAAGCGATGGGACTTTTTCTTGTTGAAAAAAAAACAGTCGCCGGCGACTCAAAATCTTCGAAATGTTTCTTATTCTGGAAACTCGAGTTGCTGTTCTGTCGAACTTGACAGAGTTGTTGTTTTGTCCGTTTGGTGGAAACCCGGCATTATAAATATCGCAAAATCGATCATTGTTACTTATAATACATATCTTCAGCATTAAGTTGATCACCTATAAAGTGCCCATATCACTTTTCAAAACAAAGTTAGATACTCATAGCGGAAAAATACTTTTCTCGAAAATTGACAAACTTTGAAGACCCAGATTTTGTGAAATAATTTTCTCAAACTTTTTTTACTGAAGATGTATTTTAGATAATCCCTTTAAATATGCTACCCAAGTAGGTATTTTTTTTCAATAAATTATTGATATTTCTACGAATTTTATGAAATAATCGAGAATTCATACATGTACCACTTTCAAGTGATATATGCAATAATTAAAGTAGATACTCTAAATATTATTGCACCACACGTAATACTTCGATAAAATGTTACTTTTTAATGTCCAATTGGTTTTATATCATTTGCTTTTGCCAATCAAAAGTTATAGCCACTTATGTACAGCGCGCGCGCTCCCGTAAACCTATTCCAGCAAGCGAACGGCCGACGCACGTAGGGCAACGTGGAGCGTTAGTTAGCAAATTACTGCTCGCTCAATTTTAACTCAACACGTCATATATATTTCTTTAGTAAAATTTTCTGTCCTTTCCAATGGTGCTGTCAGTTTTTTCATACAAATTGAATTTAAAAAATTATTCATGAAATATCGTATTTTTGCACCTAAATTGTTTAATAAAAAATTTTCCGCACAATTTCTCACGGTAGCATATTTTTGATATTTTGTTCTCCACACCTCTCTGAACACGTTTCAACAAAAATTATCGATCGAGGAATTTTTCCGAAGTGAAAATCTAATTTGACTTCCCTATTTGCTAATATACAGGCATTGTGGTTTATTATGTCAACTTAAGTATGTTTTTGGACAAAATAAAAAATTTCACCCCTTAATAGGTACATCCCTTAAAATTACATTTTTTTCTTAATTGCAATATTATTATCAATCCAACATCTGCACCAATTTTAATACTTCAGTAAGTAAATCCGTATCCGCTACTAAAATTCATAAAATTTGTAAGTGGGTTCACATACCTAAGTAACAAGTTTGCAACAAGAAAAATGCCCAAAATTGAGCTAAAAAATCCGACCTTCCAACCACTTAAAATTTCATTACCTAAAACAACAGGCAAAACCTTTACCGTAAAACTCAACAACTTTACTCAATAGCGAAAACTTTACACTGGACTACTCAATAGGCAAGTAACTTAAACAGTACTATCTCACACATAACTGACAAATGGTAGCTCCTTGTAAATTAACAGTGTCCCGATAATAAGCGACCAAAGGTCTAAGAGGACAACAGGACACCGACGTATCTCACAAGCCTTCCGAACCTGGAGATAAAGAGCAGATCGCACCGTCAGATTGCGTTTAAAAATGTAACAGAACACCGACGTGACTCACAGGCCTTCCGAACCTGGAGATAAAGGGCAAATCGCACCGTCAGATTGCGTTTAAAAATGTAACATGAAATCGCTCTCAAAATTCAGTCAGTCTCAATCACTAATAATTGTACTTCACTTAAAAAAATAATTTCAAAAAATCAGAGAAAAATTCAAGATTATTAAAATTTAAAACACGTCATGACAAGCACATGTTCCTTTTCACCTGTCAAACGGATGGTCCTGAACTAGATCGCAACATCCCTTTCGTGCCTTACAGAACACTGGCTTCATGATGGCGGATTTATCGAAATACAAGGATACATATTGGCCACTCAATTTGGTCGTACAAAGATGATGCAGCATGGGGGCTCATGTATATATGTTGCTGAGAAACTTAAATTTAAAGTCATTCATATTAGTAAACTAAACACTGAAAAGGATTTTAATTGCTCTGCTGTTGAAATCCTGAACCATAATTAGACTGTTATTTGCATAATATAGAGGGTATCTGATTGACACCAACATATTGACTTTGCGCATTGGATTAAGTAAAAGGAAAAGATCAACAAGCTTATGGCTTATTACGTGGAAGGTAAATGTCGAGACCGTGTGGATCGCATGATCGCTCTACACTAGCGACACCCCTATTCCTCGACATGAATTACTTTTTTTTTATTTGAAAACGAAAAAAAAATACTATGCGACTTGGTTTCTGTGGCCATTATCGCTATATAATATAGAGTGGTATTACATAATTAGTGTAGGTATGTTACATGTGATTACAATATGGTTTGTGAATTATCTTGTCGTAAGTATTGGTATTTACATTGGATATGGTGTATAATGTAATAATGTATATTATAATATATTGTAAGTATAAATTTATATTTTGTTGATTAAATTTGTTATTTTTAAATAGTTAATTAATTTTGTAATTTTTTCAGGTTTATTAATTTATTAATACTTCTTTTATGTTGCAGAACATCTTCAGCTGTTTTCTAAGTGCGGCGTATTCGATACATTCGGTTAGTAGATGGTTATCTGTGCAGGGAATATTGCAAGTTGTGCATGTTGGAGGGTTCTCTTTCTTCATTATAGGTAAACTTGTGTTATATTCGTGTGTCCTATTCGCAGCCTATTTAGTATTATTTGTTCTTTTTTTTTTAGTATGATAGGGTTTTCCCATTTTGTTGTATCGTCTTTGATTAGCCTTAATTTATTGTTTAGTAACTGACTCCATTTTGTTTCCCAGACTTTTTTGATTAACTGTTTAAAATATATTTTTAGGTCGGTATCGGTCACTGTTTCGCTGAGCGGTAAATCTCCTGTAAAAGATGCTTCTTTGGCTAGTTCGTTCCGAAATGAGATGGGATCCATGCAAAGGTGACTGTAACTTTGAATTCTTGATGTATTTTGTTTATTAATTGTTTAATATCTTGTATGTGTGGGTTTTTCGGTGAAAATTGTTGTATTGATTGAAGAGCGCTGATTGAGTCTGTGTATATTATTATCTTGTTTGGTATTTTCCTATTTATGTATTCTTGAAGAAAGTACTTTATTGCACATATTTCGGCAGTGTAGATGGAATTTAGATTAGATAATTTTATTTTTTTTTTGAGTTATTATTTGTATAGTACGCACATCCTGTATTATCGTTTGTTTAGGAGCCGTCTGTGTATATTTTTTGGTAGCTTGTATATTTACTGTTTAGTTCGTTCAGATATAAATTAAAAATTGAACTTGATGTTTCTGCTTTTTTGTGTAATGTTAGCGAGTAGTTTATTGAAGGGGAGTGTAGTAGCCAGGGTGGATTATTGTTTGGCGTTTCTTGGTTGGTTTCTGGAAGCATGAATTACTAAACTGCCAATCTATAGGTAACAATAACATTTCGAATCTATAGGTAAAAAAATATTAAATGTACCATAGATACGAGTTAGGCAGCTTAGTTCATGTCTAGGAATAGGGATGTCGCTAGTGTAGAGCGATAATGCGATCCCAACGATATCGATATTTACTGTTTATTTATTTATAATAAATAACTGTCATCATTGACTAAGTAATATAGGTAAGACACCTAATGTCTGTTGTTTGAAACGTGGAGCCTCCAATTCATAAAGAACCGACAGCCTAACTATGTGCATCTCTCTCAAGAACTTTATTTACTAATCATGCATCTCTATTTGAGTTGAGGCTCGACCGGTGCTGCCACAAAAATCAGCGGTAAAAAAATGACTCATTCCGATTAAAAATATTTTCAAACCTCCTTGTTGCAATGGTTTCGACTTTCGTGCAAATCGCGAATGTGCTAACCTCCATGGTGCTAACCTTGGCGAATGTGCATTGTGCAGTAGCTTTGGAATTATATTTGAATTTATGACATTATTTTTTGATGTTCATAGGGGACTGGATTAATTAAATATTTTTCAAAAAAAAGACATTGCGTATTGGGTACAAAAGAGTTGTGTCACCATTTGTGGGCTCCGTTTTTTACCATTTTAGTACGGAATTATTTTCAGTAAAATAAAAAATTATCAAAATATGCTGTTTTTTATAAAAAAAACTGAAACTGAACATTTCTATTTATTCTAAAAAATGTTATATTGCTTGTTTCAAAATTTCACGAATTTTATCACAATCATTCACAATCTTAATTTGAGACTATGCAGGTAAGAATATATAAAAGTGGACAAAATACCCCAAAAATAATAACTGTTCTTGAAATTCAAAATACATTCGAAAAAGTATTTCAGCATTTAATATAATATAATATATAGTGCAACTTCAACCTCCTTACTCCGAATGCGAAAATTGCGAGGTAATTTGTACGTGTTTGAAATATTAATAGAAAGTAATTTGTCAGAAATTTTAAAATGCAAAATATTACACAAATTGAGAAAAAACAGTATCAACTCAATAACATATATATTAATAGAAAGTAATTTGTCAGAAATTTAAGAAAACATTACCACGGTTATTCAAAATTATGTTAAAAATTTCAGAGCTAAGATCATAGACACTATTCGCTATGTGCAGCTGCTTGGAAGGGAGACGCTAAACGACCGTGCGCGCTTAGCGGCGAAAACTGGCATTCTTAGGGCACGTCAGTGACGTCATATACTGATATAAAATCAAAAGTAAGAAATGACAATTCGTAAATGCTGCATTATTAATTGTAATAATACATAAAAAATAGTGATGTTAGCTCTTATTGTTTCCCAAAATATAAGCATAAGTTAATTCAAAGAGAAAAATGGATTTCCATCGTGAGAAAGCACAAGTAAGTATCATAACCTTAATTGTACATTCACAATAATGTAGTGTGAACGCACTAGAAAATATATATTTAATATAAAATAAATATAAGAATAATGAAATTTAATAATTTTTATAAAATTACAACTTGAATTTTGATATTAAATTAATAAAATAAGACAATATATTCTTTTATATATATGACAGAATATATGACAGATGTGACAGATAAAATTGTACTATTTACTACTTATATTAGAAATAATAATAATTAAAGACTACTGTTAATATATAAAAGAACTTACATAAACTTTAACAGAATAAGGCTCAGAAGTTACTAAAGTCCGCCTAATTACTGCTGCTCGAATCAAATAGCTTTTTCCATTTTGTCTTAATTCTCCAACATCAATTCCATGATTAGCCTCAGCTAAAGTTTTACCCTTTGACACAGTTTGAGGTTGAAAGTTTATAGTATGATTTATTTTTTCAAAACCCGTTTTTAATATGGCATTCATACTTTTTACTTTTATCATTAATTTTAATTTTAATTCACTTTTTACTAGTTGTCCCATTTGACATAATGTATAAAAGTGGCAGTGGTCTCGCCGATTAATGCCGCTAGATGTCTCGACTTTGATGTTGCACATAGCGAATAGCCAAGATCTTGAAATGCAGGACGCCGAAAAAAATAGCTTTTTAGGCGCGATCTTAGCGAAGCTAGAAGCGCCTATATACACTCGCTTTGTCTGTACGTCTGTGAATCTGTGAATCTGTAACGGATTTTTTGTATCAGTCGTACAGCCCAAACGGGTTAACCGATTTTAAAAAACTTTTTTTTGTTCAATTCCTCTCGGGGTCTATTTGATCCTAACGTCGCCCGATTTTTGAATTTTGGCCCCAGAGGGGAGCAAATTAGAAAAAACGGTGTTTTTTGCTTATAGTTTGCTCAATTTAAGTCAGATCGATTCGAAACCTGTCTTAAACGAAAGAGCAGAAAATTTTAGATAGATTTCATGTATAATATTGTGTCAAAACTGTTTTTTTATACAGATTTATATGATTATTAAACGAAATAAATGCGACTTTATCTAATAAATCGCGAACTTGTTTCGGTTGTCCTTGTCTGTTGCACAGTGTGATATGGATATTGGAAGATAACGTATGCTCTGTCTTATATTGCATTATTTAAATATAGTTATTCAATTTTTTGACTGCTGATGTTTGAATTTAAGTTTAAAAACCCTGGCCTACTGAGTTAAAATGACGTGTAACTAATTTATTGACGTCGATCGGATCGGACCAAAATTTCTCGACGTTCATACCCCGGCTTTCGTCCGGGTGTAAATCGTACTTTTGAATTTTCACCCACTTCCCGTGATCCGATTGAGTTGAAATTTTGCACACATGTGTAGCTCCGGTGACAATACAATATTATGGTAACTAGCTGACCGGCCCGGCTTTCGTCCGGGTGTAAATCGTACTTTTGAATTTTCACCCACTTCCCGTGATCCGATTGAGTTGAAATTTTGCACACATGTGTAGCTCCGGTGACAATACAATATTATGGTAACTAGCTGACCGGCCCGGCTTTCGTCCGGGTGTAAATCGTACTTTTGAATTTTCACCCACTTCCCGTGATCCGATTGAGTTGAAATTTTGCACACATGTGTAGCTCCGGTGACAATACAATATTATGGTAACTAGCTGACCGGCCCGGCTTTCGTCCGAGTGTAATTCGTACTTTTAAATTTTCACCCACTTCCCGTGATCCGATTGAGTTGAAATTTTGCACACATGTGTAGCTCCGGTGACAATACATTATTATGGTAACTAGCTGACCGGCCCGGCTTTCGTCCGGGTGCAAATCGTACTTTTGAATTTTCACAGGCAAAAGGTCTTTCTCCGGTAACGTTTCGGATAAATGTAATAAAATCAGACTAAGGAAATAAAGCACACTAAACAATTGAAAAGTCACGTCACGAAGTAGTGTAACGTCACTTTTGTAAAAATTATCCGATCCTTTTGAAAATTAATATTTGAGAGTTTTATAGGACACAAAAAAATAAAATGGCGTCAGATTTCAAAATGGCGTCCATATGTACTTTTTCGTAAACATTATCCGAATCTTTTGAAAATTAATATTTGAGAGTTTTATAGGACACAAAAAAATTAAATGGTGTCAGATTTCAAAATGGCGGCCATATGTACTTTTTTGTAAGAATTATCAGATCCTTTTGAAAATTGATATTTGAGAGTTTCATAGAACACAAAAAAATGAAATGACGTCAGATTTCAAAATAGCGGCCATTATATATACTTTTTTGTAAAAATTATCCGATCCTTTTGAAAATTCATATTTGCGAGTTTTATAGGACACAAAAAAATAAAATGACGTCAGATTTCAAAATGGCGGAAATATGTAGAACTCCTTTCTAAAAATTATACGATCCTTTTGAAAATTGATATTTGAGAGTTTCATAAGACACAAAAAAATAAAATGACGTCAGATTTCAAAATGGCGGCCGTATGTACATTTTTGTAAAAATTATCCGATCCTTTTGAAAATTGATATTTGAGAGTTTCATAGAACACAAAAAAATAAAATGACGTCAGATTTAAAAATGGCGGCCAAATGTACTTTTTTGTAAAAATTATCCGATCCTTATGAAAATCGGTATTTGAAAGTTTTATAGGACACAAAAAAATAAAATGACGTCAGATTTCAAAATGGCGGCCGTATGTATTTTTTTGTAAAAATTATCCGATCATTTTGAAAATTGATATTTGAGAGTTTCATAGGCTGCACAAAAAAATAAAATGACGTCAGATTTCAAAGTGGCGGCTATATATACTTTTTTGTAAAAATTATCCGATCCTTTTCGGTATTTGAAAGTTTCATAGGACACAAAAAAATAAAATGATGTAAGATTTAAAAATGGCGGCCGTATGTACTTTTCTGTAAAAATTATCCGATCCTTTTGAAAATTGATATTTGAGAGTTTCATATAACACAAAAAAATAAAATGACGTCAGATTTCAAAATGGCGGCCATATGCACTTTTTTTTTAAATTATCCGATTCTTTTGAATATTGATATTTGAGAGTTTTATAGGACACAAAAAATAAAATGGCGTCAGATTTGAAAATGGCGGCCATAATATGTACTTTTTTGTAAAAATTATCCGATCCCTTTGTAAATTGATATATGCGAGTTTTATAGGACACAAAAAAATAAAATGACGTCATATTTCAAAATGGCGGAAATATGTAGTACTCCTTTGTAAAAATTATCCGATCCTTTTGAAAATTGATATTTGAGAGTTTCATAAGACACAAAAAAATAAAATGACGTCGGATTTCAAAATGGCGGCCGTATGTACATTTTTGTAAAAATTATCCGATTCTTTTGAAAATTGATATTTGAGAGTTTCATAGGTCACAAAAAAATAAAATGACGTCAGATTTCAAAATGGCGGCCATATATACTTTTTTGTAAAAATTATCCGATCCTTTTGAAAATCGGTATTTGAAAGTTTCATAGGACACAAAAAAATAAAATGATGTCAGATTTTAAAATGGCGGCCGTATGTACTTTTTTGTAAAAATTATCCGTTCCTTTTGAAAATTGATATTTGAAAGTTTCATAGGAGACAAAAAAATAAAATGATGTAAGATTTAAAAATGGCGGCCGTATGCACTTTTCTGTAAAAATTATCCGATACTTTTGAAAATTGATATTTGAGAATTTTATAGAACACAAAAAAATAAAATGACGTCAGATTTCAAAATGGCGGCCATATTTACTTTTTTGCAAAAATGATCCGATCTTTTTGAAAATCGGTATTTGGAGTCTCATAGGACACAAAAAAAATAAAATGACGTCATATTTTAAAATGGCGGCCATATGTAGGTACTTTTTTGCTAAAATTATCCGATCCTTTTGAAAATTGATATTTGAGAGTTTTACAGGACACAAAAAATTACTTCAGATTTCAAAATGGCGCCCGTATGAACTTTTTTGAAAAATTATCCGATCTTTTTGAAAATTAATATTTGCGAGTTTTATAGGACGCAAAAAAGTAAAATGATGTCATATTTAAAAATGGCGGTCATTATGTTGTGTCTTTTTGAGTCAACATAATACTCTACATTGTCGACACAACATTGTTTTGTTTGGCAGTTTCTGTTAGCTACGCTTTTGAAACAAACAAGTAATTCAAAATTATAATTTCGTTGTGATCAGACCTATTTTAGACTCATCTTGATTAAATCAATTTTTGCTGTGTTTTATTTATTTATTATTAATTTTATATAAGTATCTACGATAACATTAAATCAAGTAAAAAAGATCTTTATAATAGGTATATATTTCTTTGTAGAAATTATCCGATCCTTTTGAAAATTGATATTTGAGAATTTAATAAGACACAAAAAATTAAAATGGCGTCAGATTTCAAAATGGCGATCAAATAATAACTTTTTAATTGTATTATTTATATCTTTGATAAATTCGGTTTTATATACAATTCGTAAGAAGCATAGCTTCTGTCGGGTGTCTTACGACACATCATGACTTTTTTATTTAGCCGGTTCCGAGTAACGCTTAATAGTTAACCGTTGCTATGGAAAATTGTTTAAAAAATTCACTGTACCTACTAGTTTTTCTATGTAATCCAATACATATTTATATTAGGTCTTATGGCTCATAGCCTACTACAAAATTATAAATCTTCTCAGTGTTATTTTCCCTATGTTCGATAAAACCGTTTACACACAGTACCTACATGAATATCGCGCCTTGTAATTCTTGAATTACTTGTATCCTCCAAAATTTTTTATATTATATTTTAATTTTTTCAAGGTCTCGTATTTATTTCGTAATTAATTGTTGTGTAACCATGGTAAACGAGAAATTAAATAAAGTCCAAGGAGGTGTTATAAAGTCTATTTTTTTACCGTAGAAATGTATTTGTTTGACTCAAGTTGGTACCACAAACATTTAGTTATATTTTAAGGTTTAAAATTTTACAAAATAAAAATTGGAAAGTAACCATGGTAACAGAAAACTAATATAATTTTTTTATAACCAATTCTTAATTTGAGTTTTCAAAAATTAAATAATATAATAAAGAAACCCTGCTAATTTTTTGACGACAAATTTGCTTTAGAAAACAGTTATAAAGAACTATGAAAATCATTGTAACAGAAACCATTTTTATACCTACAAGTTTTCAAAATCGTATCTAAACGTGACAAATGTCAATATACAATATTAAGAATTATTATCACAATATTAAACTTTCGTAGCTGTTCATTATTTTAAATAAATTAATTCTTGCGGTTATTTATTATCTAATATGAATTGTTCGCTCATGGTTCGCTCAAAAATGGACATACAAAAAAGAACTATGACAATTACTTGCTGTAATTTTTTTTATAAGCTATAAATTCTTCTTTTTATTGTGTAGTTTCACAAATCATTTATTCAATATGTTGAAATAAAACTCTATATTTAATAATAAAAATAGGTACCTACAATGAAACGAATATAATACACACGCACAAAAAGATTTACTTATAAAAAAATGCACATAATGTCAATTATATTAATTCTTCAAACTTCATAATATACAACATATTATAAAACAGCTATAAAACATTTAAATTATTATAGGTACCAGAAATTTCTAAAATTTAGTTAAAAAAATATAATGAAAAACACAATTCTGGAAATTTTTAACCAATTTAGCTTTTTTCAGATTTTTGACATTTTAAATATTAAATGACAGTCATTTATTAAATAAATTGAAATAAACAGTTTATGGAGTGACCGTTGGAATCGCATGATCGTTGCTGTGGGGACTAATGTATTGCCACATATATCTATTTATTAAAAGACGTGCATAACTATTTAATACAAAATACAAATTTATTCATTCAAGAAACTGAAAACGTACACAAGCAAAAATAATAACAATTATTGTCGTTAAGCGTATTGCGTAACTAACCAAATTCAAAAACTTAAAACTAATACTCTCACGCCCGTACGGCGATTGAGGGAACTTGGGTGCTTGTTAGTGTGCCGCGCCGGTAACTCTCTAATTTACCAGCTTGCGGTTCCCCACACCACCCCCCTCCTAGTGAAGGAGAAGTGGCAGAGATCTCGTGGATTTGGTTTTTAGAGAGATCGATGTTGACTTTCTTCTTCTTCTTAGCCGGATACGTCCGTAGAGATGAAGAAAACGTCGTCTGATAAGGTTGAAGACTTGATGAATGAGATGGATCTCGTTGTTGAGGTATAGTAGGTTGACTCGCAGTCTCTGACTGCTGAGAAGTACTTGGAATTTTATCAGAGTTTAACTGTTGAGACTGATTAGTTTGTTGTAAGGCACTTGGTTGATCTGGAGGTTGAACTGGATCATTGAAGACATCGTCAGTTGCCAGATGTGCTGGTTTGAGACGTTCAACGTTGACAACTGTTTCTTTGCCGTTTAAATTGATGACAAAAGTGCGGTCATCCTCCAATCTTCTAACAACTTCATGAGGACCTGAGTAGGGTTGTTCCAAAGGTCGTTTGACACCATCTACTCTGAGAAAAACGTGTGAGCACGTGTACAAATCTTTGTAACAGAAGGTTTTCTGTTTACAATGATGAGCAGCAGGAACTGGCTTGACATTTCTCATGTGAACTCGGAAGCCTTCTAAGAAAAATTTAGGATCTTCAGGTGGATCTTCATGAGTGAAGAATTCTCCTGGGATTCTAAGCGTTGAACCATATAAAAATTCGGCTGGAGAGGCCTTTAATTCTTCTTTATAGCATGTTCGTAGGCCTAAGAGGACTGTAGGCAGTACTTTAATCCAATGAGGGTTCTGATGACACATGATGGCTGCTTTCATTGTACGGTGCCATCGTTCTATCAAACCATTTGCAGATGGATGATAAGCAGTGGTACGAATGCGTTTGCCACCAACTAGGTTTAGTAACGAAGTGTATAAAGCGCTTTCAAATTGAGAACCTTGATCTGTGGTCACTATTTTGGGACATCCAAATCGAGCGATCCAGTGAGAAAAGAATGCATTTGCTACTGTGTCAGCTGTAATGTCTCTAACAGGTATGGCTTCAGGCCATCTGGTGAATCTGTCCACCATGGTGAGACAATACTTGAGTCCGTCAACTTCTGGAAGTGGTCCAACTAGGTCGATATGAACATGGTCGAATCGTTGGTCTGGATTTGTGAAAGTACCTGGTTGTGTGTGTACATGACGACCAATCTTTGATTTCTGACATGGAACACAATTGCGTGCCCAATACGTGATGTCCTTATTCATTGATGGCCAGACATACCTCTGTGATATTACCACATTAGTATTTCGACTACTGGGATGAGACAGGTTGTGAAATGTATCGTAGACTTGACGACGAAACTGCTCGGGAACGTACGGTCTAATATCGTTTGTAGATACGTCACAGTATATGACCTGATGATCCTTACCATATGTAAGTTTCTGAAGCTTGAGAGATGACTTATCGTCAGCTAGAAGTTCTTGAAGTTCTTGATCGGTAGCTTGAGCTTGAGCCAACTGGTTAAAATCTATTGTTGTAGGAAATCGTAGAGCATCTATACGTGACAAAGCGTCTGCTACACTGTTAGATGATCCATTGATATACTGGATGCTTGTTGAGAACTGGCTGATAAAGCTTAACTGTCTAAGCTGAACTGGCGTTGTTGATTTGTCATTTTTGCGTCGAAAAGCGTGTACTAACGGCTTGTGATCAGTTCTGATGACAAAATCTCGTGCTTCCAGCCAAGGTCGAAAGTATTTAATAGCTTCATAGATAGCTGTCAGTTCTCTATCATATGTACTGTACTTTTGCTGACCTGGTGATAACTTACGTGAGAAAAATCCTAAAGGTTGCCAAAAATCATTAACTGATTGTTCAAGAACTGCACCAACTGCTGAACTAGAGGCGTCTGTAGTTAATCGTAGATCTGCTGAATGAACTGGATGAGCCAACAGAGTGGCTTGAGCAAGCTGATGTCTCATTTTATCAAACGCACTTGATGTTATCAATGTCCACGGAACTGGACGTTTATCATTCTTCTTAGAATCTTTAAGAATGTCGTTCAGTGGTGCTTGAGTTGCAGCTGCATTTTTGATATGTCGTCTATAAAAATTAATTGCGCCTATGAAGCGACGTAATTCTGCAATAGTTTCAGGCTTTTTAAAGTTGACCAGTGCATTAACTCTATCAGGAAGAGGTAGTACACCATCAGGAGTAATGCGATAACCAAGAAAATCAATTTGATCTGATCCAAAGACACATTTATCAGCGTTGATACACAGTCCATACTCGCTGAGTCGCTTGAGGACGGAACGAAGGTGTTCTTCATGTTCTTCTTGTGTTGTAGAAGCGATGAGGAGATCGTCAATGTATGCATAAACGAATTCTAAGCCTGATAAAACTTCGTTGATAAATCTTTGAAAGGTTTGTGCAGCGTTTCGAAGACCAAAAGGCATACGGAGAAATTCAAAGAGACCGAACGGTGTGAGCACTGCGGTTTTAGGCACATCTTCTTCTGCAACAGGAATATGATGAAAAGCCTTTTTTAGGTCGATCTTTGAAAACATTTTCTTGCCTGCTAAGATTGATGAATAATCTTGAATGAGAGCGATAGGATATCGATCTGGAATTGTCTGGCTATTGAGTTGTCGATAATCTCCACAAGGTCTCCAGTCTCCATCTTTCTTCGCTGCCATGTGCAGGGCACTAGACCAAGGACTACTGCAAGGTCTGACATTACCTAGATTAATCATGAGTTGAAACTCTGCCTTAGCTTGTTTTAAACGCTCTGGACGAAGTGGTCGAACTCTACAAAAACATGGCGAACCAGTTGTTGAAATGTAATGTTTCACTGCATGTTTCTTTGAAGCGTTGTTGGAAGGATTGCCTAAAAGTTCTTGAAATTCTTGAAGAATAGATGAGTAACGTGAATTACTGCTTAATGACGTAATTGTATTAACAGGTGCAGGTGCAAACGTACCTATTGATTCAACGCCGGTGCTAGTGTCCATGATTTTACTGTGACTTAAGTCGACTGCTATATTGTATTTATACATCAAGTCGGCTCCAATGATTGGATATGGTAAATCAGCAATGGTGAATATCCAATTAATCGGTCTGCGAAGTCCAAGGTTGAGTGTAAGAGCTTTTTCTCCAAATACTTGAATAACTCCCTGGTTAGCTGTGTATAAAAATTGACCTGTGGGCTGCTTATTGTCATTGTGAGCTGGTGGAGTGACAGAAACTTGTGCTCCTGTGTCCATGAGAAATTGAACTCGAGAAATTTGATCTAAGACGAATAGTCGGCGAGGACTATTTACACCATCAGCAGTCGCCGAATCTATTGATGGTTGGTCTCGTTTCCCTGGTTGCTCTCATATGAACATGGCCTCACACACTTCTTGGCCTTGTCGCCAAACGATCTGTGATAAAAACAGATTTTTTCACTAGAATTAGGAGATTTAGAACGGCTTCTAGACGAGTTCAAGTTTGAACTACGCGATCTACCGCGATTACCTCCGTTATTGCTCATTAAATCTAGCCTCAAAGACAGCTTGTGCACCTCCTCGGAGAGTGTTTGCAATTG
The DNA here is from genome assembly GCA_039654895.1 of Mongoloraphidia duomilia. Taxonomy (NCBI): domain Eukaryota; kingdom Metazoa; phylum Arthropoda; class Insecta; order Raphidioptera; family Raphidiidae; genus Mongoloraphidia; species Mongoloraphidia duomilia. The sequence continues at coordinate 29,724,331 of CM077518.1, read as the reverse complement.
TTCAGCGATTTCACTCAGAGGTTCAGTTCTAGATACTGCTGCAATTGTGCTAACTTCAGTTGACTTGGGCTTGAGAATCTCAGTCATTTTATCAGCTAGGAGAGCTAGGTCCTTGTTATTTAGAGATTCAGCTGCTGTCAAGGTGATTTGAATGTCTTTAGGTAGTCTATCTAACCACAATGTCCTGATGAATGAAGCATCTAAAGCGTTGTCAGCAAGACGACACATCTCGGCGTAGAGCTCTGAAGGTTTTTTACCAGTAAGAGTTAATCCTGAGACCAATTTTCTGAAGCTACTCTCTTGAGACATAGCATATCGAGCAATAAGTGCATCTTTGATGGTTTTATATTTATCCTGCTCAGGTGGTCTGCTAATTATGTGCTCAATGGCAGTTAGGTGCTCTTGGTCTAACCTGCCAATGACTGCTTCGTATTTGCTTTGATCATCAACAACTTGCTTGCTGTTGAAGGTTGTTTCAATTGATGTGAACCACAGTTTGACATTTTCAGGCCAGAAACTTGGTAATTCTTTGCGTTCAATTCTTGCTACGCGATAAGCATATGGATTAGGTGGTAGATAAAATGGCAACTGACCAGGTGGTAATGCTGGTGGAAACCTCATTCTCACATCCCCTGATGTGGCTTGATTTACTGCTGGGTTAAACATACCGTACTGATAAGGTGTATGACCTTGTAGCACATGAAAATATCCTGGTTGTGATACTAATGGTGCTGCACAGTCTTGATGTGTTGTCGTAGATGTCAAAGGAATACCTTGTGATGATGCTGCTGTTGTAGTCGCAGTGTCAACAAGCAAAAGCGAGTCTAGATTATCTTGATGTGATTGATCAGCTTCAGCAGTACCTGGTGCAGGTGGTTGAGGTGAATGTTGTAAATTAGGCATGATATTTTATCAGTTTTGAACGGTAAACAAATATTTCTTGAAAACTTAATTGTTTACGTGCACGTGAAAAAAATCACAATGACCGCTCTGAACAAAAAGTGTCTTGCACACAAAGTTAATCACGTCGGGGTCACCAATTATGTGGGGACTAATGTATTGCCACATATATCTATTTATTAAAAGACGTGCATAACTATTTAATACAAAATACAAATTTATTCATTCAAGAAACTGAAAACGTACACAAGCAAAAATAATAACAATTATTGTCGTTAAGCGTATTGCGTAACTAACCAAATTCAAAAACTTAAAACTAATACTCTCACGCCCGTACGGCGATTGAGGGAACTTGGGTGCTTGTTAGTGTGCCGCGCCGGTAACTCTCTAATTTACCAGCTTGCGGTTCCCCACATTGCGCTCTACACTAGCGACACCCTTATTTCTGTCCATAAACTAAACTGCCAAACCCCTAGAAACAGAGAAGTATGGTAGCTTTAATATTTTTCTTAACCTATGGTTTGGCAGTTTAGTTCATGGATAGAAATAGGAGTGTCGCTAGTGTAGAGCGATCATGCGATCCTAATAGTCTCTCCAAAAACTGCTCACGTATTACGTCATAAGGAAAGGCATCTTCCTCAATGATTACTTGATCTATGCTGTCATCTAATTAAAATATCAAAAATCTAAAAAGAACAAAATTCGTTAAAATTGCCAGAATTCGTTATATTTTTTTAACCAAATTTTAAAAATGTGTGGTACCTACCTACCTATAATAATTGAAATGTTTTATAACTTTAAAGGAATGTATTTGACATTAAATTGTTTCTTATAAGTAAATCTTTTTGTGCGTGTGTATATTTTGTAATCGTTTCATTGTATGTATTTTTAAATTTGCAGTTTTATTTAGTTATAAATTGCGAAACAATACAATAAAAAAAAGAATTCACAGCTCATAAAAAAATTACAGCAAATAAATATCATAACTCTTTTTTGCATGTTCCTTCAGCAAACTTCACACTGGTTGATATCGCTGTTTCGAACCTTGTAATGCAATATACTATAATGTAAATCTGAAAGTGATTAAATAAAAAGAATTATTTTACCTGTTCTTGGGTTGAGTCTTCACCAAACGCAACATCGTAAGTATATTGTCGATCACCACTTCTTTTCTGTCGAAGAGCATTCGATTTGTCACCGTCTTCTTCCAGTAGAACAGTCTGAAAGTACAACAATGAAACATTTTTAGAAAAAGAAAGAAAATCTAGATTCATTACTGTCGAGATTTTTAGTTTTAATTTTTTATTACACAATAAATCTCAAATTTTCAAGTTTGTTTTGATACCACTATTTTTTTAGTTTACTCCCCTCTGGGTCCAAAATTTAAAAATTGTGATTCGTGGTGCACAATTGAATCTCGGAAGGGGTCGAACAAAAAACGTTTTTCAAAATCGGTTCAGTCATTTTGGCTGCACACATGATACAAAATAGACTTTTAAAATGAGTATCTAATTCTAGTTCACATCTTGAAAAACGTGATAATTCTTGATACTGCTAATTAAAATATGTGTGATACCTCATTGGATTCGTAATGACGTCTAGAAAAATGTGCGAAAGTTTGAAACCTGCAGATAAAAAATTGCAAAAGTTATTAACAATTAAAGACTCCAAAAAAGTGGGGATCAGTTTTTTGCAAATAATTCGAAAACTATTAATATTTAAGAATTGAAACACAAATATTCTTAAAGAGGAGGAACTTTCCAAAAAAAATGTCGACACCCGGAATTTCATCTCTGTTATTAATAGTTTCAATTTAATGCTAAAAATAGGGCTTTTCGCGGAGAGCGCTGTGCTGTAACGTAGCCACTATACCCACCGTTGCAGATAAAAAGTATTTTTTACCATATAAAATATTAATTTAAAAATCTGAAAAAATTAATGTATTATCTAGACACTTGAAGGAAAAATATCCCGGTGAAAAAAATGTTTTTCACCCATTTTTCATAAAACGAGCCTACTGTTAATTAAATATTTTTTTAGAGTTTTTGTTTACATTCCAAGTCGGATATTTTTTTAACAAAACCTTCTAAAATTATTTCACTTCGTGGAGACCTTTTGACAACTATACTAAATGAGATAATCAACTTACGGTATTTTTAATTGTTATAATCTACGAATTATGACTTAATTAAGCAACAAAAAAATTAAAAGGTTAAAAAAAGGGGTCGAATTTTTTTTTTTTTTATTTATTGTTATCACTATTTTTAGATATGAAGAAGCTATTACATAACAGTAAAAAAAAAATTTCACGGAATTTGTTTAAATAAATTTTTTAAACAAATGAACTAATTACATTTTTTTGAAAATTTTTTTTGCCATTTTGTATATTATAAAATATGATTTTTAAATAAAAAAATTTTTCTTAAAAAATTTTTTTAATTATTTAAAAACATTTTTTAAGTTTATTTATTATTTCAACAAATCAATAAGAAAAAAATTAGTTTTAAAATTAATGGTTTGCGATTCTCTACAAGTTAAAAAAAAATGTTTCATTAATATTTCATTTGTTTATTAAAAACACAATTTGTTATAAACAATTGTCGAATATGTTTATATTTTTTTTTAGATTTAAAAAAAATAACAAAAACAACCGTATGCATAAATTTTTTTAAGAAAAAAATTTTGTATAAAAAAATGTTTTTAAGAAATTTTTTTTTTTTAATCATAATATTTTATAAGATACAAAATGGCAGGAAAAAAATTTTATTAGTCCATTTGTTTAAAAAATTTATTTAAACAAATTACTTGAAAAATATTTTTTTACTGTTATGTAATATAGAGCAAGAGCCCGCGACAGCCAGACCTTCGTCATTTTATAAAAGCTGAAAGTTTCTCTGCGCATGTACCCAACACAGGTAAGAACGACCATCGACTTATGAAGTTTGGATGGTGGATACTTTGGCAGGTAGAGGGTAGCAAAGGTGCATAAAATAGTACCTCAAATTCGTTAAGGTATAAAGCTCAATTTTTTTATATTTTCTTCGGAATAATATCAGAAATCACGTCGTCCATTGCCAGACACTTAGTACGGTTTCAAACCCCTGCCAGACACCCCTAAACTTCAATAAATTATGATAGGTTGAGAGCCAGGCGTAAATATATATAGCTCATTTTGGACAGGATGAAATTTTCAGGGAAGGTAGTATTTAGTATGACAAAGAATAAGCGCTAGGATTGTCTCGTCAAATCCTGGTGCGATGGCCGGGATAAGCCACTTCCGGTGCAAAATGTCAATTTTTATATGTATATGTATAAATGTATAAATTGAAACAGCTCAAAATTACTAGGTGGCCCTTAGTCCAACATGGTAACCATAGTTTTTAAGAAAATGACATTTCGAAAATTATAAATTTTTAATAACTGCTCAAAAAAGGATAAAATATAATAGTTAAATCCTGTATCATGAAAAATAAAAGTTATACATTTTGTAAAGTAGTATCAGTATATTCAAAAATTTAAGTTTTTGATGTGAAACATTTTTAGGTACGGGTGTAAAATCATTTGAATTGAACTTCGCCAAATGTTATTTGTTATTGCATTTTGAAACTACGTGGTCAATAATATTATAGTTTTTTACTAACATTATCAGCGCGTAATGTATTATGTATCATGCCGTTTTTTTTTTTTTATTAAAAAAAAAACAGATGGATAATTATGTATTGTTTTTTTCTTATTGAAAAATTATGAATGTGATATTTTTTAGAACCTTACCTATATTAAAAATGTTAAAAATTCAATTTCCAACAAAAAATATCTCGCATTCGATGATGTAAATTATTTTCTAATTTAACTGACATAAAGAGATATCTTTATTATATATATATATATATATATATATATATATATATATTTCATGATTTTCTTGACTTTCTTTCAAAGCAACTACTTTAAACTACCTTTTGTTTAAATATGTTTACATATTATTGTAAAAAAAATTCACAGATTTCGCAATCCTTGCAACCATCGAGGTCATTGGAAATGATAACAGCATATATGAAACATAATTAACTGTTTATTATACACACAATATTTATCAATGCACTGTTTAGTTTTGTCAGGAATAACCCTATTATTCTTCTGTTATATACGCGTTCACTTTTGCTTGATTACTTAACTTTTAAATGGATTTTTCTACTGTATTTATTAACATTTGCTCAAAAATAACACCGCAGATCGTCGCAAATACCTCTCAATTAACTAGACATGATATAAAACACATTTCGAAAAAATTGCACTTGTTCAATTTTGCATGATTGCTCCTCACTTGATCGCGACACCGTTGTCTTTTGGCCTTGAACGAAAACTCGTAACTCTGGCCCCATATACGAACATAAACATTTCCAATGTTAAAAATAAATAAATATTTTAATAGCACGTTAATATAAGTATACTTAGAATAAGTAATTTAATAATAATTCATAAAATGTTATTGCCTTTGTTCGGATACATTTTTGAATAGTTTTATGTACCTACAGTAAATTATATTGAAACTCATGTTGATCACTCACGTATGTAATATAATAAAATTAAAAAACCGGTTGATTTGTGAATCAGAATTGTCAATCTTTATTATGGCAATGTTTCAACAACCATTTTGTTGCCTTCTTCAGGCCTAAAATTACATAATTCTAATAATGTAATTTTAGGCCTGAAGAAGGCAACAAAATAGTTGCTGAAAAGTTGCCATAGTAAAGATTGACAGTTTTGACTCACAAATCAACCGGTTTTCTCTTTTATTATAGTAAATTATTATTATTTTCCATTTATCATTATAGTTACTTTGGTTTTTTATTCGCTTAGTTAACTTTATAATAAATAACAATATTTTTGTATACCTGCGTTTATTTAAAATTAATAAACTAATTTTCAATAGGTACATTGTTTTTCGTTAAAACTTCATACATAATGCTTGAGTGATCTGTCTATAAATTTCAAATGTAGGAAATCGATTCTCGGGGACTTTGTAATGCAGTGTATTTGTTTAATACATTTTATTTGCCAACGTTTCGACTTAAATCAAGTCTTTATAAAGGCTCTGTAACAATTAATAAATTTGTTTTTTAACCTAAAATAATCTTAAAATCATATAATTTTAGGTTAAAAAACAAATTTATTAATTGTTACAGAGCCTTGATAAAGACTTGATTTAAGTCTAAACTTTGGCAAATAAAATGTATTAAACAAATACACTGCATTACAAAGTCTATTGTTCCCGAGAATCGATTTCCTTCATACATAATATTTCTAATTCTAATAATTTTGATTAAGTTGAATTTCAAGAAAAAATATTAATCGAGGTTCAGTAAAGTCAAATGCTTCAATTAATATTTAGCGTCAAACCAAATTTAAAATCACAAACAAAAATCAACCTTTTTTCTCTTTTCGGAACAAACCCCACACCACCTTTTTTAAAACTTTTATTACAGGTTACTACGACCTTCAAGTAAGTATACTAATTTATATAAGAGGTGCACGTTGAATTACGTTAAAAAATAAAAATAAAAAATTGCTACACTAAAATATATAAATTCTTGGGAAAATTGTCGATACCATATTCAGGCAATTCCTGCGTCAATCTACGGATATGAGTTAGAAATCAAATGCGTTGAAAACATAAAGTTATACATAATTAGACATGCGTATGAACGTTTGCCAAACACAAGGCCGATAACTCATTTCTGAACGGTTACAATATATACATATACATATATACATAATTTTAATTGACAGCTTTAAAAATGTCAAAAAAACAAATATAATTTATAAGTTTTCAATGTGTTAACCAAAATTTCCTTAGGCAACCCTATGTATTTCAATACAGCTCTTTGAGATCTACAATATGGCGTCAATTGTATGCTGTCATATAATGACGAAAGATAATTATGAGCTAATGAAATATGTGTATTTTGCACCGGAAGTGAGCTCCTCCCGGCCGTCGCACCAGGATTTGACGAGGCAACCCTAGTGCTTATTCTTTGTCATACTAAATACTACCTTCCCTGAAAATTTCATCCTGTCACAAATGAGCTATATATATTTACGCCTGGCTCTCAATCTATCATAATTTATTGAAGTTTAGGGGTGTCTGGCAGGGGGTTGAAACCGTACTAAGTGTCTGGCAATGGACGACGTGATTTCTGATATTATTCCGAAGAAAATATAAAAAAATTGAGCTTTATACTTTAACGAATTTGAGGTACTATTTTATGCACCGTTGCTACCCTCTACCTGCCAATGTAACCACCATCAAAACTTCATAAGTCGATGATCGTTCTTACCTGTGTTGGGTACATGCGCAGAGAAACTTTCAGCTTTTATAAAATGACGAAGGTCTGGCTGTCGCGGGCTCTTGGACTAATGGCTTCTTCATATCTAAAAATAGTGATAACAATAAATAAAAAAACTCGGGTCGCAGTGCCAAACCCTGCCGACAATATAGTGTATTTGCTACTACAGGCCTTGTGGCTTTAATACGTGAATTTAGGTTTGTTTTTGGACAAAATAAAAAATTTAACCCCTTAATACATCCCTGAAAATAATATTTTTTTTCTTAATTTCAATATTATTATCAATGCAATCTCTGTACCAAATTAAATACATCCTTCAGTAAGTAAATCACTATCCGCAAACTAGTGTTTTCATAAAATTTGTAAGTCCGGTCCTGTCGGGCCGATTTTATTAAAATTTTAGCAGCACATTTTAATCTTTACTAAAGAGTTAAATTTCAATTTTGAAACGATTCTGACCAATTTTTCGGTATTTTTGGGCCCAAAAACTTTTTGGAAACCCTAAATACAACCCTGAAAATGGTCCGATCGGGCCCATTTTAAATAGGCTTCTTGCGGTAATGGGTTCCAATGTGTGTACCAAATTTCGTTTCAATCGGTTAAGTCTGTCGAGAGTTATCGTGTACACACATATATATATAAATATATATATAAATATATATATATATATATATATATGTACATACATATATACATAAACATTTTCAAAAATGGTGGCAAACTGTTCAGGAGGCTATGAAACGTCGAGAAATTTTGGTCCGACCCCTAGGTCCCGCCATCCGACCGACGCCAATAGTGTATGTGCCATATTATGGCAAATACACTAATAAGAAAAAAAAATTTCGACCCCTTTTTTTAACCTTTTAATTTTTTTATTGCTTAATTAAAAGTCATAATTCGTAGATTATAACAATTAAAAATACCGTAAGTTGATTATCTTCATTAGTATAGTTGTCAAAAAGTCTCTACGAAATGAAATAATTTTAGAAGGTTTTGTTAAAAAAATATCCGACTTGGAATGTAAACAAAAACTCTAAAAAAATATTTAATTAACAATAGGCTCATTTTATGAAAAATGAGTGAAAAAATTTTTTTTCACAAGGATATTGTTCCTTCAAGTGTCTAGATAATACATAAATTCTTTCAGATTTTTAAATTAATATTTTATACGGTAAAAAATACTTTTTATCTGCAACGGCCGGTTTCGTTGCTATACGTTACGGCACAGCGCTCTCCGTGAAAAACCCTATTTTTCAATTAAATGGTTTTATTAAGTTCGACATGACGTATTATAGTATATTTAGATCAAATTTAATTATTGAAATTTCACCCACTACCCGTTATCCAATTGAGTTGAAATTTTGCATACGTGTATAAGTCCGTTGACAATGCAATATAGTATATCTAATATCGTTCTAAATCCAAAATGGCGGACGTCCCACGATGGCGGCTCACCTTTTTTTTGCAACCCCCTTGACATGGGTATCAAATGAAAGGGTTTCATGAGTAGAATACGATAAGCTACGTGACGCCATTCTAAATTCAAAATGGCGGACGCCCCAAGATGGCGGATCACCTTTTTTTTACAATCCCCTTGACATGGGTATCAAATGAAAGGGTTTCATGAGTAGAATTCGATAAGCTACGTGACGCCATTCTAAATTCAAAATGGCGGACACCCCAAGATGGCGGGTTACCTATTACTTTAGAACTCCCATGACATGGGTATCAAATTAAATGGCTTGAGGAGTAGAATACGATAAGCTACATGACATCATTCTAAAATCAAAATGGCGGACGCCACAAGATGGCGGCTTTCCTTTTTCTTTACAACCCCCGACGTATCAAATGAAAGGGTTTGATGAGTAGAATAAGATAAGCTACATAACGTCATTCTAAATTCAAAATGGCGAACGCCCCAAGATGGCGGGCCAATTTTAATTTAAATTTTAATAAATTAAATAACTGGGTTATCTGATTAATATAAAATAATTGAAAATTTAGGACTTAGATTTTACATTTTTGTAAGGTGAAGAATTTATATATTTTTCTATTGTATAGAATTAAAATAATTAATAAAGACTAAAAAGAAACAAATAAATAACTTAAAAAAAAACTTTTTAAAAAACAATGGTTTTATTTTGAAACAAAATTGCACTAAAAAGTAGAAAACAATTTTTTTTTAGTGATTATAAGTTGATCAGAATAGTTTTCAACATTTGTTAAAAGAAAACCATTGGGCGTTAAAACATCATAACAGCATCAGTAGGTACCTAATATTTTATGAGCGCCCAATGGTTTTCTTTTAACAAATGTTGAAAACTATTCTGATCAACTTATAATCACTAAAAAAAAAATATTTTCTACTTTTTAGTGCAATTTTGTTTCAAAATAAAACCATTGTTTTTTTTTAAAGTTTTTTTTAAGTTATTTATTTCTTGATATTTGATTACTAAACTAAAAAAACTACTGAACCGATTTAAGTAAAATTTATGTGAGACCACCCTGAAGGTATGCCATATTGGTTAGAAAAAGAATCATCAAAATCGGTTCACAAATGCACGAGAAATGAAGTACCTAACAATTAAAAATTAATTTGAGTACCTACTAGCAAAAAAAACTATATTAAACCGATTTAAATAAAATTTATATGAGACCATTCCGTAAGCATTCTGAATACAACGGCGTCGAAATTATTTAAGTAGGTTACCCATTCGAGAAGAAGGCTGAACAAACATAAAAAAATATACCTACATGTCGAATTGATAACCACTTAACCTCTGTTTTTTAAGTTGGTTAAAAACAACATTTTCACAAGCGAATCTTGAAGAAGAAGTATTTATGAAACAACCGGAAGGATAATATATTAAAGAAGAAGGAAAAGTGTGTAAATTCAAAAAGAACATCTATATAATCTCTACATAGGTAGTATAAATTGAAGTCGCTTTTCGCATCTGTCTGTCTGTCTGTTTAACGGCTAACTCCTCCTAAACCACGCAACGGATTTTGGTGCGGTTTTCACCATCAGTTAGATAATTTTTCACGGTTTATATATATAGCGAACGGCGAAGCGAGTGAGTAGTGTATATATAATATTCAAGCGAACGAGCGAAGCGAGTGAGTAGTGTATTGCACCCGGGCTTTCTTAGCACCCGGGCGAAGCCGGACGGGGCCGCTAGTATTATATAGAACAGTTCCGTTACTGACTGACTGACTGATTAGCAGACAGACAACGCTCAGGTCAAACCGCTGAATATATAAACTTAAAATTTGGACAGTAGGTTCCTTTTGTGACTTAAGCACCCACTAAGAAAGGATTTTTCGAAATTCAACCCCTAAGGGGAGTAAATAGAGGATGAAAGTTTGTATGGAAGCTCGTCATTTTTGAAGTTAGAAGCATGAAATTTTGCATAGGAGTTTCTTATATAACGTAGGTGAGCCCTAAGAATTTTTTTTTGAAAATTCATCCCCTAAGGGGGTTAATAAGGGATGAGACTTTGTATGGAAGTTCGTCATTTTTGAAGTTAGAAGCATGAAATTTTGCACAGGAGTTCTTTATATAACGTAGTTGAGCAATAAGAAAAGATTTTTGAAAATTCATCCCCTAAGGGGGTTAAATAGGGGATGAGAGTTTGTATGGAAATTCATCATTTTTGAAGTTAGAAACATGAAATTTTGCACAGGAGTTTCTTATATAACGTAGGTGAGCAGTAATGAGTAATGTATTATTAATATTCAAGCGAACGAGCGAAGCGAGTGAGTAACGTATTAATAAAATTCAAGCGAACGAGCGAAGCGAATGAGTAATGTGTTAATAAAATTCGAGCGAATAAACACCACCAGCACAAGGCTCACAGGAGGAGAATTTATCGTCGGGGGGGGGGATTATAAATCATAAATCGAAATATAAGTGGACGAAGCCACGGGTAACGGCTAGTATTATAATATGGGTTCAACCAAGCAGCTCCTGTGTGGAATATGACAAAATACCTGAAAATATTGGTTTTAGAAGGAAAAATGTCGACGCATGCCTGTATACAAAAGACATCTGATATATTTATTGATTTATGTCGATGCTATCATAATTCATAATCACAATCGGTTTTTTCGCTCAGTGAACGTTTTGAGCCTAACATAGGTAGTAGGTACCTACCTTGTTGTTGATAACGTGCACGACTCGACTCTGTTCATCCGGTTTGAGAGGGCGGACCCGCACGGCCACCATTAAACGTTCAGTAGCTCGCGAGTCCTCAGCCGCACTGTCGCTGCCCGATGAGCTGGGTGTCATCTTGCACTACTTGGTTACAAGTCTCACGCACTCTATAGTTTTATTTTCATTGTCGTAACAACACATAAAATGAAATAAGATACATTATATTAACAAATGTTACTTAATAAGTAGTTCTCTTCATCCTTACTTTATTTAAAAGATGACACAATAATTATTTATAATTTAATACATTACGCGTATGTTCGAAAATTAGATGGTCTTCATTTTTTTTTCAGTGAAGGTAAGTACTTTCAATAATAATTGTCGTCCTAAAAATTTCAAAACTACTTGAAATGTCTTTAAAAACAACAGAGGCTATGCTGTACACTGCGAGCTGCGATTGCATGCGCTTTCATTATTCATACAAAGTCGACGCCTAGTCCAGTCACGAGAGCTTAAAAAGGTAGGTCTACCTTGCGTTTTGTGCAGCAAATGATTTTATTTTTTCGTGTCCTCAAGCATGTTTAGGAGATGTCAAATCCAAGTTTGCGACCTCTAAAACAAGGCGGGGGAGTTTTGGTGGGCTAAAAACCACGATTTTTTTGCACTTTTTTCGGTTTTTTGCTTATAACATAAAAACGGCTGGTCCTGTCGAAAAAATGTCCCTATTTAAAATTAAAGGGCACAAAATTTACTTCAAAATGCACTAGTCAAATATGTTTTTATTCCGATTTTTACCGACTCTACAGAACTTAGAAAAACAAAAAAAAAATAAACTCTTTTTTGTTTGGAGGCGCTAATCTTAGGAACTACTAGTCTGTAAAAGAAGCAAAGTAGTAATCATTGAGACCCTATACGAGTTTTTTAAAAATTCAATCCCAAAGGATGAAAACGGGAGTGTAGGATTTATTGTAATAACAAGAAATCCTACATCCACGTTTTACCCCCTTTGGGATTGAATTAAAAAAAAAAATCGAATGGCGGCCTATAACCTTCCTTAATAAACGGGCTTAACAAAAAAAAATTTTTTCAAATCGGACTGGTAGTTCCTGAGTTTAGCGCGTTCAAACAAACAAAAACAAACTCTTTTTTTGTTTGAACGCGCCAATCTCAGAAACTACAAGTCCGATTAAAAAAAAATTTTTTTTTGTTAGATAGCCCGTTTATTGAGGAAGCTTATAGGATATACGAGTTTTTTTTAAATTTAATCCCAAAGGGGGTAAAACGTGCGTGTAAGATTTTTTGTAATAACAAAAAATCCTGAGATCAGGGTGTTCAAACAAAAAAAGAGTTTATTTTTTTTTGTTTGAACGCGCTAATCTCAGGAACTACCAATCCGATTTGAAAAATTTTTTTTTGTTAGATAGCCCGTTTATTAAGGAAGGTTATAGGCTATTCGAGTTTTTCAATAGTTAAAAGCTTAAAAAAATGCTTTTTTTCCTTTTAGTAAATTTTGGCGATTCTGTAGAGCCGGTAAAAATGGGAACATAAACATATTTGACTAGTGCATTTTGAAGTAATTTTTATGCCCTTTAATTTTGAATAGGATCATTTTTTCGATAGGACCAGCCGTTTCCATGTTATAAGCAAGAAACCGAAAAAAGTGCAAAAAAATCGTGGTTTTTATCCCACCAATACTCTCCCGCCCTGTTTTATGGTACCTTAGGGCATATTAATAAATGAGCCCTCTGAGATTTCTAAAAAACGACTTTTGGCGGCCGAAAAACCACGACATTTTACAACCTTTTTTGCTTTTTTCGAAATATCTCAGAAACGGTCGACTTAAGTAATTCTTCTACTATGTAATGTTTTAAAGAGGATTACATTTCCTACAATTTTCATTCCCACAACTCTTCTGTGGTACTAATGGTAAGCGCGCTACAGCTTTTTGATAATCACGCGCTTTTTGTAACTATTAATGAATCACAAGCTGTTGGTAGTACTTCTAGGAACAATTAGCCTTTAAGCGAACTTTCAGAAAGAATTCAGCGATTTCGAATGCGACTGATGCGCTTCAAATACGAAATCGTTTATATGTCGCGAACAAATATGTACATCGCAGACACTTTATCTCGGTCTCCAATACAGGAAGATACCGACATCGATGATCGGAGCCGAAAAGGAAACAGGATTATTCGTTAAAACTATAGCCGCGGGATTACCCGCAACGGACAAGGTGTTAGAAACAATACGGATGGCCAAACGCAGCGACTCAAAACATACAGGGTGTTGAAAAAAAAGGGTAAAATATTTTAGGGGCATATAGTATGACCCAAAAAGAAGTCGAAAAATTTTAATAAACATAGGTCCGCAAGCGAACCGTTAGTGAAATATTTCCACTTATGTATGCAATAGCGTAAGTTACTTATCTTCCATTTAATAAAGGAAACATGCTTTTTAAATTTAATTTGGTATATTTTATTTTATTTCCGCGGTGGAATACAAAGGCATACTTATTTTATAATCACAACGGAATAAATAAGACTTCAATAAGACAAGACAATGTGTCAGGTAAGAAAACTTACAATTTTGTGAACTCTAAGCTGCGAGATCAGAGCAGTAGATTAGGAAAGGAAGGCGTGGCGGAGTCGCAACTGTCTCCTTCTAACTAGAATCTGCGTTAAACGTACGTTCACCCATTGACACGACGCATCTGTCCAATTTCATTCATTCTACTGACATAACCTCGTTTTTTTAATCACGTCGTCGTTAATAACTAAAGCAATTTGTTATAGGATGGTGTTTTGTATTATTTGACTGCAGTTATAATGAAAATTATGACTGCAAAAAGTTTAAATTTCCGACTGAGGAAAAAGCTCGGGAAAAAGCTAAAATAATACCTAGATATCCAATACCTAATTGATGAAAACATTTTTTTTATCCTTTTAGCTTGCCCTCCCTTAATCTAGCGTAGCTCAGACGACTTCAGAACACTTTTTCAACTCCAAATGGAAAGAACAAACTCAATTTCTAATAATATTATAATTGCCAAAATTATACCTCGACAAACGTCAACGTGGTTAAGTTAAGTTAGAATAAACGTCACTGGCTGAATCTAGCTAGGACATTCATTTTTCATAAATTTTTAATTTCAAATAAAAAATTATTAACTTCCCATTGAAAGAATGTAAGCTTTCACGGCCGGCGTTAATAGAATTAAGATAAGAATCTTTCGGGCTTATGAGCCGTGGTCTACTGGAATGGCTTCTTCTTCTTCCAGACGTTTCGCTTGCAACTGCGGCAAGCATCTTCAGTGGTGTGTTCGACGTGGTCGTAGTGTTCCTCTCGGTGTCCTACTGACCAGTGTACTGGTACCTAGTTGTGCACAGGTATTTATAGGTAAAGTACCTGGTAGGGGACTGGCCTGTGATTGGTCTATTGTGCAGCTGACCTCGGATTGGGTGTGTCCATGATTATTGTTTGTTACGGCTACTCCACTAAAGAAATCAAAAGAGCTCTGCATCCTAAAATAACACCTGCCACTCGCACACAAGCAAAGCCAGAGAGAGCCGGCTCTGCGTTTCTTCCATATGTCAAGAACGTCACAGATCGCATTGGAAGACTTCTGGAGAGCCACAATATTAAAACCATATACAAGCCCACACACCAACTTCGAAATCTGGTACGCTCTGCCAAAGACCCCAGGGACCCTCTTTCAGCTGCAGGCGTATATAGGATCCCTTGCTCCTGTGGTTCAGTATACATAGGCACAACCAAACGGAGCATCAACACTCGTCTCACTGAACATAACAGACACTGCCGCTTTGGCAACAGTGAGAAATCAGCCGTTGCAGAACACGCGTTTCTAGAAGGCAATCACACTATTCAGTTTAAAAACACTGAAATTCTGTCGAACACCACACACTATTACGCCCGTCTACAACGAGAAGCCATTGAAATCTATAAACACCGCGACAATTTCAACAGAAAAGAAGAGGGCCTAAAACTTAACAAAGCTTGGTTCCCAGTTTTGAAAAATACCCGTCCAAAACCACGGAAAAAATCCAATTTAACAAACAATAATCATGGACACACCCAATCCGAGGTCAGCTGCACAATAGACCAATCACAGGCCAGTCCCCTACCAGGTACTTTACCTATAAATACCTGTGCACAACTAGGTACCAGTACACTCGTCAGTAGGACACCGAGAAGAACACTACGACCACGTCGGATACACCACTGAAGATGCTTGCCGCAGTTGCAAGCGAAACGTCAGGAAGAAGAAGAAGCCATTCCAGTAGACCACGGCTCATAAGCCCGAAAGATTCTTATCTTAATTCCCATTGGAAGTTATTGTAATGGGTCCGAAAATCAAAATGTATAACAAATTTTTATGTTTCAAGGTCACTACACTATTTTTAGAAAGATGTATGTGTGTGTGTGTGTACGTATGTCCATTTCTTTCTAAGACGAAATCTCGAGAATGAAAAATGATATCGATTATGTTAGGGTGCCAATCGACGCGTATTAACGTAAATATGATCTGAAAGAAATTTTTTCAAAATCGGTTCAGCCGTTCTTTTTTCTTAATTAAATAGACTCCAAAAAAGTAGATTTTACACAATATCTCGCGAATAAAAAATTATATCGACTTCGTAAGGGTGTCAATCGAGGCGTGTTAACGTCATTTTGATTCGACATAAATTTTATAAAAATCGGTTCAGCCGTTTGTTTTTTTTTAATTATTGTTAAAAATAAATTATAATTATGTTTTAATGATTAAAACGATTACTTTTCTGTGTAATATCTAATTTAATTATTATTATTAAATATTTATCAAACTGGGAAGTTCGTTTCGTGGACCTCAAGGGTCGCACTTTAGTCCTAATAAACGACCCACCTCACGGCTTGTTTCACATGAAATAATAAAGTTTTGTAGCAAATAATGATGGGATTTATTATAATTATTTTTATAAAACAGCCATTGTTTTGGTAAGAAATGTGTTTTAAGAGAATAGTAATGAATATTCCGTTAAACCCCATACATTTTTGAACGCCAATCGACTCCACTTTAAATTTCGAGCTCAAATTAGGACTGCCTACTTCTGTAGTTTATTGAAAAATAATAAGTTATTACACACATAGGTGGAAATATTTCATTAACGGTTCGTTTGCGAACCTATGTTTATTAAAATGTTTCGACTTATTTTGGGTCATACTATATTCTTCTAAAATATTTCACCCTTTTTTTCAACACCCTGTATATTATAGTCAGTGGGTGGCCAAATAAAGAACAAATGGACACTCGAGATACGAAATTTTTTACCGAGCGAGGCAACCTGACTATATTTTAGAAGACCTGCTAGTCCGTGGAACAAGAATATATATTCCAAAATCTCTATGCGAGCATATTAGTGGGCCAAACGACGAATCCAAGTTCAACCTTGCACTTTGTGATAGAGATGAAACTCGGTACGAATATTGGTCGGCCCATATCTTCACTTTAAGATGTGGAGGCATTTTGGGCCCCGCGACCGGGCCCCTAGACAGGTGATAGCTTAAACTGAAGATATGGGTCCGATCAACATTCGTGCCGAGTGACATCTCTCTATCACAAAGTGCAATATTAAGCGTTTAACGGCCCCAACCATCACCTGTCTAGAAGCCCGGTTGCGGGGCCCAAAATGACTCCACTTCTTAAAATGAAGATATGGCTCCGACCAACATTCGTACCGAGTGGCATCTCTCTATCACGTCGTGCATGGTTTAAACACTTAACGGCCCCACTACACCCTCTTTTCAAGTTGGCGGCCAAATAGGGTGGCCGTCGACCCCGAAAGCTCATTTTTAAACTTACACCGCCCCCTCCTACGCAACGAAAAAAAACCTTGTCCTACCCAAAATGCAATCGTATCCTAAAAAAATTTAACATTTCAATGGACTACTTGTATTTCACCCCTATACGCGGACTGGTGGAGATTTCGGAGTTAGTCTGAGGGACGTCTCGTATGAAATTGAGTGCACTGAATCCAATGAGACTACCCCCAGGGCTGTGCGAGGAACGGTTGCTGAGGTACAGGCGTTTTGCCCCTGAAAGTTACGCAGTCACTCTGTTTAGGGGCCCAGTTGCGGGGCTCAAAATGCCTCCACTTCTTAAAGTGAGGATATGAATCTGACCAACAATCGTACCGAGTGGCATCTCTCTTTCACAAAGTGCAAAGTTGAAACGCATTAATACATTTCTTCACTCCTCTTACTAGAGAAACTTCGTGTTCATATCCAAAATTTCAAAAAGTGTTACGGAATTTTTTAACAGTGAATATTTTCAACAATAAGTAATTTAATTTCTGGCTAAACGGCAAGTTTAAAAAAAATATCTGAGACAAAAAATGTAGACAATTTTACGCAAAATTTTTTTGTTGGAAACATTTTTTAATTGCATAATGATAATTTTCGAGATATTTGCGAAAACTAGAATTTACTCCACAAGGTCTCCACAAATATCCAGCTTGGTCGGAATTTTTTCGAAGTCAAAGTCTAATTTTACTGGGCTATTAGCATTAAGCAGTTTCAGAAAAATGTTTGAAGAGCATTTTAAAAATTTAAACTTAATTGCACTGACAACATATTAATGTTTTACGCGGGAGAAAATATCAGAGCTATTTAAATAGCAAGTAATTAAATCTATACGAAATCAAGGGTGGGGCAATACTTTTGCCTAGTAGAAAAAATATATATCGTATAATATAATGTCGATATTACTGATTCAAATAAAATTAATGATGTTAATGATTATTTCTATAAAAATTTTATAAAGTGATCTATTAGAAAAACTTAAATTATGTCAGTTCAGAATGTTTTAGAACCAGCCTATTCCATTTGCGATAAAAAGTAAGGTTGAACTTGAAGCGTTTAGTGGACCAACATTTTTTAGTTCCAGTTAATTATAGTTACTGCGGCACTCTTGTTGCTTAGGTGTTAACACTGTTAGAGATTGTGGGCAGTTCCGTCTTTACCATAAGAGCACGTGGGGCACGAGCTCATGACTCCCGGCCTGATAGGGGCCCCGAAATGCCGAAAGAACTAACCATAATAACCAATAAAGTACATTATGATGTTTTCTTTCACGTTTTTTTTTGACTTTTTAAAAAGACCCCCAAACTCTGTGTGCCCAAGGGCCCCTACATGGCCTAAGACGGCCCTGATTGTAGGGATTATATAGGGTAACAATAATTAAAGCAATTTATTAAGTCGATAAGCGAAATTATTGTGGAGTGAATCAAAATTTAGTGAATTGGACATGCCACACGAGTATCAGTAGGTTTTCATTGATCAAGAGTCACTAGAGATTAGACCGGCTGCTAGCTATCTATGTACCCGCGTGTAATCTTGAATTGGCCGCCCCATGTGTCTGTCCTGTTTCTCCCATTTCATTTTTTTCTAGACATACTTGCATTGCATACATACTTGCACGAAGAATTTCAATAAAATTATTGGAAATAAAAAATAAAAGGGTTGGTTAAGATAAAATTTATCAATATCCAAGAATCCATATTGATGTGATTTGACTCCCGCGTGTAGTGTACACTCTGCTCATCCGCTTACGACGGCCCTGCTCTAAAGATAATCACTATTACTGTTAGTGGGGCCGCCAAGCGACGAATCCAACTTCAACCTTGCATTTTGTGATAGAGAGATGCCACTTGGTACGAATGTTGGTCGGACCCATATCTTCATTTTAAGAGGTGAAGGCATTTTGGGCCCCGCGACCGGGCCCCTAGACAGGGTGGTTGCGTAACTTTCAGGGGCAAAACGCCTGTAACTCAGCAACCGCTCCTCGCACAGCCCTGGGGGTAGTCTCATTGGATTCAGCGCACTCAACTTCATACGAGACGGCACTCAGACTAACTCCTAAATCTCCACCAGCCCGCGTATAGGGGTGAAATACAAGTAGTTCTTTAAAATTTTAAATTTTTTTAGGCTACGTTTGCATTTTGGGTAGGACAAGGTTTTCTTTTTCGTTGCGTGGGGGGGAGCGGTGTAAGTTTAAAAATGAGTTTTCGGTGTCGGCGGCCACCCCATTTGGCCGCCACCTTGAAAAGGAGGTGAAGTGGGGCCGTTAAGTGTTTAAATCATACACGACGTGATAGAGAGATGCCACTCGGTACGAATGTTGGTTAGACCCATATCTTCACTTTAAGATGTGGAGCCATTTTGAGCCTCGCGACCGGGCCCCTAGACAGGTGATGGTAGGGGCCGTAAAGCGCCTATCTTACACAACGTGATAGAGTGATGTCACTCGGTACGAATGTTGGTCAGACCCATATCTTCACTTTAAGATGTGGAGCCATTTTGGGCCCCGCGACCGGGTGGTTGCGTAACTTTCAGGGGCAAAACGCCTGTAACTCAGGAACCGTTTCTCGCACAGCCCTGGGGGTGGTCTCATTGTATTCAGCACACTCTCTTTTACGCTCTATTTTCATAGCCTGCTACCACGCGTAGCAGGCTAAGGCTCGTAATTTATTGAAATAATGGAATATTGAAATTATCGAATACTTTCAAAACATATTTATTAAATATTAGAATACTGTCAGAACAGATTTTTTCAAATATTCGAATATTCGACTAATCGAATATTCAAGTATTCAATATCTGAATACTCATATTTTAAAAACTCTAAATAACGGCCCCACTTCACCCCTTTTCAAGGTGGCGGCCAAATGGGGTGGCCGCCGACCCCGAAAACTCATTTTTAAACTTACACCGCTCCCCCCCACGCAACAAAAAAGAAAACCTTATCCTATCCAAAACGTAGCCTGAAAGAATTTAACATTTCAATGGACTACTTGTATTTCACCCCTATACGCGGGCTGGTGGAGATTTAGGAGTTAGTCTGAGGGCCGTCTCGTATGAAGTTGAGTGCGCTGAATCCAATGAGACTACCCTCAGGGCTGTGCGAGGAACGGTTGCTGAGTTACAGGCGTTTTGTCCCTGAGAGTAACGCAACCACCCTGTCTAGGGGCCCGGTCGCGGGGCCTAAAATGCCTTCACCTCTTAAAATGAAGATATGTGTCCGACCAACATTCGTACCGAGTGGCATCTCTCTATCATGTCGTGCAAGATTAGGCGCTTTACGGTCCCAACCGTCACCTGTCTAGGGGCCCGGTCGCGGGGCCCAAAATGGCTCCACATCTTAAAGTGAAGATATGGGTCTGACCAACATTCGTAGCGAGTGGCATCTCTCTATCACGTCGTGCAAGATTAGGCGCTTTACGGCCCCTACCATCACCTGTCTAGGGTCCCGGTCGCGGGGCCCAAAATGGCTCCACATCTTAAAGTGAAGATATGGGTCTGACCAACATTCGTACCGAGTGGCATCTCTCTATCACGTCGTGCATGGTTTAAACACTTAACGGCCCCACTTCACCCCCTTTTCAAGGTGGCGGCCAAATGGGGTGGCCGCGGACCCCAAAAACTCATTTTTAAACTTACACCGCTCCCCCCCACGCAACGAAAAAGAAAACCTTGTCCCACCTAAAATGCAAACGTAGCCTAAAAAAATTTAAAATTTTAATGGACTACTTGTATTTCACCCCTAAACGCGGGCTGGTGGAGATTTAGGAGTTAGTCTGAGGGCCGTCTCGTATTAAGTTGAGTGCGCTGAATCCAATGAGACTACCCCCAGGGCTGTGCGAGGAGCGGTTGCTGAGGTACAGGCGTTTTGCCCCTGAAAGTTACGCAACCACCCTGTCTAAGGGCCCGGTCGCGGGGCCCAAAATGGCTCCACATCTTAAAGTGAAGATATGGGTCTGACCAACATTCGTAGCGAGTGGCATCTCTCTATCACGTCGTGCAAGATTAGGCGCTTTACGGCCCCTACCATCACCTGTCTAGGGTCCCGGTCGCGGGGCCCAAAATGGCTTCACATCTTAAAGTGAAGATATGGGTCTGACCAACATTCGTACCTAGTAGCATCACTCTATCACGTCGTATAAGATAGGCGCTTTACGGCCCCTTACATCACCTGTCTAGGGACCCGGTCGCGAGGCCCAAAATGGCTCCACATCTTGAAGTGAAGATATGGGTCTGACCAACATTCGTACCGAGTGGCATCTCTCTATCACGTCGTGCATGGTTTAAACACTTAACGGCCCCACTTCACCCCCTTTTCAAGGTGGCGGCCAAATGGGGTGGCCGCGGACCCCAAAAACTCATTTTTAAACTTACACCGCTCCCCCCCACGCAACGAAAAAGAAAACCTTGTCCCACCTAAAATGCAAACGTAGCCTAAAAAAATTTAAAATTTTAATGGACTACTTGTATTTCACCCCTAAACGCGGGCTGGTGGAGATTTAGGAGTTAGTCTGAGGGCCGTCTCGTATTAAGTTGAGTGCGCTGAATCCAATGAGACTACCCCCAGGGCTGTGCGAGGAGCGGTTGCTGAGGTACAGGCGTTTTGCCCCTGAAAGTTACGCAACCACCCTGTCTAAGGGCCCGGTCGCGGGGCCCAAAATGCCTTCACCTCTTAAAATGAAGATATGGGTCCGACCAACATTCGTACCAAGTGGCATCTTTCTATCACAAAATGCAAGGTTGAAACGCTTAACGGCCCCACTATGTACACATGGGTTAGATATTATAGATTATAGAGCATGTGGAGCACATTAGGAACTGTTATTTTAACGCGATTACCGTTTGCAGTTTTTATTAGTTCGGAAATTTTCAAAAAACAAACAAGCAAACAAAATTAATATTGGGACGCTTAGAAAGAACAGTCTGTTTTCTAAACAACTTATTATTACGAGAAAACATAAAAAGCTGGCTGACCGATGACAAAAATGTGATTTAACTATTTGTAAAAATATTATGTGCGATTCAAAAAAAGAAAGAAAATTAAGTGCTTAGGATAAGTGATTTATTATAAAGATTCACAAACTCAAACGATAAGATTCGAAGCAATTAAGGATTAGCCCATTTCTTATAATGTTTACGGTTAAAGTGATTCTTAGAATTTATAATGATAATAATATTATAATATACTTATATCAACTAATAGTAGATTGTATATCTAGATGCGTAATGAGGCATATTACTGGCGAGTTGTGACAGTATGTTTAAACGAGCGCGACTGAGTTTAAACAGTCACACGAGTCATAATATCATTACATACGAGATATATATGGTACTTTTTACCATACCCACTATAAAAGAGCTACTTTTCACTTCATTTTCAGTATTTTAAAAAACTTTTACAGTTCATTTGCTTCGCTACTTTACATTTATAGCAGGCCGTGAATAGGTAATAGCGGGCGGATCAGAGTGAATAAACATAAATCACTATGGAAACTGTTTATGTTCCACACTTGTGTGTTTTGAAAACACATTCATCACACCTGCCTGTTATCTGACCTTTTCCATTCATGCATACACGCGCATGTAAAGTAGCTATTTTATAGTGGGTATGGCAAAAATAATTTTATATTCAGTATTATTTTGTTTTATTTACAATAAACTATTTTTAATGCAACAATTACAAACAAGAATCGCCCAGATTACGAATCGGAATCAAAATTTAATTTAACATGGTGGTGGAAGTGCCGGGTATATGTAACTTCTTTAAATCATATTTTGATTTTCTTTAACATTTAAAAAAAATGATACCGTGATTTCTGTAGATTAAGAGTAAATTATTAGGCAGACAAATATTCACAAAAAATTATGTACCTTCAGTAGTTAATTAGAAAGTATTTAAAATCATTTCTTAAAATATTAAACGTAGTAAAACACTTCTCTATTTATACACAAAAAATGTATTTAAGGTTCGTTTATTTGGTTGTAAAGTTTCAAGTAAACATGATAACCAAACATGTAGGTACTTATTATAATACCGGTGAACTTTACCGTGACCCACGGGGACACAAACTGTGGCAAACAAAACACTTGTACCTTCGCGTGTTTGACGCCTGACGACGGTCAGCGTCTCAACTAAACATCAGCAACGCGTTCGCGTGTGTTATTATTGCGACATTGGTCAGTGGACGCCGGCGCCCCATGCCTGCACTTCCCGCCTCCCGGACCTCTGACTGTACCTATGACGGTACGACGTGTCCTCCAAAAGCCCCAAGCGTGGCACGCGACGCTCCGACGGGTACCGAAAACAAATCGATGAAGATTACTTTATTTTCCATTGGGAAATCTTTATCTTGATTCTTGTGTTGTCGGCCTTTTTTATTAAAAATGTTAATTCATTAGACCAGTCAGTGCAAAAACTAGGATTAGGGGCTCAAAAAAAAAACACAGAGATACGGAAAATCTTTATTATTTGCTCCTAATATTCCAATTAAAATTTTATTTTCAGGTAAATAATTTAAAAGTAAGTAAACTCATATTCGAGCATTTTTTAAAATTCAACCCCTAAGGGGGTAAAACGGAGGTGTAGGATTTTTTGACTAATCAACGCCCAGACCAAACCGCTGAAGCTAGAAACTTGAAATTTGGACAGTAGGTTCCTTTGGTGACGTAAGCACCCACTAAGAAGGGATTTTTTAAAATTTAACCCCTATAAGGGAGTCAAAAGGAGGTGTATTGCACAGCCTAAACTGAAGATAGAAACATGAAATTTTTAAGTTATGTTCCTTAGGAGTTGATTTCTGAAAAATCCTTTCTTAGTGCACTTGTACACCTTGCAAGGAACATATCTACCAAATTTCATGTTTCTATCTTCAGTGGTTTAGGTTTTGCAATTTTTTAAATTCAACTCCTAAGGGGGTAATATTGGGGTGTAGAGTTTTATCCGTTTTACCCCCTTAGGGGTCGAAATTCGAAAAATCTCTTCTTAGTGGGTGCTTACGCCACTAAAAGAACTTACTGTCAAAATTTCAAGTTTATAGATTCAGCGGTTTGGTCTGGGCGTTGATTAGTTCCTGTGATTTTCCGGGATATACTGTAATTGACAATTTTAATTTTACATTTTCTATAAAAAAATAATTTTATTTTAAATTCGAATAATTCAAAAAACCACGAAATTTTGCAGTTTAAGGTAGGTACTTAATAATATGTATTGTTATTATAGAAACCGGCGATTCTGGAATTGCGGACAGCCAAAAAATAAAAAAATGAAAAACTATGACAAATTCGTCAAAAATACAATTTGTGAGAATAATAATAAATATCGACATTGAATTGAAGATTCAGAAAAAAATATAGCTTCTCTAGACACAATAGGGTATTTGCCAGTGATCAAAAATTCGACTGATGACCAGTCCTATACTTCCCACCTAGTAAATATTTGCAAAAAATAAACACTCTTTTTTTTATTCTTTGACTAGGCCCAAATAACCTTAGCTGTTGGTGGTCTTTAAAACACAATTTAATTTTTATTCTTTGAAAAAAGCATGGCCCTCTTTTTTGTTTGGTGATCTATTGATGGCTAGCTTAATATAGCAAAAATCATGGTTACCTTGATTTACGTACAATTTTTATTTTTTTTAGTAAAATATTTTTTTTCTCGAAAACTATACATTTTAGAGAAAAAAAATATTTACATTTTTTTCATATTATAACATCTAGAATTCATTTATATTTTTTTTTACCTATGTTAATACGTGACATTGAGGACGTTTTTTTGAATATCTCAGGATCCACTGAACCGATTTGACTCAAAATCTAATCAGATCTAAGTTAAAGGCTGATAAACACAATAGAACAATCGGCATGCCCGTATGTTGTTCCGTTCTTAAGATATCGAAGGCGAAAAATTGACCACATACACACACACACACATACACACACACATACAGACATCAGTCAGAAAATGATCTTAAACGATTGCTAGGGTCTCAAAACGTGAAAATCTGTTAAAATCTCGAAATATTGTTTTCGGACTGAATCCATTACTTCCCTACCATAGTAGAGGTGGGAAGTAAAAATAAAACTTTGTTATAAAGAACCTTTATGCTCGAATATATTTTCAAAATTTTTATTTTTATTAAATAAGTTTCGTAAAAGTATAGTGCGCAACTAGTGTGCAAAATACATGTTTTCAGTATGAGTAGTAGGCGAGCACGCAAGAGCCTTGGCGAGTACTGAAAACATCACGTCTGACGCATAAAGATTTTGCACACGCGTTGCACGCTGTACTTTATTCGGCAGATGCATGGTTTTAGAGCTTTAATAAATTAATGTCAAACTCCTTAGATTCACTGACAGCAGTACATTTCATTCTAAAAACATTGGCCTTGATATAATATTTATTTACTTCATTACCATAGTGACCATATTTCAATAATATAGCATCAAAAAGAGTTACATAATGGTCCATTATGTACATTGTACGGATTTTTCAAGTGTTTTCCGTTATAGCATCGAAACACGTTTCATAATGGATCATGACGTCACCAGTCGAAAAAACACTAAAAGCGTGCATGAAGTTGAATAAATATATTTAAATAAATAACTAAAATCATGATTTTTAATCTATGTCACGTGACTTCACACACCAACCACAACGCATTACGTCAAACGGTCAATTTAAGTAAACAACTTATTTTACTGTGTCAAAGTTATTTGCAGATGTATAAAAAATATAAAATTGTCATTGCAATCCAAAAATTCAGTAATATACACGGTTTTCCAATTAAAATAACAAAATTGTACAAAATATCACTTTTCTCTGGAACACACTGTATAAAAAAATATTTTTAGGTTATACACAATTAAAATTCATACAGCTTTTGTATTTAAACTTTCTTTCTATCTTCACCCAAAATCAATATATCGGCCATGAAATCACTATTTGGACACCCCGTATGTACACAGGGTGTCCCGGGAGGAATCTGCCAAACTTTAGGAGCTTGTTATTTAAACAGTTTAAACAAAAAAGTTACGTTATGGCTTGTTGAAGAAAAATTATAAAAAAAAAACAAAAGTACCTAACACTTTATTTGTAAACAATCAAAAGAGAAGTAATACAAGTAAAGGGTGATTTTTAAAGAGTGTCCGAACTTCTATCCGAGAAGGCTGTGAAATGAACTGTCACTTTTCGCGCTTGTAGTGTCAGAATTATTCAGTATAGTCTGGCAAATCATTATGGAAAGAATAACAACAGAGCAACGCTTGCAAATTGTCCAAATTTATTATCAAAACCAGTGTTCTGTGCGCCAAACTTATCGAGCACTTCGTGAATTCTATGGTGCCCATAATCGCCCAACCGAACGATGTATTCGCCGAATTATAGACAAATTTCGAACGCAATTTACATTACTCGATATTAAAACAAAAATCAGACAAAAATCTGTGCGTTCCCAAGAAAATATCGCCGCTGTAGCTGCCAGTGTTGATGAAGACCCAAATTTGTCAATTCGTAGACGTTCGCAAGAAGTTGGGCTTTGTTATTCGACTACGTGGACAATTTTGACTAAAGATCTTGGTCTGGTGCCTTACAAGATCCAGCTTACCCAAGAACTTAAGCCGCAAGATCATGGTTTGCGTCGTACGTTCGCTGAATGGTCTCTTAGTCAATTGCAACTTGATCCAGAATTTAACCGCAAAATTTTGTTCAGCGACGAAGCTCATTTTTGGTTAAACGGTTACGTCAATAAACAGAATTGCCGCATTTGGAGTCAAAATAATCCCAAAATGATTCAACAATTGCCGTTGCATCCAGAGAAATGCACGGTATGGTGTGGATTATACGCCGGTGGCATTATTGGGCCATATTTTTTTTAAAATGAAGCTGGAAACCGCGTGACAGTTAATGGGGATCGTTACAGAGCGATGATTAATGACTATTTAATTCCAAATTTGAATGGTATTGATTTGGAGGGGATGTGGTTCCAACAGGACGGAGCCACATGTCATACAGCCAACGCAACACTGGATTTATTGAGGGAAGAATTCGGTGAGAAAATTATTTCGAGGAATGGACCTGTCAACTGGCCCCCAAGGTCGTGTGATTTATCGCCATTAGATTATTTTCTGTGGGGTTACGTTAAATCATTGGTCTATGCCGATAAACCGGCAAATATTGACGCATTAGAACACAACATAACGCGGACAATTGCAGACATAAGTCCCCAATTGCTTGAAAAAGTGGTCAGAAATTGGATTGACAGAATGCGCTTTGTTAGAAGAAGCCGCGGCGGACATTTGACCGAAATTATTTTCAAACATTAATGCCATTAAATGTTATTTCACAAAAAATAAATAGTTTAAAGATATCTAATATGGTTGTTGTTTAATTTAAATTTAAAGCTCAGACACTCTTAAAAAATCACCCTTTATAAGCTACATTACAAATTTTCAAAATGACTACTCGCGACTTGAATACACAGTAGAACACGGTTAGAATACCTATATGGAGTTTGTCACATCATCTAATTTTTGAGGATTAAGCCGAATTTCATTTGCAGCGTTAAACATTTTCTGAACTAACCTTTTCGAAACGGATCTATGTTGATGTAACTTTTTTTGTTTAAAATTACTTAAATAACAAGCTCCTAAAGTTTGGTAGATTCCTCCCGGGAATAATATATAGGTAGTATACTTTGTCATTAAGTACCAGTACTTTGACATGTTCTTATTATAATATTCTTACTAACTATTTAGTTTATTGTATTGATAATTAAATTAATTATATTCTGGTCATACAATTTGAATCAGTCTTATAATTGGAAACTGTGATCAAATATTAACTACAGTGATAGTTTTGTGTAGTAGTCCGGGTGGAATTACATTATTCCATTTTCTTGACGACGAAAAATAATTGGGATTGATTCGTAAAAAATATTGTGTAGACATCTTATTACTGAATTGACGAATTTTTTAATTAAAACTTATAAGATGAAAATCCTATGTTGAACAAAATGGAAATTTAAATCATTTTCTTATATTCTACGAACTCGAAAATATGGTCGGTTATTTAATTACTTAATTTTAGTCTTAATAATTTTTCCATAATGGTAAAGTATTATTTCTAAGTTTCATTATTTCTTCAAATTAATTTATTCGTTGACTTCCATGTCTGAGTTATAGTTCTTCCAGTCTTGAATTTCTCCGTCTTATATTCAAGTTGGTATCAACACTGCTAATTCTGTTATTTTTCAACTCAGTATTAAAATATTGTTTCATTCAGAAAGCTAGTTTATTTAAAGTATTTGTACTACGATCTAAATTTATCCAATTAAATACTTCTATTTGTGATAATTATGTTTACCTTTAATTATAATTAAATTAATTATTAACAACTAATACGACTTCTTATTCCGCTCTAGAAAACTCGATTAAATCTGCTCCTAATTACTCTGGATTATTTAACATAACAAAATATGGGTCCAACGTAACAACCTAGGGCAGGAATAATCGGGTTCTCAGACTTAGATCTTGTGTACTATTTCATATTACCTTCCAGGTGGGAGAAAGGAACCAAAGCAGCTTGGTTATAATGGTTATAACTTATACCCTAAAATATTTCAAAAAAATCCCTCTAACCGCTTATTTTATTTTCACAAAGGGAGGTCAACTGTTCTTTTCTTCGTTATTTGATTTTAGATGTATATTTCATTTCATAATACCTTTAATTTTAATTTGAACAGGTTAAAATCATTTTCAACCATATAAATAATGAGGCGTGTAGAAGCAAAACTCGCCTTATCCATTTTAGATAAATTCGAAAAAAATGGAAAAAACGTTTTCATAGTTTCGATAGGTCTATACGATATATATAGGATAAGGCGAGTTATGCTTTGACATCAATATTTTACCATTTAATTTAGGTGGAATAAAGAGAGTTTTGCTAAATAATAACACCGACGGCTAATAGGCGCCAAGACAAGCTATACAGTGGCATTTTCAACTAAATTTTCACTAAAAGTGGATAAGGCAAGTTTTCCTTCTACACGCCATTATTATTAACTCGATGCTACGACGCCTCAACCATGTAAATCGAGTTCGAGGAGGGCATACACGTTATTAAAAATTACTGGAATCTATTAAAAACAGCCCAGCTTAATTTTTAACTACTATAAGACAAAAATCGTTTTGCATTGTTTGTTACTTTTTAGATTTAAATTTTTACTTCACACCTCTACTATGGTAGGGAAGTAATGGATTTAGTCCGAAAAAAACATTTCGAGATTTTAACAGATTTTCACGTTTTGAGACCCTAGCAATCGTTTAAGATCATTTTCTGACTGATGTCTGTATGTATGTGTGTGTGTGTATGTGTGTGTGTGGTCAATTTTTCGCCTTCGATATCTTAAGAACGGAACAACATACGGGCATGCCGATTGTTCTATTGTGTTTATCAGCCTTTAACTTAGATCTGATTAGATTTTGAGTCAAATCGGTTCAGTGGATCCTGAGATATTCAAAAAAACGTCCTCAATGTCACGTATTAACATAGGTAAAAAAAAATATAAATGAATTTTAGATGTTAAATATGAAAAAAATGTAAATATTTTTTTTCTCTAAAATGCATAGTTTTCGAGAAAAAAAATATTTTACTAAAAAAAATAAAAATTGTACGTAAATCAAGGTAACCATGATTTTTGCTATATTATGTTAGCCATCAGTAGGTCACCAAACAAAAAAGAGGGCCATGCTTTTTTCAAAGAATAAAAATTAAATTGTGTTTTAAAGACCACTATCAGCTAAGGTTATTTGGGCCTAGTCAAAGAATAAAAAAAAAAAGTGTTTATTTTTTGCAAATATTTACTAGGTGGGAAGTATAGGACTGGTCATCAGTCGAATTTTTTTGTGTTTATTAACTTCCCACTGGAAGTTATTGTAATGGGTCCGAAAATCGAAATCAAAAAGAAAAAAAAATTTTAATGTTTCAAGGTCACTACACTATTTTTACACTACTTTTAGAAAGATGTCTGTGTCTGTGTGTGTGTGTGTGTGTGTGTGTGTGTGTGTGTGTACGTACGTATGTGTCCATTTCTTTCAAAGACGAAATCTCGAGAATGAAAAATGATATCGACTACGTTAGGGTGCCAATCGACGCGTATTAACGTAAATATGATCTGAAAGAAATTTTTTCAAAATCGGTTCAGCCGTTCTTTTTTCTTAACCTAATAACCTCCAAAAAAGTAGATTTTTCACAATATCTCGCGAATAAAAAATTATATCGACTTCGTAAGGGTGTCAATCGAGGCGTGTTAACGTCATTTTGATCCGACATAAATTTTATAAAAATCGGTTCAGCAGTTTTTTTTTTTTTTTTTAATTATTGATGTTTTAATGATTAAAATGATTACTTTTCTGTGTAATATCTAATTTAATTATTATTATTAAATATTTATCAAACTGGGAAGTTCGTCGTGTGGACCTCAAGGGTCGCACTTTAGTCCTAATAAACGACCCACCTCACGGCTTGTTTGTGGTCTGTTTTCAGCTAATTTATGCGTTTCGTATTAACAACAAATGCTTTTTTCCCCTACTGTCAATATTTATTAAAATTATTCAATATTTCAGTACCTACTTTGTGAAATATTTCAGGGTGGCCGATTTTTTTGGCCGGTCAGTGTACACAGGGTGTCAAAGAAAAAAGTGCAGTGCATAGTACTGCGCGATAGAGGAGCTCAAAATAAAAAAAATCTGTTAAACATGGGCCCAAATCTGAATTGTTTTTTAATTAGATTAATTATGAACAATTAAAAATATACCTTTACTGTAACATGTATGCAAAAATGATATGGGTAACTTAAAGATTTGATTTTTAGTTAGCTGTGAAACTAAAAAAATCGTTTAAAAATACTTTTTTGTACCTATATGCAAACATGAGTTCAAATCTCATTAGTTTCCGAGTTATTTATGAAAATGAATTGCTGTAAGACGTTTACATCATGTTTACATAGTAGGCTAGTGCCAATACCTTTTTGAAGAAAAAAAATTAATAACAGGCAAGGATCAGTCGGAAAATTTAGTTAAGGCTATAACTAAGAGAAAAAACAAAAATTAAACTCGAGATAATGGGAAATTGTGAAATGGGGTGCTTTTTAGGGGTTGAAAGTGGTTTCTTGCGATTATAGGCGAAACTTGACCTCCTAGTGGAAAATGTTCAACACACAAGTTGTAGATAATAAAAAAATCTAAAACTTTTGTACAAAAATTTTTCAACATAACCTCAAAATCCCGAGAAAATGGAGGAAAACCGATTTTTCGGTTTTTAATTTTTTTTTCTTGTAAAAATAGCTCAATGTACATGAAATTTTGGGAAACTAAACCTTTTTTGCATTGAACAAGCTTGATTTTTTTGGAATCTAGGAAACGTGTAGTTTCTAAGATATTTGCATTTTTTGGAAAAAAAACCAAAATCTTCTACGGAAAACTTTATTGGTGCTTTTTTTCGATTTAAATATTCTATCTGGTCTCATTTTAACCGTTGAAATGTCTACTTTAAAATAGTCTATAAAGGGTGTCCAAGACTTGCGTTGTCGGCCGATATATTGATTTTGGGTGAAGATAGAAAAGAAGTTTAATTACAAAAGTTGTATAATTTTTAATGATGTATAACCTAAAAAATTTTCAATTATACAGCCTGTCCCATTTAAGCGTGGCAGATCAAAGTTATGTTTTTTTAACCTAGCACCCTGTTTTTATTTGTTTTTTCAATTCTGCATCTAAATGTGAATAGAAATTATAAGGGATGCCATGCTCGAAAATTCAGTAATTTTTGAGTTATTCAAGTTTTTTAGAAATGTTTGATACGTGCAGACCTTTACCTAAAATTCGACATAGCCAAAACAAAACCTTTATCAAACTGAAATTTTGAGGATCACTAAATAATAGACGGACAAATCATTGTCTGTCCTAAAAACATGAATTTATTATACAGGGTGTTCAAAATAATGTACTTCTTTTACCTAATTTCAATCACGTGTAACTTTTGTTTGTTAAATACAACGAGGTTATTTTTTTGCTGGAATTGTATTCTTTAGGATATTTACTAACACTTTTATTAAGAGTTGTCCATACCTAAACCTAATATTTTCATATAAAAATGTTTGGTTTAAGTATGGACAACCCTTAATAAAAGTGTTCTTAAATATCCTAAAGAATACAATTCCAGCAAAAAAATAACCTCATTGTATTTAACAATCAAAAGTTACACGTGATTGAAGTTAGGTAAAAGAAGTACATTATTTTGAACACCCTGTATAATAAATTCATTTTTTTAGGACAGACATTGATTTGTCCATCCATTATCTAGTGATCCTCAAAATTTCAGTTTGATAAAGGTTTCTGTTTTGGCTATGTCGAATTTTAGGTAAAGGTCTGCACGTGTCAAAAATTTCTAAAAAACTTGAATAACTCAAAAATTACTGAATTTTCGAGCATGGCTTCCCTTAATATTTCTATTCACATTTAGGTGCAAAATTGAAAAAACAAATAAAAACAGGGTGCTAGGATAACTTTGATCTGCCACGCTTAAATGGGACAGGCTGTATAATTTAAAATATTTTTAGGTTATACACCATTAAAAATTATACAACTTTTGCATTTAAACTTCTTTTCTATCTCCACCCAAAATCAATATATCGGCCGACAACGCAAGTCTTGGACACCCTGTATATGTCGATGGTTTATTTTTCATGAAACCGCTCAAAATTGAAAAAAACCAAAAAAATGACTCTTCGAAGGACGAATTTTTCAAGACCCATTTTCTAAGGAACGGATAGAGATATCAAGTTGAAATTTATACAAAATGCTAAGGTCTACGGTCCTTTAAAGGTGTAAAGAATTTAAGCTTCTAGGTCAACGCAATCAAAAGACCCGGCCATTTTGTCATCTCATCAAAAACCTATAGGGTACTTCCCGTTGACCTATAATCATGAAATTTGGCAAAAAGCAAGATCTCGCAGCACAAGTAAAGGGAAAAATCCAAAAATCACAAAAAGTAAAAATTAAAGGGGGTCCTATACTTATTTTGCGAATATCAAAATAGGTATATAGGACCCCCTTTAATTTTCACTTTTTGTGATTTTTGGATTTTTCCCTTTACTCGTGCTGCGAGACCTTGCTTTTTGCCAAATTTCCATCACTCTTGATGAGTGATTTTGCGAATATCAAAATAGGTATAGGACCTCCATTAATTTTTACTTTTTGTGATTTTTGGATTTTTCCCTTTACTTGTGCTGCGAGACCTTGCTTTTTGCCAAATTTCATTATTATAGGTCAACGGCAAATACCCTATAGGTTTTTGATGAGATGACAAAATGGCCGTATCTTTTGATTGCGTTGACCTAGAAACTTAAATTCTTTACACCTTTAAAGGACCGTAGACCTTAGCATTTCGTATAAATTTCAACTTGATATCTCTATCCGTTCCTGAGAAAATGGGTCTTGAAAAATTCGTCCTTCGAAGAGTCATTTTTTGGTTTTTCTCAATTTTGAGCGGTTTCATGAAAAATAAACCATCGACATATATTTTAAAGTAGACATTTCAACAGTTAAAATGAGACCAGATAGAATATTTAAATCGAAAAAAACACCAATAAAGTTTTCCGTGGAAGATTTTGGTTTTTTTTTCCAAAAAATGCAAATATCTTGGAAACTACACGTTTCCTAGATTCCAAAAAAATCATGCTTGTTCAATGCAAAAAAAGTTTAGTTTCACAAAATTTCATGTACATTGAGCTATTTTTACAAGAAAAAAAATTAAAAACCGAAAAATCGGTTTTCCGCCATTTTCTCGGGAAATTTGAGGTTATGTTAAAAATTTTTGTACAAAAGTTTTAGATTTTTTTATTATCGACAAACTTGTGTGTTGAACATTTTCCACTAGGAGGTCAAGTTTCGCCAATAATCGCAAGAAACCACTTTCAACCCCTAAAAAGCACCCCATTTCACAATTTCCCATTATCTCGAGTTTAATTTTTTTTTTCTCTTAGTTATAACCTTAACTAAATTTTCCGACTGGTCCTTGCCTGTTATTAATTTTTTTTCTTCAAAAATGTATTGGCACTTATAGCCTACTATGTAAACATGATGTAAACGTCTTACAGCAATTTATTTTCATAAATAACTCGGAAACACCTGCGGGGTGGTTCCATATAAATTTTACTTAAATCGGTTCACTAGTTCGACTGATTTTTTTACATTATGTATTTTTGTATGTATGTTATACTTATGAATGTATGTCACCTCATATCTCCTGCATTTGTGAACCGATTTTGATTATTTTTGTGTTATTTAATAAGACATACCTTCAGGGTGATTCCACATAAATTTTACGGAAATCGGTTCTGTGGTTTTTTTTTATTTTTTATTAGTTTCACAGTTAACTAACAATCAAATCTTTAAGTTACCCATTTCATTTTTGCATATGTTACAATAAGGGTGTATTTTTAATTGTTCTAATTAATAAACTATTGAGATTTGGACGCATGTTTATATACAGATTTTTTTCTTATTTTGCACTCCTCTATCGCGCAGGACTATGCACTGCACTTTTTTCTTTGACACCCTGTACCTATACAGGGTGATTCATAAAGAATGGGAAATCCGGAAACTGGAAACACTACACGTGAAATGGTGGCAATTGACGCAAACATGCCTGATCCGAATGTTGATAGTTTCGGATATACAGGGTGTTCAAAGTCGGAGGTCTCTTACAAAACACTGTGTAAAGTGTATCAGTGTCAATGGCGGGCACTTTGAACAATTGCTTTGGATAATTGTTAGAACATTTCATTTGTTTTATTGTTGTAATAATAATTCTTTGAAAACGAAAATCTACTTGGCTTGCTTCCCCTTTTTAACTTCCCATTGGAAGTTATTGTAATGGGTCCGAAAATCGAAATCAAAAAGGAAAAAAAATTTTTATGTTTCAAGGTCACTACACTATTTTTACACTACTTTTAGAAAGATGTCTGTGTGTGTGTGTGTGTACGTACGTATGTGTCCATTTCTTTCTAAGACGAAATCTCGAGAATGAAAAATGATATCGACTACGTTGGGGTGCCAATCGACGCGTATTAACGTAAATATGATCTGAAAGAAATTTTTTCAAAATCGGTTCAGCCGTTCTTTTTTCTTAACCAAATAACCTCCAAAAAAGTAGATTTTATACAATATCTCGCGAATAAAAAATTATATCGACTTCGTAAGGGTGTCAATCGAGGCGTGTTAACGTCATTTTAATCCGACATAAATTTTATAAAAATCGGTTCAGCCGTTTTTTTTTTTTTTAATTATTGTTAAAAATAAATAATAATTATGTTTTAATGATTAAAATGATTACTTTTCTGTGTAATACCTAATTTAATTATTATTATTAAATATTTATCAAACTGGGAAGTTCGTCGTGTGGACCTCAAGGGTCGCACTTTAGTCCTAATAAACGACCCACCTCACGGCTTGTTAATTTTGCATTTAATCCAAACATTGGATTCATTAAATCCATTTTTTTCGAAAACGGAACGTGATATCGAAATGAAACAAGATTACATAATTTATGTAGAAATGATTGCTCTTTCAGATTTTGAATGAATTTTCATGTTTGATGTACAGGGTGAAAAGTTATTTACCTAAATGTATGTGAAATTGGTCGTAAGTGGCGCCCTCTATGAGCAACACGGAAATTTCAATACGTATCTTATTCGTCACCTAAAAATTCGACTGATGACCAGTCCTATACTTCCCACCTAGTAAATATTTGCAAAAAATAAACACTCCATTTTTATTCTTTGAAAAAAAGCATGGCCCTCTTTTTTGTTTGGTGATCTACTGATGGCTAGTTATATAGCAAAAATCATGGTTACCTTGATTTACGTACAATTTTCTTTTTTTAGTAAAATATTTTTTTTCTCGAAAACTATACATTCTAGAGAAAAAAATATTTAGATTTTATTCATATTATAACATCTAGAATTCATTTATATATTTTTTTACCTATGTTAATACGTGACATTGAGAACGTTTTTTTTTAATATCTCAGGATCCACTGAACCGATTTGACTCAAAATCTAATCAGATCTAAGTTAAAGGCTGATAAATACAATAGAATAATCAGCATGGCCGTATGTTGTTCCGTTTTTACGATATCGAAGGCGAAAAATTGACCACATACAGACATCAGTCAGAAAATGATCTTAAACGATTGCTAGGGTTTCAAAACGTGAAAATCTGTTAAAATTTCGAAATATTTTTTTCGGACTAAATTCATTAGTTTTCCCTACCATAGTAGAGGTGGAAAGTAAAAAACATAACTTCAAAAGTTTTCAAGTTTCTACCCCAGATATTTTCGGAATTATGGCAAAAAAACGAATTAAAATTTTAACTTTCAACACCCTGTATATCCGAAACTATCAACATTCGGATGAGGCATGTTTGCGTCAATGGCCACTATTTCACGTGTAGTATTTCCAGTTTCCGGATTTCTCATTCTTTATGAATCACCCTGTATATTATATTCAATGTTGTGGTGCCAACTTGTTCGGGACGGTATGAAACGTCGATAAATTTTGGTCCGACTCCTAGATTTCACCATCCAACCGACGTCAATAGTAAATCTGCCATAATATGGCAAAAAAGTACCTACACTAAAAATACGAAAAATTAAACGTAAACGGTTTTAGTCTTTTGACCATAGGTTATGTAATACGACACTCATCGAGATAACACAACATTTGGCAATTTATTGGAGCAGTAATCTTGATAGCGTACTCAAGGTCGATTCACGTTTAACTATGGACTTGAAGTGAAGGAGTCTATTTTAAGTTCATCGATACTTATCTTTGTTGTAAATCTTCGCGTTTGTGTAAGCAACTGGGTCATACGTGATTGTGTCAAATGTTGTTTCTTCATATAAAAGACAAGTCCCGACACTCACACCACCGCCATTTAATTTGAATATTTCCGAAGCGCGGCCTTCGAATATATTTAAAAGAAACTCACATCATAAAACATTAATATTATTTTTTACAGGCTTAGGTACGAAGTTATTATATCTTTGCGTTAAATACGTTACACATATGATATTTTCCTAAGCTCTTATTTATGTTAAATTGAAAGCAATCTATAATAATATTGTAGTCAGCTGATTGAAAATGAAAAATTAAGTCAAGTCAGCAGCAGAATAATCCTAATTTAAAATTTGTGCAGCAAATGATTTTATTTTTTTGTGTCCTCAAGCATGTTTAGGAGATGTCAAATACAAGTTTGCGACCTCTAAAATAGGGCGGGGGAGTTTTGGTGGGCTAAAAACCACGATTTTTTGCACTTCTTTTGGTTTCATGCTTATAACATGGAAACGGCTGGTCCTATCGAAAAATTAAAGGGCACAAAATTTACTCCAAAATGCACTAGTCAAATATGTTTATGTTCCCATTTTTACCGGCTCTACAGAAATTAGAAAATCGCCAAAATTTACCAAAATGAAAAAAAAGCATTTTTTCAAGCTTTTAACTATTGAAAAACTCGAATAGCCTATAACCTTCCTATCTAACAAAAAAAATGTTCAAATCGGATTGGTAGTTCTTGAGATTAGCGCGTTCAAACAAAAAAAAATAAACTCTTTTTTTGTTTAAACGCGCTGATCTCTGGAACTACAAGCCCGATTAAAAAAAATGTTTTTTGTTAGATAACCCGTTTATTAAGGAAGGTTATAGGCTATTCAATTTTTTTTAATTCAATCCCAAAGGGGATAAAACGTGGGTGTAGGATTTCTTGTTATTACAATAAATCCTACACTCCCATTTTCACCTTTTGAGATTGAATTTTTAAAAACTCGTATAGGGTCTCAATGATTACTACTTTGCTTCTTTTACAGACCAGTAGTTTCTGAGGTTAGCGCCTTAAAACAAAAAAAGAGTTTATTTTTTTTTTGTTTTTTTCAGTTCTGTAGAGTCGGTAAAAATCGTAACAAAAACATATTTGACTAGTGCATTTTGAAGTAAATTTTATGCTCTTTAATTTTGAATAAAATCATTTTTTCGATAGAACCAGCCGTTTTTATGTTATAATCAAAAAACCGAAAAAAGTGCAAAAAAAATCGTGGTTTTCAGCCCACCAAAACTCCCCCGCCTTGTTTTAGAGGTCGCATACTTGGATTTGACATCTTCTAAACATGCTTGAGGACTGAAAAAAATAAAATCATTTGCTGCACAAAACGCAAAGTGGACCTACCTTAAGCTCTCGTGACTGGACTAAGAGTGTATTTTGGTTACTAGCAAAGTTACAAGAATTTCAGATAGATTTGGTATTTAGTATAGGTTCTAGCTACTTACAAACCAAAAAAACATCATATACATTAGTAATAATAGAAAGATCAACCACACTGAATAAAAAAAAATTCCTTACCTACGTCTTATAAAAAAAAATTTAAAAAAAAACTATTTTTTAATTTTTTATTATTCATCAAAACTAATTTATTCTTTCAATTTTTCCTCTAAAATGCATTTTAAGCCCACTTCTCTTCAAAAAACAGAGTTTTTTGAAAATAACGCCCCTTGAGGTTCAAAAGTCAAAAATTTTATTTACGCATTTTCATAGTAGGTAGGCATGGCAGAAAGGTGTCCTGTAAATTTGAACTTGATCAATTTCGTAGTTTAGAAGATTACGCGCCTCGATGGATTCTGCACGCCGACAATGGACAGATCGAAAAAATCTATCGCAAAATGTTTCTTAGAGTCTAAATAGTCAAGATTGATCAAAATCTAAATTCGAATTTTTGCACGATTACATTACTTTCATTCACTGAAGGTGATGAAAAGTAATAAATAAATACGGTCCAGTACATTTGCAAAATTTGAAATTCTCCCAATCGACCAATCACAACTCAAGAAACAAAGGGACACGTGCTGATTACGCACATATGTCACTCAATCTTGAAAATGAATAGCTAACAATAGTTTGTTTTTTTATATTAAAAACTTTCTTAGTCATCATAAACAGCTATAAATAACATTTAATGAAATGTAATTTAATTTATTCCTTTGTTAGTTGTACAGAACCCTCTTACCGCGAGTTATACTCGCATGTCGCACTTGACCGGTTTTTAGATGAAAGGAGGTCAAAGCAATCACTTGTCCTTAAAGATTTTCACTACAGTGTTTTCCTATGTTCTCAATTCTGTGAAACACTCTGTATAGCAGTTAAATATACTATAATACGTATTGTTAAACAATATAATACTATTTTGTTGGCACTACGATCAATGTTTTTTTGTAATTATAGTAATAATTACTTCCCCCTCTATAACAATAGATTTAAATTACATTTCCAAATGATTAAGTCACGATTCAGAACTAAAGTTGCAGGTCAATGTGTTTAGTTAAGTGAAAGAATCGAATGCGGTAATTATACAACAGCTTCGCGTCGTTCTGAACCGTATCATAGGACTGTGAATGCTGTGCACTTCAGTCTATGATAGGTTATAAACTGAGTTCTGATAAATATCATTAATCAAATTGAGTCGACGTGCCCGACACAAGAAATCAATAGCTTTTATTACCTTCAATGGACGTATTCTTTGTTGTGACGTTCAAAAGTATATTGTTAGTGTAAACAATGGGAACACTTAACACTAAACAGAAATATGAAGCAAAATATACATATGAATATATTCGAGCTCCACTGATCTGATACGATGTGGAAATGATAAAATAACGTACCTTAGCTTGAATGCAGGTGATTTAGATATAGAGGCGGAAACAAATTCCACGAATCAAATAGGCTTAAATAATCACTATCCTAAAATACGAAAAAATTGGCAGGTTCATTTTCGAGAAGAAAAAAACTGGTCAAGTGCGAGTAGAACTCGCGCCCTGAGGCCCCTGAGGTTTCCGTACCGTTATAACAATTTAATAAAAATTAAGTTTGTCACGTATTTCCCCGATATAGTTTACAACCATCGCGTAGGATGGCGCCACTGTCGCTTACTTGTAAGTTGTAACGAATAATTAGCGCCTCGGTCGACCGCAAGGCTGGTTTGCGTTCACAGCTCTACGTTTTTAACTTGTACGCTAGATGATTTCTACATAGATACTTGTGAGAGACAGTACCAAAATACGTGATTTTCAAAAGAAGTTTAAATTTCTACAGGACTATGAGGTTATAGACCCTAGTATTTTATATTAATTGCAACTTGATACCTCTGGCCTTTCGTGAGAAAAAGGGTCTTGATGAAACCCTAAAAATTAAGTTTGTGACATGATAATTCCACATAGGATTAGAAATTTGTGACTATCGGATTTTTTCCTTTACTTGTGCTATAAGACCTTCCCTCTTGCCAAATTTCAAAATTCTAGGTCAACGGGCAGTGCCTTATAAGTTTTGATAAATGAGTCAGTATAAAAAGACGTGATTTTTTTAAATCTTTTTATTGAATTGAGTTTTTTACAGGGTTGGGGTCGTAGATCTTAGAATTTAATTTTAACTTGTCTAAACAACTAAATGAAAAATACATTAAATTAAAGTTGTCCAGAGTTTTGAAAATGTTTTCATCCCAGATTTTCAATAATAAAGTGAGTAATTCAATTTAATACGTGAATTAACGATTATCTACCGTTTAAACAAAAAATTGTCACTTGTTTTACGTCGCATAGTAACAAAAAACATCAATAAATCGGTTCAGTTTCAACATGGTTCAACCAGTGCGAACGCTACCGCATGTCACGTGCAGTTATAGTCCGGGAGTTTGCGTTGCGTTTTAGGTAGTGTTTTTACGCCGATCGATCGTTATCTTTTTCGATAAATCTGGTATGACTAATAAGTAAACCAAGCGTCAGCTGACGCGCCCGCGGTGGGTGTGTGTAAGAGGCTTCGAAAGTGGTAAAAAAAATTTTTTTAAAGTAATAATACGCCGCGGTCGGCTGAAACTTTTTTTATAAATAGTTGACATCATAGTGAGTTGAAAAAAAATTGTCAGCTGCATCATGGAGGGGGGATTGTGTGTCAGCTGCTCGCATGAACTTGTAAAAAACACGTAAAATATTGCGCAGCTGAGACAATTACGTTACCTAGGATTATGATAGCGATATGATCATAATCCTAGGCAACGTAATGGTCTCAGATGCTGTCAGTGCAAAAAATTGAAATGAGCAATATTTTGCGTGTTTTTTATGCTCATGCAAGCAGCTGACGCACAATCACCCCTCCACGATGCAGCTGACCATTTTTTTTCAACTAACTATGATGTCAACTGTTTATAAAAAACGTTTCAGCCGGCGTACTATTACTTAAAAAATAGTTTTTTTTACCACTTTCGCAGCCTCCCACACCCAGACCCACCGCTACTTGAGCAGCTGACGCTCGGTTCAGTGATTAGTTGTACGAGATCAACTATCAATATCAAAATCAGCCGGCTTACTATGACTTTTTCATTTGCAACGCTGCCTCCCGGACTATTATAATATGTCCCCTAAGTTTTGTTGCGGGGCTCAGTTAAATACCTAATATATGGTAATATAAAAAAAATTGGTCACATAGTCGCCATTTTAAAAATGACCGCCAAATTGCTAGATTTTTTGTTTAAGTATATCTCTGTTCCCAGTGGTCCGATTTTAATTTTTTAAAGCTCATTTTACTTCTTTTTTTGAAGGCAAACAAATTTTGTGATCAATTTTTTTTTGTTAAATCACGTAGTTTCTAAAGTATACCCAGCGATGTAGCTTAGTGGTACAGCACTAGACTCGCATTGGGAAGGTACTGGGTTCGAATCCCGGCGGGGGCAGATGTGGCTAGGACTTTTTCCTACTGCCTCACGCCGAGAAACGGTAATTCCTGTACCGGCCATCTTGTTTGAGGTTTTCCATGGTTTCTCTCAATAATTCCAGATGAATATCGAGATGGTTCCTTATTCAAGGCCATGGCCGATTACCTGTCAAACTCCTATGCTCCCAAAGTTGCCTACCTTATCCTAATTTCCTATAATTTCTCCATTCGCACATTGCTAAAAAAAAAGTTGAAGTTTAAAATATGTAGAAAACAACGGGAAGTGGTAAATTGGAAAATAGTAATGGTGCGAATGGCGTCTGTTATGACATAATGTCGAGAAACGGACGTTAAACGCATTATTATTATTATTATTATTATTATTAGTTTCTGAAGTATATCATAATTTGGAACAAAGGAGTATTTTTAGGTACAAGTAAAAAATTGGATTCAAAGAGCTAAAAGTATATTTTTACAAATACAAAAAAAATATTATTTACTAAGTAGGTGCTTCTAACCAGATACGTCACAGTGGATAATACTGATACAAATCAATAACATAGTACCGAGCATAGTACCAAAAAATTAAACTGAATATTGCAAATCTTCCAGAGATAAAGACTTAAACAGAATTATGTATGCAATGTTCCCAAGCACCAAAACAAACATGAAACCCTTCAGGAAGCCATCAACGCAGAAACTACAATAAAAATAATCATTGATTAAACATCACAAAATGAAGCACGCGTCTTCATAAATAACAAACTTAATAGAATTATCAAAAACATAAACAACAACAATAACAAAATACACGACACAATTGCAAATAAATATAAAACCGATCACAGAAACATAAAAAACATAAAAAAGAAATTAAACAACCACAAAGCCATAATAACAAAAGCTGACAAAGGCAACACAGTTGTAATAATGGAAAAAGACGAATACGTACAAAAAACCGACGAATTCTTCAAAAATAACAATATCAAAACACTAAAACTCGATCCAACTAAACCATACGTTAATGAACTAAATAATACTATCAACAAATGCACTACCTTACTTGAAGATAGCACACGTCGCTTCCTTAAACCAATAAACGCCCAAGCACCTAAACTCATTGGATTATAAAGACAACACCCCAATAAGACCTTTAATAAACTACACCACAGCACCATGCAACAGAACAACTAAAACATTTGAAAAAATCATTAAAAACAACATAAAAACCGAACAAATTCACAGCATAAAAAACGGCCCAGAATTCATAGAAAAAATTAAAACTATTAAACTAACACTTCAATACAAAATAGCATCTTTCGACATCACAAATATGTACACCAACATTCCTATTTACGAAACCTTGGACATATTAAAGAATTGCCTAGTCAAAGCAGGAAAATTAAACTCCACAGAAATCAACGAACTCATACATACACTAAACGTTGTATTAAAACAAAATTATTTCACGTTCGAGGACAAATTTTATATCCAGGAATCTGGATTAGCCATGGGATCACCTCTTTCTAGCCTATTAGCCGATTTATACCTAAATTCATACGAAAACCAACACATACTCTCAAACTCGAACCCATATAAAGACAAAATCATTTTTTACTGTCGATACGTTGACGACACTTCCATAATTTTCAATGGAACACCCAGACAAATAAAATAATTCAACAACTACATGAACAAAAACACCCTAACATTAAATTCACGTCCGAAATAGAAGAGAACAATAAATTAAACTTTCTAGACATAACAGTATCCAAACTTGATGACCAGTTCGAATTCAAAATATATCGAAAACCTACAACAACTGACATCACCATACATGCCAGCTCACATCATCCAATCCAACACAAAATGGCAGCATACAATAGTCTTATTCATCGCCTTCTAACAACACCTTTAAACAATAACGACTACATCGCAGAAATCAACATCATCAAACACATGGCCATAAACACGGGTATAACAGTTCCATGATCGATAATTTAATACACAGACACAAAACCAAACTAAAAACCGTAAAAAACAAAACAACAAAACCAGCCAACCACTACATTTCTGCAAACTTCACCAATTTACTACCTTACACCATACAAAACCAATTAAAAAAATACAATTACACAGTAAGCTTCCGTACAAACAACAAAATCAAAAACATCCTCAACCCAAAAAACAAAACACCTTAAAACAAACGCACCGG
Source organism: Mongoloraphidia duomilia (assembly GCA_039654895.1). Lineage (NCBI taxonomy): Eukaryota > Metazoa > Arthropoda > Insecta > Raphidioptera > Raphidiidae > Mongoloraphidia > Mongoloraphidia duomilia. Next base: position 29,680,059 of record CM077518.1, on the reverse strand, counting down.
CGTCTATAAAATAATGTGCAGCACATGTGAAATTCTATATAGGACAAACTGGAAGACCTTTTGAAGAACGGTTGAAAGAACATCTCCCTAAAAGAAACTTAAATGCTAAATCAAATTACGCCCAACATATAATTTCACAAAATCACGAATATCACGATTTTGAAACAAATTTTATTCCACTATATATACGCAGTAAAGGTAAACACATGGACACCCTCGAAGAATATGAAATATATAAAGCCACAAAATTCGACAATACCAACATTCTTTATGACAAACTAACACTAAAATCGAACATAATATACGACACAATAATAAACAACACACAAACATCCAATTTGATTTGTGGATTATAGACGCTCGACAACAAAGGTCATTAGCGTCTGTTACAAACATCCAATACTCAATAATCGTCTACATACATACACACACATACTCACATTTCTATTTCATCTACCTACTATATAAATCATAAAATCTCGAAATTTAAATCAGTACTTCACAATCCAAGACATAATACACAGTGCTTAGCATCATAATATTATATAGTGCTACGAATACTCAATGTGTGTTTTTAAAAAAAAATAATTAACCACACCTGAAGATGGCAACTCGTTGCTGAAACGCGTCTTGTTAAATCACAATAAGTCACAAGACGGACATAATACAACTTATTTCTAATACTTCATAATATTTATGTATGAAGGTTCTTGCATTGGTCTAAAACACTACTTTTACATTTATAAAAGTCACAGCACATTATTTTCAATTTTCTACAGGGTCATACAGTTCCTCTGAAGCACATCTGGTAATTACAGGGCCGGCGCGTCAAAATATGCCGCCTAAGGCGAATACAACTTTTGCCGCCGCCCCCCCACATATTTAAAAAATTAATAAACCGATGATATATTTTATTTAGGTACTTAACAAATAAAAAACAAATGTAATTCTAATAACAATATTTTCAAAAAATAATATAGGTATAGACACTTTGAAAAAAATATAATCATTTTTAAAAAGTAAAATACCACACGAAAAATTCGCTGCTACAAAAATATGCCGACCAGGCGCACGTGCCGGCCCTGGGTAATTACATGGCTTAGGAAAATCTTTAGGGTCCTTTGGATCATCTGTCACTTGTGGAATTAAAGTACCGTCTTCTTCTATGTAACCATAGTTCAACGGATTGAGATTCTCAGACGGTTCCAAAGAATGAATCCATTTGTAGCATTGCAAGTAGCTTCTTTTTATGTGAAGACGGGTAGATCTTGAGGTTGGGGCCAAATCTTGAAAGTTTCGTAATTTTTTGTGATGGAACTGATGCAAACGTAATTTATCCTTTGTGCGTAAAAGCTTGAGGCAAGTGCATGAACCAAAAATTCTTCTGCTTTTTTCAGTGGCCCTTTGCCAAACTCTAACAAGAGGTCTTCTGCATATGATTCTGATGCTTTCAAAGCTGCTGACTTCGTACTGAGTTTGCTTGTAGTGTCGCAGCCGGTTAAAAAATGAATGGCTGATAAAGCTATTAAAACAGTTAAGTGGTACTCTGCCTTCAAAGGAGTGAAGTGGAATGTACCGCGATGTTTTTTCTGCTCCAAAGGCAATCCAAAATTCTTTAAGTTCTAACTTTTCCACTTCTGTAGGTGGTGATAGAGTGCACTAACAAAAACATCGGTATCAGTAAAACAAATAACCACGTTGCTTACTTTTGAAGTCAGTGTCATGTGAGAAATATGGGTTAGGATCCTGTCATCTGCTTCTTCATGATCAGATTCCAGAGTAAGTTCTTCTTCAACTATTCCATTCTTATGGTAAAACATCTTGGCTGACCATCTTTTACTACACCACCAGGATAAATGAGAGCAGATGCAGTGACAGAATCTTTTTTCCGGAATACCCAATCAACAAGATATTATTGCAACAATTCTTTGTTTTTAGACGAAGCCCAGTAAGCGTCGGTATCCACAGGAAGCGGTGTGCTGTCATTTGGTGCTCCATATTCTACAGATTGTTTTCGTGATCGCTTGCTCTCAAACTCTTTTACATTTTTTTCTTTATAAACGTCGAAAACAATGTCAACGTGCTCGCTTTTGTATCTGGAAAACTACCGGAGATATTAATTTGGATTTCCGGACATAATAATTTATTGACGTTCTTGACTAATTTATAGATTTTGAGTTTTATACTCTCATCAGTGGCGTCACAACTAGGTTGGGAGACCACATTTATTACCAAAACTATGTTTCGCTAATGTGGTCTCCCCACCTAGTAGTGTCGCCACTGGTGAGAGTACGTATGTTGAATTCATTCAAGCCTTTATTGCGTCAAAAATCTGTAATTTCTTTGAAATATACTAAACTTTACAATGTTGTCTATACTTTTTATCAATGTTAACGTTATGATACACTTGCTAAATTTATTTCAGATTTTTCCGATTTAATACTTTACAAATAAATGGGGTGGGACAAGCGATTCTCGCGGTTTTTAATTTTTTATCTTAAACAAATTTAACTAAATATATTTTTTTAAATATTACTGTTTTCTATCGATCACAAGCTTTCATTAGACATGCCACTCGATAAGGTTGAATTTTTTACATTTTTACATAGTCTGTTTGACCCCCATTATTACATGTGTGTGAAGTTAGCTCCGCCATTTTTTTTTTTTAGAAAAAAAATGTTGTGCTGCAATGTGCCCAAGATGTGCTATTATGTGCCATAAAGGAAAAAAATTAATCTCAAAAATTGCGATTTTTATAAGCAACATCATTTTTTGGCGTGAAGTTAGCTCCGTCATTTTTTTTTTTAAAAGGAAGGGTGTGCTGTAATGTGCCCAGGATGTGCTATTATCTGCCGTAAAGAAAAAAAAATAATCTCAAAAATTTCGATTTTTTTGAGTCAAAAATTTTTTTTTTCAAAAAGTCAGTCCCGCTTTTTTAATTGTGCTACAATGTGCCCAATGTGTGCTACGATGTGCCGAAATAAAAAAAAAATTTCTTTAAAAATGTAATTTTTATAAGCAAAAATATATTTTTGGCATGAAGTTAGCTCCGCCATATTTTTTTTTAAAGGAAGGGTGTGCTGTAATGTGCCCAAGATGTGCTATTATGTGCCGTAAGGAAAAAAAAATAATCTCAAAAATTTCGATTTTTTTGAGTCAAAAAATTTTTTTTTCAAAAAGTCAGTCCCGCTTTTTTAATTGTGCTACAATGTGCCCGATGTGTGCTACGATGTGCCGAAATAAAAAAAAAATTCTTTAAAAATGTAATTTTTATAAGCAAAAATATATTTTTGGCGTGAAGTTAGCTCAAAAAGTCAGTCCCGCTTTTTTAATTGTGCGACAATGTGCCCGATGTGTGCTACGATGTGCCGAAATAAAAAAAATTTCTTTAAAAATGTAATTTTTATAAGCAAAAATATATTTTTGGCATGTTAAGTTAGCTCCGCCATATTTTTTTTTAAAGGAAGGGTGTGCTGTAATGTGCCCAATTTTTTAAAGGAAGGTTGTGTTGTAATGTGCTGTAATATACTGAGTGTTCAGGTAAAAGTATTCAGAAATGCAAAGGCATGCAGTGCTCATAAAAATAAGTCAAAAAGTTACTATAAACATATGGCCTAAAACGCACCCTTAGGGAAGCAAAGGCCCTTAAAGAGGTACAGATGAAATTGGTTTTTTTCTTATAAATACAAACTTTATGAGACATTTTTTCTATATACGGTGTATTAATATTTGAACCTTGAACTAATAATATAAATTTCATCGGGTAGGTACATGACACATTTAGGGTGATCTGCCACCCCTTTAATACTGGCCAATCGATCTGGAAATATTATAATGGCATTATTGGGTCACCGACAAGCTATACAAACAATTTCAGCCTTGAAGCAATAATAATTGTGACCATTTTTTTTTGTTACATGTTGGGGGCGGTCTGCATCCCTCCCATACCGCTGTCTAGCAAAATCCCTTACAAGGGGCACTTTAAAATGCCTCCCTCAACATCTTCACAAAAATAAGGCCTTAAATATATAACATCAAAAAATGTCACTAGCTCTCGGCTATTATTATTAGCAGGAAATATCTTTTATTCTCTACGGCAATATTTCAACTCAAGTTCTTCTTTTTGTTTACTTTTTGACTGAAAACATGTACTATTACGTATTAAAGTTTTTTCTTTCATATTTTTCGTGTTATTCCTGACCGCCATTTAAAATAGAACACCCAGTAGGTGTATTGCACTATTTTTATATTAAAAATTTGTTATTGCTTCTAAAAATTGCATTTTTAAAGGATTTTTTTGCTTATAAAAATTACATTTTTAAAGAAATTCTTTTTTTATTTCGGCACATCGTAGCACACATCGGGCACATTACAGCACAGTTAAAAAGGGGGGTTGACTTTTTGAAAAAAAAATTTGACAAAAAAATAGCAATTTTTGAGATTATTTTTTTTCCTTTACGGCACATAATAGCACATCCTGGGCACATTACAGCACAACCTTCCTTTTTCAAAAAAAAAAAAAAATGGCGGAGCTAACTTCACGCCAAAAATATATTTTTGCTTATAAAAATTACATTTTTAAAGACATTTTTTTTTTATTTCGGCGCATCGTAGCACACATCGGGCACATTATAGCACAATTAAAAAAGCGGGACTGACTTTTTGAAAAAAAAAATTTTTGACTCAAAAAAATCGAAATTTTAGAGATTATTTTTTTTTCTTTACGGCACATAATAGCACATCTTGGGCACATTACAGCACACCCTTCCTTTTAAAAAAAGAAAAATGGCGGAGCTAACTTCACGCCAAAAAATGATGTTGCTTATAAAAATCGCAATTTTTGAGATTAATTTTTTTCCTTTACGGCACATAATAGCACATCTTGGGCACATTGCAGCACAACATTTTTTTTTCTAAAAAAAAAATGGCGGAGCTAACTTCACACACATTAATGATATGTGTGAATTATTACCCGTAATTATCCGAATTATTTGTCCATATCTAAACTACACCATTGGGCCATAACAAGCTTTAACTGTGCCAAATTTCGAGTCTCTAGCTTTTACCATTAGGCTCTGGAAGCTTGTGACAGACAGACGGACGGACGAACAGACGGACAGACACCGAAGTGAGGCTATAAGTGTTCCGTTTTTCCAATTTTGGTACAGAACACTAAACATTACAGTACAATAAGTTTTATTACTCATTTTTTGAAAACGGTTCTTTTAATACGTAGAAAAATTGAACAAATATAAAATTCAAAAGATAGTTGCAATTTGTAAAAACTCAAAATTACCAGTACCTATATCTTGTAAATTGAATAGGACACTTATCAATAACTTATGCGGAGAAAATCAAAATAATAATTGAAATTATGTGAACTGTTATATTATAAAACTGAAAATTATTACTGATGTAGAAAATAAGTAATCAATTCGATAAGTAGCGTTGTTAGTTCTGTGAACTCGATCAGACAATAGTAATTATTTATTGTCTTAGGTATATAACAATATTATTATTTACAATATATTGTAATTTTGTGCTTGATAGGTGCATGAATAATTTGTGTAGTTTTCTCCCTAGTTAAAATAAAATAGAAGTCGATAAGTCAGCACTTCCCTTCCTGAACTTCTGTTTTCCACTGTCACAACGTGTCATTCTCTCCACGTCTAGCCTGACACGAATAGCATAGTTATTAGTAGTACTAGTAATCTATATACTCCAGTAATTTTAGATATTAAGACGACCCATCTGCAGAATAATTCTCAGTGAGCTGATTTTTTTTTATATATCTTCGGAATGGTGTTTTAAAAAACGTGTAAAAAGTCCCCATCGATATCGTGCCGGCGTTGCCAGATATTCGAGGTTCAAGTTCTCAATAGACGGTTTTTTTGCGAATTTCTCGGTTCCGTTCCATTGTTTGTAAAAAATGGTTATTATCAATCTTGTAGAGGATGAAATTAACTACAACTTTTGTATAAACATTTTTTGTCTACGATTTATAGTTTTTCTTTTTTAATTACCCGCGGCTTCCTCTACCTCGATTTTACATAACGGGATTATGTTGCTTCCCGATGGCTTAACGAAATGATTTGTAGCTTTATTTTAAGTTGAACTTTAAGTTAACGATTGACTATAATTTTTATCCAAATGAATGCAGTAATTCTCTAGTTATAAGCAACCAAACATACAAATCGACAGCACTCAATCAGACAGACAGAATTTTTTTTTTCGAAAATACGATATTTATACTTCACATCAGTTATAAAGACCATTCATAAAGTAATTTTGTAAAAACAATTTACAAGGGTTGAGAGAAGCAATATAATACCGTTATGAAAAATCGAGGGGGAGGAAGCCACGGGTATTTAAATAAGTAAAACTATGAATCGTAGACAAAAAATGTTTATACGAAAGTTGTAGAGAATTTTGTCCTCTACAAGATTGATAATAACCATTTTTTACCAAAAATGGAACAGAACCGAGAAATTCGCAAAAAACCGTCTATCGTGAACTTGAATCTCGAATATCTGGCAACGCCGGCACGATATCAATGGGGACTTTTACACGTTTTATAAAACACCATAACGAAGGTATATAAAGAAAAATCAACTAACTGGGAATTATTCTGCAGTGGAAATCTAAAATTACTGGACTATATTATAGTAGGCATTTCAAATGTTTATGTACCTACCTATATTGCATTTTGAACGAGATAGGAGCCTTGAAAGGGGGTACTCAATAAATCAGTGTTTACATCCACTACAACCTCATAGCTGCGCACTAGAGGAAGGTATTGATGTACGTAGTGAACAATTAATACAATAATACAAGGCAATCCCATGGGCCAGGTGTGGCCACAACTCGGATCGTGACTCGTGAGCCATATTAATAAAAAAAAAACTTTTTAGAGACAAGCTTTTATTTAATTGTACCAAAAAGGAAAAAATAATATTTAATAATTTAGGTTCATAATTATTATAAAAGCGGGAGTTATGCGACTAATATATACTATCATAGAGTTTACAACCCCCGCTTTTATAATAATTAGGAACCTAAATTATTAAATAATATTATTTTTTCCGTTTTGGTATATTTAAATAAAATCTTGTCTCTAAAAAGTTTTTTTTACTAATATTTATTTTTTACTGTTTAGCCTTTCAAAATTTTCGAAAATTTCAGAGTTACGTTTTGTTGAATTATCCCCTCCCCACGCGAGAAATTGTATAGTTTTTAAAAATCAATGTGTTTTGATACAGGCTCGCGGCGCCCGAAGTGCGGCCCAATTATTCACATATATGCAAGAGAAGTTCATCCTCGCTCGGTACCTATCGTAACGCCGACTAGCGACAAAGTTGAGCGACGGTACCAAAACGACGCCTAGGGAACGCACCGCTTATTGTATTTCATTTTGTGTCAGCCGCCATTTTGGATTTATAATTACGTTACACTGCTTTTTGTATTCTACTCGTCATATTCTTTTATTTGATACCCATGTCGAGGGGGTTGTAAAGAAAAAGGTAAGGCTGCGTCTATTAGTACGGGTACTGGACAAATAATTTATAATTATTAGTACAGTATCCGGACGAATAATTTTATAATTATTAATACGGGTATTATTTATATAAATAAACACTTCCTTTATTCTTTGACGATCGTTTTGGCAATAATTAAAGCACCTTCAGAAAATGTTTATAAATAAATCTACAATAAATAAGGGTTTCTTGTAATTCTACAAAATTTGTAATGAAATTGTCATAATTATAATCACAGGCAAATACGTGAATTAATGAAATGTTTAATTTAATTGAAAATGGCGAATGGAAATTTCAATTATGGTTTTTATTATTAACTTACTCAAACTGTAATTATAATATGAAAACTTCAAACAATTTGTTGAATGAATATAAATATTGCATATTTATTACGGTATATTATATATTTATAAATTAATTTTAAATTAAATAAAAACCATTTATTTACTTACCTTTTTATTAAAATTTTAAGCAACATTTTTTTAACTCATTTTAAATCAATTGACAATATTCGTCAATACAAAAAAATTAATCATTCGTTTTTAAAAAAAAAACAAGAAAATTAATTTTTGGTGTCATGAAATTTCAAAAAAATTATAATTATTGTCAAAGAAAGAATATAACAAAAATAAAAAATTCTATAAATAAATATCATGCAGAATTTAGAAAAAAAAACGTCAAAAATTGTACGAACCCAAGTCCCCATGGCTAAAGTGGTACCACTACTCTGCGAATGGACTTGTATAGTTTGCCGTTGTTATTGATATATGTATAGCTTAATATACCCAGACAATTAATTTATAAATTATTTATCCAGTACAATATACCCGGGCAAATAATTTATAAATTATTTATCCAGTACAATATACCCGGACAATTAATTTATAAATTATTTATCCAGTACAATATACCCGGACAAATAATTTATAAATTATTTATCCAGTACTCGTGAATACAAAAAAATTATAGATATCATTCGTTTTTAAAAAAAATAACAAAAAAATTAATTTTTGGTGTCATGAAATTTCAAAAAAAATATAATTATTGTCAAAGAAAGAATATAACAAAAATAAAAAATTTTATAAATAAATATCATGTAGAATTTAGAAAAAAAAACGTCAAAAATTGTACGATGCCATCAGTTTCCGAACCCTAGTCCCCATGCATAGAAAGCTGGAGTGGTACCATTACTCCACGAGCGGACCTGTGTTTATTAAAATGTTTCGACTTATTTTGGGTGAACTATATGCCCCTAAAATATGTTACCCCTTTTTTTCAACATCCTGTATAAATAAGAGTTAACAGCTGTTGTCGACTCCGGTTCACATAGCAACGGTTGTTATGTATATTCGAGAAAGTTTTTATTTGTCACATTTTAATGCAGTAAATATATTTTGCTTTTTTACGTCTAAATGGATAGTCTTCCATCTAGTACTTCGCGAAGAAGCTCAGTATCGACGAAATACTCTACAGAATTGTCGCCGGTACATTTAAACAATGATGTATTACAGAGATTGGTCTGCAAGTCGTCCGCTAAATACTCCAGGTAACTTGAATTTACTATTCGTAATGACTGCACCTTGTTACGTGAAATTTGAATTGATTTAAGTTTTGCGTTTATTATACGACGTTGTTATTAACTTCCCATTGGAAGTTATTGTAATGGGTCCGAAAATCGAAATCAAAAAGGAAAAAAAATGTTTATGTTTCAAGGTCACTACACTATTTTTACACTACTTTTAGAAAGATGTCTGTGTGTGTGCATGTGTGTGTGTACATATGTATGTGTCCATTTCTTTCTAAGACGAAATCTCGAGAATGAAAAATGATATCGACTACGTTGGGGTGCCAATTCGACGCGTATTAACGTAAATATGATCTGAAAGAAATTTTTTCAAAATCGGTTCAGCCGTTCTTTTTTCTTAACCAAATAACCTCCAAAAAAGTAGATTTTATACAATATCTCGCGAATAAAAAATTATATCGACTTCGTAAGGGTGTCAATCGAGGCGTGTTAGCGTCATTTTAATCCGACATAAATTTTATAAAAATCGGTTCAGCCGTTTTTTTTTTTTTAATTGTTAAAAATATATAATTATTATGTTTTAATGATTAAAATGATTACTTTTCTGTGTAATACCTAATTTAATTATTATTATTAAATATTTATCAAACTGGGAAGTTCGTCGTGTGGACCTCAAGGGTCGCACTTTAGTCCTAATAAACGACCCACCTCACGGCTTGTTTGGATTTTCGTGAGCAGTACGCACCACGTGTTTATTTAATTATTCGGCTCAATTGCTTACATATTATCTTATTTAAATAAAAAATGCCTTAATGAATTTTTAACGTACAGTAACGTATGCAACAATATAGTAGATTGTATTTCTAGTGTTGTAATGGGATTTATTACTAACGAGGTGTGACAGTATGTAAAAACGAGCGATAGTGATTTTGACAGTAAGACGAATCATAATACCATTATACACGAGAAATATATTATGGTATTTTTTGCCATACCCACTACAAAATACCTATTTTTCACTTCAAATCTAGTATCTTCTAAAAATGTTGACAGCACGTTTGCGTCGCCATCTTTTCATTAAACAATAGGCTGTGAGCATCTGTGAGTATATAATCGTAGGCGGATAGAGCGAATAAACGTAAGTTACTATGGCAACCGTTTACTTACCGCACTAGTTCGGTAAGTAAAACACTTTCGGCACGCCTGCCTGTTAAATGACCCAATACAAGCCGGTATCCATGCATCGAAAGTTGCTATTTTGTAGTGGGTATGGCAAAACAGTTTTGAGAAAATTTTCAATTGCATATATTTAATTCGAATCCAATTTTATTTAAAAAATATTTTTAATGCTTTGATCTCACATCCAAAGTGACTATTAAACACAATTTATATAATGGACAATGGTACGTTAATTTCAATGGCCCGCAATTTTGCCTTCACATGTCACATAAGTTCTTGGACAGAACTATTACTCTTTAGTCTTTTGGAAAGTTATGCGACTCTGCGACTGAGTTGATCTTCATTTTGGGTTTCCTCGCCGTTGCGGTAAATCCTTCTACTGAGTAGTACCCAAAAGTCTTCGATATACTTCGCCTGATAAACATTCGGGGTGGGTTGTCATTTTTTGGCACAATTGAAACATTGAAGCAATGGGCCGATTCAGCCAATCCCTTGTGACTATAGCGTAAGAAGTTAAGACACTAATGACCTAATGTGCCGAGCGTGTATAATTTACAATACCTAAATAAAATAAAGAAGTCAAGTCTGGCCAAAACATAATTTCATCGTTAGCATGATGCTATTAATAAAATCAGCCAATTTGGAAAACGACGATTAACATAAAGGTTTACATCTACTGCTTGATCTCCCGCGCACCTTGATGCATGTCTTCAGCTCGAGCCTTTTCTTGCCATTCTATTGACAATAAGCAGGCAAAATTTTTGGAAGGTTTACACAAGGTATTCCTTCTCCGCTGTCTTTCATAGGTAGTTCGATAATTTATTGTTGCAACTGACACAATTTCATCCCTGAAAATGTTAACAATAACGTGTTTAGGGCTTTCGTCCAGCCAATAAATAAATGCTCTTTTGAATTTCAAGTTTGTAAGCCATTTTAGTCAATGTGATCGCTAAAATTGAACTATCTATAATAATTATGAATTAGGATATTCATAATAGATTTTTTATTTTCAGTAGCATCGATTAGTTATAATGCACAGACAGCACAAATTTTCTCAAAACTTTTGTTACATACGTTATACACAATTAAGAAGAATTTTTCCTTATAAATGAATTTATATTCCGGACAGCACTCAGCAATACGTCATTCGATTATTTTATTATTGCAGAAACCCAAATATTGTGCCATTCCACGTTCCACATAAAAAATTATTGGAGAAGATTGAATTCAAGAAAGAACTTCCAGATCCTTTGGTACGAAGCACGACATAATATATTATATGTCATTCATTGGCGGCGGAACGACTTGGTGGGGGGGGTCGCTATAGACTGCACTTATAAAAGCTTACATTGCAAAGAGATGTTCGGTTGCAGAAAACATTGTCAAAAATTTGATTTGACAATTACCTTAGATTGTGGCCATACACATTTTTCGATAAGAAAAGCATTGTAGCATTTTAAATCGATCCTGTTCGAAAAATAATGGATCGATTGAAACGATATTTTTTTTAAACTATGTATACATGTATCTAACAGAGTTTTTTGTACAATTTCCAATTCGAAACAACATTTTTCTACGCATTTTGATGTGTGTGTGAGTACAATCTAATGTTCTACAATCATGACAGGGAGTTTCACAACGACATTAGCATGTAACTGTAAATATATTATCACAATCTAAGGTCATTGTCAATAGTCTAGTCAACGTATGAACCTAGCCGGAAAGTCGATAAGCGCAAAAAACGACTTCGGGACTTTGTTTGGACTGGTTAATAAAAAAACATATTAAAAGTCTTTGACTCTCGGGTGGGCGCAAAAGGGGGGGAGTACTTCAAAGGTCCCTTTTTATGATTTTTCGCGTATATTTCGAAAACAGTTGGTCCTACGAAAAAATTCCATGCATAAAAATTGTAACTGACAAAATTTCCTACATTTTCTATATTTTAGGGTTTTCCTATCTTCAACCGTTAACGAGTTACACGCTTCTGAAAACTTTGGATCAGGTTAAAATAAAATGGTAAATTGATCCATTTTGAAGGAAATTCAATTCTCTACAACTACGCTAGAGAGAAAAGTTCGGCAAAAAATATGGTGAAAAAAATGTTTTTCCAAAAAATAGCGGTTTTCAGAAGCCGCTGTGGAACTCGCCGGTTCGAACGGTTGAAGATAGAAAAGAAACTTTAAATACAGAAAATGTAGGATATTTTGTCAGCTATAATTTTTATGCATAGACTTTTTTCGTAGGGCCAACTGTTTTCGATATATACTCGAAAAACTAAAAAAGGGACCTTTGAAGTGCTCCCCCCCCCCTCTTGCGCCCACCCAAGGGTCAAAGACTTTTGATATGTTTTTTTTATTAACCAGTCCCAACTTATTGACTTTCCGGCTAGACCCCTCTTTAGAGCACTCATTGACTGAGCTACAAATCAACTTTTTTGACAACTCTTTCTGCAACCTAGCATTAAACATGTAGTTTACAATCTGGGGGGAGGTCTTAACTCCCCATGCCCCTCCTTCGCCGCCAATAATTTCATTAGTCGGTTGATTAAATATTCAATATTTTTATTATTTTTTTTACAGACAGGTTTTAAAGGAGCTCAAAATAAATTGATAAGAAGTGGACAATTAAAAGAAATAGATAAAGATGTACTTAGTCGCATTTCAGCCGCAACATCAGAGACCCAATCTAACAAAGGTAATAATAATATTTTTTCCGCCTCGCTAAAAAATAATACAGAATATCAAATAATTTTGAAAATTTTACCAACATTATTAATAATTATTAGTTTTATAAATTAGACCGAAATAATTTAAATATTTTGCACTAAGTGACCATAATATCCAACACATTCTAATTCTTTATTAGGATAAAATTTACTTCTAATTCTTTCCACACATTTTTAACTTTGAATATTTTGACAAAGTATTCTCCTCGTCATTCTGATTCTGAAAAACTCAACAAAAATCCTCTCACTCGTTTCCTAAGTAAGATACAGGGTGTCAACGTTTAAGAAATAAATAATTTTTTTATTATTTCTTCCGAAGAAAAGCTACAAATCAAGCAACATTTTGCATTCATACCTTCTTTATGATTGGCTATTTTCTGCAAATATTTTCATCTAAATGTGACACACCAGGTGACCAGTGGCATGCAATGAGGTTACGACTGAATAAATTTAAGAATAAAATGCATCTCACTGCCTCTCGATTTTTTTGTCAATTTTTCAAAATCTCCATTTATTTTGAAATAAGACAGACTTTTACTGATTTTATCATTTTTCAGAACAATGTAAACCAGCTATTTAACAAAAAAAAGTCATGAGGTGTCGTGGGACACCCGACAGAAGTTATGCTTCTTACGCATTGTGTATAAAATCGAATTTATTTACATATATAAAAGCTATAGAAACTATAGCAACAATACGCGCTGCTTAGCCAATGCGGTGCGTTGCATCGCCGCGTTCATTCCTATTCCAAACGTGCGTTAAGAAGCAGAGTTTAAAAAATTCCAAGGTAGCCATGGAAAAATATACTACCATGATTGATTTTTATAAGCGAGTGATAATTTGTGTTGCGTTTTGCAGAATAACGACGAGGAGAATATTTTGTCACAACATGATTCAATGTTAAAACTGAATCATCCTGTACAGCATGGATATTTTTAATTGCTATTTACCACCTCAAATATCTTCAAAAATTCAGGAGATAAAAAAAAGTGCTATTTTTTAAAGAAATTTTATTAAATAGCCCAGTCATTTTAGACATAAAAACGACCAATTTGCGAAACAATTCGCAGTTAGCTCAATTTTTGCATACCCTTCGTTATTGTGTTTTAAAAAATGTGTAAAAGGTCCCCATCTATATCGTGCCGGCGTTGTCAGATATTCGAGGTTCAAGGTCACGAAAAACGGTTTTTTTGCGGAAATTCTCGGTTCCGTTGCATTTTTAGTAAAAAATAGCAATTATCAATCTTGTAGAGCACAAAATTCTCTACAACTTTTGTACAAACCTTTTTTGTCAAGCAAACATAATTTTACTTTTTTAAGTACCCACAGCTTCCTCCCCCTCGATTTGTACATAGGTAATAGGTCGAGAGCCAGGCGTTAATTTATATAGCTCATTTGTGACAGGATGAAATTTTCAGGGAAGGTAGTATTTAGTATGACAAAGAATAAGCGCTAGGGTTGCCTCGTCAAATCCTGGTGCGACGGCCGGGAGGAGCTCACTTCCGGTGCAAAATACACATATTTCATTAGCTCATAATTATCTTTCATCATTATATGATAGCATACAATTGACGCCATATTGTAGATCTCGAAGAGCTGTATTGAAATACATAGGGTTGCCTAAGGAAATTTTGGGTAACACAATGAAAACTTATAAATTATATTTGTTTTTTTGACATTTTTAAAGCTGTCAAATAACATTATGTATATATGTATACTTATATATTGTAACCGTTCTGAAATGAGTTATCGGCCTTGTGTTTGGCAAACATTCATACGTATGTCTAGTTATGTATAACTTTATGTTTTCAGCGCATTTGGTTTCTAATTCATATCCGCATAATTACGCATGAATTGCCTGAATCTGGTATTGACAATTTTCCCAAGAATTTATATATTTTAGGGTAGCAATTTCTTATTTTTATTTTTCAACGTAATTCAACGTGCACCTCTTATATAAATTAGTATAAATTACCTACTTGAAGGTCGTAGTAACCTGTAATAAAAGTTTTAAAAAAGGTGCTTTGGGGTTTGTTTCGAAAAGAGAAAAAAGGTTGATTTTTGTTTCTGATTTTAAATTTGGTTTAACGTTAAAAATTAATTGAAGCATTTGACTTTACTGAACCTCGATGAATATTTTTTCTTGAAATTCAACTTAATCAGACGCAGGTATAAATTTAACTAAGCGAATATAAAACCAAAATAACTATAATGAAAAAATGGAAAATAATAGTAATTTACTATAATAAAAGAAAAAATCGGTTGATTTGTAAGTCAGAATTGTCAATCTTTATTATGGCAACTTTTCAGCAACTATTTTGTTGCCTTCTTCAAGCATAAAATTACATTATTAGAATTATGTAATTTTAGGCCTGAAGAAGGCAAACATTGCCATAATAATGATTGACAATTCTGATTCAAAAATCAACCGGTTTTTTAATTTTATTATATTACATTTCGTGAATGATCAACATGAGTTTCAATATAGTTTACTATACATTAAACTATTCAAAAATGTATCCGAACAAAGGCAATAACATTTTATGAATTATTATTACTTAAATTACTTATTCTAAGCATACTTATATCAACGTGCTATTAAAATATTTATTTTTTTTTACAATATGTAAACATTTTTAAACAAAACGTAGTTTAAGGTAGTTGCTTTGAAAAAAAGTAAAGAAAATCATGAAATAAAAATTATATATATTTTTTTTAATAAAGGTATCTCTTTATGGTAGTTAAATTAGAAAATAATTTACATCATTGAATGCGAGATATTTTTTGTTGGAAATTGAATTTTTAACATTTTTAATATAGGTAAGGTGCTAAAAAATATCACATTAATAATTTTTCAATAAGAAAAAAAACAATACCTACATAATAATCTATCTGTTTTTTTAATAAAAAAAAATAAAACGATGCATGACACATTACGCGCTGATAAGGTTAGTAAAAAAACTATAATTATTGACCACGTAGTTTCAAAATGCAATAACAATTAATGACATTTGGCGACGTTCCATTCAAACGACTTTACACCCGTACCTAAAGATGTTTCACATCAAAAATTTAAATTTTTAACCGACTTCAAAAAAAGGAGGTGGTTCTCAATTTGGTTGTATTTTTTTTTTTTTTTATGTTTGTTACCTCATAACTCAGTCATTTATTAACCGATTTTGAAAATTTTTTTTATTTGAAAGAATAAACTTTCAGATCGGTCCCATAGAAATTTCATCAAAATCGGTTCACTAGTTCGGCTGATTTTAATAAAAGTGAGTAACGGCGTGTGATTTTTTAAGGTAAATGTCACTTTTTGACATATCAGACAGCGTAAGAAAGTCGGTTTAATAAAAGTGAGTAACGGCGTGTGATTCTTTTAAGGTAAATGTCACTTTTTGACAATAAAAAGTAAAAAATAAAAAACTTTTTAACAAAAAAAAACCTTCAAAAAACCACTAAAAAGAGGAAAATAATGAAATTTTGAGGTCTGTGCCAATTTAATAAAATATGAAGTTGGTTAAAAAAAAGATATTAATCAATATACTATACTTTTTTACCGACTTCGTATTTTATTAAATTGGCACAGACCTCAAAATTTCATTATTTTCCTCTTTTTAGTGGTTTTTTGAAGGAGGTTTTTTTTTTGTTAAAAAGTTTTTTTTTGCATATACTGATACTACTTTACAAAATGTATAACTTTTCTTTTTCGTGATACAGGATTTAACTATTATATTTTATCCAATTTTGAGCAGTTATTAACAATTTATAATTTTCGAAATGTCATTTTCTTAAAAACTATGGTTACCATGCTGGACTAAGGGCCACTTTGTAATTTTGAGCTGTTTCAATTTATACATATATACATACATATAAAAATTGACATTTTGCACCGGAAGTGGCTTATCCCGGCCGTCGCACCAGGATTTGACTAGGCAACCCTAGCGCTTTTTCTTTGTCATAATAAATACTACCTTCCCTGAAAATTTCATCCTGTCACAAATGAACTTCATATATTAACGCCCGCCTCTTGGTCTATAACAGTATTATGCTGTTTCTCGATGGCGTAACGTATTGATTTGTAAGTACGTTTATTTTAAGTTGAACTTTAAGCTAACGATTAATAATAATTTTATTGAAATTAATGCAGTAGTTCTCTATTTACAAGCAACCAAACCTACAAACCGACAATTTTTTTTTCGAAAATACGATATTTCTACTTGATATTAATTATAAAGACAATTCGTAAAGGAATTTTGTTAAAAAAATGTCGACGTTTAAAAGAGCTAGAGAAAGTATGACTATGCATGCGCATATACAGTATAACGCATTCTAATATTAGTAGGTAGCCATACTTTGTCATTAAATGAATTTTGTAAAAATTGAAGGCGCCCATTTTTTTTTGGCACCTGAGTGTAATTTAGTGATATAAAAAATAGAAATGTTTGGTAACTTGTCGATTTTTTTAAATTTATAGGGGTACGATCATCAAAAGATGACACATTTTATGAGAGTACAAAACAGAAGAAAATTCTAAAGATCACATCAGGTATATTTCCAAATGTTAAAAAAAACGCCGCTGTAGCTATTCCTGATCAGATGGAAATTATAAATCGGGTGTGTGAAAATCCTAATGCTGGTTTTTTATATATGAAATACGCCGTTGAACCATCTTCGGAGTACTATACTCCATACTGTTTAATGTAAGTAATTTAATAAACAAATGTTTATTTTTGTTATATTTTCTATATTTCATAAAAAATGACATTTCTCGTAAACAGAAAAAAATTCGTTATCATGGTAATATTAATTTTCAAATTTTAATTCAAAGTAAATAAAACGCGGGAAATGGTTGCTCGTGCCTAGTTTAAAGTGACAGTTTCATCCGAAATATTCTATTGGTCGAGAACAACGTTATCGGTAGTTATTGTCTATATACTTTGTATATTAAATATAATATGGATTTTACATAAAAAGAGAGCAAAGCAATCACTGATCCTTAATGGTTTATCACTACAGTGTTGTTTCTATGTTGTCAATCCGCTGATACATCCTGTATATACAGGGTGTCCCAGACATGACTCTGATAACCCCATCAAACCCTTTATTATATTCGTAAATGGGATGAAATATCTACAAGACTGCGTTAAATAGTCCAGTAAAATATGTCAAAAAAAGAACCGAACTTCGAAAAAATTCTGACCAAATTGGATTTAATGTCATATCTAGAAAAGTACCCTTAATTTGTAACGATTTCAACCTTTTGTTTTTGTTTTTTAGGGGGTGAAAGGGGGTAAATTATAATTTTTCGCAAATATCTCGAAAATTATCAATATGCTATAAAAAAATGTTTCAAACGAAAAATGTTTGCCGTAAAATTGTCGAGGGTGGTCCCCTTATTAACATACTAAAAATCCCGCCATTCACTCTCTATGCTTAATTTTTTATGGGGGTGAAAGTACTTTCAAAAGTGCATTTTTGCCAAAATCTCGAGAACTATTTGTTTTAGGACAAAAAGGTCATTATCAATTCGAACATACATATACAGGGTGGACCAGGTTATAGTAGCAATAATTCACCATTCGATGGTCCATCGAAAAATAAGTCGACATGCAGGAATATCAAAGGCGATTTCCCAATAGACCACAGCCACATCGTAGGGTCTTTGAAAATATGCACAACCTATTCGTGACGCAAGGATTGAAGTTCGCACCTAGGCATCCTAATCATCATAACGCTAATCAAGTATGAAGAAATAATCGCGTCCTGCGTGAATTTAACAGAGATCCTAGGACAAGTCAGAGAAGAGTATCTAGAATCATGGCAACTCCCAGAGCGACTGTTCAACGCGTATTAAAACAGGATCATAGACGACCCTTTCATATTCAACCAGTTCAGGGCTTACATCCAGGAGATGAAGAGGGCAGAATGGTATTTTGTAGGTGGCTTCTGGACTCGGTTCAAAATGACGATAATTTTTTAAATAATGTCTTATAGACCGACGAATCATGTTTCACTAGACGCAGGATTGTAAATTTCCACAACCAGCATGTGTGGACACATGATAACCCACATGAAATAAGGCCACGCAATTTCCAACACGAGTTCAGTATCAATGTATGGGTCGGGATTTACAATGGCAATCTCTTTGGGCCTTATGTACTACCGCAGCGGCTGAATTCCGAAAATTTCCTGGAGTTCCTGGAGACCGAGAATGCTAATATGTGGGAAGACATACCCATTGGCATGCGAAGACAAGCCTGGTTCCAGCTAGATGGGTGTCCGGCACATTTTGGTAGACTTGTTCGTAACTGGCTGGATACAAATTTCGAAGGACGATGGATTGGTCGTGGCGGTCCAGTTGTATGGCCGCCGCGATCACCGGATTTGACCCTATTAGATTTCTATCTATGGGGTCACCTCAAAGACGCGGTCTATGCGACCCCTGTGCCCACGAGAGAGGAGCTTCTACAAAGAATTCAGAATGCGTGTGCAGAAATCAATCGCAATGTGCTATTAAGCTTAAGCCAGTCCATCATTAGACGTAGCCAATTGTGCATACAGCAGAACGGTTCTCATTTTGAACAGTTGTTACATTAATTTATTTGTAAATCGTATGTTTAATTGTTTGTTGAGTTGGAATTTGTTATTAAAACGTTGTTATTATGATTTATTTGGTGCTTATCGTTTTTTATTATCATCAGCAAACGAAGCCTCAAATCGAAATTTTGCAAGAGTGGCTCTTTTTTTCTAAATTGAACAGGGAATTCGAAAAAAATGTAATTCTTTAAAAATATCCAGTGGCGTAGAAAATAGGGCGGGAAAAGTGAAACAACCCCCCTGTATCTACGCCACTTGACAAATTTGACAAAAGTTACTTACGTCAAATAATGAGTATCTATTTCGTAAGTACTTGTACCGAATTTGGTCAAAAACACTTTAATGACCTGAGAATTATGACAAAAAAAAGATTTTTAAAACTGAACTTCGAAGGGCTGTATCTCCCTTAGGAAGCGTTTTGAAAAAAAATAAAATTATGCATGTCTACTTATTTTTCGATGGACCATCGAATTATTGCTACTATAACTTGGTCCACCCTGTATATACATATTTAATGGTTACTGAGCTCGAACGCGAAAAAAATCACCTCTCAGCGTGACCTTGGAAACCCATGTCTAAAACGTAATGTCTTTTTCAACCGCTGAATTTATTATAGTACGGGAGCCCTCGACCAAAATTTCGTGTGATCACGGCATGGATAAATTCATGAAAAATGTTTAGTTTTAATTAAAATACACAACTTTTTTCCTTGCAGTAAGCCCCAAAGTGTTGCGAAAGGGGTGAAAACTCATTTTCTGTCGGTAAAAAAAAAAATCGATATTTAGTTTTAAACAAATGGCGCGATAAAGTTACAGCGGCACGGATGAAACCTTCATGAAATGATTCCTTAGGCTCCCAACCTTCCATTAAAAATAATAGCTGACGTTTAAGAATTGTTTCACACAATACATGAAGACAACTTTTAAAATAAAAATCTTCACACTAGGTAATTACTGACTGTAAAAAAGTTTCATCACGTTCAACTCTTATTACACAACTCCCATTTATCACTGGAGACCAAACAAAAAGATCACAGGTTTTCGTGCCAGTTACGTACATTTGGACTTGGCACTGAGTATAATATATGTAACTTTTCCTTAGAGTTACTTGACTAGATTCAGGTTCGTAGACAACATACCCAATATTACTTTTTCCACTTTCTTAATCAATAATAGGTTTATCTTCACATGTAATCGGACACTTGAATTCTACAATATTGTTTATTTCATTACCAACTTTTATAATACCATCAACACTGGCACACAACCAAGGTTGATAAACAGAAACGATAACACCAGCTTTAATAACCTTTACATTGTGTAATCTTTCATACTCAATCTGAGCATCTCTTTCATGTATCCTGCCATATCGAACACCTTGGGTATCTAATTTTTTGGGAAACAGCTTTTCATGAATAATAGATTCTTCTGTGCGAGTTTTTCTAGTCTTGATGGTGTGGACATTTTACTCGCTGTTATCGTCAATCTTCTAGCGTTAAGCCGTTCATCTGAATCAGCTTGTTTAACAGTAGAACAACACAGCTCGATAACTTTTTTTTTAGAAATTTTTATAGTAGCAGAGTAAAAATTGAAGACTTCTTCAGTTACATGTTGCACGTTAGTGTACACAGGATATTGCATTATGAGAAAAAGAGTTTTTTCCACACACTGTAAACATTCATCACTTTTTATATTATTTTCAACGGTATCCAGTAAAAAATTCATAATTTGTTTCACTTCTCGATCAACTTTATCTTTATTTATTTCAACCATTACTGTACGTAGGGCTGATGGTCTTTGTAACAAACTCAAATCAATTTCTGGAACATCCAAATCGATATTCTTCGATGGCGAACCAAACATTTCACAAAAAAACGTTCCGTTTGAATATTTTTCTTGCACAAATTGTTGGGTAGATGGTATTCCCCATTTCTGTTGGAAATCGGTTTTTGTCAGACTCTCTTGTGTGTTGATATAATGCTGCAATGTGTTTACACATGTCACTGTTATTATAAATACAAGTACAACTTGACTTTTTTACGAATCTGTTTTCATTAATCTAGAGTCAAAATATGTTTATCATTAATAATCATAAACAATACATCTTCTATTTATCTACAAAATATTTAATAACTCACTTCAGTTACTGCAGTGTAAGGTGTTTCTGTTACAGCAGCTTGCCAAATGACTGAAGCTTTGATTTTGTAGCTTAATCCATTTCTTCTGAACTCGTTGACATTGTACACACGGTTTGATTTAATTAAATTTGTACCTATTTTTAAAGTCTGTGCTCTAAGAGCTATGTCGTGGGAAACTCTTTGGAATCCAGTTCTGAGGATTACTTCAACTGCAGGGTTTTCATTGTTATTTATTTCTTTATTATTGTTTAATGTTCACATAATCTTGAAGCTATACTTGAAAAAAAATTTACTTGTAAAAAATTAATAATAAAATCAATATTTAGCAGTTTTACAATTCATTTCTTACAATTATCCGTACAAAATAAAAGTAATAAATTAAAACTGATTAAACGTCAGATGAAAACATAACCTCAATATTCACCGGAACTTATCGTTTTTTTTATTTACAGTTGTTTATACATACCTTAAAAGTTACTTTAAGTTGTTCACTCACCCGTTTATTATAGAAATTAGCTTTCACTTTGCTAAATAAATAATTACATTTATACTCCGTACAGTACTAATCTAAATTGTCCCAGAGAAATTCCGACTGTCTTACCACCAGATGTCACACCCAGTCGTGCACACAGCGAATAGGACTTGATAGATTGCTGGTATATAAAAATTAAAAACCATATTATTTTTTCAGTGTTATTCCATATTCACAAATTGATAAGAAAAATTTTTTGACAATAAGCGCTCAGGGCGTCACACAGTACTGCGGTGACGATATGACATTCACACCTTTGGATTTATGGAAACATGAATATAAAATGTATTGTAAACTAATGGAAATTAGAACATACTTGCAATTTCGCATATGGAAAACATTCTTTCTGTGGAAAAGAACTGTTAGCCTTAAGAAATTCAAAAAAACAAGTAAAAGTTTATGCAAAAATCTTTTTATTCTAAATCCATTATTACGTAGCGCACTACTTAATGTTAGAGCAATGTGTTTTAAAATGTACGAATTGAATTTTATTGACTGCTCTGTCACAGAAAATATACCATTATTCTATTTTATTGAAGCACAAATGGGCAGATTAGAACAAGTAAGGGACAGATTGTTGGAATTCCGTAGCGTTTCCATGGAACTTATTTCCAACGCGTGCACGGGGGCTTTATTAAATGCTGGATATACTACTGATGACAGAAATTTGAGAATTTCTCAAATGACATTTGGACCAACTGAACGGAAGCCAAAAGGTGAAATGATTAAAATGTCATTTACAGAACAAGCAAACAAAAGACGTAATTGCGGTCGACTATGTTCTTTTGCGCAGTTACTTGATTTTATAGTCTTTAATATGTTGCATACTTTGGTTACAAATTCATTAACTGAGTTGCTCAAAATATTTCAAGCACATACAGATTTACTTTTATCTGAAGAAAAACTACTATCGACTGAAACTGACGAAGAAATTGTGGTAGATAGAGAACCAAATATGCCGCAAGTACATAATAAAATTAATTATTATTTATCGAATTGATAATAATAGTATACTTGCCTACTTACATTGCAACTTGTTGTTTTTCAGCTTCCACTTTTTGTTATGGATTTAACTGTAGAACCAAAAACTCTGCTGCTGGATCCTGCTGAAAAAATTACTAATGATATATTCACTCAATTGTTAGACCTTTGGATCTCAACTGTTATGTCGCTCAAGCCAATGATAGCTGACCAATCTATGATTCCTTTTGCACAGTATGATATTCTTAAAACTAAATCACTAATGTCGGGTTTATCGTACATTTTAATCACGCTGTTATGTTAATTCGCTGTTATTTCTATGGTTACGTCGTATAATAAAATTAAGGAAAATCGCAGGATAGTGGACAAATATTTGATTTATTAAATTAAATGTACGACGTTTCGTTTATATATTTAAACTTTTTCAAGTACACAAAAATAACAATATTTATGAAAATTAATATTAATTACTAACCATAGCAATTAACATAAGATAGGGTACATAAGACAAAAACATGGTAACATGGTAACAAATTATGTTGACTAAAACTTTTTAACAATCAATAATAATAATAATACAAATTTTTTTTTTTAAATATTTGTCCACTATCCTGCGATTTTCCTTAATTTTATTATAATCACGATGTACACGATTTCTAATATAAAGTTACGTCGTATGTTTTATGTGTAAAAATTTAACAGCGATTAACAAAACAGCGTGTTTAATGTATGATAAACCCGACATAATAGGTACTTATAATTAGTGATGAGCAAAATCGTATTATTTCAATAATCGGATTCTTAGGTTATGAATGATTCTAATAATCGGATGTTTCATTTGAATTATATCAAACGATTCTTTTGAATTTTTACTCACTATCCAGTAATAATGTAATAAATCGGTGTTGCGTCGACGTCAGACAGTAGAGTGTTGCCAAATACATTGCGATTTTTTATTTCGTAAGTTATATTTTTCATAATATAAACTTTATACTACTAAACTATTCAGGGGGATCAAGCACGCAATTCTGCATCAGTGTGACGAAAAAGTATTTCGTTGTTGTTACTTCTTTCTATATATCATATTATATTTATTTTACTCTGTTTCATTTGTATAGCCGATTATAATTCAAATTGTGTGAATTCAAAATTATTATATAATAATTCGAATTATTTCCATAATCAGATGTTACCGATTAATAAATAAATCGGATTATCGATTATTTTTAATTCGGATTATCCCATCACTACTTATAATAATGTATTTCCATGTACACTCTATGCATGTTTTTTTCTTTTTTTGCATTCCAGTAAACAAAGCTAAAATTGTATTTATTGCTATAGTCCAGTCAGTATGTAGTTTGAGGTCAGAATAGTCCATGCGGTGGCGTAAATAAACTGTCCCCTTCCTGACAGGATGAAATTTTCAGGAATTGTGGTATTTATTATGACAAAAGACAAGCGACACAGTTGCCTTGTGAAATCCTGATGCGACGGCCGGGAGAAGCTCACTTCCGGTGTAAAATGTCAATTTATATGTATATGTATTGTAACGTACACTTTTTCCCACAACCGGGAGACCACGGCTAGTTAAGCTCAACAGCGCGGGGGACATGGGTCTAAATGAAAAAGAACACATAACAACAACCCTTAGAAACGTTCACCAGAAATGCCCCAAGGAGGGCTTAAAAAACCCACCACCTACCACTCGACACATAGGACAATACACACTTAACCTAAAACAACAAATAAATTAATCTATAACAAAATAACCCTAAGAAGGGCTCAACAAACCCAACCACCTACCACATAAAAGACGACACAATAAAAATGGGCTCAAAATAGGGCTTAGAAATCCGACCACCAACCACTTAACACACAAGACAATATACCCTAATCAAGCAAAATTAAAAAAATCCCGAATGAGGCTCCAGGTATTTCCAGATGACACATAGCTTACGGATTCACCGACTAAGAGTTTAAGGGCGCCAGGACACCGAATCACAAGCAGCCACACTGTCCAGACTGAGAGGCTTAAAGTTACCCGAGGCATCCGCTTCAAAAACACTCAACACATTAAAATCTTTGGTCAAAGAGAACCATAAATCCATGTAAGATAATCCCAAAATTATAAATAAGCCGCCCTAATCTAGACTCAAGTTCGACAACTAAATCTCAACACTAACTCGAGCCTCAACTTTGACAGCAATTCTCAACATCAACGACCAAATTTTCAACAACTCAATAGTCGGAGTTCAATAATCGGCCAAACTCCACTACTCTTCTCGATTCACAACATCGACAACAATTCTCAGCATCAACAAAACATCGGCCACCACAATTCTCAATCGGCGCTCCTCAGCCAGATCTACAATTCACAGCCACATCTACAATTTACAGCCACAACCACAATTCTTCCCTCGGGAACTCCTTTTAATTAGCGACTAGTCAACCGCAACAATGATTATAACTGGTAAAATTGTCAGTTGGATTTTCAATCGATTATTCGGAAGTTTAAACCATTTCGCGATCCTCACAAAACAAAAAAAATCCACGACTTATTCCCCCGGGAATATTCGGGAGAACACAGGTGGCGAAAGAAAAATCCACCGGGAATATCCCGTAATTAACTCACGCGGAATGGCCACAACAATCTCAAACCGACTCGATAGTTTCAATTTCAGAATCGGGATAATGAATCCCGAGCTCCAGGACTTTCACTTCTTTAAAATACGACAAACTCATACACAAGATTTATGAGGCAGGGCACACGGTTAATCAGTCCCTACAACAATCAGAGAGCACAACAATAGAAAAAGCCAAAACTCCAGATTTTTAAGGAAATTGCTGAAATTCTGAGTCCACAGCATGAGCGGTCGGGAAACTAACGCAACACAACGTCAAACCAAACAAACATGAACTATATATCTTCCCTAAGTTCCCTGTCAAAACACCAGAATCAAGTTCCCAAAAAAACTTATTCGCCGTCGTGAATTTTATAATAAGTATTAAAAATTAATAAAGTTCGTTGTAAACGAGAGCGCCGTGTGCCCGCGAATGCGGTCTGTCACCGACCGACTCCGCGCGCCAAACAGATCCAATTTGAACCGTCTATTACGTCGCCCGCATGTGTCTAACACAACTATCTCGCCTCGTGTCGCACTCATTATTCGAGAAAGCCAAGCCAGTTCGCACATCGTTCAAACACACGGCCGCAGAACACAAGTTACAAGCAGGGATACAGTCTGGATCAGTGGCGTAGCCGAATAAAAAATTATTGCAACCGTACCAAAATTGTAGAACGTCACAGTATATACACCGTGTCCCAGATTCATGTATACAGGCTGAGTCAGACCACCCGTGTCAGTCGTTTTTTATTGTAAACGGTTAGTCGTAGAGAGTTGTGTTAAAAATTTGTATTATAAAAGCCCTATTAAAAAATCGAATGGTGATAAATTTTTTTCCGGGAAGGTCGGCTTCCCTATTAGTTTGCTCAAGAATGTCTAGAACCCCGGAATTATAAATAGCACGATAGGTCGAAAGTGGTATTGTTGAGAAGATCTTTAAAAAATAAGAAAATTTTGCAGGAAATTTTTTTTTATTATTGCCTCTGTAAATTTCTATAAGTAATAAGTATAAATATAATTTATTATATGTTCAGAACTCCGGAATTTTAGATAGCACGATAGGTTGAAAGTGGTCCTGTTGAAAAGCTCTTTAAAAATTAGGCAAGTTTTGTAGGAAAAATTATTCAATTACTGCCACCACTGTTAAGTAACATTCGTTTGAAATTATTAAATTAAAATTTCATAAAAACTTGTAATGGATATTAATTTGAGCTTATCAATATCTAGAAATAACTTCAATATTCACTTGTTATGTACTGCAATCTAATAACTTTGAACTTTATTTAGTAATGTACGCTATCGTATGGCGAGGCGCCTTACTTGTATCCGAGACGCAGTGCCTGCACGCTCCGGCTGTACGCGCTCGCGTCTCTATTTCAAACCATTATTAATTGGCTTGGTCTGGCCGCCGTAGGATGGCAGGCCTCTCGATTCATTTATCGTTCATTTATTTAATAAATAAATGAGCGTTCACTGAGTCTGTGACACGCCATGTAGTTGACCCTCTGGTCATTTTCAATTATATCAAGAACTAGAACCGGGATTAAGTTCCCACCTAGAGCTTACAAGCGAAAGGCGTTCTGTCGTTCTCACACATACCGGGTGCGTTGGAAACATCGACCGCCCAATACACACATACAGGGTGCGTTGGAAACATCGACCGCCCAATACACACATACAGGGTGCGTTGGAAACATCGACCGCCCAATACACACATACAGGGTGCGTTGGAAACATCGACCGCCCAATACACACATACAGGGTGCGTTGGAAACCTCGACCGCCCAATACACACATACAGGGTGCGTTGGCAAAATCGACCGCCGGACACACATACTGAACATACACAAAGAACGTAACAGAACGGTACGCTTATCCATGTACGACCGTATGCTTTTGGATCTTTAATAAAAAAACACAACGTAGGGAAGGAACTGACCTATTGCTCATATGATCAAGACCGGCGATCATGTTAAACACCCCGGTCTGATGTAATATTATTAAGCACGTCCAATTCGAGTCATTTATGTTTTTGTGTGATCAACTGTTGGCGCGTTGCTAAATGCGTCTAACAATATTTTTGTACTTTTGATTAATAGTGAGAAACGTACCAATGAATACATGTTTACTTTTCCGGAACTAAATATGATCTAAAATATTAAATATTATATATGTTTGTAAATTTATGTAATAACGATTTTATTTAAACAAAAAACGAATTATACTTATGGTTTATGAAATTTTCGCAAATTTATTTAAAACCCAGCATAACCCCAAGAAAACAAGGTAACAAATGGTGCCGTAGTGACCAGGATATTAACAAATTATACCAGTGACCAATCGACCTACAATAGATATAAATAGACCTATTCGCACTAATAAACCATAAGGTGTAAGGGTTACGAAATGGATATCGACAGACTTGCTCGAGATGAGCTAATATGGGAAGTGAACGCCCGAGGGATCCGAATTGACCCCGAGATCACAGTAAACGATTTACGTAAAAAATTACGTCATTTATTAAAAATAGGCCAGACCGGTGCCAATCTAAGTCGATCATTAACTAATGAAGAATGCGAAAACGAACTTAGCGTCTGCGAAGAGAAAATTCGTGAAATTCAAGATTTACTAAAAACCGAGCTGAACGTTGGAAGTCTGAAAAAGATTAAAACAAAAATTTGGCACATCGGTAACCGTCTAAACCTTATAACTGCAGAAGAATATTACAACCGACGATTGCAAATTTTAGAACAAATAGTTCGATTTCAAGAAGATTTAGATCAGTCTGTTATTCGCCCCGATATCCCGAGACAATCTACCCTCCAAGAGGCTGAACCCAACGAATCTTCACCAACGCCACCTGAACAAACTCAACCCGAACAAGAGATCGACCAAAATAACATCAATCTCGAACAGCCAAATGATTTTGCTGCCCGTTTACGCGCATTAAATCTAGACCTCACGACCCCCGCTCGTTCATATAAAGCAACTCCAATTTATAAATGGGGAATTAAATTTACTGGCGACGACCACAATAGTTTAGAAACATTTTTGGAAGACGTAGAAGACCGCCGCCGAGACAACAATGTAAATACAGCTGATCTCTTACAATCAGCTTCGGGATTGTTTGGAGGCTCAGCGCTGCAAGTTTACCGACATGCTCGCGATAGATTACGCACGTGGGAGGAGCTCGTGCGAATATTACGCAAAGCTTTTCAAGACCCGGACTACGATCACCTACTACGAGCCGAAATCGATAAGCGAAAGCAAGGACCTACAGAACCGTTTTCCGTTTATGTTGCAAAAATGTCATGTCTATATAAACGTATGGAGCGTCCGCCTGCCTATGGTGAACAACTTCAAACTAGTGAACTTAATTGTTTACCGGCCTATCAGGAACAAATCAGCCTGATAGAACCTAGAACAATCGAAGAGTTGGAAACTTTAGTGGCACGATTAGAGCGAGGCCGACTACGCGCACGCCGTCAAACAGGCTCGCCTAGTCAACTATTAGAGCCAGACCTGTCTAAAGTGCCCAGTATACCAAACACGACCAACAATAATGTACGGATGATTCAAACATCGCGGAATAGCCCAGCTCACCAAATAGAGGTTGTAAAAACTCAAAATGCACCATTTCAGTACAAATGCTGGAATTGTCGCCAACCAGGACACGCCTACCGGAATTGTCCAGCCCCGCCTAGACACCAGTTCTGTAATACATGCGGATTGCACGGAACTACAACACAGAATTGTCCCCGCTGTCGCCAAACACCGGGAAACGACCAACAGGCACGTTAACGGGTCGCGAACGTCGCCTGAAGACCACTAAACCGACCTTAGCGAAATTTGCACCGAGAGCCGCCCAAAATTTAATTACAAAAATGCCAGGAGACGCCCGACCTTACCTTTATGTTAATATTGGTGGAAGCAACTTTCCCGGATTGTTAGATTCAGGAGCTAGCAGAACGATGGTTGGACCGAGAGGGAGATCGCTGCTCACTGAACTAGGATTCCGGACTCAACCTGCGCATAACTATACAATCCAGACCGCTGATGGGACAACGTATCCCGTCACACAAGAAATGAATGTACTAATGACTGTATTCGACCGAACGCGCCTCATTACGGTATTAGTAGTGCCCGAATTACAGCACGACCTAGTGCTTGGCATCGATTTTTGGACCACCATGCAAATAGTACCCGACTTCAGTAAGGGAACATGGGCTTTTTCAACAAATATAGAACACGTAGCAGCCATCACGCCCATCACGACCAGAGAAAATTTAAATTTTCCAATACAGTCACACGACCACTGGTATAACAAAATGATTACCAAGATCCAGACCGACCCAAATGATTATCCACGATGGAAAGTCCAAGATTCCAAAATTTATAAACATATTACCGACCGAAACCATTTCCCGAACCCCGCGTACGAATGGAAATTGGTTGTACCATCCGACCTACGATCAGAGATACTTAAACAGTTTCACGATGAGCCGACCGCCGAACATTTGGGCATTAATAAAACATTCGACCGAATAAAGCATTTTTATTATTGGCCCAAAATGATCATTGACATAGCACGATATGTACATAAGTGCCGGGTCTGTCAGCAATCGAAGCCCGAAAATAAAGCGCCCCAAGGATATATGGGACACGACCGGACCGCAGATGTACCCTGGAGAACAATTAGTGCCGACCTAACGGGCCCCTTTCCTCGATCGAAAAAGGGCCACAAATATTCACTAGTTGTTCAGGATACGCATACGAAGATGAAACGACCGCTTGCACCGATCCAGACATCGCCTGCAAGGACCTCATCGACGACGCCGCCGACCCCCAAGACGCCGACACCACCGCCGCCTACGCCTACAGCGCCGACGCTTCCCGTCTGGAACCCCGGACGGACAAAGCGTTGCCGCAGGAAGACCCGAATGCCCGATGGACGCGTTATTCGGTTCACCCGGTACGCGAACGGGAGTGTCCGCATGGGACAATTTGTCCCCCGCCCATGAAAACAATGTGAAGTGTAAGTGTTATGTGTAAGTGAACGACATTTTTTTTTATTATTTGAGAGAAATTTTTTTTTTATTTGAATTTTGTGTATTTTGAACTTTTTGTCCGCTTTAATGAAGAGACGATGACCGTATTTTTTTTTTTTTTTGTTTTATTTAAGCACCGTCGTAAGTCTGATTATTTTTTTTTTATTTTATTGTTGTTATTATAACTTGTACTTTTGTCCGTCTGTAGGTTAAGAGTTTTTTTTTGAATTATAGGAGATCATTATATGACCAGGTGAACGTACCCAAGGGTAACAATGACCTAATAATCTCCTATCATTGAACGGACCGGGGGAGTGTAATGGATATTAATTTGAGCTTATCAATATCTAGAAATAACTTCAATATTCACTTGTTATGTACTGCAATCTAATAACTTTGAACTTTATTTAGTAATGTACGCTATCGTATGGCGAGGCGCCTTACTTGTATCCGAGACGCAGTGCCTGCACGCTCCGGCTGTACGCGCTCGCGTCTCTATTTCAAACCATTATTAATTGGCTTGGTCTGGCCGCCGTAGGATGGCAGGCCTCTCGATTCATTTATCGTTCATTTATTTAATAAATAAATGAGCGTTCACTGAGTCTGTGACACGCCATGTAGTTGACCCTCTGGTCATTTTCAATTATATCAAGAACTAGAACCGGGATTAAGTTCCCACCTAGAGCTTACAAGCGAAAGGCGTTCTGTCGTTCTCACACATACCGGGTGCGTTGGAAACATCGACCGCCCAATACACACATACAGGGTGCGTTGGAAACATCGACCGCCCAATACACACATACAGGGTGCGTTGGAAACATCGACCGCCCAATACACACATACAGGGTGCGTTGGAAACATCGACCGCCCAATACACACATACAGGGTGCGTTGGAAACCTCGACCGCCCAATACACACATACAGGGTGCGTTGGCAAAATCGACCGCCGGACACACATACTGAACATACACAAAGAACGTAACAGAACGGTACGCTTATCCATGTACGACCGTATGCTTTTGGATCTTTAATAAAAAAACACAACGTAGGGAAGGAACTGACCTATTGCTCATATGATCAAGACCGGCGATCATGTTAAACACCCCGGTCTGATGTAATATTATTAAGCACGTCCAATTCGAGTCATTTATGTTTTTGTGTGATCAACTGTTGGCGCGTTGCTAAATGCGTCTAACAATATTTTTGTACTTTTGATTAATAGTGAGAAACGTACCAATGAATACATGTTTACTTTTCCGGAACTAAATATGATCTAAAATATTAAATATTATATATGTTTGTAAATTTATGTAATAACGATTTTATTTAAACAAAAAACGAATTATACTTATGGTTTATGAAATTTTCGCAAATTTATTTAAAACCCAGCATAACCCCAAGAAAACAAGGTAACAAACTAACGAAGTCGGCATTCAAAATCTAGCAACCTTAGACAATGTCACAAGTGTTCAAACTGTCTTCCATTTACTCTTAAATACTACTGAGCTCTTCTAGTTATACTGTGAGTGTCTCTAAGTACTTCTTCAGTGTTTAATGAGCGATAGATAGGTAACTAGATTTTAAATTCCGACTTTTAAAATTTAGTTCGTTATTATGACATTTTAATTTAGTAATTTCAAACAAATATTACTTAACAGGGGTGGCAGTAATAAAAAAAAAAAACCTACAAAACTTGCTTATTTTTTAAAGATCTTTTCAACAATACCACTTTCGATCTATCGTGCTATTTATAATTCTGGAGTTCTGGACATTCTGGAGCAAACTAATAGGGAAGCCGACCTTCCCGGAAAAAAAATTTATCACCATTCGATTCTTTTTTAGGGCTTTTATAATACAAATTTTTAACACAACTCTCTACGACTAAACGTTTTCGAAAAAAACGACTGATACGGGTGGTCTGACCCACCCTGTACCTATAGTCCAGTAATATTAGATTTTCACTGCAGAAAAATTCCCAGTTAGCTGATTTTTTCTTATATACCTTCGTTATGGTGTTTTAAAAAACGTGTAAAAAGTCCCCATCGATATCGTGCCGGCGTTGCCAGATATTCGAGGTTCAAGTTCACGATAGACGGTTTTTTGCAAATTTCTCGGTTCCATTCCATTTTTTGTAAAAAATGGTTATTATCAATCTTGTAGAGGACAAAATTGTCTACAACTTTTGTATAAACATTTTTTGTCTACGATTTATAGTTTTTCTTATTTAAGAACCCGCGACTTCCTCCCCCTCGATTTTACATAACGGGATTATGCTGCTTCCCGGGGGTCTAACATAATGATTTGTACCTTTATTTTAAGTTGAACTCTAAGTTAACGACTAACTATAATTTTATCGAAATTAATGCAATAGTTCAGTAGCTATAAGCAACCAAACATACAAATCGACAGTAGTGAAACAGACAGACAGGCACACAATTTTTTTTCGAAAATACGATATTTATACTTGACATCAATTATAAAGACCATTCGTAAAGTAATTTTGTAAAAAAAATTTACAAGGGTTGATAGAACGCGTAAAAAGTATGGCTATACCATTTGCATACAATATAACACGCTTTTAGTACGAATATATTGTATATTATACAATAAATTTCGTTCCCATGGTTAGTTGCAAGTATAACAGATAATTAATAGAAAATGTTTCTACTTATGCATTATTATAACCACATAGAGTGAGATCCCAGTCACCCCAGACTTACGTGATTTTAGGAAAGATGAAATTTTTAGGAATGCTAGTATAACATAAACTTAGAAAGGAATGGATAGTCGCTAAGCTGAAAGCGGGGCCGTTTTACAGGTAGCAGGTATCAAAGGTGGAAAAAAATCATGCCAACTTACGTCATTTTAGGAAGGCTGAATTTTATATATATTATTAAGTATAATATTTAAAAATATTTCCCAATGAGCCAGACAAATCTGACGGGCCAAACATCCCCCCAGACTCGTTAAAAGTTCCACTATGCGAGGAAGCATATATATGCGAGCATACACAGACACTTCCTGTGGGCCATAACTTTTGACAGACACTTTAAAAGTTGTAAAAAAATGTGGCAACTTACGTCATTTTAGGAAGGCTGAATTTTATATATATTATTAAGTATAATATTTAAAAGTATTTCCCAATGAGCCAGACAAATCTGACGGGCCAAACATCCCCCCAGACTCGTTAAAAGTTCCACTATGCGAGGAAGCGCGAGAGCATTATTCAAGCGCATAAGTACAAGTGAGATGCACTCTGACGCGTGAATATCTCTCTCTTACAACTCGTGGCTACTCTGAGTTAGTGTGTTGTTAAAAGTTCCGCTGTTCGAGGAAGCGCGAGAGCATTATTCAAGTCAATTTAAAAGCGATCAAGTGCGAGTCGGACTCGCGCATTGAGGGTTCCGTACAATAATAAAAATAAAGAGTTAGGTAGGGGTAAAAAAATCAGATTTGTTTTTAAAAAGCTTTTTCACTTATACGAGTACTAGGTACCTATTTTATTTTGATCTTTTTTTCCGTATCAAAAATTAAAATATATTTTTCAAGTAAAAAAAAAATATATTAATAGAATATTTCAAGAATAAAAAATAAAGTGAAAAATTCCAAAATGTTTACATTATATTAAAAAAAATCACGTATCGCCAGTTGGATTTGAATCCGGCTCTTCGTGGTGGCATGCGAACGCGTTACCATTACTCCACGTGTAACAAGGCACAAGCAATTATTTGATACACTTGGTACAGCTCTATGCCTAATTTTCCGTTTCCCGTGGGAACTTAAGGACTTAGGATTTTCGTTTCCTGTAAACTATGCGTGAGGACATATTATATTTCCTATTTTTAAAATTGAGGGCTCATGAGTTTCGGAGATAGGGGGGGGGGAGATCGGACAGACAGACACAGACACGAGAGTGATCCTATAAGGGTTCAGTTTTTTCATTCTGAAATACGGAACACTAAAAATTGAAGAAAATGTAAAACAAACTGGGGAGCTTGGGTCTACAATTTGAGAAGCAACAGTGGCGTAACTACAAGGTGGCAGGACTGGCAAAAAGCCAAGGGCCACTGGCTGCAAGGGGCCCCGCCGCAGCTAACAATAAGTGAATATGCAGCACACCTCTCGACATAAAGGTACATGCAGTACGCAGCTGGGATTCTAGATGGTAGCATGGCTGAAATTATAAGCGCTTATACTTTATAGGTTTGCACAACGAAGCTTTGATACTAGCATTGATACAAGCTTAAATCGCGTTTGAAATGTCAGATAGCGAAGACGAATATTTGTGTTCTTCTGCTACAAAGTGGTATATTTTAAATACAAATTTGGGTAGGAGTTATCATGTCCACCCTATTAATAGAAAACGCTCTAAATATGGCGTATTTCATCATTTATACCAAGAATTAAAATTTTACCCAAACCGATTTTTTGAATATTTACGTATGGAACCTAATACTTCTAAATACGTCTTAGAAAAAACTCAAAACAAATTAAATAAAAACTGGCAAAATTTCATTTATTAAACTAGTCACATCCATTGTGAAACTTGTAACGGCCATTTGACAATTGTCACACGTTGATTGTAGTAGTCGTAGTAGTCAGCGCACTGAAAGAATGGTGAGATACATTCTTGTATCTACCAGCTCTTGTAACGGCGCTTATACCTGCTACACTCACTGCTTCGTTGTGTACGCTCGCATATATGCTTCCTCGCATAGTGGAACTTTTAACGAGTCTGGGGGGATGTTTGGCCCGTCAGATTTGTCTGGCTCATTGGGAAATATTTTTAAATATTATACTTAATAATATATATAAAATTCAGCTTTCCTAAAATGACGTAAGTTGGCATGATTTTTTTCCACCTTTGATACCTGCTACCTGTAAAACGGCCCCGCATTCAGCTTAGCGACTATCCATTCCTTTTTAAGTTTCCGTTATACTAGCAATCCTAAAAATTTCATCTTTCCTAAAATCACGTAAGTCTGGGGTGACTGGGATCTTGGACTAACATTGATCATGGGCGATAAATGTTTTATTTGTGACAATTTGCTTTCGGACGGCGAGACAGTGACCGTTCAACGTGGATTAGAAAGTTTGAAAAATGCCAGTGTCGATAGAGGTAATGCACATGTTGAATATTTATATAATGTGACATCTGCGACGGTTCATGTTTTTTGCCGCAAAAATTATAATAAAAAACAAAGTATAGCGGCGTATAAACGTCGCCACGAAGAACCCATTCCTAGTCCACCACAATCTCCACGTAAAAAAAGAACTGGCTCTTTTAATTATAAACAATTATGTTTGTTTTGTGGAGAAAAAGCTAGTGAAGAAGCAGAGAGAAAAAAAGAACAAAAGTACAGACGAAAAATTAGACTAGTAAGTTCTAATTCATTCAAAGATACTGTAATAAAAGCTGCAGAGGAACGCGGAGATAGATACGGAAGAATTGTGAAAGATCGCATCAGCTGTGAGTTCGTTTTAACATCTGTCTAAGCAAAATATCATAATAAATGTTTTGATAATTTTGTTTCAACTGGTAGCACCTGTATTAGCGGTCGTCCATTAGATGAAAAGGTAGCTACTGCAATGGAATATATATTTGATTATATAGAAAATCATGACGATATCTTGAAAGATTATGTTCAATTTGATAGTACAATAATATCAAAATTAATAGAGCGAT
Source organism: Mongoloraphidia duomilia (assembly GCA_039654895.1). Lineage (NCBI taxonomy): Eukaryota > Metazoa > Arthropoda > Insecta > Raphidioptera > Raphidiidae > Mongoloraphidia > Mongoloraphidia duomilia. Next base: position 29,643,483 of record CM077518.1, on the reverse strand, counting down.
ATGGAGAAAACATTGTAATTACAAAGAAAAGTAGATTATTAACTATTATTTGCTTTCGTGATACCGAAGTCAATATTTTAACTAAATCTTGGTATGAAGAAAAGAAAGTAAAAATGTTCGATGAACGTCTACGAGTTATAGAAGCTGCTGCATCAATAATTAGAGAAGATATTCGCTCAATCATTGTAATGAACGACTCATATCCGCCGCCAAATCAAATGTTTAATAATATTGATGAAGAAATTCCGCAAACATTATTACATTTTATAAATCAATTAATTTTAAAAAATCGGAAGAGTCACATAGAAAAATTAAAACCTAAATGTACGGCTATATGTCATGCTATAATGACTGCTATGCGGCCAAGGTCGTTTAAGTCACATTTATTGGTTGGTTTATCTGTATTCCTTCATAGAAGATTTGTTTCTAAACGACTTATAGATATTTTATCAAATTTGGGATTTAGTGCTTCATATAATGAAGTATCAACCGTTTATCACCCCCAACCTCGGATTCTATCATCAGAGTCAGGTGCTCTTGTACAATATGTAGCAGATAATGCAGATATTAATATTTATACACTAGATGGGCATAATACTCTGCATATAATGGGAATAATAAAAATAATTACTCCAAGTACTGCTATTATTGCTGATGAGCCTATAGTTAGATGCACGACGAAACCAAACGCAGATACTTTGGCGGCAGTTTCCCACGTACCTCTTTTAACCTATGAAAATCATCACATATCTGGAATGAGCAAGATTGAGGTTGAACAAATCAATTACGATGAAATATTAAATAAAGAAACTTGGAGTACAATTGATTTATTATGGACATACGCAAAATATAGAGGTATCACGGGTTTGCAGGGATGGAATGGGTTTTTGGAGAATTTAGTAAAAAAAAAACAAGATTTTTCGACATCTCGCGTCTTGTTTCTACCTTTCATTCATCATCCTGCGAGTAATATGAACACAATTTATACTACACTAAATTGTGCTATACGTAATGCCCATTTACACGAACAAAAAACGTGCATTGTGACCTTCGACCAGCCACTTTACATCAAAGCTCGAGAAATTGTAGCTGCTGCTGAAAATATCCAAGATTATTGTAAGACTAGGAGGCTTTCATATGCTTATGTCGTTTCTTGGGTCCATAGGTTATATAATGGAAGGAAGCGGAATCAAGGAAGCTCTTAGTGTCGTATATGCTCCAAATTCCGTCGAAAAAATGTTAAATGGTCATGCATACGCAAGAAGTGTTAGAGGTCACACACTTCTTCAGGTTGCTCTATCCCTAATAATTTATAAAAACATGAAAATAAATGAAAACCTGAAAGATTTTTTGGATGGCTACATCGAGGATATTATGAAAGGGACGATATCTTATGAGAATATTGAAGAATCTCCAGATTTATTTAATTCACTAGTTCAGTTATTTCACGATAAACAGACAGAATTGAAAACCCGTGGTCCCACTGCTCAGTTATGGATACAATACCTTGATATGGTATTGATAGCCCATGACTTTATTCGTGCTGAAAGGCTGGGAATTTGGGATGATCATGTCACTGCCGTTAAAAAAATGCTTCCATATTTTCACGCAACTGGTCATTTTTTTTATGCCAAGTCCGCACATTTATATTTACAAGATATGATAGCATTAGAACAAAATATGGATATACAAACTTTTGAAAATTTCAAGAAGGGATTTTTTACAGTCAAACGTACAGATAAATTTAATAGTGGAACTTGGACTGACATGGTGATCGAACAGACCTTGATGAAGTCAATGAAGTGTGAAGGAGGAGTTTCTCGGGGAAGAAGCGCACAAAAAAGCGTATTGTGTAAGTGGATACATGGAATGCATGCCACAAATGCTATCTGTGCTGAAGTAGAAAAATTTTGCAATATTTCATTAGATTTCACGGAGCAGCATGTTGACTCGAGAGATACACGTATTAAAAAAGATAATGCAGACATTCAGAAACTTTTTGAATGGTTTACTCTACATTATCCTTTCCCAACGACAAATCAGATAGTCTCAATATCAACAGGAATTGTTGGAGATAATAAAATAAATTGTTACAATGCAAATGATATTGGTCTACAGTCATTAGAAAAAATAATTGGACAAAAATTTGACAAAATAAAATTCAAACGGTCAAACAGAGTTCTTCCAATATCATCAGTGAACAACTCTGTGATGGTACATGACTGCAAGGTCTCCATCGACCCTTTGTTGCTGTTCCAAAGAATAAGTTTGAATAAAAAATTCGAGGAACATCTTTGCGAATATTTACAATACGAATTGAGCCCATATCCAACAGCGTTATTTGACAATAGTGGCATGAGAAAAACTATAAAATCAAAAATATATAAATGCTTCGAACCAATTAATGCTGAATTAGTTGGTGATAACGTTACGCATGTCATAGATGGTGGATTTCTTCTACATCGTGTCGTATGGCAAAAAAATGACACATTTTTGATTATTATCCACAAATATGTTAATTATTTGCTCAGATATTTCGGTACGAATACTATAGTCGTTTTCGATGGTTATTCTGATAGTAGTAAAAATATAAAAGCGATGGAGCAGTGCAGACGAGCTGCTGCTGTTTCTACATCTTTTGAAGTTCAGTTTAATGAAGCAATGGAAGTGCCCCTTACCCAGGAGAAGTTTCTGTCAAATCGACTGAATAAAAGCAAATTAATCGAAATGCTTATTCGAAAATTGGAAGAAGTTAATATTACCACTAAGCAATCGCGTGATGATGCTGATGTTCTCATCATCGAGACAGCCATCGAAAAATCAATTGATAATATTACTGTTATCGTCGGGGAAGACATAGATCTCATAGTACTTCTAATAGGACGTACACAGTTACACCACTACCCAATTTTTCTCAAGAAACCTGGCAAGCAGAATGGTGAAACAAGAATATATTCGTCTTCTAGTCTCAGCAAGTATCCATATTGTAAGCAGCACATTTTATTTTTGCACGCTATCACCGGTTGCGATACAACTTCGGCGCTCTTTCGGAAAGGAAAAATTCAAATCATGAAAATGTTTGAAAAACGTCATGATTTACACCATTTAGCGCAAATATTTTTACAAGAAAATTGTTCTCCTGATATTATTGCCGATACTGGAATACATTTTATATTAGCAATGTATGGTGCTCCAACATCAGAACACTCGATAGACAATTACAGATATTTAAGTTTTGCTAAATTAACAAAACTAAGCACTGCAGTCAAATTTCCATTATTACCACCTACGGCTGCAGCAGCTCAACAGCATGTCTATCGAGTGTACTATCAGATACAAACCTGGCTGGGAAAGAATATTGATCCTGAACAATGGGGTTGGACATTAAAAAATTCTACAGCCAGTCACGACGTTATTATCACCAGCACCAGACGAATTATTTAATAATATATTTTGTAATTGTACGAAAGGCTGTGGTGGAAACTGCGGGTGCCGAAAAATTGGTTTAAAATGTTCCACACCTTGTGGATCGTGCCACGGTCAGTCTTGTTCAAATGCTGTAACAGATATAATTGAAAACACCGATGATTTTGAAGTAGACACCGACATAAACCCAACAGATATTATATCTACAAATATAATAAATAAAATATAAATATAATATAAATAATATAATACCTACTATATGTGTAGTGAGACGTTGTCACGTCAAAATCCTCTATCGATTTGCACAAGAACCGTACTGCTCCAAGTAATGGCTAGAGAGCTATACTGGTTTTCTCATACTGTTCAAGAAACGTACAGTTCCAGGAGCTGTTTTTAAACCGAATTAGTTTAACGTTTGGCTAGTGTTAGGGGGTTAGGTCCAACAGTTTTAAAGTGTTTTTATCTGGTTCTTATACACCCACGTCGTCAAAAGTGGAAAATTCGAGATATAGCTGCCAAAAAGTATACGAAACCAAATTTGTTTTTTTTTCTGTTTTTTTAACAGATTTACTTGGCAGTCTATGCACCCGTTATTAATTTGTTCCAAAAATAAACTGCTGAAAATTTCGCACATATATCGAATTTTTGTTCACTTTTAACAATACGGAAATTTCCATTTGATGAAAATACTAATTAGCTAAGTCAATGAGTGCTCTAAAGAGGGGTTTAGCCGGAAAGACAATAAGTGCAAAAACTGACTTCGGGATTTTGTTTAGACTGCTTAATAAAACAACATATTAAAAGTCCTTGACACTCGGATGGGCGCAAGAGGGAGAGGGAGCACTTCAAAGGTTTTTCGCGTATATTTTGAAAACACTTGGTCCTACGAAAAAATTCTATGATGAAAATTGTATCTGACAAAATTTTTTATATTTGAGATTTTTTCAACCGTTAACGAGGTACACGTTCCTGAAAGCCGCTATTTTTCGAAAAAACATTTATTGCACCACATTTTTTGCCGAACTTTACTCTCTAGCGCCTCAGCATTTTATTTTACAAAAAAATAGAGAATTAAATTTCCTTCTAAATGGTATAATAGTTTACCATTTTGTCTTAACTTGATCCAACGTTTTCAGAAGTGTGTAACTCGTTAACGGTTGGAGAAATTTCTCAAATATAGAAAATGTAGGAAATTTTGTCAGCCACAATTTTCATGCATGGAATTTTTTCGTAGGATCAACTGTTTTCGAGTTATACAAGAAAAACCAAAAAAGGGACCTTTGAAGTGTTCTCCCCCCCCCCCCCCGGAGGATCAAGGACTTTTAGTATGTTTTTTTAATAACCAGTCCAAACAAAGTCCCAAAGTCGGTGTTTGCGCTTATTGACTTTCCAGCTAAGATCATTCGTTGACTGACTAAATACTAATAACAATAGTGTCACATTAAAATTATAATCAGGATAACTTTAAAAATACTGAAAGAATTATTTTGTTTTAACAGTCACACGAGTCATAATATCATTACGCACGAGAAATATATTGTATTTTTTGCCATACCCACTATAAAACAGCTACTTTTCATTTCATTTTCAGTATTTTCAAAAATTATTGTTGACGGTTCGTTTGCGTCGCCAACTTTACTTTTATAGTAGGCTGTGAGCCATGATACTATGACTTAAGCGTTATAGTATCATGGCTGTGAGCTGTCGCAGTGCGCACGCACAGTCGCAGGTAAAGATTACGGAGTACGGATCCAGGGAGAATAAACATAAATCACTATGGAAATGACTTAATTTTCCACACTATAATATTTAGTGTGTTTTAAAAACACTTTCAACACACCTGTCTGTTAAGTGATTTATTACATGTATACATACATGCATGTAAAGTAGCTACTTTATAGGGGGTATGGCAGAAATACTCTATACAGAGTGTCTGTAAATTAATCGACAAAATTTTACAATAAATTCATTAAATAATATTAGCCCGATTGTACCCAATGTAAAAAAAAGTCATGTGGTGTCCTGGGACGCCCAATAGAGGTATGCTTCTTACGCAATGTATATATAAAATAATGATGGGCGATACGAGATGTTTTTACAATCGAAACAATTGTAATCGTTCATAATAACAATCGAGTCCATAATCGACTGGGAATTTGATTTTAGAATCGAAATGTTCGATTGTTCAAGTCGATTATTTGCCACATAGGTTATAGCAATAGCAGCGAATGAGAATACATATAATCGCGATTCAAGGTTATCTGCTAGTCGACTGACGTTCACGCGACTCGTTGATTGTTCACTGTTCACAATGTTCAGTCAGTACTCCCTACTCTGTGATCTCTTCACTATTGAATTCGTATTACGCGATTACTGCACAATCGACCATCGATTCGACCACAGTTGTTGAGTAATGAACGATTGAATATATTATGTGGCTCTCGACAGTGTACGATTCAGTACTATGCAACTCGGTCTCGGTGAACTATGAAACAACAACAATCGAGTCCAAGTGACAACCATCGAGAGTCATCGAGATGTTTGAACAATCGAGACAATCGACTAAAACATCTCGTAACCGCGCATCACTAATATAAAATCGAATTTATTTACATTTAAAAGCTATAAAATAGTAGATTGTATGTCTAGATAAGTAATGGGGCATATAACGGCGAGTGATGATAGTATGTAAAAACGAGCGTTAGCGAGTTTTTACAGTCACACGAGCCGTAATACCATTACGTACGAGACATATTATGTACGTGGTATTTTTTACCATGCCCACTACAAAATACCTACTTTTCACGTCATTTTCAAAAAATTCTGACAGTTTATTCCCGTCGCAATTTTTCCTTCCACAGTGTGCCGCAAAGTTCGTGCAAGTAAGTAATGACAGGCGCACGCAAGCGTACGCAGGCGTATTAGAGCGAATAAACAAAAGTTGCTATGGCAACCGTTATTTTCTGCGCTAGTGCGGAAAATAAAACAATTTCCGCACACCTGCCTGTTAAATGACTCATTAAAGGCAGCTATACGTATACATCGAAAGTAGCTATTTTGTAGTGAGTATGGCAAAAACTATAAATATGCGCTGTCCAGCATTGTAAATAAATCGAATTTATTTACGTAATATAAAAGCTATAGAAACTATAGCAACAATACGCAGTGCCCAGCCAATGAGATGAGTTCGAAGGCTGCGTTCGTGTCGTTTTTTTTTATATTCTAGGTCCTCAATGCCAAACGTGCATTAAGAAGCAGAGCTTCAAAAACTGTTTTTTAAACCCCTGCTTTAAAGGACTGTAACAGTGTACATCCAAAAGAGTGCTCATTTTGGCTCAGTCGACGAAACAAAAAAAATTCTATAAATCGTGTAGTCTGGGCTATTATTTTAAGTGGTAGGGGTAACCCCTAGGTATAACATACTAAAAGTCCCCAGACGGGGGATGCGAGCTTTTGGCGGGAGGGGGTGAAAAGATCCTATTTTTTGGTTTTGCGTAAATATCTCTAAAACTAAGCGTCCTAGAAAAAAAACTTCATAAATAATGAAGCTGATTAAATTTCCTACTAAAGGGTATATAATTTTTTTTAGGAGCATTACAAAGGGAGATGCGGGGGTGGAAAATTCAAACATTAATGTTTTAGTCCAATTTACCTAGAAATAACGGGAAATGTAAATTTATATTGATTTACAGAGGGGGGGGGGGTTAAAATTTTCTCATTTTGGTCTTATCTCGGAAACTATGCGTCTTACCAAAAAAGTCATTCTATACAAATTAAAGGTAAACGTAATTTCCTACAAAAAAGGTTCTTTTTATGTTTTTACTACGAGCAAACTTGAACAGAAAATTTAATTTCCTAGCCCTTCAGGGAATGCCTGCTTTTCTGTAACCACAGCCCACAACGTCCTCCACAGCCCATTTTGCAGCCGCAGAAAATATCGTTTAGTTTCGAGTCCGGGACTATAGGGTCAGTAGTAATCAGTGGAACGATACAGCCATCTCCACTCATGGTTCATTCCAAATGAAAACTGGCACTCGTCACATCCTTCTACGTAGTCGTAGATCTCTTGCATTGATGTTGTAATATTTTCATGCTCATCAGGGCGTCCTCTTTTTCTTGTTGAAGTTTCAGCTACAATGAAGGACTGATAGCACTCCTTGTGATAAATTGCATCTGCAGAGTGTATATCTATAACTCCTAAGACTCGTCGAAGTAGTGTCTGTCCCCATTCATCCCCCCTCTGTCACTTGGCAAAGATCGAATTCTGAAAATCTTTCGACGTAAATGTACGGGTTTTTTCTTCTGCTTTTCATGAAAATCATCAGGAATAGTTTCCTCATAAAATAAACAATCCGTTTTATAATTGAATGTTTGTTACTGTGATCGAAGAAGTTTTTCTCAGCATGCTTCTTATTGTTTGAGACCTGGTGTACTCTTTCCTGCATTCCTTGTGAAAAACGCCACTTCTCCTTTTTTCGAGAGATTCGCTCTTCTTCTCATTTCTTAGAATACTTGCTTTTATTAACCCTTGAATCCCTTTGTAATTGACTTGACAAGCATCATCATTATCCCCCTCTTCATCGTCACAAATCAAGCATTCATATCGTCCATCGTTCAGGCTTACAAGACGAAGACCTCACCTGTAATAGTAGATTGTATATCTAGATGTGTAATGGACTATATTACGACGTGTGATGACAGTATGTAAAAACGAGCGATAGCAAGTTTTTACAGTCACACAAGTCGTAATACCATTACGCACGAGATATATATGGTATTTTTTGCCATACTCTCTACAAAATACCTACTTTTCACTTCATTTTCAAAAAATTTTGACAGTTCATTTGCGTCGCCATATTTACTTCTACGGTATGCCGTGAAGGTCGTGATTAAGTAATGGCAGGGGCACGCAGGCGTATAGAGCGAATAAACAGAAGTTGCTATGGCAACCGTTTACCTACCGCACTAGTTATGTATTGAAACACTTTCCGTAATCCTGCCTGTTAAATGACTCATTAAAGGCGGCTATACATGAGTATACATACAGCGAAAGTAACTATTTTGTAGTGGGTACAGGGTAGGTATAGCAAATACAACGTAACAGATGATATTACATAAAACGAAAATATACCAAGACTTAGAGGTGATATTTCGACACGAACCAGAAGAGAACTAAGGGCTAGTTTGCAAAGTAAGTAAGGAGGAGCCTTCGTCTAAGGGGATAATATGGGCGAGAACATAATGAGATAATAGGAAGGGGCCGACCTCGGGATTATTTACTTTCCCGTTATTTCTAGGTCGATAATTGAACAAATAATAAACAATAATTTTCTAAGGCAGTAATATCGTTTTTCAGTTTTTAAGACTTTTCTACCTCTTGCATTTCCTTTTGTATTGCTCTTAAAAAAAATTAATATTCCATTTTGTAGGAAATTTAATCAGATTCATTATTATGTATTGAATGACTTTTTTAGGAAATACGCAAAGTTTCCGAGATAAGACCAAAATGAGGAAATTTTAACCCCTCCCCCCATCATGTTATTATGATCGTAAATTTACCGTAAATCAATATAAATTTACCTTTCCCGTTATTTCTAGCCAAATTGGACATTAAACATTAATTTTTGACTTTTCCACCCCCGCATCTCCGTTTGTATTGCTTCTAAAAAAAATTAATATACCATTTTGTAGGAAATTTAATCAGCTTCATTATTTATCAAGAGTTTTTTTTCTAGGACGCTTAGTTTTCGAGATATTTACGAAAAACCAAAAAATGGGACCTTTTCACCCCCCTCCCGCCAAAAGCTCGCATTCCGCGACTGGGGACTTTTAGTATGTCATACCTGGGGATCACCCCTACCACCTAAAATAATAACCCAGACTACACGATTTTTTGCATTTATTTGCCAATGTCGGGTCTTCGTTGACTGTTTGTATTTTTTTATGAAAGATCTCTCACCAATTGGGGTCTAATATCATTTTCAAAATTTCAAGAAGAACAATTACAATTGGTTTTGTTTTTTTTTTAACACAGTTTATCCTAAAACCGCTTACATAAAATGTCTGTAGGTAGATTTTTTGACGTCAATGCTTAAGAGGATTGAAATTCCCATCACATTATTTTTTAAATTTATTTTTGTAGTCCCATGATAAACAATAAAGTTGAAGAAAGAATTTGTGGATATGGACCATCTCTTAAGAACTTAATATTCGACGATCCATATTTACGTCAACAAAAAATAGAAGTGTTTGAGTTTATCCAAAAGAATTACAATGCCGCTTATATTTATATACAACGATTTGAGCCAATACGGGAGTTCTATGAAGATGACAATTCAACAGATCCTGAAATAATCAGAAATGAAAGGGGTAAAGTCACCGAAAGTTCTTTCATATTATGGTTTAATCCTACGCAACTGAGTATTTATAGTCCATTGAAATGTTACCTTTTTATTATAGAATAAGTTTGCATTTTGGGTAGAACACGGTTTTTTTTCGTTGCGTAGGGGGGGGGGTGGAAGTTAAAAATTGAGTTTTCGCGGTCGGCGACAACCCCATTTGGCCGCAATCTTGAAAAAGGGGTGCTTACAGGCTTTGCATATCTCCGGAACGGTACATCTTACAGAAAATTTATAGAGAGGTTTTTTATTTAGAATAGAATTCTTTACAACTTTACTATAGAGATATCTACTTTTTATCGTAAATTGAATAATTAAAAAGATAATCCTTATACAGGGTGCCACAGAATAACTATTCCTAATTTTCAGAAATAATAGATGACACTTAAATAAACATTTTTTATTAATAAACTAGTGTCCGAAAATTCTTCAGTAGGTATCGAGATAAAATGAAATAAAGTTGAATCATAGAGCAACCTTTGAAAAACAACAACTATTTTCGTAGTTGTCACTTTACGTGTGTCACAAATTATTCCTTATTAGATAAGTGTGTTTAATTGTCATTATACATGGTAATTACATATTAATAATTACATATTTGTATAACGGTGGTCGTAACTTCGAACAATTTTTATAAAGTTTGATGCAGTATTTCCAGACACTATAGTTTGTTACTAAAAAATGTTTATTTAAGTACCTTCTATCATTTCTGAAAATTAGGAACAGTTATTTTGTGACACCCTGTAGAAGATAGTTTTTCTTTTCGTTTTTCTGTTGAAATTGAAAGAAAAAAATTATAGCGCTCAAAAGAAAGTTTTCTGACAAATTTCTATCTTCTATAAGGCTCATCATTTTAATTATTCAATTTACGAGAAAAAGTATCTCTAGTAAAGTTGTAAATAATTTTATTCTAAACAAAAAACTTCTCCACAAATATTCTGTAAGATGCACCGTTACGGAGATATAGTGCAAAACCTGTTAGCACCCCTTTTTCAAAATGACGGCCAAATAGGGTGGCCGCCGACCCCGAAAACTTAATTTTAAACTTACACCGGCCCCCCTATGCAAAAAAAAACCTTGTCCTACCCAAAATGCAAACCTAATGGACTATATTTTAAATGTAACAGATTAAAATTTAAACTACTAATTATTCAACTTTAATAATTGATTTTAGTTCTAAATGTATTCCGTAATCTTTGCACGCGCTACCATGAAGAACAAGAAATCATCGAACACATTATTTCTGAACAGCAATTAGGCATGTTTTATATCCACTTTGACAGATTTAAAGAAACTCTTATTCCTGAGCCTACTTTTTTACTTCAAGTTATAGAAGAAACCGTGCCACGGTATGACTTTTAAAATATTTATACATTATTTGAAAAGCTTGCATGCAAAAGTGGATCAAACTATTTTTTTTAAGAGAAGCCGTAAAGCTTTTCATTCTGTCTTTACAGTTAGGATAAAAGTATAAACATTATTTTTCTATACAAGCGAGATCTTTTCATTAATAAAAAAAAGTCCTCGCAGGTAATGACTTATTAGTCACACGGACATAATTTAAAGACATTCAATATAACTGGGAAATAATATTCCTACTACAAAAGGAAAGGAAACGAGTTTACTACAAAAGGAAAGGAAACGAGTTGCATCGTCGTAGTGACATAAAAATTTTTTCTTATTAATAAAACTCTTTAAAAATGAATATATATTGTTTAAAAGTAAATGTTTTTTTTTTAATTCGAACATAAAACGAAATATGTAGGACTAAAAATTCATTGAAATTTTCTATAAACCTAAAATGAAACATGAAATGGATTTTTCCAGTTTTGCGCACAAGTAGTTAGTTTTGGTGATCATAAATTTTTAAAATAAATTGACATATTTTTATATCAAACTCTATAGGTATTTTTTAACATTATATTTAGGGGTAAGCACTGTAATAAGAGACGTGACTAAGTAATTTCCAAAAACTAATTTTTACAGTAATAGTATTACTGTAAAAATCAGGTGTCTATCGATGCCTAGTAATCTACTATTACTGCAATAGTAGATTGTATAATATATCTAGTTGCGTAATGAGACATATTACTGACGAATAGTGACAGTCATAGTATCATTATACGCACGTGATATATAATATGGTATTTTTTGCCATACTCGCTATAAAATAGCTATTTTTACTTCATTTTCAATATTTTCAAAAATTTTTGACAGTTCGTTTGTGTCGCAAACTCCACTCCTATAGTAGGCCGAGGCTCGCACAGGAGTATGTAATAGCGGGCGGATCAAGTGAATAAACAAATTACTATGGAAATGTCTTGCTTTCCTCCACTAATGCGGAAAAGATACGTTCCCGTACACCGGCCTGTCAAAAGTCACTGCATGCATACATACATGCATGTAAAGCAACTATTTTATAGTGGATATGGCAAAAAATATATTACTTTCTCTATTGAGGAATGGAATATTATAAAAGAGACAAAAAATATCTGAAAAATTAAAATATATACAGGTGTTTCTAAAATAGTTAGTCAACGTTTGAGAGCATACAAAACAAAAAAAATAAATAAATCATCAATAAAAATTTTTGAAAAAGTGTATACTAAGGGAGATACAGCCCCTTAACTGTCAATTTTTAAAGATGATTTTAAAGTAAAATTTTTATGTTGTGTTCTATCGCGTCGCTTATATGGTTTTTAATTGCCAAACTTTTAAACCCGCACTGGCTAATTGCTAGTCAAAGCAAAGGTCATTCCGTTAAAAATAAAAAAAAGTAATATTTTTTATTTATATTATGAAGTATTAGAAATACCTGGTATTATGTCCGTCTTGTGACTTCTTGTAATTTAACACTACGCGTTTCAGCAACGAGTTGCCATCTTCAGGTGTGGTTAATTATTTTTTAAAAAACACACATTGAGTATTCGTAACACTATATAATATTATGATGCTAAGCACTGTGTATTATGCCATGGTTTGTGAAGTACTGATTTAAATTTCGAGATTTTAATTCAGTTTTTTACTGATTAGATTAAAATTGAATTTACTCTAAAACGGTGCGTTTTATTGAAGTTTATTAAGAGTACCTTTTTTTCTCAAAATACCTTGATTTATCATAAATTTCAATAAAAACATTTAAAAAATTACTGACAAAAAAGTTGGAGGTAAATTAACCCTTCGCACTGCTCGCTAGAGAGACCTCTGGATAAGTTTTTTGAATTATTTAAATTTCGTCTGATAAAATATGACAAAGATATTATCTATACCGAATTTTATCATTTTATCACTTATGGTTTCCGAGATATTTACATTGAAGGACAGTTAAGGGGCTGTATCTCCCTTATTATACACTTTTTCAAAAAACTTTATTGATGATTTTCATCTTTGTTTTTCTTGTTTTATATGCTCTGAAACGTTGATTAACTATTTTAGAAACACCTTCTACCTACATATTTATTAATTTTTTTAAATATTTCTTGTCTCTTATTACTGACTGATAATAATTAATAAGAGACAATGTTTTATGTTTATATCTTTCATATAATTCACGTCGAAAGCTTGTATGTGTAATAGGTAAGAGATAGTTTATAACAATGTGAAACGGCCTGAAAATTTTTATGCACACAGCATTAATTTATCAAATTAATAATTTAAAATTAAATCAGTAAATTTTATTAGCGATCAAAGATCTGATATAAAAGCCCCACCCAAAATTTCAAATCAAGAGTTTATAATAATTATAAGGAACAACTAATTTTATTAAAGAAAATCCCCAGTTCCCGAGTTCTAGCCCGAGAGCTGGTAAAAGTGTCAATTGAATTTTCAATTTATTATTAAAAAAAAAAAATAATGAACTTCGGTAGAAATATCAGTCTACAGTCTTCTGTGGGTTTATCTGCGTTTCCGGCCCGAGACTGCATACCAGGATGTTCATTTCAGTGTATTGAAGATTACTTCCAACATGTTTGGCATGACTCTTCAACCTAACTGGTCGTGCCCACAGCCCAGCTTAGGGATCGCTAATTTCTTGACGCCGTCAGGAAGTAGGTTGGTCTGTAACTCCATTAGGACTTCGGCGGAAGACGAGCCGGAGGACCAGCAAGCACATATTTGCTGGTCTGTGAGAGAGAATTCGACTCTGGAGGATCGACGAGAGAAGGTGTGCGAATATTGAAGATAAATAAACTGTGACATAAAATATAATTTGAAGTTGCTATAATTAAATAGAGCAGTGTGATCCTTGAAAACAGTGTAGAAATTGTCGGAATTCCGACAATTTCTATAAAATATAATAGCGATAGATAAATATAAGTGATTCGACTCTGGGAAATCAGCGAGACCATGTCGACGAACATTAAATAAATACAACGATAAATAAATATAAGTCAGTCTACTCTGGAAAGTCAACAAGACCAGATCGACGAACAGTGTTAAATAAATACAGTGACAGATAAGTAAGTGGCGGAATAAGTGACTGATAAATAACAGTAAGTGGACCAATAGTGAACTTAGTGGACATAGTGGTCAAGGACACTGGACACAGTGGTCAAGAATTGTGTTTTAAAGATCACCAACAGCTAAGGTTATTTGGGCCAAGCACCAATTCATATTTTCAATTCATTATTTTTTTTTTTTAATAATAAATTAAAAATCCAATTAACACTTTTACCAGCTCTCGGGCTAGAACCCGGGAACTAAGGACTTGTAATAGAAGAACCATAGCAGCATTGCTACACGCTCGGCTATTCTCAAACCCAGTGGTCAAGAATAGTGAATGAACAAAGTGATAATTATGAAAGAGTGTGTAGGTTCAATGTACCGTTGCTACCAAATAGCAGTTTTGTTACAATATTATGATGGACTATTTTTAAATGTGTCACGATCTACCTACTAAAATCTTGACATTTAACATATATGGGGGCAGTATTAAACCAACTTGATATTTTATTAAGAATATTTATTAATTGAAAAGTAGCTACAGAAAAATACAGATTAAATTTTATTTTCTTATCTTATCATTAATGAGAAAGTCTGCATCTGCATGTCTCCAACCAAGTGTGTATCCAGACAAAGATAATGATAATGAATCTTCAGTATGGGAATCAGAAAGTAGGGAGCGATGTTTAGTCTTAGTGAACTTTAAATATGAAAAAACCGATTCACATAAGTATGTGGACACAAAACAAGAATAGTTATTATATTCGCTACATTTGGTAATATTGGGATAAGTACTTTTCTCAATTCACGTATTTCCAAAAATCTTCCTCAAGTTCTCTGGCTTGTAAGATTAGATCAGTTTGTAGAGTTATATTTTCATTTTCTAACGCGTTTTTTTTAATATTAATAATGTGTCAAAAAAATGTTCAGCAATATGTTTTTACATTACAACTAAGTTGCGTTTAGTTGAGTTTGAATGTTGAAATTGTCTCCTGTCGGCTATGATCGACCAAAAATCGCTTCGCGAATCGCGATCGACTTGTTGGCCATTCCTGCTGTATACTATATATTGACATTTCCAAAAAGACTGTCAAAAAATAAATATAAATAATGGGTTCCCAATGTATTTAGTCAAAATATATGTATTTGAATACAGCTCTTCGAGCTCTAAAATTTGACGTTAATTGTATGCTGTCATGCCATGAGGAAAGAGGTTTATGAGCAATTAAGTATGTGCATTTTGCACCGGAAGTGAGCTCCTCAATAGGATTTCACGAGGCAACCCTAGCGCTTGTGCTTTGTTACGATAAAATTACTACCTGCCTTCCCTGAAAATGTCATCAGTATCAGGAATGGCCTTAGTACCTATTCTTACGCCCACGCTCCACATAGCCCATAGGTGATACGAATCTATTTCTAGAATTGGAAAAGAATGTGTTGAAAAACTGATTCTCGAGGCGGAAGAAATTGAAACTTATTTGGAAACCGCTCCACACACAACAATAGAATTTGTAAAATATTTAGATTTCCTTGAAATCGTATCGGGACGTGTGGATATTATGGAAAGCAAACTGGAATACGCAAAAGAACTGTACGATTTAACAGAAGAATATAAAATTGATGTACCACCTGATGAAATGTCAGAATATCAAGGAATAAGCATTACATTAGCAACACTGCGTAGTGTGGCAGATAGAAAAATAGAAGAAAAAGCAAAAACTGTTACTCAGTTAAATAAACAAGTCAACAATGATATTAGCAACTTAATATCTGAAGTTGGTGTAATTAAAGATGAATTAATGGTAAATATTGGTACTAAAAATATTTGACAATATGTCAACCTAAGCAGGTGTAGCACAGAAACTCGATTTGATTCATTTTCCAGCTCCATCTATACAGTGCGCGACTTAAATCATAAATTTGTTTTTAAAAATTCAAAGTTGGTGCCACGGACATTATCAACTCAAAAATTTTAGATAGCAAGGGGCGTCATTTTGCACCTCATTTAAAATGTATTTCAGTTCTCTACTGAAAATCCGATTATTCGTTCTCTAGTTATGTATACTCGTGGATTTAAAACAGATGTAAGTTGAACATATTAAAAAAACAAAACCAAATTTCGAAAAAATCAAACCACGCCTTTTACAATAATACAAAACAATCTTACAATATGAAAAGTAGCGATCAAAAGATTTTTAGTCTCGTATCACTACCAGTATAGGACACTAAAAGTTTAATATGTTTTGTCCGGTTACTTTTCATACTGGAACTTATTTTTGTAAATGTGATAGGTGTGGTTGAGTCTGTATGTAAATTTTTTTTTTGAACGTATAATCAGGTTTTCATCTTTTTTTAAACGAGTGTATAGAAAGTTTAAATACCTTTCAAATATGATGCAACATGACCCCCTTTGCTATCTAATAATTAGGCATAACAGCCTATTAAGTCTGTGAACACATAGATAGTCTAGGCGAATTAGGAAAATAGAGGGAAAGCGTATTAAAAAGAAGATTTTGCGGAAAATTGTGAAGGGTAGTCACCTTACTAACATACTTAAAATCAAATCCCTTCACTCTCTTTGCGTAATCTTTTATTGGGATTAAAGTACTATTACATTTTTATAACATAAAAATTTCTCAACCTATCGAGATCGGACAAAAAGCATCGTCTAGGCCCTACGCCATTTTATTTCCTATGGATTCCTAAACGAATTTTTTTTATTCGATCTAGAAGGTACTCGTAGTGCGTGTCAAAAAAAACGTGAAATTTTGATTACAAATCTATGATTATTTCAACTTTGATTGCTTATAACTTCCGAATTTTCAACGATATCGGCACGGGTTAAAAACATAATTTAAAGAGTGTTTTTCTTTATAAAAATAATATGTGTTTTCAGTAATAAATCCAGTGGTCGAAAAAGACATAACATTTTACCCACAAATCTTAGGGCCGATTCATATCTACCAGCACGTAACGTGGCAGACACTGAACAGACAAAAGTTTTCACATCATACGACAACTCACTTATAGACGTCGACAGACCAACCAACAGAAGAGTTGAGAAAGCTTAAAATGTTTCAAAATTTTTATTTTATTTATTGTAGATTATAGATGCGTCGACAACTCAGATCATTAGCGTCTTCAACACAACAAATAACATATTTATGTATTAAAATCCGCCAGCCGGCATACACAAACCGACTGGTACGAGCTCGGGTCCCTGGGAGCGTTAATTCCCAAAGAACATTGGAATGCAATTGCGATAACTACATCCCAATGTCCCACCTGGGGGTTCAAAATTTTTCATTTCTTCTGATGCTCAAATGTCACCTGGAACGCTGTCTGTGTGCAGTAGGTCTGTGCATCCACGTTCACTCCATTCATACTAACCGTACTGACGCCACAGACACGTACCGACGCAGACAAAAATTTCTTTCCGACAATCCTGGCCGGTGCTGGCCCGTGTCTGTACGGACACGCTACGCTCAAGTTCGCTAGATATGAATACGCCCATAGAAAATGCATGTAATGATATTTTTGTGTCTGCCACGTTACGTGCTGGACACGCTACGTGCTGGTAGATATGAATCGAGCTTTATCTGTGATTTACCCATGGGTTTCCAAGGCGACGCTGCGAGGTGATTTTTTCGCGCACTCAGACTCAGTAACCATTAAAGATTTTTTTTAATGCGTTATTGTGTTGAAAATTTTATTAGCTTTAAGATTGATAATGACCCTTTTTGTCCCAAAATAGATAGTTCTCTAGATTTTTGCAAAAATACACTTTTAAAGGGTAGTTTCATTCTAATAAAAAATAAAAAATTAAGTATGTTAGTAAAGGGACCACTCTCGACATTTTTGCGCAAAACCCCTTTGTGTTTTTCCTCTAAATGCCACTTTTATGTATAATTCTCCTAATAGTTCAGTCAAGCCGGAAAGTCAAAAAGGGCAAAAACCGACTTCGGGATTTTGTTTGGACTGGTTAGTAAAAAAACATTGAAAGTCCTTGATCATCAGGTAGGCGCAAGAGGGTGGGGGGATGCATTTCAAAGGTCCCTTTTTTGGTTTTTCGCGTATATCTCGAAAACAGTTGGTCCCACGAAAAAATTTATTGCATGAAAATTGTAGCTGACAAAATTTCCTACATTTTCTATATTTGAGGTTTTCTATATCTCCAACCGTTAAGGGCCGTTTCACACGAGCGATATTTTATCGTGCGGTTTCTTATCGCGCGGAAAAAAATCGCGCGATAATAATTCAGACCTTTCAGACGAACGATATTTTAATGTGCGATATAGTACACTGTCCCTTCACGTCAGTTTTCCAATGTCAAGATAGAACATTGCTTGATTTTATATTTCAGTTAACGCCGTTTTATACAAAAGAAAAAAAAACAGAACATTTTGGATTCATCCACTAATAAGTTTCCGATCAACGGAGGGTGCTTTTTGTGTTTTGTATGAAAATTTGAGAAAATACGAGTTCAAATTTTTTAATTATTTCCAGATGTCGGTCTCTGCGTTTGATAAACTGTTAAATCTTGATGGTCCGAAGCTAGACAGTATACACTGTACTATACTGGACAATAATAACAATATTTATTACAACAACTTCAAAATTCTTTGTTGTCGAATGCGAACCATATGATAATTTATCGTTCGTGTGAAAGGCATGTATATCAAACATGCACATAGAAAAACCGCGCGGTTTGTTTAGTTGCACGCGATAAATTTTGCGAAACCACGCGATAATTTTACCGCGCGGTCTCCGTGTGAAAGCTCTCAATTGCTTCAATGCACATAGACCTGCCGCGCGGTAAAAAAACCGCACGATAAAATATTGCTCGTGAGAAACGGCACTAACGAGTTGGAGATAGAAAAAACATCAAATATAGAAAATGTAGGAAATATTATCAGCTACAATTTTCATGCAAAGAATTTTTTCGTACGACCAACTGTTTTCGAGATATACGCGAAAAACCAAAAAACCTTTGAAGTGCCTTCCCCCCTCTTGCGCCCACCCGAGGGTCAAGAACTTTTAATATGTTTTTTTACTAATCAGTCCAAACAAAGTCTCGAAATATCTCAGTATCTATAAAACTAAAATAGCAGTATAGGTATAACTTATTTAAATTTTAAAAATATTTCACGGAAATTATGTACATATTATATAAATTCAATAATATATGTTGTAGCAAAGTTGGTTAATAGATTTGAAGTCAAATCCAGAGGAAGTTGTGACCACGCTGAAAGGATTTTATGACAATCTTATTCAATGTCAATTGAAGGCAAAGGAATATAATAATTATCAGAAAAAGTTCAGAGTAAATATTTTTTTTCTAAATCTACCTATTAAGAAAAAGCTTAAGATCTAAAGATATTATTAAAACTTAATAATTCAATTCCAATTATTTTTTAAGCTTGAAGTTACAAGATTTGATATGTTAGAAGAAGTTGTTAACGATGTAAAACTACGTTTACTGCTTTGGGAGAGTTCTGAACAATGGAAAGTATCTGTTGAAGAATGGTATAACAATGACTTTAACTCTTTAGATACTGAGGAAATGGGATTAATGATTGCTAAATATGTCAAAAACATTTCACAACTTGAAAAGGGGTTGCCTCACAATGAAATTGTACCTGCATTGAAAGAAAAAGTAGAAATGATGAAAGACAAGGTATGTTTTGTTTGCTATTAAAAAAAACTTAATGAACTTAGCGAACCACTTTTTATTATTATATAACTATACAAAATAATTGGAATTTTAATTAATAACTTGTAGATGCCAGTGATCATAACGCTAAGAAATGCAGCACTGCGGCAACGACATTGGATGATAATTGAAACTATACTTTCACACAAATTTAGACCGGAGGAAAAACTAACCCTGAAAACGTTAGAGAGTAAAAATGTATTCAGTTTTCCGAATGAATTGGCGGAGGTATCCGGGCAAGCAAGTTCAGAAGCTTCGCTGGAAAATATGTTAAAGAAGGTCATTCGCACAGCATTCTTACACTTTAGCCCTACATTGGAATTTACCTACAATCCTCCTTTCCAATTGCCGCTATTGCAGACGGCAGGCATCAATTAAAGTTAACAGGTAACCGATAACGGAATAAAAAAACTCGGATCGCAGTGCTAAACCCTGCCGACAATATAGTGTATTTGCTAATTTGCAATTTTTGGACAAAATAAAAAATGCATCCCCTTAATACATCTCTTAAAATAATATTTTTTTTCTTAATTTCAATATTATTATCAATGCAACCTCTGTACCAAATTAAATACACCCGTCAGCAAATAAATCACTATCCGCAAACTAGTGTTTTCATAAAATTTGTAAGTCCGGTCCTGTCGTGTCGATTTTGTTAAAATTTTAGAAACACATTTTAATCTCTACTAAAGGGTTAAATTCCAATTTTGAAATAATTCTGAGATTTTTTTCGGTATATTTGGGTCCAAAAACTTTTATATACCTATATAAAAAGGTGCTTTATTACTAATTAGGTAGAAGACGCATGGAAAACGGTCGAATTTCCTGTTGTTCCATATAAAGAAACTAAAGACGTATTCATTTTGGGCACTATTGAAGAAGTACAAACAGTTTTGGATGATAGTTTTGTAACAATTAACACAATAAACAGTTCCAGACACGTAGGACCCCTAAAGCCTCGCGTTGATGAATGGATTAAACAGCTTGACTTGTTTTCAAGGACAATGGTAAGCTGAACTATTTGTTAGATACAAAAAATCTCAAAAATAATACCTAGAACTATGGAAGGATATTCCTCGTGAAAATTCAAGTTGATACGTTAGTATTTTATCGTTTTTATATGCGAAAATGTAGTAACTACGAGGTTATTAAAGGTATAAAAAAACCTGTGTCATTACATTTTAATCCAACTGCTGTAATTCACTAATTCAGTTTTTGTAGAGGTATACAGGGTGTTAAAAATGTTACTGATAACCTTCGGGAGGTGATTTCTTAGTATATTTTAAGAAAAAAGATTCAACGGACGGGGGTCCAAAAAAGCTTCTTTACAAAGTTGCAATCCATTGAAACTTTAAAATTATCATATTATTTATGTTAACAACCCGTCCACAGGAATATTTTTTCTCAGAATTGGTTAGGAAATCACCTCCCGAAGTTTTTTTGTACATTCTTTTAAACACCCTGCCTCATTGCAAAGGTGACACGTATGAAAAATGCTACTTTTCAGAGGGTTAAAACTTCGTAACAAATCGTTTTCGGACACCTTAGGCGCCTTAAAATAATAAAAATGTTTGCCAAACCTGGAAATAATTGGTACAAAGATAAAGCCAACGGCATTCAATTGTGAAAAGCACCATAAATAACATATCAAAAGTTTCCCAAAATATTCGTGTCGGAAAGACGTAATTTTTTCAAAATGGCGTCCGAAACGAAACTTTCACTGTTAATTATTGAAATTCTGACTTCCGTTTCAGAGTTGGCGAAATTACACCCCTTTCATTATTGTTCCTCTTGAAATTACCTTTCGGATGGTACCAAATTTAACCAGATGTAACTAATGTAAGGGGCTCTAATGTTGTTCAATTTATTTCACGTAGCTGCCTACAGTACAAAAAAAATTAATATTTATTGAATATTGATGAAATTTTCCAAAATTTTTCTAAATGCATGTATTTCACAGTACAAAACCATTGAGCATGTTATTTCCATTATTTTCCATTTACACCAAGTTTTTCTCCGATTTTCCCATATAGGCCGCGAGTTAGCGTTGCATTTTAGGTAGTGTTTTTACGCCGATCGATTGTTATCTTTTCGATAAATCTGGTATGATTAATAGGTGAACCAAGCGTCAGCTGACGCACCAGCGGTGGACGATACATTTTACGACCGTTTTTTGGGGAGACCAGAAGTTACCCGTTTTTACGGCCCCACTGCATCCTGAAAAACAATGCATTTTCGTGTTAAGCAGAGATTAAAGTTCCCTTAGACTCGTCAACTGGGCTTTACCGTTGACCACAGGGTTTGAATGTCACTGACTCTTGGACTATTAGTAATTGACAAGCATGATTTGATTAATTTTTACATGTGAAACAAATATTATTATGTTACGTGAAAATTATTTAAGTTATTTTCTTATTCAATTTTGACGTATAATAAAAAAATAATTGATTTGTTTATATCAGACATGGAGGTGTACCTCTATGTCTATGGTTTATATTGGCAGCATGACCTCAAACCATGGCGCCGGCGATCTTGCGAACCGGGTTTGAAACAAATTTATCAGATTTACATTAATAATTTCCAAATAAGTTAGAAGTAAAATAATAATTTTACTTACTTGACTTTTTAAACAACAATGCTCAGTGACATATACGGAAAATTAAAGTTTAAAGTTTACAATGGTGCTCACAACGAGCGCTCGCATCGATATTATTCTAACTCTACCCCCTTGCACACAGCCTATAAGTATTATATCTATAAGAATATATCAAAACAAATTACCTGCTTATCCAAATGTCTTAAATTATAATTCAACTGTAAAAAAACCATTAACCATATGTATAATATATTTTTTTATTTATGATTCAGTGTTTAAATTATTATTGTTATTCTAGGATGAATGGATGACGTGTCAAAAAGGATGGATGTATTTGGAAGTAATATTTTCAGCTCCAGATATTCAAAGACAGTTACCAAATGAGGCTAAATTGTTTTTAATGGTTGATAAAAATTGGAAAGATACTATGAGACGTACAGCAAAAGTAAGACACTTAAATTTATATCTGAATAATGTAATTTTTAAATTTAATTTCATTACCTACAGGTAGTACGGCCGCCAAATGAAAAACCCAAAAGTATCGTACCTATTAATTTGTTTCATAAAGTAGTCTTTTTTACATATCTAACTGATGACAAACTGTCACCTCTAAGATATACGCTATTTTCAATAATATTAAAAAGTTAATGAAATCGTGAATTTGAATACTTCTATATTAAAGGTTTAAATCGGCAATGGGAAATGGAAAACTGTTTAAAAAGGCCAATTTATTTTTTTTTAATAAATCAAAACAATTCTCTTTATTCCCTTACAGTAAGTTTAGCAAAAAAAATTTTGGAGCATACAATTAGTAATTCAAGAATTACAAGGCGCGATATTCATGTAGGTACTGTGTGTAAACGGTTTTATCGAACATAAGGAAAATAACACTGAGAAGATTTATAATTTTGTAGTAGGCTATGAGCCATAAGACCTAATATAAATATGTATTGGATTGCATAGAAAAAATAGTACAGTGAATTTTTTAAACAATTTTCCATAGCAACGGTTGACTATTAAGCGTAATAAAAATATATGAGTACTGTGGTTGGAATAAAAACAAAAATAAAGATAGTTACTTCTTACCACAACAGTTTTATTGATGGATGTACATTTCGAAAGCTATGCTTTCATCTTCAGCAAACACTATACATGTTTGTATACATGTAGTGTTTGCTGAAGATGAAAGCATAGCTTTCGAAATGTACATCCATCAATAAAACTGTTGTGGTAAGAAGTAACTATCTTTATTTTTGTTATTAAGCGTAACTCGGAACCGGCTAAATAAAAACATTCATGATGTATAAGACACCCGACAGAAGCTATGCTTCTTACGCACTGTATATAAAACCGAATTTATCAAAGATATAAATAATACAATTAAAAAGTTATTATTTGATCGCCATTTTAAAATCTGATGGCATTTTATTTTTTTGTGTCTTATTAAATTCTCATATATCAATTTTCAAAAGGATCGGATAATTTTTACAAAGAAGTATATACCTATGACCGCCATTTTGAAATATGACGTTATTTTATTTTTTTTTGTCCTATGAAACTCTCAAATACCGATTTTCAAAAAGATCGGATCATTTTTGCAAAAAAGTACATATGGCCGCCATTTTGAAATCTGACATCATTTTATTTTTTTGTGTCTTATGAAACTCTCAAATATCAATTTTCAAAAGGATCGGATAATTTTTACAAAGGAGTACTACATATTTCCGCCATTTTGAAATATGACGTCGTTTTATTTTTTTGTGTCCTATAAAACTCGCAAATATCAATTTTCAAAAGGATCGGATAATTTTTACAAAAATTATGGCCGCCCTTGTGAAATCTGACGCCATTTTATTTTTTTGTGTCCTATAAAACTCTCAAATATCAATTTTCAAAAGAATCGGATAATTTTTACAAAAAAGTACATAATTTGACCGCCATTTTGAAATCTGACGCCATTTTACTTTTTTGTGTCCTATAAAACTCTCAAATATTAATTTTCAAAAGGATCGGATAATTTCGGATAATTTTTACAAAAGTGACGTTACACTTTCTCGTGACGTGACGTTTCACTTTTTATGATTTAGGTCCCCATCTGAAACGTGCGTTAAGAAGCATAGCTTCAAAAAACAAAGCATCTACTACCTACTTGCTTTTGCGTGATGCCAGAGCATGCGTTTTTATTTGAGAATCAGTTCGATTGCTTTTGCGTGATGCCAGAATATTTTAAAACTAGCTGTCGCATAAGAAGTTATTCACTTCAAAAAAAATTCACGTAAATCGGATCAGTGGTTCTCGAGTTATAAACATACAAACGGACATACAGACAGAGAAAGCCAAATTGTTCGGGAAGATATGAAACATCGAGAAATTTTGGTTCGATCCCTAGATCCCGCCATCCGACCGACGTCAATAATTAGTTACAGGTCATTTTAACTCAGTAGGCCATGGTTTTTAAACACAAAAATCAAACATCACCAGTCAAAAAATTGAATGACATTAGCTTTGTTCCAACCACTCTGAATACCGTAATATTACCGTCACGCTCATGCGCAGTAGATAGAACGCGTTCCAATTGAACTTGTTATCGTTTGTGGACGATTCTTAAAGCGTTCCAACCGATTTGTGATAGTTTGTGAACGGTTCCCGAACGATCATTTCGGTACATGCTCTGACATGAAACCAAAATGAAACTGTAAAACTGACATGTGCATTCCCTGGTGGAATCAGGCTTGTCGGGATGCCATCCGTGAACGTCGTAAAACTCTCCGTCGCTTTAAAAATAATATGACGGATGAAAATCGTATTATTTTCATGCAAAAGCGTTCCATTGCCAGACGTATCATAGCAGAGAGTAAGAAGCAGTCATGGAGTGAGTTTGTTTCCACTGTAAGAAGTTGTACTCCCGCTCGCGAGGTGTGGGAGAAAATCCGGAGAATCTCTGGTAAACAGAGTTTTAATTATATTTCGGGATTGGTAATGGGAAATGACATTATTACGTCGCCTGATGAAGTCGTCGATCAGATGGGTTCATGCTACGCGAAAGTCTCGAGTTCCTCTAACTATCTAGAGGGTTTTTCTGCTCAGAAAAATCAAGCAGAACAAGTTGCATTAAACTTTTCCTCACAAAATGAGGAGAATTACAATGCACCTTTCTCCTCGTGGGAACTGCAGTCGAGTTTGCATGATTGCCATGATACTTCTCCAGGATCTGACGATATCCATTACCAATTTTTGAAAAAGCTACCTCCCTCCGGATCTACATTCCTTCTCAAGATGTATAATTTGTGACGGCACATACTCGTGCCGCCACTAAGTGAAGAATAAACTAATAGTTTTTGTGTTGTTCTTTTTTGAGTGATCGATACTCTTGGCTTTAAAAGCATTTTTTTGTGATTCACACGTGCAGTGGCACCATGAAGAATCAAGTTTCTGTTTAAATAATTTACATTATGTCTGTGGACATAGATTTAAACGTTAAGTTCGATAAAAAGCCTGTGTTAATACAGTAGTGAAGTGAACAATAAAAGCAGAGTATTTGTGTTTAAACAATTATGTTATATCATTAACATGACGTGAAATGATAATGTATTTTTTTTATATAAACTAAAAATGAACGCACCGTTGTATATGCGCGAGCCGAATTTTTTTTAGCTCCATAAGAATTTATACTGGAGATGCGTAGCGCATCTGCTGGCGCGCAAGTTCGACCGGTCATCGCATCCCCACTACACTCGCACAGCAGTGGCGATGCGACGACGTGTATAAAAGGCCAGCGCACCGCAGCTCCAGTCGACTTGGTTTCTCACCGTCATTGAGACCAGTCCACTTACGAAAGCAAGTATTGTATAACTTGCTGGCTGTAAGGTGCCGCTTACCGTTTGCCGACCCGTCTGGTCGTTTTGTTAGTAACTTTCCTAAGTTACGAATGCGCATCTGTTGGCGCACCGGTCATTCGACCACTGTGCTCCCACTAGTTTATCGACGTGGTGGGGGTACTGCGGCCAGAATATAAGGCATGAACGCTAAAGCCGACTTCGTCTCTCACGTTCAGAGAGATAAGTCCAGCTTACGAAGGCAATCTTGTTACGATGCCGGCTGTAAGCTACCGTTCCTTACCTGCCTACCGATCTGCTCCCGTTGTGGTTCTGTGTACCGAGAAGGGCACTGTTGCGAGAAGCAACACCTCCCCTGCCTCTACCCCGTGGTTTTGTGCACCGAGAAGGGCACTGTTGCGAGAAGCAATAGCCGCATACCTACCTGCCCGCCTCACCACCGGGGTTTTGTGTACCGAGAAGGGCACTGTTGCGAGAAGCAATAGCCTCATACCGACCTGTCCGTCCGCCGTGGTTTTGTGCACCGAGAAGGGCACTGTTGCGAGAAGCAATAGCCACATCCTGACCTGTTCATCGTGGTTCTATACACCGAGAAGGGTAGCGTTGCGAGAAGCAATAGCCACGGACCGATTGTAAAAATTATTTGTAAAGATCGATGTAAACATGTTTGTATGATTTATGTATTGATTTTTGTACTTAGTAACCTGATGAATATTAATTTTGTTTGTATTTTGCAATATGTTTTGTATTTTTGATTAGCTATATATGTAATACAATGCTGTATTGAAATCTCAGTGCATTTTGATTGATCGATGATATGTATAATTTTGTACCAAAGTTGCTATATTTACTCATGACAATGTTTGTAATATTTTTGTGATATTTCATATTTCTATATTTTTTTTTGAATAAAAACACAGAAAATACGCCAGACTTTTTATTTCCTTTATTTTATTTTATTTTTGTCGTGCGTGCTTGAACCCTGGCTCCGACGAGCAGGTCCGTCCCGACGCAATAAAAACGACAACCGTTTCAAATTTAATCTGGTACACCAATACGTTTCCTACCGCATGGTGTAATTCGATTGTAGTGCCGTTATTGAAGCCCGGTAAAGACCGCAAACAAGCATCAAGTTATCGTCCTGTTTCACTGACCAGCTGTTTATCAAAACTCCTCGAACGTATGATCAACCGACGATTGGTTTGGATTCTTGAATCCAGACGTCTGATCACGAATGCCCAGTGTGGCTTCCGTAAGCACCGTTCGATAATGGATCATCTCAGACTGGAGTCGACAATACAGGACGCCTTTCTTAATAAACAGCACTTGATAGCGGTCTTTTTTGATCTTGAAAAGGCTTATGACACTACATGGCAGTACGGGATACTCCGAATATTACACAATTGGGGTATCAGGGGACATCTTGGGAATTTTATAAATAATTTTTTATTCGAGCGTTACTTCCAAGTCCGTATCGGCAACACATTGTCTAGTGTCTTTGTACAGGAGAATGGTGTTCCACAGGGTTCGGTTCTTAGTGTCACCTTATTTTCCATCGCTATTAATGGCATAATTGAGAGCATTCCATCGTCTGTAGAGTCATCGCTCTACGTTGACGACTTGGCGATCTACTGCTCGTTAAAGTACATTCGTACTGCACAACGTCACCTGCAGTTGGCCATTAATAGCATCCAGAACTGGACAACCAACAATGGGTTTAAATTTTCCGTTGGGAAAACCCAGTGTGTGCACTTTTGCCGCATTCGTAGTTGTTATCAGGAACCATTCTTATATCTTTATAATACGCTCATATCTGTGCAAGATACTGCCCGTTTTTTAGGACTTACTTTTGACCGGTCGTTAAATTGGAAGGCTCATTTTAATGTTTAAAGAGGAAGTCGATGTCTTCCCTCAATATTTTAAAATTTTTTAGCTAGCACCACGTGGGGTGCAGACCGTACGGTTTTGCTGCGAATTTATCGTGCAGTCGTACGGTCTAAATTGGATTACGGTAGCATTGTGTATGACTCAGCGCGTGAGTCGTACATCAGGACGTTAAACGCTGTTCATCACGCCGGAATTCGATTGTCAACCGGGGCGTTTCGATCGCTGAATGCGGAGAGCCTCGGCTGAACATTCGGCTGAAACGCAATATGCTAACTTACGTCTCTAAGCTCCGTAGTCAACCTGCTCACCCAACTTACAGTTGCGTATTTCAACCTCGTTTTTCTTCTCTGTATAGACGGAGAAGGAATGCAACACGTCCTCTTGGTATCAGGTTGACTCTTCTTCTAGATGAACTTCCGTTGGCGCTTCCTAGAACTCTTAAAGTCGGCCGTAATTCTGTGCCCCCGTGGCTAATTCCTCAGCTCGTCATCGACATGTCACTTTCCATTCATCCTCGAAATACAACTCCAGAGCTCTATCGCCAGCTTTTCCTGGCATGACTGGATCAGAATCGAGACTACCGTTCCGTTTATACGGATGGTTCGAAGTCTCTCGACCGAGTTGGTTGCGCGTTCGTCACCGATAACGACAGTGTAGGATACAAGTTGTCTCAAGAGTTCAGTATTTTTACTGCAGAGTTATATGCAATTTTGCAGGCCTTGAGACATGTGCACGATCCGCACAAATACGTTATTTGCAGCGACTCTTTGAGTGCGCTTCAGGCATTGCAGGGTTCCTACCCCAGCCATCCTCTGATTTGTTTGATACAGAACAAGTTATATTTCCTTAAAAGAGGTGGAACCACTGTCCGGTTTTGTTGGCTTCCCGGCCACATGGGAATCGCTGGCAATGAATTAGCTGACACTGCAGCTAAAGACGCTGCAAATAACGGTCAGAATGTATTTTGCGTTATCGGTGATTTCAGCCGTTCAGCAGCTCTGGAAGGATGAATGGAGTGCTGTCGATGAAAACAAATTAAAGTTTATAAAATCTACAATTGACCCATGGTTCACATCTTGCCGTCCCTCCAGGTGGGAGGAAGTGGTCCTTACACGGCTGCGCTTCGGTCACTGTAGATTGACCCATGGTTTTTTGATGGCTCGTGAGGACCCGCCCCTCTGTGAGACGTGTGACACTCGTGTCACCGTTTCGCATATTTTAATAGAGTGTGTCCAGTTTAGGGACACACGACAGCAGATCGGATTGTCAGGTGATCTGTCGATTGTTTTAGGAAATAATCCTGACAATGTCGATCTGCTGTTTCGATTTTTA
The DNA here is from genome assembly GCA_039654895.1 of Mongoloraphidia duomilia. NCBI lineage: Eukaryota > Metazoa > Arthropoda > Insecta > Raphidioptera > Raphidiidae > Mongoloraphidia > Mongoloraphidia duomilia. The sequence goes on along the minus strand of CM077518.1, from coordinate 29,613,855 downwards.
AGTGAAACCGGTCTTGACCGGCTTATTTGATTTTATTTATTTGTATACATTTACGCCCCTTTACAGCCTAAATGGTTTTTTCTTTATATCACTACATTATATTATTATATGACACATTTTATTTGTACCTATTATGATTTTATTTTGTTGTGTGTCAACTTTTGATTTTGAATTGATTTTGCTTTGGTTTTATTGTTTTTGCTTTTCTTTTGTTAACTTTTTTATTTTCAGACGCTAATGACCTCTGTTGTCGAGCGTCTATAATCTACAATTCATTCCAACGTTGGAACTGTTAAAAAGTAACAGGTTTTTGGAACTGTTCCGTAAGCGGAACAGGAACGGAACGGAACTGTTATTAAAAACTAACAGTTTGTACCAACTCTATACCTGACCAACCGGTTCCCTACGACCCACACCCCCTGGTGACCATTGCGGCACCAGTACGTTGTCCCATCGTCAGGTGTACTACCGTTATTTCCCTCACCGTTTTAGACAAGGGGTACGCCCCTCCGGTATAGTACCGTTGTATATATTTTTCCTGTTTTGGAAACCAGGGCTTTTGATTTATATCGAGTCATATCGTTGCACCGTAAAGTAGGGATTTAGTTTATATGGAGTCATTTAGACTCCATATAAACTCCGGTCTCATTTAACATATATGTATTCTGTCTTTCTTTTGTAAAGGGTACTTTTATTTTTGTTATCTTTGTTTCTAAATAAATATTATTACAGAAAATCAAAAAAATCAGGTGTGGTATCAAAAAATGTTTCAAACAAAAAATGTTCGCCGTAAAATTGTCCACATTTTTTGGTCCAAATATTTTTTGATGAAAGTTACCACTAAGCCAGAAATTAAAATTCCTATTGTTGAAAATATCCACTGTAGTTACGTAACACTTTTTGAAATTTTGGATATGAACGCGAAGTACTCTAGTAAGAAGAGTATTTAGGAAATTCGCATTCAAGGGTTATATAGACTTATTCATGGATTATTGAATTGCGTCGAAAAATTTGGAAAATCTGGTTGAGGTTAATAAGGCAGTATTTTTGAAGTGGACTTGGAACACTTGGCGCGAAGTGCTCTGGTAAAAAGTATGTTCAAGAAGTATTTAATCGCCATAAAGGAGGCTATAGGCTTATTCATCGGCTACCTAACTGCTTCGAAAAATTTGGAAAAATTGAAAGCAGCAATTTTTCCAACATAGTACTTGCCGTTTAAAAAATGTTAATATAATAATTATTTTTGAAGCAATTATCACTTGAAGTTCAAGTAGATTCTCTCAAGGGCTTTCTAATGACCGGCGTCCTAGCTTTACGCGTTCATGATTTATACTATTTGCAAAGTGTGCATACACCAATATTTCCGCCTCTTGCGCGCTCAGAAAAATTGCGTCAGTTGCCTAAATGGCCTAGCTAAGTAAAATCACGGAGTTATTGCGTTATGAAATCTGTCGTAATTTCGTTCCATCGTAAATATTGGCCTGGCTACCAAGCCGAACGTATAGATGTTTCTACGTCAAAAATTGTATAATTCGAGCAGTCGCGGGGGGTCTGGTAATTCTAACAAAGTAAGCAGTCGGTTAACGAGGTGATCTAACATTATTGTTCTAAATTGTTGTCTTTAAAACTGATATACAAAGGGCAGTTATCATTTAAGGGATTTTTTTTAAAATAAATTCACAAAAACATTACTATATAATTAGTATATTTATAACCAGTCCGTTAAAAAAATAACATAAACGATAATCAAATTATTGTGGGATACGGATCCCACAATAATTTGATTATCGTCATATATAACATGGACATTAAAATTCAACACAAATAACATAAACCTTTAACAGGGAGCAAATATTAACAAAATATCATACCCCATGTTTAAATCCTATGTCCCAAATTGGGTGGACACTGGACATCGGTATCAATGTATCTACTTAAACAGGAAGTTTCGCTTTTACCGAGTGTGAACACGAAACACCTGAACTTTTTTCTAATAACTAACATCTTTCTAATTATTGTTTGATAGGTACCTTTGGCTATGCAAGCGTGTTTGTTTCCTAATACTTTACAAATATTCCAAAAAAATAACGTAATCTTAGATCAAATTATGAAATGTTTGGAAGCATATTTAGAAACTAAACGAATGGCCTTTCCACGATTTTATTTCTTATCCAATGATGAACTTTTGGATATTTTGGCGCAGGTAAGTTTGAATTGCAGTTAAGGGTTTTGAGCAAGACTACTTTTTTAATATTTGTAGACTCGCAATCCTCATGCAGTACAACCGCATTTGCGTAAATGTTTCGATGCGGTTGAAAAACTAGAGTTTGGTAAAAAATTGATGGACGAAGACGAAGAACATGAAGAAGGTCAGCCTGTGGTTGAAGTACTTACGACAGATATTGAGGCTATGATATCACCTGAAGGTGAACGTATACCTCTTATAAAGGGCTTGAAGGCGCGCGGAAATGTTGAGGACTGGCTTGGGAAAGTTGAGGAAGCCATGTTTGTTTCTTTGAGAAGACTCATGAAAGCTTCTATAACTGATTATTTATCGAGAGAAAGAGAATCGTGGGTCTTGTTACATGCTAATCAGGTAAATTCAATGGCAAATTCTTCTTTAAAAATTAATTTAAAAAAAATAAATTTTCAATATTTGGGATGAAAAAAAATATCGATGTTTTAATTGACTAAACCGTGATTATTTATTAACTAATCTTGGTTCATAAAACTGTTTTACTGATTATTACGCTCAACAAAAATCTGATCACTAATCTTTTCAACCAATCAACATTATTATAAAATAGTGTACAGATTTTCCTTAGGAAAAACAAAAATTATTCGCCTTCCAGTTATTTTTCTTATCTTACTATCAGAAAAAAATATCACTTGTTTAAGTAAAGTTTCTTCAATATTAGGCCAGGCGCCATGGGTACTTCTGTCTGCAAAATATGAGTACCATGCTATGCTCACTTCGTATATTTCTATTAGAATTTCTGATTTAGTTCTTCCACGTTTGACGCCTAGGCGCATCGATCTAATGTTTTATTAGTGTATTTGCCATATGGCACATATACTATTGTCGTCGATCGGATGGCGGGGTCCATACTGTTGGTCTAACTTTAGGGTTAGAGGGGACCACACGGGGACCCGGCAACATTAAGGGTGGAATTTTGAAAAAAAACATTCTTTCGAGAAAAATATTGAAAAATCCTTTCTTAATGGGTGCCTATGTTATAAAATGAATCAATTCTCCAAATTTAATGTTTCAAACAATAGTATGGACAGAATGATTAAATCTGTAAAAACACATTTACCCTTTTTTACCGCCTTAGGGGTGGAATTTAAAAAAAAACCTTTCTTGGTGGGTGCCTACGTTGTAAAAGGAATGTATGTTCCAAAGTCATGTTTCGAAGACCAATAGTCTAAAGTCTAAATAGAACCAAATATTTTGTCCACTATCCTGCGATTATTCTTAATTCTAAATAGAACGAATAAATGTGTAAAAACACATTTACCCCTTTTCACTCTCCTAGGGGTGAAATTTTGAAAAATCGTTTCTTAGTGTGTGCTTGCGCTATAAAATAAATGTTTAATAAATAAAATTAAAAAAATAAAATAAAATTTCATATTTCAGAGACCAATACGTTGTCTAGGAATGTTAGTTACAAATTGTTATTAAGTTTATTGTAAATTGACTTTTATTGTAAATTGACTAGCCTCATAACACAGGTTCTGCCTGTGTGTAGGAGTGAATAAAGATTTATCTTATCTTATCTTTTTTTTTGCGGAGGTGGGGAAATCCATCATGGACACCCGTTGGTCCCCCAACGGGTAGTGTCAGACTCCTACTGACTAAAATCTCACCCTCTTTTCCACGCATCTGATACCGGAAACCGCTTTCGCATTACTTCAATACCAGCGCTGGTTCTTTTCTCATCTACTTTCCCTTTCTTTGGTCTCAATGATCGCTCTAATTGTCTTGCAGGCAACATTCCAGGATTCTTCTCCTTTGACTAGGTCCCCCATCATATGAGCTATACTGAAGTGCTTACTAGTTTCTCGCAAGTATGCTTTTCTCACTTCGTCCCACCTAGGGCAATTGAAGAGAGTATGCTCAGTATGATCCTCTTGCTGACAGTAGGTACAGTCGCTGGAATCTGATCGACGACCTTCGTTAAGATACTTTCGAAAGCATCCATGACCCGATAACGCCTGGGTCAGGTAGTAATCGACTTCTCCAAACGGTCTGTTTAGCCATATAGGGATATTCGGTATCAGGCGATGTGTCCAACGTCCGTATAGCCCTTTTCTCCACTTTTCCTACCATCTGGTCATCAAGTTGGCTCTGGCTGCCTCTTTTTCCACTCCCATGTACCTCTCTCTTCTCTCAATGATCTGTAGTTCTATGGGAGGAATACACGCGATGACTCCTACCCCTTCGGTCGAAACCGTCCTGTATGCACTGCATACTCTTAAGGACATCGTTCTCTGTAGGCTGGATAGTTTTGCTATCAACTTTTTGTTGCTCGTTACCTTATACAAAGCAGGTGAGCCATACAGGATCTGCGAGTAGACAACACTTGCCATTACCCTACGCTTTGACGTCCTTGGTCCTCCTATGTTTGGCAAGAGGCATGCTAGTGCCGTCACTGTTTTTTGGGCTTTCTCTATGACCTTGCTGACGTGTTCAGCATAGGTCAGCTTGGTGTCTAGCCAAACCCCCAAGTACTTGATCGCCTTGCTGATCTGGACCGTTGTACCGCTTACTTTAAAAGTTATCGGTCGTATCTTCCGCTTTGTCGTTAGCAGAACTGCCTCAGTCTTCTCTGGTGCTAATTTTAGCATTTTTCTTTCCATACAGTTTACCACACGTTGTAGGCCGGTATTTGCCGTGTTCATAAGGAGATCCTCTCCTTTTGCCATTACCACCATAGCTATGTCGTCGGCAAAACCTACAAGTGTAGTTCCCTCGGGCATGTCCATTTGGAGTACTTCGTCGTATAGTATATTCCAAAGGGTTGGGCCAAGGATAGATCCCTGTGGTACCTTACTGCTAATGCCTACGCACCTCGAGCTTCCTTCAGTTTCAAGCAGCATGGCCCTATCAGACAGGTAGAACGCAATCACAGTCACTAGGCTTTCGTCTATTCCCCTTTTCCTGAGTTCTTCAAGGATTAGTTGCCATGACGCGCTATTAAAAGCATTTCTGACGTCTAATGTTATGACGGCGCACAACCTTATGTGCTAGCATGAGTAAGCGGCGGGTTCTTCTGCAAATCTTTGCACCTCATTTATGGCATCTACTGTCTGTCTCTTCTTTCTGAGCCCGTACTGTTTGTCCGAAAGACCTCCTGTACGGTTCACTTCTTCTTGTAGTCTTATCAGTAGTAGCTGCTCAAAGAGTTTGCCTTCAACATCGAGTAGACATATTGGCCTATAAGACGACGGGTTTTCTAAAGGCTTATTCCCCTTCCTGAGGAGCAGTAGTCTTGCTTTTTTCCATTCTGTTGGGAAGTTTCCTTCTTGTGCCAGGTTATCTTATCTTATCTTATCTTATCTTATCTTATCTTATCTTATCTTATCTTATCTTATCTTATCTTATCTTATCTTATCTTATCTTATCTTATCTTATCTTATCTTATCTTATTTTATCTTATCTTATTGTAACAAAACTGTTTGGTAACTTTGGTAAATATTTTATTTATTTATTCTTTCACAACTGTGACAACAGTTTACATTCTCTGGACAATTATTGTTCCTCACTTTATTCACTGTTCGTTGTACCTCGCTTTGTTGCCAGCGTTCTTTTTTGTCTATTTTCCGTTGGTCAGTTTTGCTTGACCGTTGGTCAGTTTTTATTGACCAACACTTCGTCACTACTTGACCACTATGTGTCCGCTATATGTCTGTGGTACTTATATTGTTCACTGAGTCTACTATATGTCTGTGGTAGTATTTATTTTCCACCTGCAGATATCTTCCACACTGTCTGTCACTTTGCACTAGAAGATTATCTGCACTTAATCACTCGAAGATCTCGTCTGTCACTCGCAAATATCTTCCACACTGTTTGTCACTTTTACTGGAAGATTATTTGCGCTAGGTCACTCGAAGAACTTTTAACTCGTGGGTGGTATATTTATTTCTTGTTGACCTTTTCACGTCTGCTCTCGTTGAGTATTTATACTTGACTGCCTGTTTCATTATTGCTCTCGCGTATATAAACTTTTCTGGTCATTTTACATCCATGGTGGCGGTTTTTCTATTGTTGTCACCCAGAATATTTCTTCGCGCTCAAGGCTGCGTGCTCCATTTTAAGCCAACGAATCAAGGCTGCAGTCAGCCTGCCTAGATTCGTTACATTATCTTATCTTATCTATATGGACAGAATTGTTAAATCTGTAAAAAAACACATTTACCTCTTTTGACCCCCTTAGGGGTGGAATGGACCACATGGGCTCCGGCTACATGTGTTTTCTTATAGCTTGAGCTCTAAACTCTAAGGTGAATGTATCACAAAAGAGTTTGCGGTACTCATATTTTGCAGACAGAATTATCCTTGGCGCCTGCACTATATTGTATATTATTAGGAAATATATATTATTGTCTGTTTTAGATTATTCTCACTGTGTCTCAAATAATGTGGGCCCGAGGTGTACATCTTATTTTTGAACAGGGTGGAGATATTAGTGAAAAATTAGAAAAGTTCGAAGATAAATGTTTACAGGTAAATTTAATATTATTTTGAATAATACTTTAAAATTTGATAAGAAGATGCTGCTTATTTATAAAAAAGACCGCTTAGCATACTTAAATTTTAGATTTTGATCAATTTGTTCATTGTTATTCACAAGTTACTGAAATTTCTTATTTAAATAAAGGCGTCCCAACCTAGAGTAAAAACAATTACCTCAATATCGCAATTTTAAAATAGCTCTCTCATGTAGAAGAATTATCGTTTACAAGTGTTATACTGGGTGTATAATAAGATTGAAAACCGAAAATTAGAAACATTTTAAAATAAATTCAAAAAATAATTACTGAGGACTTATTCGTAAATAAGTAATAACAAAACATTTAAAAGCGGCCTGCACTTTACCATGTCAAAAGATGGCACCACCATATGTAATATAACCCAATCTTTCCCACAACTTTGCAGCTTTTATATTGAAAATACAGTCAATTTGTGTGATATGTAAAATTCTATAGATGATATTCTTGGTATTAAACATTTTTAGGTTCATGCATTGAAATTAATAAAAGTAGGAATTGAGATTGAACTTGTAATATTTTTTTCAATAAAGAGGCATTTTAAGGCATTTAATATCTAAATTGGAAGACAACAAATTAAATGGAAATGATGAAATTCAAAACAAAATTGTTAATAACAGTAGAAAGTTGCATAATAAGTCACTCATGACGTATACTATAGACTACGAGCAGAATGGCAATAGGCGCCAGCGTGGCAGATTTCGGAATTGATACTTTGTGATACTTTGAATTGTTTGTACGCGTCATTATTAATTATTTCCAGTTTAAACAATTTTTCAATATATTGTATTATTGAAATTGCCATGTCCGTGAGTATTCACAATTTCTTAAGCCACAAGTACAAATTTTCTTCGCGTTCATTGTTAAATTCGTAGTTCTTGACAAAATGACATTATCTTTTGGTTATATTTTTACAGTTAAGATTGCGTCAACTTTAATTTTAATTTCAATTTTAATAAAAAAAAACCCGGGTCGCAGTGCCAAACCCTGCCGACAATATAGTGTATTTGCTAATACAGGCATTGTGGCTTTATTGTGTGAACGGTTTGTTTTTTTGTAAAATAAAAAATTTAACCCCTTAATACATCCCTTACAATAATAATTTTTTCTTAATTGCAATATTGTTATGATAACAGCATCTGCACCAAATTAAATGCACACTTCGGTAAGGAAATCCGTATCCGCAAACTAACGTTTTTATAAAATCGGGGCGATTTTATTCAAATTTTAGCACCACGTTTAAATCTTTACTAAAGGGTTAAATTTCAATTTTGAAACGATTCGGACAATTTTTTCGGTATTTTTGGGCCCAAAAACATGTTTCAGCCCTTAAAAACCACCCTTAAAATAGTTCGATCGGGTCCATTTTCAATAGGCTTCGTGCGGTGCAACGTACCTACCAAATTTCGCCAAAAGCAATTAACTCTTTCAAAAGTAATTGCCCGCACACACACACACACACACATACATATATATATAGACGTTTCCAAAAATGGTGCCAAAGTGTTCAGCAGGCTATGAAACGTCGAGAAATGTTGGTCTGACCCCTAGGTCCCGCCATCCGACCGACGCCATTGTTACGGAGCTACAGGGCTGATGTATTGTTGTTGCTTTCTCCAGCGAGTCTAGGATTGAACCATTATAAGTGAACCTAACACCTTTTGCCATCCTAAAATCCATAACTTCTGAATAATCCTGGAATCGCCGCTATTTCTGTTGTTGTAAATTAGCATTGGCTGATAGGGAACGAATTTACCGTGGGCCCAATAAATTACCTGGATTTAGGAGCTTTCAGTTGGAATAGGGATTAGAAAACCGTCTGCCCAGCAAAAGTATCTTTTACTAGGAATGTTTTTGTGGATTTTCCCGAATAACGGATTCCTGGATTTTTTGGAATAACTCTGGCATCTGTGAACAACTATCATTTTGGATTCAAGTTTTTGTTGCCGTCGAATTTTTTAGCTGATTATTCCACCAGATTATCCCAGTGGGATTTTCCGTGAGTACCTTGCTATCCCGGTGTACCTGTGGGATAAGGGTTCGACGTGTTAAGCAAATTCAGGAGACAATAATAGTGCAATCAGTTTTAATTGAACATTTAAGTATTGTTTAAGACGTTGTTTGAAATTAGTGAAATTTGTGTTTCCGAGTTAATCCGGACTTATGGTTGGATTTTTCGGAACTCGGTCATTGTTGACGTCATTGCGGCCGATGATGAGGATAAAAAATTGACACTTGTATGACGTCAAAGGATGATGAGAAATTGTTGACATTTGGATTTCGTTTTTGAGTATTGAGGTTTTTTTGCAGATTTGGTGATAAAGTATTTAAGATTTTCCGGGACTAGAAATATTCCGGCGTTATTGTAGAAGATTATGTTTTGATGATATCATGATATTGTTCAAGTATTGAAGATTTTGCTGGAATAATTGACAGTCTGACGTCAATGTTGATTGAGTTTTTCAATTCGTTTGAACAGACTATATGAATTTTGCTGGAAGAAAATTAACTACACAGCAAATACAGTTGTTCGCCAAGAATAGTGGCGTATTTGCGACTTCTGGATTAAAGTTATCGGCGATTGTTCCCGACGCATTTTGTTATTTTTTAATTTGTTCAAGGTCGACCTTTTCAGGGATTTTGCGATCTAGTTTAGGATCATCCGTTTGACAGGTGAAAAGAGGAACATGTGCTTGTCATGACGTTTTGTTGAATTTAATTAATCTTGAAATTTTCTCTGATTTTTTTATGTTTTTAAGTGAAGTACAATTAGTGATTGAGATTGACTGAATTTTGAGAGCGACTTCATGTGATATGTTTAAACGCAAGATGACTGTGCGACCTGCTCTTTATCTCCAGGTTCGGAGCCAGTTATTTTAAGTAATGAAATTTTAATTGGTTGGAAGGTCGGATTTGTTATCCCAATTTTGGGCATTTTTCTTTTGCTAAATTTATTTTTTTAACCCACTTCCCAGCGCCGCACGAGCATAACCGCGCATCAGATTAAATTCTGTGAAGAACAGCAGTTATACTATACAGGGTGTCCAAGACTTGCGTTGTCGGCCGATATATTGATTTTGGGTGAAAATAGAAAAAAAGTTTAAATACCAAAGTTGTATAAATTTTAATGTTGTATAACCTAAAAATGTTTTCAATTATACAGTCTGTCCCGTTTAAGCGTAGCAGATTAAAGCTATGTTTTTTTTAACCTAGCACCCTGTTTTTATTTGTTTTTTCAATTCTGAACCTAAATGTGAATAGAAATTGTAAGGAAAGCCATGCTCGAAAGTTCAGTAATTTTTGAGTTATTCAAGTTTTTCAGAAATTTTTGACACATGCAGACCTTTACCTAAAATTCGACATAGCCAAAACAGAAACCTTTATCAAACTGAAATTTTGAGGATCATTAGATATTAGACGGACAAATCATTGTCTGTCGTAAAAAAGTGAATTTATTATACAGGGTGTTCAAAATAATGTACTTCTTTTACCTAACTTCAATCACGTGTAACTTTTGATTTTTAAATACAACGAGGTTATTTTTTTGCTGGAACCGTATTCTTTAGAATATTTCCTAACACTTTTATTAAGGGTTGTCCATACCTAAACCAAATATTTTAATACGAAAATATTAGGTTAGGTATGGACAACCCTTAATAAGCGTTAGTAAATATCCTAAAGAATACAATTCCAGCAAAAAAGTAACCTCGTTGTATTTAAAAATCAAAAGTTACACGTGATTGAAGTTAGGTAAAAGAAGTACATTATTTTGAACACCCTGTATAATAAATTCATTTTTTTACGACAGACATTGATTTGTCCGTCTATTAGTGATCCTTAAAATTTCAGTTTGATAAAGGTTTCTGTTTTGGCTATGTCGAATTTTAGGTAAAGGTCTGCATAAGTCAAAAATATCTGAAAAACTTGAATAACTCAAAAATTACTGAATTTTCGAGCATGCCTTCCCTTACAATTTCTATTCACATTTGGGTGCAAAATTGAAAAAACAAATAAAAACAGGGTGCTAGGTTAAAAAAAACATAGCTTTGATCTTCCACGCTTAAATGGGACAGACTGTATAATTGAAAATATTTTTAGGTTATACAACATTAAAATTTATACAACTTTTGTATTTAAACTTTTTTTCTATCTTCACCCAAAATTAATATATCGGCCGACAACGCAAGTCTTGGACACCCTGTATAATATAAAAATTTCGTCATGTTTTCATCGCCTCAAATAAAGATCGGAGTGTTTATTTACCTGCAGTCGCGATGTGGCTCAAACTCTGCGTGTGCATTCAAAACACCCCAAATTGCATCATGGATTTTTTTGGTAAATTTCTCATCGTAGTCGACATACTCCCTTAAAGGGTCAATCAGAAGACGCGCGCCATGGAAATGACGAAATATGGCTGAGGCAGCATTGTCGTGTTGTCGTTGTGATGTCAAATGTCAAATTCCGTATTTAAATTCCGTATTAATTTCTCAGCAAAAATGTCTGAAAATAACACTATAGATATTTGAACGTATGAAGTAACAAAAACACTACAACACGCTTCTCGACACTTGACAGTTGTAAATACGACAACAGTGTATTTTCATTTTTGCCGACTTTACTCTCATTGGCTGTTAGAATTAAAGCGAGAACATAGTCGTATGACGTCATCCGACTAACAAATTTCAACATTTTATTTTTGTAAGGTCTTTCCGAGTCACTAAAAATTCCGAAAAAAATGTGATAACCTTAAATTCAAAAAATCTGCCAATTAAAAAAATAAAAAAATACGTGGGTCAACCCCCAATTATACCTCTCACCTTAACGATTTATGAGATATGAACATTATCCCTGGCCCCCCGTTTGACCCTCTCACGGGTTGAATTTTGAAAAGCTGTTAAAAACGTCTTTTCTTAATTCTAACTGAGGAATTTATTTTTATATTTTTAAGATTAATTATTTTTATAAAAAATTGAGCAACCCCTTTTCACCCCCTTAAAAATTGATTTTATAAAAGCGCTCGAACACGTATTTGCTTATTTTAATGAAGATTTCGTATGTTAAATTCAATACCTTTTTAGTAAATTAATGTCAAATATGTAGTTTTTTATTAAATAAGTAAACAAAATAATAAGTTATGTTATAATAAATCTAAAAGTAAATGAACATTTCGCATGTTATATTTTATCTGCATAAATTTAAAACTTTATTTTAACAAGAAGGGTCACTTTCACGGCATAGGTATTTTATATTTTATTATTTACTATGACGAATTTATGCTAACTGCTTAGCAGTTACCATAGAGAAGGGCGACTTAGGTGCTATTGAGTGTTTTTCTATTTATCCGTGTTGCGCGCTAACAGTCGTACTTAAATCCCTTCCCCTCATCTGCTCAAAGCGAATACGCTAGTAGTCGAACTACTTATATTTAAAAAATTCACAGATTTCGCAATCCTTGCAACCATCGAGGACATTGGAAATGATAACAGCATATATGAAACATAATTAACTGTTTATTATACACACAATATTTATCAATGCACTGTTTAGTTTGTCAGGAATAACCCCATTATTCTTCTGTTATATACGCGTTCACTTTTGCTTGATTACTTAACTTTTAAATGGATTTTTCTACAGTATTTATTAACATTTGCTCAAAAATAACACCGCAGATCGTCGCAAACACCTCTTAATTAACTAGACATTATATAAAACACATTTCGAAAAAATTGCACTTGTTCAATTTTGCATGATTGCTCCTCATTTGATCGCGACACCGTTGTCTTTTGGCCTTGAACGAAAACTCGTAACTCTGCCCCCATATACGAACATAAACATTTCCAATGTTAAAAATATTACAATCACAACGACGACAGCGCCTCCAAAGGTTTTTAACGGCAACTTGAAGTGCAGGCCTCTTTTAACGGGGAACAAATTTTAACAAAATATCATAACAAATGTTATTCATATGGTCCAGCTTGAGTGGGACACAATGAAAATTATCCCGGTAATTAGAAAGTAGCCTTAAACAACATAGAGTCAGGTATAAAAAGTACAAATTTTTTAATTTTAATCATCCTGCAAATAAGTAATATCTAAATGTACTAATCTATTATTCTTGCGTAAAGGATTTAGGTAACTTAGCTGGAGTAATTCGTGGAGACATGTCATCCGTCTCAAGAAGTATACTGAAAGCTTTGGTAACTGTTGATGTACATGCCAAAGACACAATCACGAACATGAGAGCAAATAAAGTGCACAAAAGGTAGTTCTTTTTATTTATTTTTTTAATTGTTTTATAAAAAATATTTTATAAATGAATCTTGAATATTTTCTACTGAGGCATTCTTATCAAATTCCGAGGATTCGTCTGAGCTGAAATAATTTAGCTTACCCTTGCCAGAAATGTAATTGTAAAGGGATAAGATTCAAAAAACGAAATTTTAATGAAAATTAGTTTCTGTAACTACCTCTGGATACCCCCTCCAGGATTTAGTCGCTAACTAAATGCACTTGTATTCCGTACTTCTATACTCAAAATTCGAAAATAATCGCAATAAAATCGAATCACAATGTAATGTGTATACCAGTTGTCAATTGTTTTGCACTCATAAATGTAAAATTTATGAAAAAAAAGTTTAAAAAAACTAGACAAAAATCGATGATATGCAATACAAACTGAAATTTTGGGCCGTCAAATCTTCAAAATTTTCAGTGAAAAAAGCAAACTTGATTAAATTGCGAATTTTCATACTTTTAATTTTGAGGGAATAATAAAAACAGCCAGCCATTAGAAACCTTGTATTAATGTGTTTCTTTTTTTAGTACCGATTTTGAGTGGTTGAAAATGTTGCGGTACTATTGGGATGCCGAAATAGACAACTGTATTGCACGAAGTTCAAGCGCTTATTATATCTACGGGTATGAATATCTCGGTGCTAACGGTGTTCTTGTTATTACGCCTCTGACGGATAGGTGCTATCTGTGTTTGATGGGAGCGTTACAACTCGATTTAGGTTTGTATTGAAATAACTAAAGGTACGTGCAGTATGGAGCTGGGATTCTAGATGGTAGCGTAGATCATAGCATGACTTGCTTAAATTAATGCATTGTTATATATGCGAGCGTACACAACGAAGCAGTGAGTGTAGCAGGTATAAGCGCTGTTACAAGAGCTGCTAGATACAAGAATGTATCTCATCATTCTTTCAGCGCACTGACTACTACAATCAACGTGTGACAACTGTCAAAAGGCCGTTACAAGTTTCACAATGGATGTGACTAGTTTAATAAAAGAAATTTTGCCAGTTTTTATTTAATTTGTTTTCAGTTTTTTCTAAGACGTATTTAAAAGTGTTAGGTTTCATACGTAAATATTCAAAAAATCGGTTTGGGTGAAAATTTTAATTCTTGGTATAAATGATGAAATTCGCCATGTTTAGATCGTTTTCTATTAATAGGGTGGACATGATAGCTCCTACACAAATTTATATTTAAAATGTACCACTTTGTAGCAGAAAAACATAAATATTCGTCTTCGCTATCTGACATTTCAAACGCGATTTAAGCTTGTATCAATGCTAGTATCAAAGCTTCGTTGTGCAAACCTATAAGCGCTTATAATTTTAGCCACCATCTACCATACATGCTACCATCTAGAATCCCAGCTGCGTACTGCACGTACCTTTAGGGCCAGCGCACGCATGCTATTTTGTAGAGAAAACGCGCGATTTATCAAATGTATCGCGACTGTACTACTCAACTACACGAAATTTCTTATTCGATCGCGCGATTTAACTACAGCATGGAAACTCAATCGCATTTTCGCGCAATCTAGTGATTTCTACGTTTATTTCGCAGTCGTGAGTGAGTATAGACTAGAATGTGACCAGTTAACCAGAAGCCGCCATATTAGGTGCAAAGTACAAATCAGAAATTTTGATCGATTATTCTGACCATAAAAGTATACCTAAATTACTAAAAAGTAGGTACCTATTTATAGTTAAGAAGCTGGGTGGCAGAGATTTTTTTATCATTTGTTCGTGCGCCAGAAGTTGAAAAGTATAAAGATCTAACAACAAAAAACAATAAAAACGATTTCTGAAATTACCGCATCTCTGCGTTTTCAATTAACAATTATTTTATTTATTGTAGATTATAGGCGCGTCGACATCTAAGGTCATTAGCGTCTTTCAACTACACTAAATAACAACTAATTTAAAACTAAATAACATCACAAAACATCCATGAACGCAGGTGGGATTCGAACCCACGGCAGTCCAGTCTAGAGGTTGCGGCACCGAGCATGCTTACCACTAGGCTATATTGCCCTCAATTAACAATTATTAAAAACTCGGGTCGCAGTGCCAAAACCCTGCCGACAATATAGTGTATTTGCTAATACAGGCATTGTGGCATTATTATGTAAACTTAAGTTTGTTTTTTGACAAAATAAAAAATTTAACCCCTTAATACAGCCCTTAAAATAATTAAATTTTTCTAAATTTCAATATTAGACATGGATTTCATCAATACACCCAATTAAATACACCCTTCCATATCTAAGTAAATCCGTATCAACAAACTAGTGTTTTCATAAAATTTGAAAGTCCGGTCCTGTCGGGCCGATTTTATTAAAATTTTAGCAGCACATTTTAATCTTTACTAAAGAGTTAAATTTCAATTTTGAAACGATTCTGACAAATTTTTCGGTATTTTTGGGCCCAAAAACTTTTTGGAACCCCTAAATACAACCCTGAAAATGGTCCGATCGGGCCCATTTTAAATAGGCTTCTTGCGGTGATGGGTTCCAATGTGTGTACCAAATTTCGTTTTTAATCGATTAAGTCTGTCGAGAGTTATCGTGTACACACATATATATATAAATATATAAATATATAAATATATATATATATATATATACATACATATATATATAAACATTTTTAAAAATGGTGCCAAAGTGTTCAGGAGGCTATGAAACGTCGAGAAATTTTGGTCCGACCCCTAGGTCCCACCATCCGACCGACGCCAATAGTGTATGTGCCATATGGCAAATACACTAAAAATGTATTAATTATATTGTTGGCCTCTGCAACTTGTACTAATAGGCAGTAACGTTAGCTTTTTACCTCGGAACCAAGTTATAGTGGATGGATTTTCGTGATTTTTTTGCATTGAGTTTCAAATAATGAGTATAAAAAATCCCTACCCCCCTTCAAAAATCGCAGCTTTCCAAAAATCGTTTTTTAAACAGAGCAATTAATATTAAAAACAGTTATGTTGAAATGTAATGATTTCTAAAATTCAATTGATTTAGGGATTTTGAGGTCAAAAAAGTTTCGTAAAAATCCTTTGAAAAGTCATTTCACACGATCTCGAAAAAATTGCTTCAATGGGGTGGCCATTTCTAGATTTTCCAATTTTTTTCGACACAATTAAATAGCTCATAGATAGGTCTATAATCCCTATATGAGAAATTAATATATATCGAACATCGTTCTTACTAGAGCCGAAAAGTACTATCTTAAAAAAATTACTTCTATAGGGTGGCCGCGAACAAGTTTTTAAAATTTTTCCGACACAGATAGATAGCCCATAGATAGGTATACAATCCATACATGGGAACTTAATATTTTATGAACGCTCTTCTTACTAGAGTACTCCACGTCAAGTGTTACCATTTTTTGTTAAAAAGTTTTATTTTGAAAAAAAAAATACTTCTGTAGAGTAGCCACGAATAAATCTTCCAAATTTTTTCGACACAGTTAGATAGCTCATAGATAGGTCTATAATCTGTATGCGTAGGAATTTAATTAATATTTATAGAACATATTTCTTACTAGAGAGCTTCGCGTCATGTGTTTAAAGATTAAAAAAAATGCGGATCAGTTTTTTGCAAATAACTCGAAAACTATTAATATTTAAGAATTGAAACAAAAATATTCTTAAAGAGAAGGAAATTTCCAAAGAAAAATGTCGACTCCCGGAACTTCATCTCTATTATTAATAGTTTTAATTTAATGTTGAAAATAGGGCTCCTCGCGGCGAGCGCTGTTCCGTAACGTAGCCCCGAAACCAGCCGTTGCAGTTAAAAAAGTTTTTTTTATCCTATAAAATATTAATTTAAAAATCTGAAAAAAATAATGTATTATCTATAGACACTTGAAGGAAAAATATTTTTATTCAACACACGCATGCTTTTAGTGTTTTTTCGTATCTGTTTTGTGGACCTTAAATAGCCGTTTATTGACTGGTGGCGTCATGATCCATTATGAAACGCTTTCGATGATATATTGAAAAACATTTAAAAAATCCGTTATCTAATGAACATTATGTACAGTC
Source organism: Mongoloraphidia duomilia (assembly GCA_039654895.1). Classification (NCBI taxonomy): domain Eukaryota; kingdom Metazoa; phylum Arthropoda; class Insecta; order Raphidioptera; family Raphidiidae; genus Mongoloraphidia; species Mongoloraphidia duomilia. The sequence continues at coordinate 29,596,740 of CM077518.1, read as the reverse complement.
GCGGACTTAAAAAAATTTACACCTGTATCATCTAGTTACCGGTTTTTTTTTTTGCATATTGTAATTTGGCTTTTGATAGTAATGTATCAATTACTAAGGTTACATCCTAAAAATTCAATAAAAAAATATTTTCAAAACACCTCATTTGTTTATTATACAATCAGAATTACTCAATATTATTAAAAAGATTTGATAATATTTGATACTAGCAAATTCCTTCCTCCAATCTTGCAATAATTCTTCTTTTTTGTTCATCGTTTTAATAGTTTCTATAGGCATTTAAACAACAATTATTTCTTTTAATTTTTGACATTTACATTTACCTATTAAAAACTAAATTTGTTGCTAAGCTACTGACTTTTTGTGAACTCACACTGAAAAACTCAAGTGTAAACTTTATTAAGTCCGCGACTGTACCTCTTTTCGGTGTTATAAATGAAATATGGTTACCATGGTAACAAAGTGAATCTGGGGCCACGGCAGTGGCCCCCGCCAAGTCGAGCAAACAACAGACGGCCGCTATTATACCTTTTCTCGAAGCAACTCAAGGCACTTTTCAACTTTCTATATCTCTGTTACAAATGCAAGCAGAAGGCTGAAAATTTCGCTAGAGATTGTACCTAACGGTCTTAACTAATTCCCCAAATTACAAGTTTCTAATAAATATAGTTCAGAAAATTTCAACCCCCAAAATTGTCTATTTTGTCATCACTCACTGACATAGCGATCATCAAAAAGCTAGGGCACTTCCAGTAGTCCTAGAAAGCTGAAATTTGGTATGCAGGCTGGGTTTCACGTACAAGTAACGAGAAAATTCCAATATCTGTGTTTTTCCCCCTCCAACCCCTAAAAGGGGGTGGTGCATATTTCTATTATTATAGGCTAAGTCCGTACTCAGAAAAAGCTGAAATTTGGTATGCAGGCTAGGTTTTGCGTACAAATAACCAGGAAATTCAAACATGTGTGATCTTCCCCCTCCAACCTTTTAAAGGGGGTGTTGCAGATTTCTATAGGTCCTTAGTTAGAGAAAGCTGAAATTTGGTATGCAGGCTGGGTTTCGCGAACAAGTAACGAGAAAATTAACAAATCTATGTTTTTCCCCCTCCAACCCCTAAAAGGGGGTGGTGCATATTTCTATTATTATAGGCTAAGTCCGTTGTCAGAAAAAGCTGAAATTTGGTATGCAGGCTAGGTTTTGCGTACAAATAGCCAGGAAATTCAAACATGTGTGATCTTCCCCCTCCAACCCCTAAAAGGGGGTGTTGCACATTTCTATAGATCCTTAGTCAGAGAAAGCTGAAATTTGGTATGCATGCTAGGTTTCACGTACAAGTAACGAGAAAATTCAAATATTTGTGATTTTCCCTTTTCAACCTTACAAAAAGAACTGAGATCCCATCAAAAATATTCTTGTAAAGAAAAAAAAATGCCAAGTCTCGCAACACTTTCGCCGTAAAAAGTTTTGAGATCCCGAAAAGTACCAAGTCAGCCATTCTATTACCTTTGACTATGAAGTTAGCAAATTACTCGATAGTTGTCTTAAAACTACACAGGTAAAATAAAGAATAATTTATAAATAATATTTTATGACTGTAAACTGTACCTTTTTTAACTTGGCAATCACATAGCATTAGGATATATGATACCGTGCGATAAAGTTTTAATAAAAACAATATCTCATCACAGTGCACCTATGCCACGTGATTGCCAAGTTCAAAAGGTACTACAAGTTTACAGTCATAAAATATTATTTATAAATTATTCTTTATTTTACCTGTGTAGTTTTAAGACAACTATCGAGTAATTTGCTAACTTCATAGTCAAAGGTAATAGAATGGCTGACTTGGTACTTTTCGGGATCTCAAAACTTTTTACGGCGAAAATGTTGCGAGACTTGGCATTTTTTTTTCTTTACAAGAATATTTTTGATGGGTTAAATATTGTATCGAGCCCAATGTTTTATAAACCTTTCACGGGAAACGCTCTAGTATATATTAGGAAAATTCAAAGCGACTACCCTACAGAAGCAATTTTATCAAAATAGTACCTTTTGACTAAAAATGGAAACACTTGGCGCGGATTGCTCTAGTAAGAAAACTGTTCAACAAACTCCCATGTAAGAATTATAGACCTATTCATATGCTGTCTAAATGTGTCGAAAAATTTCGAAAATTTGTTCATGGCCACCCTACAGAAATAATTTTTCCAAGATAGTACTTTTCGACTAAAAATGGAAACACTTGACGCGGAGTGCTCTAGTAAGAAGGGGTGTTCTATAAATATTAAATTCTCATGTAGGTACCTAATTACCTAACCATGGGCTATCTAAATGTGTCGAAGTACTTTTTTATTTAAAATTAGGATACTTGACGCGAAGTGCTCTAGTAATAAGACTGTTCAAGAAATCTTAACTTCACTTATACGGTTTATAGATCTATATACAAATTCAGCTTGTTAGTAATCACTTTAAAATATAGGCGCTTATTTTATTTTAGTCTGATCAAAGTCCCAGATTGGTGACCCATAATTATTTTCTAGCTTTTAGTACATCATCGCGTGTACGATAAAACCGTAAACTTAAAAAGTTTTGTTACCTTTTTCTTATTTTTAATTTTTTAGTGTGCTTTATTTGCTTAGTCTGATTTTATTACATTTATCCGATCTACCGAAACGTTACCGGGGCAATTCATTTTGCCTGTGAAAATTCAAAATTGCGATTTTCACCCGGACGGGAGCCGGGTCGGTTAATTAGTTACCATAATATTGTATTGTCACCGGAGCTACACATGTGTGCAAAATTCCAACTCAATCGTATCACTGGAAGTGGGTGAAAATTCAAAGGTACGATTTACACCCGGACGAAACCGGGCCGGTCATCTTAAAAACAGTTTCTTCGTAATATCTCGCTTCAGTTCATCATACGGCAAAAAATGTTCTTTTGAAAATAAAATAGCATTAATTTTTTTACAAAATAAGTCACAAGTAAGTGACAGACGAATAAGTGACTGATAAAGATGTCGGAAATACATTTAAAATAGCGGAATCAATCAGCGATCAACAGTGTATTGGCCACCTAGACATGAAGGGTGGACAGAGGCTTCCCCTATAATATTGGCACAGAAATGAGAGAAAGAGATAGCTATTGTAAACGACTATCATTCACTCTTTCTAGAATTGTGATTGGTTCATCGCCATAACATATATGATTGCTTTGAGTATGAATATTCAATTTTCAAATAATATGACAAAATAAAAAGTATAAATTATAGACAAGGAGACGTAAAACTTTACGGTAATATGTTTCAGTACAAACGGACACTACGTTTCTCTGCTGGCAGACAGCCCAGTGGATATGGAGGGTAGATATAAGGGGTGATAGTAGCGTTTTTTTAATCAACGTCATTGAGATAGCATTTAAAAATTTACAGAATAAAAGATCACGATATACTATAAATACAAAAAGTGCTGATGATTATGAAAAAATTATATCTTCAGCTGGGACTTCTGACACCGGTAAGTAATGAAAAATTTTGACAGTTCATTTGCGTCGCCATCTTTACATTCACAGCAGGCCGTGAGTATTTAATAACAGGCGCATAGAGCGAATAAACATAAATTACCATAATAAAATTAAGAAAAATCGCAGGATAGTGGACAAAATATTTGATTTATTTAATTAAATGTACGACGTTTCGTCTATATATTTATGTACTTGAAAAAGTCTAAATATATAGACGAAACGTCGTACATTTAATTAAATAAATCAAATATTTTGTCCACTATCCTGCGATTTTTCTTAATTTTATTATAATTACGATGGACACGATTTCTAATATAAATAAATTACTATGGCAACCTATGCAATTTGCGAACATGTTATTCCAGATGACGTTTTTACATTAATTTTGGGTAACTTCTGCTGTCCGCCATTTACTTTTGTATCCACTTAACTGTCCGCCCCTCGGATATTCGCTTCAGTATATAATGATCTTTCATTCTGTAAATTTTCAAATGCTATCTCAATGACGATGACTAAAAAAACCCTACTTATTCACCTCTTATATCTACCCCCCGTAATCCGTATCCACTGGGCTGTCTTCCAGCACAGAAACGTATAATGTCCGTTTGTATTGAAACATATTAAGTACCGTAAAGTTTGTCCATATTCCGAATAATAATAATAATAATAATAAATTTTATTAATTCATAAAAACTGAAAAATACAGATATGAACAGTCAAAAATAATTGGTTACATATTTACATATTCAGGGATGTCATAGAAGCAGTTTTTAATTAGGTATAATTTCAAATGTTTGCAAAATAGCTTTAAGTCTGAAATTTCTTGCAATCGACTTGGCAAATTGTTAAAAAGAGTAGGTCCGGCACATTTCGGAGACTTTGAATAGAATTTCGATTTATATTTGTAGATATGAATTTGCAATGCTTGCCTCGTGTTATGATCATGAATCATAGAGTTATCCGTATACTCGTCTCTACTCTTTTTAACATTTACCAAAATTTTATAAAGATAAATACAGGTAACAGTAAGTATATTATTATTCACAAATGTAGTTCTGCAACTTTCAAGGTTTTTTAAGTTAAAAATAAGGCGCAAAATACGTTTTTGAAGTACGAATACTCTCTGGAGGTCCCCACACTGTCTCCATACGATTATGTTATAGCTTAAGTGTGAATAAACAAGCGCGTAATAGAGTTTCAATAATTGCTCCGTAGTCATCGTCTGTTTTAGGTTTCTAATCGCAAAGTATGCACTGTTCAATTTTTTACATACACGGTCTATATGGAATGACCAACTTAATTGACTGTCCAAGACAATCCCTAAAAAGACGCAACTCGTAGCCACTTCAATTTTTGAACCATTTAATATGCATTTTATTTGAGGAGATATTTTCCTTTTATAAAAAAGTAAACACACCGTTTTATCCACATTTAAGACTAAACTGTTTCTAAAACACCACTGTGAGAATTCAGATAAAACTTTATTAATTCTGTTTTCAAGGTCAGTGGAAGTTTTTGCAGAAACAATCACCGAGGTGTCATCAGCAAATAGAATAACTTTGTCCGCCGTTAAGTGTTGGGGCAAGTCATTTATAAAAATGGAAAATATTAGTGGACCAAGCACGGAACCCTGGGGGACACCCAGAGAGCAATCGTATTTGTCCGAATAGTGACCGTTTGCAGACACTAGTAATTTTCTATTTTCAACATATGAAATTATCCAATCATTGACTGATCCTCTAATGCCAAGGTTACATAGTTTATCTTTAAGAAATTTGAAATTAATGCAGTCAAACGCCCGTGACAAATCAAAAAATAATCCAGCAACAAATTTGTTATCATCTAGGTTCTTATTTATACATTCAATCAAATCTACTGTAGCAGTTTCAGTCGACCTTTTGGGTCTGAAGCCATGTTGGCAATTAGACAATAGATCATATTGCATAAGAAAATCAAAAATCACTCTATGCATAACTTTCTCCATAATTTTAGAGAACGTTGATAAGATTGCAATCGGTCTGTAATTCTTAATGGACATAGGGTCATCCTTTTTATATATTGCCTTAACCAGGCTAACTTTAAGTTGATCTGGAAAAATCCCTTTTTTAATTGACAAGTTTAGAATATAAGTCAGAGGTCCTATTATATTACGACGCAAACTCGGCTCCAGCTCTCGTATTATTAGTGATTAGATGATTAGACTGTTGTGTATTTCAACGAGTAGTATGCTGAGCGTCTATAATCTACAATCTTCAACGAGTAGTGTACACTTATAGTTGCTACATATTCTGACGATCTACAAGCAACTGAACCGCACAAGCGTGATACAAAAAGTAACATGTGTGCTCTGGTCCTTAACTGTACTATGAATACGAGAAAATTGCGTTTTCGATTCCTTTTCAGGGGGCGCACCTGCTGGACCGGCTGGAACAGGAAAGACGGAAACAACAAAAGATTTATCAAAGGCGTTGGCTATCCAATGTATTGTGTTCAATTGTTCAGAAGGTTTAGATTACAAAATGATGGGTCGATTTTTCTCCGGATTGGCTCAATCTGGTGCATGGTGTTGCTTTGATGAATTCAATCGAATTGATATTGAAGTGTTATCAGTCATCGCTCAACAATTAATTACCATTCGAAATGCTAAATTAGCTAATTTAACTAGGTACCTATTCTGAAATAACAAATTGTTAAAATTTTATATATCTCACTTTCATTATTAAATTTTCAAGTGTAGTCGTTTCTCCAATAACGTGGTATAGCATTTTTAAAATCACTTCATTATTGAAATTCGCACAATAAAAATAACATGCTTGTGGTAAAAATAGGATTCGGGTCAGAAGACTTAAAACCTGTAGCGTCGTAATGGTCTTACATATTGATATTATACAGGGTCTTATGGCCCTTAGCTTACTACAAAGTTGTAAATATTCTCAATGTTATTTTCCCTATGTATATGTCGCAGGCAAATAGTTATTCCAGGCAAATAGCTTTTGCCTAGGCAAATGCTATCTGCCTGGGCAAATAACTTTATAAAATAGTTTCTATTTTAAAAGTCATTTGCCTAGGAAAATAGCATTTACCGGAATCGTTGTTAGGCAAATGACTTCGATAGTTTATTAACGTAGTATATTATATTAGTGTTTGTTTACTGTCTTCTGTGTTACTTAGTTAAATGTTTCATCAATTTTATGACATTTGCTAAGTTTTATACATAACTTGAGTCGTAATCGTGATAAAACAATGATTAAATAGCATTAAGTTTATTAATTTATAATCTGTTACTTTCAGGTTAAGTGTTATTATTATAAAACACAACCTCAAATGTTTTATAATTTAGTAAGAAATAATGTTATTCATATTTTATATTAAGTTTGGTTGTGCAATAAACTACAGCTTTTCTTGAAAAAAAAAATAATTTTGTTGTCATTTGCTTAAAAAAGATTCAGGTAAATAACATTTTCCTGACGTGGTAAATAGCAAATAAAGAAAGAAAAATCCTATTTGCCCAGTCAGATAGCATTTGCCGAGGCAAAAGCTATTTGCCTGGAATAGCTATTTTCCTGCGACATATACCTACATCAATCTCGGACACGGTGTATACGATCAGATAAATTATTACGTTCAGTTGGGTGACGTTTTTCGCATTTGCCTGGTGTTACTTGCGCAAAGTATAGGTAATCACTGTGATTTTGATAATTTTACAGCCCAGTTAAAATGTACAATTTCACGAATCAAAACATTTTTTGGTTGGGTCGCCAATTTTTATATGTTTTATCGATGTTATGTTTTGATAAGAAATAGTTGAAGCTATGTGAAGCTGACAGCGCTTATCTCAAAAATAAAAAAAAATATTTGTTTCGTTTGTTTACGTTTGTTTAGCTATTTTCATCGTTTGTTTAGATTTAGTTAAAGAGTTATTATGAAATATAAATGGGCGCTCTTAGCTTCACACCAGCAACGCCCATAAGGCAGTTTTACCCGAAAATGGGTGGAAACGTTTGATTATCGTTTGTTTAGTATTTTAGTATAGCAAAAATCGAAAAAAACATCCTGGGCGCTGCTAGCTTCACAACAGCAGCGCCCATAAATCAACTTTACCTGAAAATGGGCGGAATCGTTTGTTTACCGTTTGTTAAACTATTTTCATCGTTCGTTTAGTATTTTAGTACAGCAAAAATCGAAAAAGAACACTACGACCACGTCGAACACACTGAATATGCTTGCCGCAGTTGCAAGCGAAACGTCTGGAGGTCGAAGATGTCATTCCATAGTAGACCACGGCTCATAAGCCCGAAAGATTCTTATCTTAATTCTATTAACGCCGGCAGTGAAAGCCTACATTCTTTCTTTTGTTTGTTTGTACATAATAAATAAGTAATAAATAATTGCAAATAAATGTTTCAAAAAAGAATAACCTTCCATATCTCCGAAACCGTTACTTTGCGAACCCATGTTTACTAAGACGTTTTTGTTTATTTTGGTCCATACTATTACCTCTTTTTTAACACTATTATAGGCAAGGCTTCGTTTTTTCAACTTTTTAAATAAATTTTTGAGTTAATTAGTTAATTAGATTTTTATTGGTTCTCTACTACTAACAAAACGTAAAATTGTTATGCATTTGCAAGGCGAAAAATTCTCGCGGGGGCGGGGAATTATAAATCATAAACTTTTACCTCTGGAACTACTGAACCGATTCTAAAAATTCTTTCACTAATAGAAAAATACGCTCTCTAAATGATATAGGCTATATTTTATTTTGATAAATTTCTCGCGGGAGGATAATAAATCATAAATTGAAGCCACGGATAACAACTCGTGTATTATAAACACAGTAGTATCATTTTTTTTTAACTTACTTAACACATGCGGGAAGTTTAGGGTTGACCCACAGGTCACCGCTTTCCACATTTGTTTAAGATTATGTCGTTATTAAATGTTATGTTCTATTATTTTGTAAAAAGTAATTTTTTCCATACTCTAAAAGTTGTTGCGACTGATTTAATTTTAAAACTGACATATTAGTTTTGTTTTATTTTAATAAGATTACTGCAATAGTTATTTTCAGTTGTCGACTATTAAGAATTTGGCTTAATTATGTTTTATTAATATCCTCTGAATGTAGTTTAAATTCAGTAAAATTGGTAAATAAAAAAAAACATTTTTAAAAATAAAAATAATATACAGGGTGTTTCGTAAAGAATGCGCCAAAAAGTAAACCTGTATTCTAGACATGAAAATAATAAGATTTAATGCAACTTGCCTTATAAAAATGTCGATCGTTCTGGATATACAGGGTGTTAAAGTTAGATTTTATATTTTAGTTTCTTTAAATAAATTGAACAGTTTTTGAGATATCTAGTTGAAATTTGGTACCCATGGGTTTTTTAAGGCAGGCAAAAATAAAATTTAAACAGATTTGAGTTTCTAAAAAGAGGGCGCTAGTTGCAGCCTATTTGGATCACATTTATGCCCCCATTTTTTTCTCGAATTTTATAAGGCAAGTTGGGTTAAATCTTATTATTTTTATGTCTAGAATGTAGGATTACTCTTTGGCGCATTCTTTACGGAACACCCTGTATAATATATTATATCCAGAGCTGGGCAGTGCTGAGTGCTTAATGCTTGCAATAATGCTTTAAGCACTTTGTTTAAAGCACTTTGTAAAACAGATGCTCGATGCCAGTCTACAATAATAAAAATTATTGTAGACTGGCTTCGGTTGTAACACCATCATCAGTACAATATATTGTATATTGTACGGATCATCAAGCCTAAACAAACAAAGAAATTAGCTAAGCAAACGTAAACAAACGTGTTGACGATGTAAATGACTGTTATATTAGATGTCTCTTGATATAACTATTTTTATTTAACACTAAATTTTTTACAATTTTAAATTACATATTATGACACTACAATAATTTGATTAACTTTAAACTAATATTGCGAAATTACTAGAAACTGTATTGATTTAATTGAACTCTACTTGAAACGTAAATTATCCATGAATTTTAGTCTTACAATTGTTAATAATACTAAACTAACTGACACGTTTTTTAATGCACTAATCTGGTCTCATAGGAAACGTTGTAGATATTGAACTTATTATTCAATATATATATAAGTAAATTATTAAATGTACATGAACTTTAGTAAGTAAATTTCTGGATGTGTACTCCAGCTGAGATCTGTGCGTTCTGGCTCCACACACAAACTGTCGTCTGTCTATTATCTACCCCTCACGGTACACAACCATGTATTTCACAAGTGGTTCGCATAAAAACAGTCATAAATCTTAAATAATGTGTTAACCTTAACTAGTATAATTTTAAATGCTAAACTAAACAGAGGACACAACCACTAAATATTATTTCATTTCTATAAGTATATAATTATGTCTTGTCTATATTGTATTATCATTCATAACATTATGTATCTACTCTAATTTAACCGATTAAAGAAAAAACAAAATAAACAGTCATTAATCAGGCGGTTTGATGCAAATTCTACCAAATTCGCGTCGTATGTCGCGAACAAAACGGATCCATTTATTTTTGGAAATATTTGTTGAAAGGGTGTTACTGATATAAACCTAGCAGCGCTCAGGATGTTTTTTCGATGTTTGCTGTACTAAAATACTAAACAAACGATGAAAATAGTTTAACAAACGTTTAAACAAACGGTAAACAAACGATTCCACCCATTTTCAGGTAAAGGTGCCTTACGGGTGCTGCTGATGTGAAGCTAGCAGCGTCCATTTATATTTCTTAATAACTCTAACTAAATCTAAACAAAAGATGAAAATAGCTAAACAAATGTAAACAAACGAAAGAAATATTTTTTTTATTTTTGAGATTGGGAGCTGTCAGCTTCACATAGCTACCTAATAGTTGATTGAATTTCAGGTTTATGTTTGAGGGTCGAGAAATAAAACTTATAAGACAATGCTCAGCATTCATTACTATGAATCCTGGATATGCTGGAAGGACTGAATTGCCAGACAATTTAAAAGCACTATTTAGACCAATATCAATGATGGTACCCGATTACAGTAAGTGTATAGTTATACATGCTTTAAACAAGTTTGATTCAAGCTGCTAAAATATACCAGAAATTCTTTAGGGGGGCTTAAAATAAAGGTGATCCAAAAAAACTGCAAGTAATACCATATTATCTCGCGGTACGCTAAAAAGAAAATATTTACAAAATAAAGTAAAATATTATTTAATCAATAATTTAAAAAATAGTTTTGCGTATAATATACAGTGAGCGTCTAAAGCCCCTCCGCCTACCTTAATTTTTAAACGATTTGAGTTAAAGAGTTCGAACAAAATGGAGGTGAAATATTATCACATCAATCATCTTTTCAAGATAATTTGTTTTTGAAAATTCAAAGATTGCATCGGAGGCACTATCAACTCAACATTTTTAAATAGGTAGCAATGAGGGTCATGTTGCACTTCATTTGAAATCCAATTCTCTAGTTTTGAGTTGATTTACAAAAAAACAAAAAATAAAGTGCAAGTAAGTCGAAAATTTTAAAGAAACAAAAAAAAATTGAAAAAAAAAATCCGACTATCAGAAAGAGAAATAAAAAGCTTCCAGTATGAAAAGTAGCTGGATAAAAACATTTTTAGTATCATCTCACTACTAATATAAGAAAACTTAAATATGTTTTATCCGGCTACTTTTCATGTTTGAAGCTTGTTTTGTAATTGTGATAGACGTGGTCCTTAAAATGTTTAGAGTATTAATATACCTTTGTATAAAGTGATTTTGATTTTTTTGTCTTATTCTCAAATAGTTTCTATTTTATTAATCTTTCAGGATTAATTGCTGAGGTTAGACTATATTCTGAAGGATTTGTTCAGTCCAAAATGTTATCGAAAAAAATGACAGCTTTGTACCAGTTATGTAATGAACAACTGTCTCAACAAGATCATTATGATTTCGGTATGCGCGCTGTGAACAGTGTATTGGTAATGGCAGGCGCGTTGAAACGCGCCAGTCCAGATCAAAATGAGAACATTACACTTATCAAGGCTCTACGAGACAGCAACATACCTAAATTTTTAGCACCGGATGCATTTTTATTCCAGGTTTATATTTAATTTCCGTATTAACGTATTAACACCTAAAGTAATTTCAAAGTTTTAAAAAGTTTATAAAAATGTTAATATTACTTATTGAACAATTATTTTTTAACCCCCGATGCAAAAAGGAGGCGAGATGGTTTTTAGCCATTTTGATGAAAATCGGTTCGGCCGTTTTCAAGATATTCAGCTCATTACATTTTGTATAGAAATCTACAGACTTCAAGTTTAAGCTCAAATATTTAGATTTTAAAAACTACAACACAAAAACGCAAAACTTTAAAAAGTAAGAAATAATTAATTTCTAAAAGGCGATCCAATTTGAGTTTCCTATGTTGGCAGCAGTTTTCAAAGTGTTAAATGTTAGTTTGCAGCAACACATTTACGAAATAGAACGCTTAACCACCACTCAACGCGTTAAAATTGTTCAATTGCTCTTTATAGAAACAACAATTCTGTACGAATTAGGTATTTAAATTTAAAAAAAATTATTAATTTTTTCTAATAATTTAACATAAATAATATTGAAAAACGAAAAGAAAATTTTTTTCAAAGCCATAGATAAATTACTAAAAATTAATTAAAATGTATAAAAATTTAAAAAATATCACGTGACTTCAAAACGGGCCAGGAATGTTTGTGACGTCGTTATGTTAAAATTTGTGTGCATTTGTTGGTATTTGTGTATATGTTTTTAGTCCGGGGTACAGCGCCAATATTTTAAAGTGATTACTAACAGGCTAAATTTTCGTGAGTAGCTTAGTTTTGACGAGTCCCCCAAATCTCTCTCTGCGACAATTCTCGGTAGAAGTATGCATAGTTCTGCGCAGCCGCTAAACATGTTGATTTGGCGAGTTTTTAAATTTTATACCTAACACTTGGTTTTTCAGTTAAATTGCCAGATAATTTATTAAAAAACAGGAAGCTGCGCTTGTCCTACAAAAGTGATGGGTGGACTGGCGAGTCCTCCGCCCCAATATGTAAAAATTACGAGGTCTGAAATTTTATTACTAACGGGCTGATTTTTAGTTTATTGTTTAATTAATATTTTTGAAATCGAAAGGTCAAATTGTCCTACAAATTGTCCGGTAGGGTATTCCGGTCCTACGCCCAGAAAGTGTCAGTTCCACGAATATTCTAAACTGATTACTAACTGTAGGACAAAGGTAACACTGGATAGGTCTGTGTATTTCTCTGATCAAATAATGCAGTGTCCTACAAAAATATTGGTAGGAATTGCTAGTCCTACAAAAAAGACTTCAGTACTATAACGTATTATTTTAATTGGATATCCGGTAAATTGATATTTTTGTAATTTACGTATTTATATAAGGTCGATATGGTTATTTTAGAGATTATTGAAAATAATTGAAACTAAAATAAAAACACCAAAATAACGATAGCAACTCTATATAAATACCTCGATAAATACTTACATAATGAGTCATGGCTCATTCTGATATTAGTCCATTAAAATGTTACATTTTTAAGGCTAACCTTGCATTTTGGGCAGGACAAGATTTTTTTTACCGTTGCGTAGGGGGGGGCGGTATAAGTTTAAAATTGAGTTTTCGGGGTCGGCGGCCCCCTCATTTGGCCGCCATCTTGAAAAAGGGGTGCTAACAGGTTTTGCACTATATCTCCGTAACGGTGTTTCTTACAGAAAATTAGTACATACGCTTTTTGTTTATAATCGAATTCTCTGCAACTTTACTAGAAACATTGTTTGTCATAAATTGAATAATTAAAAAAATATTCTATCTTCTATAAAGCATATCTTTTTAATTATTCAATTTACGACAAAAAGTATCTCTAGTAAAGTTGTAAAGAATTCGATTCTAAACAAAAGCCTATCTACAGATTCTCTGTAAGATGTACCGTTACGGAGATACAGTATACAAAACCTGTTAGCACCTCTTTTTCAAAATGGCGGCCAAATGGGGTAGCCGCCGACCCTGAAAACTCAATTTTAAACTTACACTGGGCCCCCTACGCAACGGTAAAAAAAATCTCGTCCTACCCAAAATGCAAGCCTAATGTAACATTTCAATGGTCTATATGTTTTTTGGTTTTTTTCGAGTTTTTTTATTATTACCTCCCAATTTTATTGTACGACACCAATTTTTTCGTATTGTACACTCCATTTCCACAAGCAAAAAACAAAAATTAAGTTGTTAGTAATCAGTTTAGAGTATTCGTGGAACTGACACTTTCAGGGCGTAGGACTGGAAAACCCTGCCGGACAATTTGTAGGACATTTTGGCCCTTCGATTTCAAAAATAATAAAACTAAACTAAAAATCAGCCCGTCAGTAATAAAATTTCAGGCCTCGTTATTTTTACATATTGGGGGCGGAGGACTCGCCAGTCTACCCATCGCTTTTGTAGGACAAGCGCAGTTTCCTGTTTTTTTATAAATTATTTGGCAATTTAACTGAAAAACAAAGTGTTATGTATAAAATTTAAAAACTCGCTAAATCAACATGTTTATCGGCTGCGCAGAACTTTGCATACCTTTACTGAGAATTTTCGCAGAGAGAGATTTGGGGGACTCGTCAAAACTAAACCACTCACGAAAATTCAGCCTGTTAGTAATCACTTTAATAGGAATCTGCCTGGCACCAATTTCAAAAGATAGCGCTACCATATGTCATTTTTCCCAATTTTTTACTCAAAGAATCAGCTTTTATATAAACAATACAGTCAATTTGTGAGATCTGTAAGATTCTATAGATGATATTCTTTGTATTAAACATATTTGGGGTCATGTATTGAAATTAATAAAAGTAGGAATTCAGATTGAACTTGAAATATTTTTTTCAATGAAAAAGGATTTTTAGACATTTAAAACATACTTTGAAGGACAAAAAATGGATATGCTAAATTTCAATACGAAACTGTTAATAATAACAGCAAAACGTTTAGTAAAAAGTCACTAATGACAGATAATGCAACCGCGGTGTTATCAATAACTAAAAAAGTGTAGCTATTGTCTAAGAAATGACGCTACGTACGTTTTGTTTACATCTTGATTTATGGTATAAATGTCAGTTTTCGATTTCTTGTTCAGTTCGTGTTTTTCAAAGATTTTGAGATTGATTTTGTTTTCTAAATAGATTTTTTCTTCAAGGCAACGGGTTGCTATGAATATGAATAATCAATTTTCAATTAACATGAAAACATAAAAAGTATCGAATTCAAAGATGTTCTAAATATGACAACTTAAATTATCAAATTTTCCTCTTGAGAAATTTATTTGATTGTGTAAAGTTGGTACCACGTACACAATTTTCAAATTGAGATTAGATTTTTTATATTTTCCAGGTTTTTCTGAAAAAAAATAGTTCAGTAACCAGGGAAATGGGAAGAAATAATCGAAATCCAAAACGACGTAAATTTTTAAAAATATTAGTATCATTTTATAGACTGTTATGCATGAATTTTCTTCGATTTGTTATTTATTTTATTCATTTTACAAGTAAGAATAGTGAAATGAACTAATTAACTAATGAAACTTTTCATATCGCTTATTACAAAAATTCGACTGATGACCAGTCCTATACTTCCCACCTAGTAAATAATTGCAAAAAATAAACACTCTTTTTTTTTATTCTTTGACTAGGCCCAAATAACCTTAGCTGTTGGTGGTCTTTAAAACACAATTTAATTTTTATTCTTTGAAAAAAGCATGGCCCTCTTTTTTGTTTGGTGATCTACTGATGGCTAGCTTAATATAGCAAAAATCATGGTTACCTTGATTTACGAACAATTTTTATTTTTTTTAGTAAAATATTTTTTTTCTCGAAAACTATACATTTTAGAGAGAAAAAATATTTACATTTTTTTCATATTATAACATCTAGAATTCAGTTATATTTTTTTTTACCTATGTTAATACGTGACATTGAGGACGTTTTCTTGAATATCTCAGGATCCACTGAACCGATTTGACTCAAAAACTAATCAGATCTAAGTTAAAGGCTGATAAACACAATAGAACAATCGGCATGCCCGTATGTTGTTCCGTTCTTAAGATATCGAAGGCGAAAAATTGACCACATACACACACACACACATACACACATACACACATACACACACACATACAGACATCAGTCAGAAAATGATCTTAAACGATTGCTAGGGTCTCAAAACGTGAAAATCTGTTAAAATCTCGAAATATTGTTTTCGGACTGAATCCATTACTTCCCTACCATAGTAGAGGTGGGAAGTAAAAATGACACCACAGAAATTTTATGTAAAATAAAAAAGCACAAAGTAAATTTATATAGGTAATAAAAAGTGACATTACATTCACATTATTATAAAAAATTATAAATTCACTTGGCACTTTTAAATCTTTATTACACTTCAATTATTCTTCTTTTGGGCTTTTCAGACGTAGTATTGCCTAATTCCAAGATCTGTCATAGAGTTATTTTTTTCTAATAGGAGAAATTTCATAAATGCTTTCTTCTTGACTCAGATTTTATTTCTTTTTGATTGATTCAAGCGTTTTAATAGATTTTATTTATACATTTTTTCGCACATGTTCTATAAGATTTCATAAATGTCCTTATTTATTAATTTTCTGCTCTGAAATTATAATTTTTCAGCTTTCAACTCAACATTATTAACTATTTATGACACGACTTGTGTCCACTTGTGTCAACATTTCTCAAATATTTAAATTTTTTATTCACATTGTTTCCATGGCAATTTCAGAAATATTATATCATTACTAACTTTGCTGTCATCATAGATCAATTATAAAAATTATTGTTATATTAGTGTCCTCTATACGCTAGTAGACGAAATACTCACAATATTTTGAAAAATATTACAATTACAGCGACGACAGCGCCTCTAACGGTTTATTATCGGCAACTTTTTGTGCAGTGCCCTTTTAAAATATAGGCGCTGTACCCCGGACTATTACACATACTATCAAAAATCATAAATTTTTAACTTGGTAACCATGGATACAAAGACCATAGATCACATAATGACGTCACACGCGTTCGGATTCTTTCGGCGCGTCATCGGAACTGAGTTTAAAAATTAATTTTTATTTAAATATAACTTTTTAATTAGTAAGCAAAAAAATTAAAAAAAAACAGTTTTGCTATAAATGTGATCTTTTCATTTAAGTAAAAAAAAATTCATTCAAAAACCCAATTGTATATCGAAATTTACGGGAAGATTATGGTCAATTTAATCGTCCTACTGAGCGAACAATTCGCAACGTAGTGAAAAATTTTAAGAAACTAGGAACATTGGATGTAATGTAGGGTAAGGCCTATGCATCATCGTGGCGTCCGTTCAGCCAAAAAAATTGCTGAGGTAAGTCAAAGTGTGGCTGAAGACCCGGAATTGTCGATTCGTCGGCGTTCGCAGCTTTTGAGCGCTATAGGGACATGATAACTGATTATTTTTGGCTCGAAATCGAAGATATTGTTGTGGAAGACATTTGGTTCTAACAAGATGGGGCAACTTTCCACACTTCGGGTGCAATGTTGGATGTTTTGCGTGAAAAGTTCCCAGGTCGCATTATTTCACGTTTTAGTGACGTAGTTCTGGCCGCCAAGATTATGCGATTTAACGCCGTTGGATTTTTTTGTGGCGTTACGCTAAGAGTCATGTCTACGCCAATAAACCGGAAACGTTGGAGCACCTAAAAACAAATATCAGCCAAGTTATAGCCGAGATACCACCCGAAATTTACGAAAAAGTCATCAAAAATTACCTCGAAATGGTCGGCTGCTGCAGAAGGTCCAGGGGCGGCCATTTAATTGATATTATTTTTCATAATTATTAAATGTGTGTGTTTTTTTTTTTAAATCGGAAATTGAAGTTGGATCACCTTATACTACAAGTGGCCCAACGCACCGACTATTTCTTCGTTTGGATGAAATATTTAATACATAAATGCGTTGGAAATCACTGTAAAATGACTAATTTACCAAGGTCTTAGCGATTCCCCGCATTTATGAAATAAATATTTAATTCAAACGAAGAAATAGTCGGTGCATCGAGCCAAATAAATATAGTAGAAATTAATTATTTCTTACTTTTTAATGATTTGTTTTTTTGCGCCGGGGGTTTTTTAAATTTTTTATTTAATTTTTTTCACTCAGGATTTATAAGTAGGGTATGTACTACGTGGGGTACCTGAGTAATATAATTTTACTACATTACCAATCTCCATATTTCAATAATAGATTTAACTCTGCCCAAAAAATGTTTAGTTTTGCCATACCCACTACAAAATGGCTACTTTTGATATATACCGACCTGTAACGGGTCATTTAACAGGCGGCTTGCCGAAAGTGTTTTACTTACCACACTAGTGTGGTAAGTAAATTTCAATATTAATTTAATGAAAATTCAATAGTAACTTAATGTTTTTCAATTTATTATGTTTAATAATAAATAAAGAATAGTTTTATTTACCGCACTAGTGTGGTAAATAAACGGTTGTCATAGCAACTTCTGTTTATTTAACTCAATGAACGTTCACAAAGGGTATTTTGGGCGATTTATTTCCTGGAATTGTACTACCTGAGGTAGATTATGGAGAATTACTTACTACTATAAGGACAATTATGGAAGAAATGAATATACAACAAGAGGCTTGTCAAATAAGAAAAGTGATCCAATTATACGAAACAATGATAGTGCGCTGGGGTGTAATGTTGGTAGGACCTACAGGAGGTGGAAAGACAACAGTACTGAATGTAAGTATATCTGGGGGAGGGAGTGTTTGAAGGAAGGATGCACATTATTAGTTCATCAATGTAAAAAAAGTGGATTCGCAATGCAAAAATCGCGTTAGTTTACTTTTTTTAAGTGTTGGAAAGTACCTTCTGAGTATTTTGCCAAGCTGGCGAGATCTGAGGGGCAGTGCGTTAGCCGCCATCTTTGCGAAAACTTTAAACGCAAATATCTCGTGAACCGTTGATGCTACGACAAAAATGAGACAAGAATTTAAAAAAATATTTTATATAACTTTAAAGAGCTAGCTTTAAAACTATTACTCTTACAAATTGCCTCTGTTGTAACGATCTCACTGCTTACCCCGGACAGCGTATCGAAAAACGTCACTTTATTTACAAATTTTTACTAAAATAGCCAAACGGCAACAAAAATTTTGACCCAACCATGTGGTCACCATTTTTAGAAAAACAAATGGGGGAAAACTTCGGGGAAAACGAAAGAAACCCCCAGGAGATGAAATAGACGGTGAGGGTTCTCGTTATGGGAAATACAAATATTTTAATTTCATAAACCACCACGTTAAATGTGCCCGCATCTTTTTTGCAATATCCCGAATAATAACGGAGGCACTCGTGACTACACTTAAACACTAATCTAAAATTTATATTAGAAATCGTGTCCATCGTGATTATAATAAAATTAAGCAAAATCGCAGGATAGTGGACAAAATAATTTGATTTATTAAATGAAATGTACGACGTTTCGTCTATAGATTTAGACACTCAAAATTTAAGTAGTCAGTACAATTATATTATGAAATTATACTAATTTTTGTATTATTATTATTATTGATTGTTAAAATTTATAGTCAACATAATTTGTTATCATGTTACCATGTTTTTGTCTTATGTACCCTATCTTATGTTAATTGCTATGGTTAGTAATTAATATTAATTTTCATAAATATTGTTATTTTTATGATTGTACTTGAAAAAGTCTAAATCTATAGACGAAACGTCGTACATTTCATTTAATAAATCAAATTATTTTGTCCACTATCCTGCGATTTTGCTTAATTTTATTACTAATCTAAAACTACAAATAGTTGATAAAAATTCGCCAAAAACCATCGACCAGTTACCAATAATCATAATATAATCATAACAATAAACTACCAATGCATATATACTTAAACAATTGTCAAACAAGGTGAAAAATTCTTTCGGGCTGATGAGCCGTGGTCAAGTGGAGGTTTTCCAGACGTTTCGTCTCTAACTGTGAGAGACATCTTCAGTGGCACAGTTACGGCGACGTGAGCTTCGACGTTGACACAATGGTCTCAGACTTCATTGTGTCAACGTCGAAGCTCACGTCGCCGTAACTGTGTTACTGAAGATGTCTCTCACAGTTTGAAACGAAACGTCTGGAAAACCTCCAGTTGACCACGGCTCATCAGCCCGAAAGAATTTTTCACTTTGTTTGACAATTGAAACCGGCCGTGAAAGTCTACACAACTTTACTTATAACAATGCTCCTAACCACCTATTTAGTCCAACTACTACTTTTTCGTATTGAACTCAAAAAAAACAAAACAATATTAGATCCTTCAGATGGATACACTAATATTCTAATAAAGTATTTATATACTTGCGTGCATAGAAATCGGCCCACTGTTAACTTTAGACTTTAAATATATTTTTTTATGAAACTATTCATCAGATCAAAAAATACTATATGCTGTTTGAAAGACAATTTAATATGCTTCGATATTAATCTAAGTTTATTAAATTTATTTCGGCTTCTTAGGCTTAAAATTGTGAAATTAATGCATGAAACAAATTAACTTTTTTTATTACTAAAAGAAGTACGGTTTATTGACAATTATCTAAATTAACTCTTGATTTTTAATAATTAGGATGACTCCCTCTTGCCCTAATAACATCTCTCATACGATTAGGCATAGATCTAATCAAGTTCGATATTGTTTCTTGTGGGATGCTAAGCCAATCTTTTACTTCTGCAACAATAAGCCCTGGGATCGAGGTTGGGGCACGAACTCTTCGTTTCAGCTCATCCCATAATTGTTCGATTGAGTTTAGATCGGGACTGCATTCTGGCCACTCCATAACCCGAAAAGCGACTTCTGTAATGTAATCTTGCACGAATCTTGCGGTGTGCGGCCTCGCATTGTCATGCATCAAATTAAATTTACTTCAATGTAGTCGACGTAAGGTACCACATTGACTTCTAAAATCTCCTCGATCTACCTAGCACCCGTTAAACATCCTCTCCCGTGACCACGGTCGTCCCAACGGATGAAAGCAGAGTCGGTTCGTGCTCCCATAGAAATTTTCCCCCAGATCATGCAGGAAACATCTCCACAAGCAATGCAGCATTCTGCAAATTGCTCTCTTGGTCTCCGATACACTTCTCTTCTTCGGTCGCTACCATAGAGGCATATCCTGGTCTCATCGAGAACAGAACAGACTCCCACTGTTCCAATGTCCAATTCAGATGATTTCGTGCAAAACGCAGGCGTGCTTGACGATAAGCTGGGGTAAGTTTCGGACAAATCGCAGGTGTTTTAGAGGTCAGGTTACTTTCCTGCAATCTTCGTCTGACTGTCCACTGACTAATCGCCACCTTTCGTCGACTACATTGGAGACGAATCTAATTTTATGAATGATAATGCAAGGCCGCACACCGCAAGATTCGTGCAAGATTACATTACAAAAATCGGTTTTCGGGTTATGGAGTGACCAGAATGCAGTCCCGACTTAAACTCAATCGAACAATTATGGGATGAGCTGAAACAAAGTGTTCGTGCCCCAACCTCGATTCCAGGGCTTATTGTTGCAGAAGTAGAAGATTGGTTTAACATCCCACAAGAAACAATATCGAACTTGATTAGATCTATGCCTTATCGTATGAGAGATGTTATTAGGGCAAGAGGGGGTCATCCTAATTATTAAAAATCAAGAGTTAATTTAGATAATAATTTTCAATAAAACATATTTATTTTAGTAATAAAAAAAGTTAATTTGTTTCATGCATTAATTTCACAATTTTAAGCCTAAATTTAATAAATTTAGACTAACATCGAAGCATATTAAATTGTCTTTCAAATAGCATATAGTCTTTTTTGATCTGATGAATAGTTCCTAAAAAAATATAGATAAAGTCAAAAGTTAACAATGGGCCGATTTCTATGCACGCAAGTGTATATTATGTATATGAAAACAATATTAGACAGCTAACAAATTGAGAACATTGGCTAAATTTTGGATGTTGATTATATCAAAAATAAAATGGAACGAACTCAACGAAGTTTTTCGTGTATCCTTTTAGAAAACTAAAGGTTAAGGTGAACGCACAGAATACACTACTCGAGAAATAGTGGATGAAGATTTTACACTTCAGGATATTCAATAAAAACACTTTCCATTAAACACTCAGTTGGAATATAATTATAAAAAAAAACTGTAGATCAAATTATTATTAATATAACCGCACATCTGTGTGTCTTGCAAGATCAACCAATACTGCCGTAACAATATGCATCCCATATTATTCCGATAAATGTAGGTATCGAATAAACTTAAGGCCTCGGTTACATTTCCCCCTCAGCGGTTCGAATGGTTTTAAAAGAACTAGCATGAGAACCACTTTTAAAAGTGACTATTTATTTTCCGGAGGTTAACTACATTGTGAACTCCTAAATCCGCATCATTATCAGGATCCACCAATCGATAGGCATTCTGAGACACGATTTCCTTAACTCGGTAAGACCCTTTATACAATCGAGCCAATTTTCGAGTTTCTCTATCCGCCAGTGAAGATATGGGATTCGCCCTAAGCAAAACCATATCTTCTTGCTCAAAGGATGTAAATTTAAATTTTTCGTCATGCCATCTTTTTCTTTTAAGATCTGGACGGATACCTGTTGATGATATGTATCCTAAGAACTTAGCTTCTTTTTTGCAGAAAAAGATTTATCAACATTCAACGTCATTTTAGCTTCACGGATACGTTCAAAAAGGCATTGTAGGTTACTCATATGATCCGAGAAGGAAGCCGAAATATTAGTTTTAAAAAAAAAATTTTAAGAAAAAAAATTTTTAATTGTTTAAAAACGTTTTTTTAGTTTATTTATTATTTAAAGAAATTATCAAGAAAAAATTTTGGCCTTAAAATTAATGGTTTGAAATTCTCTACAAGATAAAAAATTTTTTTTTTCATTAATATTTTATTTGTTTATTAAAAAAGCAATTTGCTATAAACAATTGTCGAATATGTTTATATATTTTTTTAAATTTAAAAAAAAATAACAATAACAACCGTATTAGTACAGTCATTTGGTAGTTTTACCTGCAAAGTTTTCCGGGAGTTTTGAAAATTGATAATTTTATAGATTTTGATGTGCTCTTTCTGAATTTCGACTTTGCCACCTCGTATTTTTGCCGCTCGCGCCGCCATATTGGAAAAATGGCGCCTAAAAGCAGTTTTTTGACAATACCTCCTTTCCGACTTATTTTACGATAAAAACAGTTATACAGGCTGTCCTCAAAGACACTTAACACACGCCTACCACATGTTCCTGAGACCAAAATAAGCCGATTCAAGCAAACTTACCTTCATACAAAATTGCTTAGTTTATACGGCCCTGAAGTTACAATTTTGAAATCGTTTTTTTGTTATAAATTTAAAAACGGCTTGTACGATTTTGCTAAAATTTGGCACGTTGACATAGCTTTATGGAACAAAAAAACCCATATCAAAATTATGATTAATATTAATCCATAGGCGTTGAACTCGGGATTTTTAATATTTGAACGTTTCAAATTTCTACGCCAATGGAAGAAAAGGGGTTTAAGTATAAAATTTAGATTCAGTAACTTATTTGCTACAAAAAAGCTACTCTTTATAAGACTCGATTACTCTCATGGTTTTTGAGAAATTTGTATTTTAATAATAAATTAATCAATAATAATACGTTGATAATAATAAGTTGATCAATAAACAAATGAGATGCCATGTTTTATTCTAAGAATAAAACTGGATATAATGAAGAAGTTAGGCAAAGAGTAAATTAATTTTCTTCGTCGTATAAATCTTTGTATGCAAGTGTGCAAGCTTTCACGGCCGGCATTGTTCCAAATCTTCATGGTTTCCGGGCTTGTAGGCCGTGGTCCGGTGGTATTTCTACCTGACGTTTCGTCTACAACTGCGGTAGACATTCTCAAAGGCGATGTGGCAGCGGTCGAAGTGTCCTCCTTGGCGGCTCACAGATCAGTGTGTCGGTGACTGGTGTTCTCCCTTCTTTTATACCTAGTGCCAGTGTGTTCTCTGTTCGGTCGTAGTCCGTCTCTCTGCCATTGGTCAACTGCGCAGTGTGTAGTGGTGGTGAGTTCTCTACTCGGTCGTATCCCGTCTTTGTACGATTGGTCATTGGTTTTGTATGTCGGAGTGCTGGTGTCCAGGTTTTACTGAGATTGAGGCCTTCATCTTTTCGGTTGAAATTCTGTGTATGTTTATGTATTTCTATGGCCTCTCTGTATATTCTTGGGTAATAGCTCAACGTTCTGTCTATGGCTTGGGTTTCTTCGAAGAGGATCTTATGATTGTCCAGAGTCAAAGTGTGTTCGGCTATGGCAGATTTTCCCGTTTGTCCCAGTTTACAGCTTCTCTTGTGCTCTGCTATCCGTGTGGTGATGCTTCGTTTCGTTGTCCCAATATATACTGATCCACAGCTGCAAGGGATGCGGTATACTCCTGGTGTTGCCAGTGGGTCTCTTGTGTCCTTGGCCGATCTTAGACATTCCTGAATTTTTGTCGTTGGTTTGTAGATTGTCCTCACTTTGTACTTTTCCAGAAGTTTGCCGATGCGGTCCGTTATGTTCCTGATGTATGGTAGATACGCTGTACCATTTTTCACTTCTTGTTCTTCGTTTTCCGGGATGGCTGCTCTTCTTGGACGTATTGCTCGGTTTATTTCTTGCAGCGTGTATCCGTTGTTTTGCAGTGCTGTTTTCAGGTGTTCAAGTTCCGGTTGGAGGTGTTTCGCTTCACATATTCGTGTTGCTCTGTTTACCAGTGTCTTGATTAGTCCTCTTTTTTGTCTCGGGTGGTGATTTGACTCCTTGTTCAAGTATCGGTCTGTATGAGTTGGCTTCCGATAGACCTTATGTCCCAGCTTTCCATTGTCTTGTCTTTCCAGTAATACGTCTAGGAAGGCTATCTGTTTGTTCTTTTCTTTTTCCATCGTGAACTGTATCCTGGGATTTATAGAGTTGATGTGGTTGAAAAATCTTTCCAATTCCTGCTCTCCATGGCTCCATATTACAAAGGTGTCGTCAACGTAGCGAAGCCAACACGATGGCTTTTTGTCTGATGACCGTAATGCTGTTTGCTCGAATTTTTCCATGAAGTAGTTGGCGACTACCGGACTCAATGGGTTTCCCATCGCAACTCCATCGGTTTGCTCATAAAATTCACCATTATATTGGAAGTATGTTGTCGTGAGGCAGTGTCGGAACAGAGACAAAAAAGAGGACTAATCAAGACACTGGTAAACAGAGCAACACGAATATGTGAAGCGAAACACCTCCAACCGGAACTTGAACACCTGAAAACAGCACTGCAAAACAACGGATACACGCTGCAAGAAATAAACCAAGCAATACGTCCAAGAAGAGCAGCCATCCCGGAAAACGAGGAACAAGAAGTGAAAAATGGTACAGCGTATCTACCATACATCAGGAACATAACGGACCGCATCGGCAAACTTCTGGAAAAGTACAAAGTGAGGACAATCTACAAACCAACGACAAAAATTCAGGAATGTCTAAGATCGGCCAAGGACACAAGAGACCAACAGGCAACACCAGGAGTATACCGCATCCCTTGCAGCTGTGGATCAGTATATATTGGGACAACGAAACGAAGCATCAACACACGGATAGCAGAGCACAAGAGAAGCTGTAAACTGGGACAAACGGAAAAATCTGCCATAGCCGAACACACTTTGACTCTGAACAATCATAAGATCCTCTTCGAAGAAACCCAAGCCATAGACAGAACGTTGAGCTATTACCCAAGAATATACAGAGAGGCCATAGAAATACATAAACACACACAGAATTTCAACCGAAAAGATGAAGGCCTCAATCTCAGTAAAACCTGGACACCAGCACTCCGACATACAAAACCAACGACCAATCGTACAAGGACGGGATACGACCGAGTAGAGAACTCACCACCACTACACACTGCGCAGTTGACCAATGGCAGAGAGACGGACTACGACCGAACAGAGAACACACTGGCACTAGGTATAAAAGAAGGGAGAACACCAGTCACCGACACACTGATCTGTGAGCCGCCAAGGAGGACACTTCGACCGCTGCCACATCGCCTTTGAGAATGTCTACCGCAGTTGTAGACGAAACGTCAGGTAGAAATACCACCGGACCACGGCCTACAAGCCCGGAAACCATGAAGATTTGAATCTTTGTATGCGTAAAAATGGTGGAACTTTGACCACTTTTTATGACATATTCATTTATTTCTATTCATGTTTTAGTAACTTTACTTCATTTTGTAAAAATTACTGCGCATTATTAAAATACAAACTAAACTATATCATTAAAAATAGCAAAGTTACCCCTTAACGGTCAAGAAACGGGGCACTCTGTATATTTATCATTTTTTTTAATCAGTATAAATGAAACGGTAAAGACATTTGATAGCAAAGCAGACATTTATTAAATCTACATAATTAATCTATAGTTGCTATCATTTGCTAGTGACACCAGACGAAATATTGTGTCAAAGTTTGTTGCGTTCCAGTTGCGTTCACTCAATTTAGCACGGGATGTATCTACTGATACTTTCTTGATAATTATACATCTTATACCTACCCGCAATTTTATTTTTTCAATATTTTCGCGATTGAAACGAACCCTTTGATCTCATTTATCAAAATCGATCCAACCGACAATATAACATATAGTTATTACATATTGCTAACACGCCGTAGTCGGGTAAAAACACTTTCTTTCGTCTTAGTACAGTGCAAACTAAAAAAATTCCGAAAACGATATTATAAGCGCGGTATAGGTCTTGTTACAATTTTATTTATTAATACTGATAACACATGGATTATATGTGCCCAGAGCTGGGGAGTATCTGTATCTAAGATACTTTTAAAGTATATGAAGTATCTTTTTTTGGATTGTATCTTTTTAGAAATTGACTGTTTGATATCTTGTATCTAGATACAAGTATACAATTAAAGTATTTTCTACAGCTCTGTATGTGCCTAACTGCCTACGTATGAATATTATTTTTTTAGATATTAAACAAATCTTTAACAAGGTTGCATGCAAACGAAGTACCGGGACAATATTATCAACCAGTTCACAGTTACACGTTGAATCCAAAATCAATAACCATGGGCGAACTATATGGAGAGGTGAACGCTTTTACGATGGAATGGCGTGATGGGCTTCTTGCTGTAAGCGTTCGCAATGCATGTAATGTATGTAAATTAAAATAAATGTTATATAGTAGTAAGTTTTATTTTTTATGTACAGTCGCGGACTTAATAAAGTTTGCACTTGAGTTTTTCAGTGTAAGTTCACAAGACGTCAGTAGCTTAGCAACAAATTTAGTTTTTAATAGGTAAATGTAAATGTCAAAATTTAAAAGAAATAATTGTCGTTTAAATGTCTCGAAATTATTAAAACGATGAGCAAAAAAGAAGAATTATTGCAAGATTGGAGGAAGGAAAATATTATCAAATCTTTTTATGTTTTAATTGAATAATATTAAGTAATTTCGATTGTATAAAAACAACTGAGGTGTTTTGATAATAATTTTTTATTTAATTTTTAGGATGTAACCTTAGTAATTGATACATTACTATCAAAAGTCAAATTACAATATGCAAAAATAAAAAAAACCGGTAACTAGATGATACAGGTGTAAACTTTTTTAAGTCCTCGACTGTACCTATAGTCAGGGACCATTCGGTACGCCGTAATATGCACCTTCGTGAAGAAGACAAGACACATTTTTTTTGCATAATATGTGCAGATAACTAAATGCCTTGTAGTCTAGGCGAATTTAGAAAAATGAAGAAAAAACGTATTAACGAAGGAGAATTTGAGGAAAATTGTCGAGGGTGGTCCCTTACTAACATACTAGAAATCCCACCCTTCACTCCTTCTGCTTATTTTTTATGAGGGTGAAACTACCCCCAAAAGTGTATTTTTGCAAAAATCTAGAGAACTATTTATTTTAGGACAAAAAAGGTTATTTTCAATCTCAAAGCTGATAAAATTTCCAACAGAATGACGTATTTAAGTATAAAATATTTTTAATGGTTACTGAGCTATCATTTGAAATCGGACGATAATGAACCGCATTCAAAGTAAATACAGGTTATTGGATTTATTAGGAGTGTCGGGTTCGGGTGCCGGCAGTGGCTTTTATATTTTTCTTATATAGCCTTCTAAAAAAATATCATGGCCATAAAAGTGTCTGATATATTATTATCCCAGTGAACAGGTCGTGAAAGGGGGATTCGGATTACCTAACAAAAGGTCATGTAGTTTTGAATTTTGGATATTATTATGTTGTATATACCTACAAATATCCAAATTTTCTAATTTGGCGCGTCTGTATGGTCACTTTTGTGTCACTTTTTCTGCTTTTTCCTCGATAATTATTTACTAGTGAATCCTACAAAAAAATCATTCTATCATTTTTTGTAGAGCATAAAATTTTCTACAATTTACTCATAACATTTTTTTCTGAACCTCATAGTTACCGAAATACAGAGCCTCAAAAGTTACGAAAAACTCAAAAAAACACATTTTTTTAAATAATTTATTCCACTAACGTTTACCATAATATTGTAAGGTTTTATAGGTTTTTATTAAACAAAAGTTATTTGAAAAATATTTGTTCATAAACAAAAATTATAATTGAAATTAAATTAAAGAAAAATATAATATTTTAATATTGTCGTCGCGTTACTTTTCTGTTCGTCGTCTCGTAGCGTAGTAAAACATTTTAGATTTCACCTCGGCGGTGTTCACAGTTCTGTTACAAAATGCTCTCCGGTTATTTAATCATCTTTTGAAATACAATTATTTACGTACGTTAATAATTCAAGTAGTCCAGTCAAATGGTAGCGAAAAAGCCCCTCTCGTGGACAAAATTCAAGTAGTCGGTTTCTCTGCTGTTCTCTATGTTTTTTGGGCGCTGAATCCGAATTTTAAGTTTGCAAACAAAATGTCCTGGAGCGTGCCGAGATACTCGCAATAAAACACGAAATGTTACCACTTGTTTTGATTTTTACTAAATATCTCAGAAACGGTTGATTTAAACGATTCTTCCATTATGCAATGTTTTGAAGAGGATTACATTTCCTACAATTTTCATTACTGCAACTTTTCTGTGGTATCAATGATAAGTGCGCTACAGTTTCTTGAAAATCACGCGCTTTTTGTAACCTTGGTAACAAATGGTTAAAATGTAATGTCCTTTTCAATAGGTTTATTTATTGTTTTCTTCGCCGAATTTTAAATTGAAAACACATATGTTCATAAAGCAAGGAACGCCCTAAATCGTGCTTTTTGTCCCATATCGATATCTTTAAAAATTGAGATAGGCAGTCAAAGTTGAAATCATCACAAAATTTTACGTTTTTTTTAACACGCATTTCGAGTACCTTCTATACCGAATAAAAAAATCCGTCTAGGTATCCATAGGAAATTTAATACTCTAAACGATGTTTTCTCGATAATTTAAAAAATGGTCAAGTTACAGGCATTTATGTTTATTTAAAAATCTGTTTTTTCTTATATTTGGCAATTTTTCATTCAGTTTGCTTGGGCTTAAATGCTTATAATTTAAAAATGTCTGAAATTATCACGATAGGACAAAAAACATCGTTTAGTGCATTAAATTTCCTATGGATTTCTAGACGGGTTTTTTTTTCGGTACCTATGGAAGGTACTTAAAATGCGCATTAAAAACACGTAAAATTCTGTGATGGTATCAACTTTGACAGCCTATAACTTCTCAATTTTTAAAGATATCGATATGGAACGAAAAGTATGATTTAGAGCGCTCCTTGCTTGATGAACATATGTATTATTGAAAAGGACATTACATTTTAACCATTGGTTACCAAAGTTACAAAAAGCGGTGATTTTCAAGAAGCTGTAACGCGCTTGCCATTGATATACCACAGAAAAGTTGTGGGAATGAAAACTGTAGGAAATATAATTCTCTTCAAAACATAATTCTCTTCAAAACATAATGGAAGAATCATTTAAGTCGACCGTTTTTGAGATATTTGGTAAAAAGCCAAAAAGTGGTAAAATTTCGTGGTTTTTTGCGAATATCTCGGAACGCTCCAGGAAATTTTGTTTGCAAACTTAAAATTCGGATTCAGTACTCCAAAAAACATATAAAACCGCAGAGAAACCGATTACTTGAATTTTGTCCACGAGAGGGACTTTTTCGCTACCGTTTTACTGTGCCAAGGGGGAAGCGAGAAGAAAGGAGGAAAATCTACATTGATGTATCGGAAGAGGGGGAGACAAGTGCCAAGCGCTATTAAAAAGGTTTTAAACAAAAAAAAATTCCGTAAAATTGCCCACATTTTGTGTTCCAAACATTTTTTGATAAAACGTGCCGAAGCTAGAAATTAAATTTCTTATTGTTGAAAATATCCACCGTCAAAATTACGTAACAACTTTTGAAATGTTTGATATAAACGCGAAGTATGAAGACTGTTCAAGAAATATTAAATTCACATACAAGGGTTATAGACCTATTTATGAGCTATCGAACTGCATCGAAAAATTTGGAAAATCTGTTTGCGGCCACCCTACAGACACATTTTTTCCAAAGTGGAATTTTTGAAGTAGAATTTGGACAGTTGACGCAAAGTGCTTTAGTTAAAATTGTGTTAAAGAAATATTAAATTTTATCTATGGAGGTTATATGTCTATTTATGGACTACTTAACTGCGTCGAAAAATTGGAAAGCAGCCACCCTACAGAAGCCATTTTTTCAATATAGTGCGTTTTGACCTATTTGAATACTTGACGCGAAGTGTTCTAGCAAAAAATATGTTCTAAAAATATTAAATTCTCATATTATGATGGTTATAGACCTATTCATTGGCTATCTAACGGTGTAAAAAAATTTGGAAAATGTGCAAGGGACCATTCTTCAGAAGCAATTTTTCCAAGGTCTTTTACTTTTTAACCTCAAAAATTCTATCTCGAAAAAATTGCTTCTGTAGGGCGGCTTCTTTCAAATTTTTCGACGCAGTTAGGTAGCCAATGAATAAATCTATAACCTCCATACATAAAATTTAATATTTTTTTAACACAATTTTTACTAGAGCTGAGAGCACTTCGCGTCAACTGTTCAAATTCCACTGGAAAAATTGTGTCTGTAGGGTTTTCCGAATTTGTCGATGCTGTTCGATAGCCCATTAATAGGTCTATAACCCTCGTATGTGAATTTAATATTTCTTGAACACTCTCCTTGCTATAGTACTTCACGTTCATATACAAAATTTAAAAAATTGTTACGTATTTTTAACAGTGAAATATTTTCAACAATAAGAAATTTAATTTCTGGCTTAACGGAAAGTTTTATCAAAATATGTTTGGAACAAAAAACGTGGGAAATTTTACGGAATTGTTTTTGTTCAAAACATTTTTAAAAGCGCCTGGTACTGGTCTCCTCCTACTACCGATTTATCAACGGTCAACCCTATACTGTTAACATCCATGAATCGTAATGAAAAATTGTAAAATAGGTAGTCATTGGCAAACGTCAGTGGAATAAGTTGTTTAAAAAATGTGTTTTTGAGTTTTTCGTAGCTTTGGAAAACTTTTTTTACCTTTGAGGCTCTATATTTCGGTAGCTATGAGGTTTAGAAAAAAATGTTATAACAGTAAATTGCAGAAAATGTTATGCTGTACAAAAAATGATAGAATAGTTTTTTGTAGGACGCACACTAGTAAAGAGCTATCGAGCAAAAAGAACAAAAAGTGACACAAGAATGGTCGTACTGACGCGCGCACAAGCGCGACAAATTAGAAAATATGGATTTTTAATAAGACCCTAGGACCTAGGTACATACAACATACCCAAAATTCTAAACTACATGACCTTTTGCAAAGTAAAATGTACTTGGCCACTGGACCATATGTTAATTCACTAATATAGTGAATTTATTTGCGGTAAGGTAATCACACTGATTATTAATAATTTTCATTATTAAAAACTATTTATCTTTGATCTAAACGTGCACTTAATTTTATTAGGCTGGAAATACACATCATCAGTGGGTAGTTTGCGATGGTCCAGTCGACGCAGTTTGGATTGAGAATATGAACACAGTGTTAGATGATAACAAGATGTTATGCTTAGCTAACTCAGAAAGAATAAAATTAACACCCTATATTCATATGGTGTTCGAAGTTCAGGATCTTTCACAAGCATCACCTGCTACCGTCAGTCGTTGTGGTATGGTGTATATAGATTCAGATGAAATAAAATGGATGCCATTTGTTAGAACGTGGATTTCAAAGTTTAATGACAGTCAAATTAATCATGACATGAAAGCGTTTATCCTTGAAATGTTTGAAACTTATGTTGAGCACGGTTTTGTATTCATAAAAAAGTATTGCTCCCACGCTATAAATCAGGTAAAAACAATTTTTATTAGTGATAGCATTACCCTCTTTCTAAGCTTTATTTTCATTTCAAATCCACCATACATATTTTAATTGTACGGTATTAGTGACCAAGGGCGGATCTACATAAGGACTATATAACCCATTTATTATAAACCATAAAAACTATATATTTTTGGAATCGCAACAAAATTCTCTTTCATTTGATGCCCTACTCGATCGATTTGGTCGAAAAAATTCTTTTTCCAAGATTTTTTCTACCTTACGGCCACTATTTTGAATCCACAAAAATATTTTATAGCCTATAACATAGTTATGATTAAGGAAAGTCGAATGACATCTCGATAATGAAAATCAGTCGAGTAGATTTGGCCCTACAAGGTAACAAACTAACATGCACACATA
This sequence comes from Mongoloraphidia duomilia, assembly GCA_039654895.1. Lineage (NCBI taxonomy): Eukaryota > Metazoa > Arthropoda > Insecta > Raphidioptera > Raphidiidae > Mongoloraphidia > Mongoloraphidia duomilia. The sequence goes on along the minus strand of CM077518.1, from coordinate 29,564,267 downwards.
CATTGTAAACATATTAACTCCCGTCGTAAAGCAGAAGGCTAGACGCGTGGGTACCACTAGTAAGAATTTATAATATTTAGTGACCTATAATATATAGAGAGTATTAATTTTTACGACACACTGGTGCGACGAAGAAGTACAGGTGGCCATCCTGCAATGAGTAGAGGATAGAAAGCACGAAGGTCGGACAATTGACTAGCGACGTGGGGAGCTGCGGCAATGTGTTTTGAACGGTGCGCAAACGTGTCTGGCTATCTAGCATAATGAATATGGGACGAGGCAACCTAGTTTCACCGTAGGTTAGAACAACAACGCGTGAGCTGTGTTTGGCTCTAAAACTGAAATTATTGGTAGATTTTTGCGCGTCGTCGGTTGAGGTCTGATCGTCAAGGGAGACGGATGCAAGGTGTTTTGCTATAAAAAAAAATAGATTTTTGTTTTGAAGGGAGACAAATGACAATTGTTGAATACAGTTTTTTGATTGTCGCTGGGCTAATGTATTATTATTGTTTACGTCAAAGATCCTGGAATCTCGCTATTTTCGATTGTTGAAAATTATCAGTGGCTGATAGGGAATAATTTTACCGTGTGTCCCAAAAATTACCTGGATTCAGGAGTTTTCTGTTGGAATAGGGACTAGAAATCCGTGCGCCCAACAAAAATATCTTTTAGTAGGAATTTTTGTGGATTTTCCCGAATCACGAATTCCTGGATTTTAACTTTGACATCTGTTAACAACTATCATTTTGAATTCGAGTTTTTTTTTTGTTGCCGTCGAATTTTTTAACTGGATTATTCCACCAGATTATCCCAGTGGGATTTTCTGTAGATACCTTGCTATCCCGGCATATCTGTGGGATAAAGATTCGACGTGTTAAGCGAAATCAGGAGACAATAACAGTGCATTCAGTTTTAATTGAGCATTTCAGTATTTTTATGACCGTGTTTGAAATTAACGTCATTGTGACGGATCATGAGGATAAAGAATTGACACTTCTATGATGAGGAGCTGCTGACCTTTGGATGTCGTTTTTAAGTATTGCGGTTATTGCACTTTTTTGTAAAATAGTATTTAAGATTTTTTGGGACTAGGAATATTCCGGCGTTATTGTAGAAGATTATGTTTTGATGATATTGTTCAAGTATTGAAGATTTTGCTGGAATAAGTAGCAGTCTGATGTCAATGTTGACTGAGTTTTTGAATTCTGTTGTACAGTACTGTATGAATTTTGCTGGGTAGTGGGTATATTTTGAGGAAGAAAATTAGTTACGCCGCAAGTAGAGGTGTTCGCCAAGAATTGTGGCGTATTTGTGACTCCTGGATTGAAGTTATTGGCGATCGTCCTCGACGCATTTTGTTATTTTATTTTTAAATCGGTCCAGCCGTTTTTTTAATTTATTATTAAAAATAAATAATAATTATGTTTTAATGATTAAAATGATTACTTTTCTATGTAATTTCTAATTTAATTATTAATATTCAATATTCATCAAACTGGGAAGTTCGTCGTGTGGACATCAAGGGTCGCACATGTGAGTCCCAATTAAAAGTCACTTTAGTCCTATTAATAAACGTTCCGCCTCACGGCTTGTTGTGTATGTTTGGTGTTGCCCTCATTAGTTTTGGATTGTGGTTGTGGACAGTGGCGGCCCGTCTTTGAGTGCGCTCGTACAAACCACTTAGTATATAGACGTTTCTCCTAAATGGAAGCCGTTTGTTTCAGTTCTTAACTCTACCTTCCGGTCAAGAGATGTCGCGTCTAATAGTTTTTGTCTATTTTTGTCTTGCAGAAAACTGCATTATCTTCACCTTTAGGAATATTTTAGTGCTTGACGTTAGGTGTGTGTCTTCTCTATGGTTACAGATCTGTTTATTTTATATCGTTTTGTGTTTTCGTCAGCTTATTAAAATTGTATTTTTGTGTGTTTCGTTTTGTATTTTCGCGAGTTTATTAAAATCGTATGCGTAGACTATTATCTAGTGTTATAGTGTATGAGTTCAAGTAAAAAAATAAATACAAAAAGAAAGAATCTCAATAAAACGTGTTCCAGTGATTTTAAAATCACAAATAAGCTGAAAGATTTTTTTAAAGATTCTCGAAAATAAACATATCTTTGAAATGATTGCTAATACCTGTTTGTTATTTCAAAATTGTCGATAGTCTTTATAACATTATGTGAATGCAAAATTTTTAATCAAATCGATAATAATATAATTTTTTGAAGAGAAAAAAACAATTTTATCAGCCATTCCAAAGATTTTTTATTTGTACCATTTATTTTTATAAAAATGTGCATTTTTCACATTAATATTTCAGGCATTTGTGGACTTTATATACCTACAAATTAAAGTTAAAATAGTTATTTTATCATTTTTGACAGATGTAATTTTGTAATGGTATAAAGATATGAGAAATCACCGATTTTCGGACTTACATTATTTCTAAAGCTTGTCTATGCGGTGCTAAAAGAAACGACTCAATATAATCAAAACATTTTTAAAAAACATGTAATAATGTCTAAGCAAAAAAATGTATAATATAATGTAGGTCTATTTTTTTATTGCTTTAAATTGTAACGTAGCAAATTAATATTATTATTAAGTTATGTATTATATATTTTATATACAATGCTAAATTGCTTGTATTTTAATAAATTAATTTTTTTTGTACATTTTGTGTGTTTGTTTTGCCTTTTATCTCATGTGTAAGTAATAAATTATAATTACATCTGTATGAAAAACAGTGACATCACATTTGAATTGCCGCCAAAATAGATTTAGTTCACCTTCCGAGCAACAGAGTTTTTGTCCTAAGTGATAACATGGTCGTTACGCGTCTATAGTACTAAGTGGTTTGTGCACCGCACTGCCAGTTAAAATGCAAAGCAACGCAAAATTAAAAAATAAATAAATTTATGCATTTACTTATTGATAAACGATGACACATCATACGCCTACTCAGAATCAAATATTATAATCGGTTAATCATGTTTCATTGAACAAATTTGCTGATCTGTTGTATTTCACCCAGGCAGAGCGTTTTTATTAGCGCACGAAACAGCTAGCATTGTCCCAATGTTAAATTAGACAAGGATAGTAAAACCGTGAGACAGGTATATTTACGTATTTAATATAGACGAACTTCGCGCGCCGATCCAATACAGCCGAAAGACACCGAAACAGCTTCGGCTAAGTTCACTACAGTTTTTATATTATTATCCATTTCACACTTGCCTCTCAGTTACATCCGTAGACCGTAAAGTAAACAGTTCAGTATAATATTTCATTTTTCAATGAAAATTCCCGGTTTTTTAAATTAAATTCTGTTTTGTAATTTGTAAAAAAATGTTTCGTGGTGAATTATGGTTATCGGCATTAAAATAATCAAGCTGTAATAATATAATGATTATGAATTAATTCATATTTGATTTTCTTCAACAATAAACTTGAAATTTCAATTAATTTTATAAAAATAATAAATAATTCACGCGTTCTTTTAAAAAAGAATTGTATGGTGCATCATGGTTGTGTGGATGTGATACACTTATTAGTTTTTTTTCTGTTTTCCGTGTGAAGCTAACTGAACTCAAAAAGGCGTTAATGATTCAACGCATCTGAAATGGTAAAAAACAGTTCATCTTAAACTCATTTGCAAAATTTACATAATATTATAGGTGTACAGATTGTCCGAAAGACTAATCTGAACAAAAAAAATTAATTAGAGTAAAAAAGAGATGTAGATAATTAATGAGCGCAACAAAGAGATCATATTTTTGGGTTAGGTATTTTGCGCACTACCACACGTTTTGACCACCGGCCGCCACTGATTGTGGATTTTTTTTATCTGGAAAATTCTTCCTCTCTCGATTGGCTAACGACATTTCACCCCTGACTGTGACCTGCTTTTTATCTCCAGGTTCGGATGGCCTGTGAGTCACGTCGGTTTCCTGTTGTCCTGGCGCCCTTAGAGCTTCGGTCGGTTATTATCTGGAAACTGTTATTTTTTTACATCGAGCTACCCCTTGTCAGTTAGGTGTGAGTGGTCCAGTTTAGAGTTTTTACTATTGAGAGGAGTTGTTTTTTTTGTCTGTACGGTTTTGCCGTTTGTTTTTAGTGTAATAACATTTTAAGTGGTTGGGTTTTTACTGTTCAGGTTGTGCCTGTTATTTTTGCTAATGAAATTTTAAGTGGTTGGTAGGTCGGATTTGTTAGCCCAATTTTGGGCATTTTTCTTTTGCTAAATTTATTTTTTTAACCCACTTCCCAGCGCCGCACGAGCATAACCGCACACCAGATTCCATTCTGGGAAGAACAGCGGTTATAATATACAGCGTGTCCACGAAAGTTCTTTACAAATGGAATTTTTTTTTATTAATTATTGGAGCAAAAATTTTTTTCTATGGAAAAGTTTTGCTCCGTCCAAAACCTCTAAAACACTAAAGAAAATTTTTTTCGGCCTAAAATTATACGAGGGAAAACAAAAAGTTTTATTTTACTAAAAATAAAAATTATCTGTGATATTCAAGATTTTCGCAAAATTAGTTACATAATCAAATTTAATTCAAAATTATAACATAACTAACTTCTAAGTAATTATTTATTCAGAATTATAAATCAGAATTCAACATGTCCTCCATCTCTCTCCATACAAAGAACAGTTCTCCTTCCAAAATCCGTCACTGAATTTCGAATCATTGTAGCAGGAATTTGATGGATTTTTTCGGTGATAATCCTTTCCAAATGATCAATATCTTGAAAAGGTCTTTCAGAGTACACCATTTCCTTTAGATAGAGGAAATAATCTAGGGGTGTCAAATCGAGTGATCTGGCTGGCCAAGGGTTTGCAGAATATCTTCCAATCCAGCGTCCTTGCGATGATTTGTCTACTACGGGCGAAAATCTTGAATATCACAGATAATATTAATAATAATAAATTCTCGGGAACTTGGATAAAAATAAGTTGATGCTAAATTTTCAAAATTTGCAACGTTTCGTTGGTTTATTTTCCAACTTCTTCAGGCAATCTACAGAAATACAATTAATTAAATGACAGTTGCATTACATAAAACGATAAATATCATAAATTATAACATAAAAAGTCAAATAAAATTACTATATTTACATTGGAGGTTAGCATCCTCGTTGAAATATTTTGGTTCATACTACTACCAAGTCTTTGAAAATAATATAAGACCAGGTAGTAGTATATAAGTAGTATATAAGACTTGGTAGTAGTATGAACCAAAATATTTCAACGAGAATGCTAACCTCCAATGTAAATATAGTAATTTTATTTGACTTTTTATGTTATAATTTATGATATTTATCGTTTTATGTAATGCAACTGTCATTTAATTAATTGTATCTCTGTAGATTGCCTGAAGAAGTTGGAAAATAAACCAACGAAACGTTGCAAATTTTGAAAATTTAGCATCAACTTATTTTTATCCAAGTTCCCGAGAATTTATTATTATTAATATTAAATCAACATGGATGCGACTCAACACATGGAATCACAGATAATTTTTATTTTTAGTAAAATAAAACTTTTTGATATCCCTCGTATAACTTTAGGCCGAAAAAAAATTTCTTTGGTGTTTTAGAGGTTTTGGACGAAGCAGAACTTTTCCACAGAAAAAAAATTTTGCTCCAATAATTAATAAAAAAAAATTCCATTTGTAAAGAGCTTTCGTGGACACGCTGTATATACACACATTCATGCATGCCAGGGTTGTTACGGATGCAAAAATTTAGACATCCGCGGATGCAGATGCGGATGCGGATTATTAGAAGTTCACATCCGCGGATGCGGATTTTGGGATTTTAAAAGGATAATTATTTAAATTTTAAGTGCATAAAAATCAATTTAATTTTAACTTTTTATTTATTTAATCATATTTTTAGCACGTGCCACTCTGGCTCCGCCCACTTTCTTTACATGTAGTTACTTGTTGATGTGAATCTGCATCCGTAAAAACTCCGCATTGATTGATGCGGATGTGAATGCGGATGCAGATGTCTGAATTAATGCGAATATTCCGCATTTACGGATGCGGATGCGAATATTCGTAACACCCCTGATGCATACTTATTACTTAGATACATATATAGATAGATTGTTAAAATCATAACCCTCCTTTTTTTTCGTAGTCGGATAAAAATTATAAAATTGAAATATAGCGACACTAAAGTATTATTTGTAAATTGAGTTTTTTATTGAAAATTAAAACAAAACTATTTTTTTTTATGATCTTGATACCAAACAGTTTTTATTCAAAACTTTTTTTGCTACAACCAGTACTTTTTGAGATAGCTTGTAACACTTTATGTGACCCACCTGTAGTATGAATATTTTTAGGTGGATATCAGTAAAATATCAATGATGTGTTCATTGATGGAAAGTATTATTTTAAACCCGGACAGTGTCGAAAAATCTGGAGACAAAGGAAAAATTAAAACATTTCTAATTCAGATTTTTATATTTTGCTACCTGTGGTCTCTTGGTGGTAATCTTGTTGACTCTAGCAGAGAACCGTTTGAAGCATTTGTGAGAGAACAGTTCGAACCATATGAGGATGCTAGGTAAGACTTTATTTAAAAAAATATTGGAAAAAATCTAAAAATAACAGTTTTTGTTACGTTAATTTACATGCCTCCCCAATAAATACAGCTGCGAAAATGTCGGATAGTTGCAATATACAGGATGCTCCAGACTCCCCAGGCCTGTATCGATTATTTTTTAAGATAAATAGATTAAACCCTTTATATTCGTAAATCGTAAATGGAATGAAATTCTGTACAAGATGACGCTAAATTGTCGACAATATCAGTCTCTGTACATTCAACCTTTTACCATTCCTGACTGTGACTATGGTTGTCAAAATGATTTTTTCCGATATTTGCAGGAATCAATTATGTAATTGGCTGCTCTTCCAATAAAAATTTTCACTTTTTATTCAACACATGCACGCTTTTAGCATTTTTTCGTATCTGTTTTGCGGACCTTAAATTGCCGTTTATTGACTAGTGACCATTATGTAACGCTTTTCAGTGCTATAATGGTTCATTATGTAACTAGTTATATAATGATCCATTATGCAACACTTTTCAGTGCTATAATGAAAAACAGTTGCATAATGAACCATTATGTAGGTAACTGTTTTTTTTTTAAATTCTATTAAAGTCAAAAACCATGCATGTGTTGAATAAAGTATAGTGTGCAACGTGTTATCTAAATCTTTATGCGTCAAGCGCGATTTTTTCAGCACTCGTATTCGGCTCATGTGCGCTCGCCTACTACTTGTGCTGAAAATATCGCGCCTGACGTATAAAAATGTATTTAGCACCAATAAAATTAAGCAAAATCGCAGGATAGTGGACAAAATAATTTGATTTATTAAATTAAATGTACGACGTTTCGTCTATAGATTTAGACTTTTTCAAGTACAATTTTGTCCACTATCCTGCGATTTTGCTTAATTTTATTATAATCACGATGGACACGATTTCTAATATGTATTTAGCACCCTAGTTACCTGTTACACAATATACTGTTTTTATATTCACTGAACCTCAAGATGAAAAAATATTGTAAAATTGTGAAAAGTCAATTTTGACTCAAATAGTAAGTACGGTAAAAAAACGTTTGGTTTGTTTTTAAATGTTACTGTCCTGGCCTTATATTGTCAATATTATTGTCTTTAGTGGTGGTCTGTAAAAATGGATATAAAATAGTTCCGTCTCATACTAATTAATCTATTTATTGTTTTCATCTACTCCATTGTTCTTTATTCATGACACTAAATTTAAAAAAAAAACTAATAATAGAAATTGAATGCAAATTATAAAATGTTGAGATTAACTGCCTAAAAAATTAAATTAAATTTTCTAATATAAATCCATTATTCGCACTGCAAAAACCCAACCTGCCATAGAAATTTTTCGGATCTGATTCCAGCATTCGCGGCGTAATATAAAACCAATGTTCAACAGTTTTATTTTTTAAGTCTTAAGTTGATAAATATTTACGATCTTTTTCGTAAACTTTGTTTTTAAGATAACCCCATAAGAAAAAGTGGTTTGGTGCTAAATTCGGGGAACGTAAGGGTCTTTTCATTGTTCCATACCGGCCAATCCAACACGTCACTAAAGTTAGCAGCGCTACATTGCTGGATGACGAAATTGATGGTATGAAAATTGAGGGCTATTTAAGGGCGAATTTAATGTCCCCGTTTTAAATTTAGGACTCTTACCCTTTTAGACAAAATCTGTGGTGCTGCCAGCTTTAGTAAAAGTTAGCAGCGCCACAAAGCTGAATGATTTAATGATTTAAGGACTATTTAAGAGTATTCGATAGCGAAAGTTAACCCCTGCGCTCTTCATCTCAAATCCTTTCCCCTCGCCTATAAAACGGTTCCCGCCCTCCCGACGCTATTTTTAAAGCTAAAGGGTTCGGGTAAACGCCAAATGAAGGACAGAGAAAAATTGAAAAAAAATTTCCTGGAAAAACTTACAACTTTAAAAAAAAATATATAAATTACGTAATCTTTCACACGTAGCCAAAACTTTTTCAAAAAATCCATCTATAGGATCTCTAGTGTGAACTCTTGGTCCTTCATTTGACGTTTAACCGAACCCTTTAGCTTTAAAATAACTTCGGGAGAGCGGGAACCGTTTTATAGGCGAGGGGAAAGGATTTGAGATGAAGAATTCACGGGTAACTTCCGCTATCGAATACTCTTAAGGGCCTAATTTAAATAAAGGACTCGAGCTTTTCGTCAAAATCTTTATCATTAATACAGTGGAAGTACAGGTTATGTATGATGGAGGCGGGTCACACATAGTTGAAACGTCAATACAATATGACGACGTAAAAATAAAAACGAAACAAAATCTATGTCAAGTTTGAAAATGATGAAATAAAAAGTAATTTTAAAAAATTGATACGACTTCAAAAAATGTCTCTGAAAAGAATAAAATAATTTGGAGAATCACGTTCTAGCCAAGTGGTTGGAGAGTAAAAAAACTCCGAATTCAGAATTAATTAGTGGAAAGCTGGAAATGGTTTTAATTCCTTCAGTTTAGGTCTGGAGTGAACATACTGTAACAAAACTCGTTGGTAACTTTGGTAAATATTTTATTTATCTATTCTTTCACAACAGTGACAACCGTTTACATGCACTTTGGACAATTATTGTTCCTCACTTTATTCACTGTTAGCTCTTCGTCTATTTTCCGTTGGTCAGTTTTGCTTGACCGTTAGTCAGTTTTTGTTGACCAACACTTCGTCACTACTTGACCAATGCTTGACCACTATGTGTCCACCATATGTCTGTGGTACGTATATTGTTCACTGGGTCCACTATATGTCTATGGTGGTGGTATTTATTTGCCACCTGCAGATATCTTCCACACTGTCTGTCACTTTGCACCAGAAGATTATCTGCACTTAATCACTCGAAGATCTCGTCTGTCACTCGCAAATATCTTCCACACTGTTTGTCACTTGGTACTGGAAGATTATTTGCACTAGGTCACTCGAAGAACTTTTAACTCGCTGGTGGTATAATTATTTCTTGTTGCACTTTTCACGTCTGCTCTCGTTGAGAATGTATACGTGACTCTCTGGTGTTTCATTCTTGCTCTTGCTTATATAAACTTTCCTGATCATTTTACATCCATGGTGGCGGTTTTTCTATTGTCACCACCCAGAATATTTCTTCGCGCTCAAGGCTGCGTGATCCATTTTAAGGCAACGAATCAAGGCTGCAGCCAGCCTGCCTAGATTCGTTACAATACTAAGTTTTCCCCCTCCTGCTAGTTGAGCTCTAGCCGGTGCGTACAGATTTATAGTCAGAAACACGTGTTTTAATTTACATCGAAAATTAACATCATACAATAAAAAAATGTTTCAAACAAAAAATGCTTGCCGTAAAATTGTCCACATTTTTTGCCCTAAACATTTTTTGATAAAATTTGTCGTTAAGCAAGAAATTAAATTTCTTATTGTTGAAAATATCCACTGTTGAAATTACGTACCTAACATTTTTGAAATGTTCGACATGAACGCGAAGTACTCTAGTAAGAAAAGTGTTTAAGAAATATTACATTCCCACAATAATAATAATTTAGACCAGTCGCCAAGTCGAAATAATGTACGAACAGTGGAAAAAATTCCTACAAGAATTTTTTTCTTACACGATGGTGCCTTAGGGTGTCCTCAATAAACCCTGAAGTTTCCCCCCTTTAACGAAGTGCGCTACTCCCCTGGTAGTGAGGTAGCTTAGTGAAATTACCGATACTTGACGGATAAAAGCACCAAATTTGATATGAAGGTACCTTAGGGTATACTAATAAATGTTAGCCTATAGGAGCCCTCTAGGATTTCTAAAAAATAACTTTTGACTGCCGAAAAACCACGGCGACTGTTTTAAGCATATATTTCAATTTGCAGAACAAAATGTTGGTATTAACCCCCTTGCAGATTTTGAACAGACTGGGAAGAGGTATCCAAATTTGGAATCGATGTACAAAGCATTGCTTTCAGTTAAGCCTATTTCAACTGAAAATGTAGTAAATAAAATAAGAAACCGGCTGTCTGATAAAGCTATAAATGCTTTAGTTTTTCTAAAGGAATATTTTATCAGACAGAGTAAGCAGATCTAATTGTTTTGTATGTATGTATGTTCAGATGTTGTTTTATTGATCTTGCAAAGTTTTAAGCTGATTTTTTCCTAATTAACCTGCCAAAATGGTGCTGTAATTGTAATTATAAGTCAGCGTAGTATTAACGTTTTAATGTTTAAATTTTTAATTTTTTTTATTTTGTTTGAGAAGCTAATTTTGTTGAAAACTGTCAATAAAAGTTTTATGGCTAGGGAAAATGATTGTACAACATTATTTTATTCTTTTCTGACATTTTTTGAAGTGATGTCACTTTTTTAAAATTATTTTTTACAGATTTGGATTTGGACACGTGCCTGCATTAAGCGCATCTGTTTAGAGCGTATTCAGTATTATTAAAAACAAAGTGCTAAAAAGCGAGGAAGTACCTATCAGGCCTAACGATTTTTTGTCACAGCATATCGCTTATCTCAATGGAAGACTAAAAATTGGTGACACTTCACCATTGTCCCTTAAAAATCGTCAATAATCCGATTGATTAACATATTTTCTCACTGAATTGTTTGATAAACAGGAACCACAAAATTTTCAGTCAATCGTACAGTATGGTAACTATTCTGGTTCCGTTTCTTAAATTATAAAAGTTTGTGACACACTATATGTCCTGCATGCAAGAACGGAGATTTACCAACTGGTAAACATACATGCATAAGTTGTAAAAAACTCGTGCATGCCCTAGAATCATGTTCAGAATCATATCAAAGAGATGATGAACATGGTCAGCTTAAAACTACTGAGAGCCGCGCGTTTGCCTTTATTTTAGATTACAACTCACGTTAATTTACTTAATAAGTAAGTTATGAATTTAACTGATATATAGCCCTTAATTTTGACATAAATTTTGTTTCGTTTTTATTAACATTTTAACTACGTGAGACCCGCGCCTCCACCATACGTAACCCGTACTTCCACCGCATTAAAGATAATTAAAGATTTTGGCGAAGAGGGCAAAAGCCTTAAATTTAATTTATGGACATTAAATTTGTCCTTAAATCACATACCATTATTTTTCATAATATTGTATTGACGTCTCCACCATATGTGACCCGCGATACCACCATACGTAACCCGTACTTCCACCGTATTAAAGATAATCAAAGATTTTGACGAAAAAGGCAAGAGTCCTAAATTTAAATTAAGGGTACTAAATTAGGTCTTAAATCTCATACTATTGTTTTTATCATTCGACTTTATGGCGCTTCTAACTTTAACTAAAGCTAGAAGCAGCACAGATGTTGCCCAAAAAGACAAGAGCCCTAAATTCAAAACAGGGGCATTAATTAATTTAACCCAAAAAGTTGAAAATAGTTTTTTTATCAACTAAATAAATGCAATTTTTTTTTTGCAAAAAAACATTTTCAAGAAGAAGATTAATGATCAACATAATAGAACTATTATGGACTTTTTTCTTTGTAGTTACGTTAAAAGCTTAAGATATATGTAACTTACCTCTTACAACACCTTTGCTTTTCATAGTATCACCGTTGAAATACTTCGGAATGTTAGAAAGAATCAGTTATTACGATAAAGGTTTCCGTTTTGATTGGTGAATTCTAGGTAAAGGTCAACATATGTCAAAACTTGAATAACTCAACAACTGATACATTTTCGAGCATGGTTTTCCTTACAGTTTCTATTGACAATTAGGTGCAGAATTCAAAAAAAAACAGGGCGCTACATTAAAAAAAAACATGTCGCCCTTAAATGGAACAACCTGTATATTGTATAATTGAAAATATTTTCCAGTTATAGAGTAGATCGAACCTAACTACTTGTGTTTGAAATATTTTTTCGCAAATAATCCCAAAACCGACCGTGTGAAAACTCCCGGTTTAAGGTAACAAAATGAGTGGCACAATCAAATGAAAGGTCGTTATTAGCCTTACACGAAAAGTATGAATTGCTACCCCTCACCCTTGCGGGGTACCTTGGCTATCCCATTAAAAATCGAATTTTTTAACAATAACGACACTTGCCTGGCAGCGGGTTGAAACTTCGTCAAATTGTAGTTTCGCCAATTTTTTTCAAGGCCAATATTATTTGTTGAAGATGCACTGTAAACTACAATTTGACGAAGTTTCAACCCGCTGCCAGGTAGTTACTGTAAAAAAAATCGATTTTCAAAAGGTTAGCCAAGGTACCCCGCCAAGTTGGGGGTGGCAACCCATATTTTTCGTGTAAGGCTATACTAACGACCTATCATTTGATATGCCACTCATCTTGTTACTTTATATCGGAGGGTTTCACACGGTTGACTCTCCTACTGAAACATTCTCATTTTCGATATAAACTTGCCTATGAGCCTCGTGTGAACACCATGTATAGTAAAAAAGTTACATTTTGTTAGATTGCCTCCATCAACTGATCTGTGGAGTTTATACATAAATATAACCAAAAAAACATTACAAGCATGGTCAAAGTTAATACCACAGTTTGATTTTGATCCAGAAACACCGTTTTTTGAAATGCTAGTACCCACTATAGATACAGTTCGATTTGGATTTATTATGGAAAATTTGCTGTCCGTTGGCAAACCTGTCATGTTTACTGGTGAAACAGGTAAAATAATGAAAATTTATCAAAACTATTTGCTTAATAATACCGCTCACTAAAAACGAAAAGAAGCTAAAAATATATTGATTACATACCGCTTAGCACACTCTTCAAAGCTTGATATGAAAAGATTGATATGAAGCTACTCTAACATTCCATTCAAGATGGTTGTCAAAAAACGTGTAACTTGGTTAGCTTTCATCTTATTTTGAACTTATTTATAGGTACTATTTGTTTCCATACCTCGAACCGCATCTACTATTATATTAGGTAATTATAACCGCTTGTCAAATGATGATTTTTAAACAAACCATTTATAATTTTAAGGTGTAGGAAAGTCAGTGATTGCTAAATATATTTTGAATAAATTGTTCGCATCTGGAGACTGGCAACCAATAACGTTTGGCTTCTCTGCTCAAACTAGTAGTTCTCGTACACAAGAAATTCTCGAATTAAAATTAGAAAAAAAAAAGAAGACTTTACTCGGGGGTCCTCCGGGTAAAAGAGTTATTGTATTTGTTGACGATGTTAACATGCCAAAACTGGATACTTACGGATCACAACCACCGATTGAACTTTTAAGGTAGTACTTTCAATGTTTAGTTCAGTTGTTACATTTTTTTTAATAATATGTAAACAAAGGTTATGAAAATTAATTTCCAAATATTCTTGGGTATGCTAAAGACGACTCTGATGTAAGATTTGCGAAATTCAAAATGACGGATACAAAATGACCCACTCAAATGCAGTGAAAATGCAAAACAAAATGCAAAAAAAAACGTTGTTTTTTGTGAAATTTTACAATATGTCGATTACAAATCTAACATCAGATAAAAGAAATTCTTCAATATAACTTTGGTTTGCCACGCTTAAATGGGACAGGCTGTATAATTGAAAATATTTTTAGTTTATACACCATTAAAATTTATACAACTTTTGTATTTAAACTTCTTTTCTATCTTCACCCAAAATCAATATATCGGCCGAACGCAAGTCTTGGATACCCTGTATATTTTTATCTTTTTCTAGCTATTATGTGAACCTTTGCAAACAACGCATCATTCTTTGTATTCGCTTTTAAACCAAATTAAGTGCAGTTTTCGAAATAGTCAGAAATTTCATTACAAGTTAAAATTTGTATTGTTGCGAAAAATTAGATTAATAATTATTTATAATAAACAAAATTTATAATATACAATACAAAATAATTCTTTGAGAATTTTTAAAGTTATCTTCATTACAATGTCCTATGGAAACTTCCTAATTACTTATAACCTCAATAGAATACAGATCCATTAAAGTAAATTAACGACACTGATAACTTTGTATTATACCGTGCGAGTTTTTTCAAAACGTACATAGGCTGTTTCACAATTTGAAATCGTGGTACAGATATTGTTAGAAACTATGGAAACGAATGTTTTTATTTACAATTTATTATTATTGAGTTGCGATAATAAATTTTATAAGTTCAGAGATTTATTTAATAATTTTTCTATAAAAAATGTACACCGTGGAAGAAAAGGTTCTTAATAAATGTACAATTTGTATTCTGGTGGAAATAGTTGTCGGCAACTCTCTGCGTCATTTAGTGTGCAGTTTCCAGGCAGACCAGATAGATAAACCAACAATGTCTATACCACGATTTTAAATTATGAAACAGTCTATGTACGCTTTGAAAAAACTCGCACGGTATAATATAGTTCATTATAAATAACAACTTGTAATAAAACTTCTGACTAATTCGGAAATTGCACTTAAACTGAGTTGTTTACAAAGCTTCACTTAGTAACTAAAAAGAGATAAAAAATATATATAGTTTCGTTACCTCGGCACAGTAAAGTAGAAATCTGCCTGTACCCCGCACATACGCAAATGTGCACACGTGCACGTGTGCACATGTTGAAAATGGCCGTGTGGAGCGCCACTTGTTTACAAGTCTACAGTGAGCCGACGGGGATTCCGTAATTTGCTAATTACAGCGAACTATTTGTGAACTTTTTTCTGTTTTTGTGATCTATAACAATGAATATTCTAGACAATATTTGGATTTTGGAGGATTATACGATAGAGCTAAATTATTTTGGAAAAGAATAGTTGACGTTGTTTTAACGTGCGCTTGTGCACCACCCGGAGGAGGACGCAATCCTCTTACGCCTCGTTTTATTCGTCATTTTGCAATGTTATCAATCCCATCGCCAGACGATATTACATTAAAAACGATATTTAGGGTAAGTGAGTTAAATGAAGGTAGATACAACGATAAGACAATTCCAAATTATTATATTAAAAGTTTTTTATTAAAGCGTTTTTCGGGCAACGCCCATCGTCGGAAAATTAAACTGAAATACATGAAGTTATAAAGATTAACATTTCGTATAATGTTTTAAGTAATAATAAAATTATGTTTGTAGGTACTTACAATTATTTTTGAGATCAATGTCATTATATTTATATGTATTATAATAATTGTATTGAATAATATTCTATGAAGCTAATTGTAATTGTAGTTGTCTTTTTGCAACGATGAATAAAAGCATTTCATTTTTATGTGTAACTTTAACATTTGTCATCATTCCAGCATAATATGAAAGCCAATTCTTTTTGCAGTTTATGATTAATATGGTGGACTCCTGCAAAAGTTACAAATAATAAAAATGAAATGCTTTTATTCATCTTTGCAAAAAGATAACTACAATTATAACTTCATAATTATAATATTATTCAATACAATTATTATAATACATATAAATATAATGACATTGACCTCATAAATTGTAAGTACAATAGTATATTGTGTAACAAGTGTGCTAAATACATCTTTAAGCGACAGGCCAGATGTTTTCAGCACGAGTAGTAGGCGAGCGCTCACGAGCCTTGGCGAGTGAACATTGCGAACCGAATACGAGTGCTGAAAACATCACGCCAGACGCATAGAGATTTAGCACACGCGTTGCACACTATACACTATACTTTATTCAACACATGCATGGTTTTAGACTTTAATTGAATAATTTAATGTCACTGACAGAAGTACATCTCATAATAAAAACATTGGGATCGATAAAATATTTCATTACTTTGTTACCATAGTAACCATATTTCATTTATAACACCGAAAAGAGGTACCTACATAATAATGTTCATTAGATAATAGGTTGAGAGCCAGGCGTAAATTTGTAATCCAATTTCTGACAGCATCAAATTTTCAGGGAAGGTAGCATTTATTATGACAAAGAAAAAGCGCTAGGGTTGCCTCGTCAAATCTTGATGCAACGGCCGGGAGGGGTCCACTTCCGGTGCAAGATTTTCCTCATGATATGACAGCATGCAATTAATGCCATAATATCTGGGTGCCGAGCTTTGCTCGGATGAGTTCAATAAAAGTAGTACTTGTATGCTGTGAGATATTATTTTCTCAGAATATTATTCCGAAACGAATTTATTTCTGAAACATAATTTAAAATAATTGTTTCTGTTAAATATTATAAATACCTATGTGTATTTTTAAGCGTAAAAACTAAGTATCAACTTGAATCAAGCATTTTTTCCTGTAAATATTACTTAGGTCGCCATTTTCAAATCTACCGCCGTTATTGTTTTGTTGATTGAAGAACTCGCAAAAACCGATTTGTCATTATTTACATATTGTGCAACACACTTCTTATATTAGTGTTCATTTACAGTTTTAACACTTGTGATATATTATATAAAATCTATGTAGAAATAGGCTTCGAATCGATCTGACAATTGACCGAGTTATAAGCAAAAAACCCCTTTTTTTAATTGCTCCCCTCTGGGACCAAAATTCCTACCTAGATCGATTTCTCACCCCAAAAAATCCTCATTCTGTAAATTTCATCAAAATCGTTAAGTCTAGGTAAGATTATACGTCATACTATATTTAACGTACATAATATACATATATTTTATATAGGTAATATAAAAATAACATACTTACCTATTTATTTAAATATTAGTTAAAACTACTTACATAATTATGTTTAGTTTTTATTGTTGTTTTTTTTTTACTATGCAAATAGTTCACGGATTATTTTAATAAGTTAAAAATTCTGTCAGAGTATTTTGACATATAAATAATGAAAGTAGTTTGTTTTCTCCAAAGCCTACTCACGATATTACAATGTTTTGAAAGGTTAAAAATCCGTTTTTAAAAATGATAAAATCGATAGGAAAACGAATTTTTCCAGGGATGAGACCTAGCTAAATCGATTTTTTGCCCCCCGAAACCCCTTTTCGGTAAATTTGATCAAAATCGTTAGAGCCGTTTTCGAGAAAATATTTATATAGGTACATAGATACATAGAAACATAGAAACATATATACAAGATTTACTCGTTTAATAATATAGGGGGATTGTAGAGCTCGAAGAGCTGTAGTCAAATACATAAGGTTGCCTAAGAAAATTTGGATTAATAGATTGAAAACGTATAATTTATATTTGTTTTTTTGACATTTTTGAAACTGTCAAATTTAGATATGTGTATATGTGTATGTATATATTGTAATCGTTCTGAAATAAGTTATCGGCCTTGTGTTCATACGCATGTCTAATTATGTATAACTTTTGTGCCATGTCCAAATTCGACGTAAAAGCGGGGTAAATCATCCTGGAATGCTCTCGAGAAGTTTTAGAAAAACCCCGAAACATAGTAACGACTTTTCGAAAATCTTGCTTGTCTAGTGTGAATCCGCCTTTAAAAAGGTACTGCGATAAAAACGACGTGACGTCAGGTTGACTAATGTACGGCTGAAAACGAACTACAACAGAAATAAACACGACTGGGACATATGATGTCTATGAGTGCAAGGCGATACATATTATTTTTATTGTGTGTGTAAGGGAGAACGTTGAGGAAAAATACGGAATAGTTTCGTAAGCATTGGCCTGTCGATAGACGAGGTGTGGCGACCGTATCAGGCACATCGGTCTGTAAAACAAGAAAAATAAACTGATTGAATATCTGGCGAATAAAAGACTTTTTATTTTGGGATTTTGGAGTGGATTTGTGCTTTTCGTTTTGGAGCTATATTGTTTTTGGTTTGGAGTTTGGATTCTGCGTTGTTTCCTGCTTCGATTCCTGTATTGATCGACCTTCCTAGTTTTCCTAATTCCCGAAAATTGATTTATTTTCCGTATTTCCATTGTTGGATTATTGTATTCGATTTAGTTAGTTTACCGTGCAAACATTAACCATAAAGGCGCCAAGCGCTTCTCCTAGTAGGGATTATAAGTTGCTGCTTTTGGATTTCCGTGTGGTTGTGTTGATTCTGGAATACGGGAATAATTTAATTTATTCCAGAAATTTTGAAGATTGTGCAATTATTCCGAAATTTTTAATATTCGCTAACATAAGTGACGACGCATAAAGTATCCCAGAATATTATCAAGTGTTTATCCCGGTGGGATAGATATGGTACTACAATATATCCCGAAAATATTAAAGGATCAAATCTAATATTTTATGAACATTTTACATTTCTGAATGTCGACCACTTTGAGTAGTACTGGGTAAATTTTAGATATTTACGTCAGAATTAAAATGATTAATGTTGCGTCGATTGTATTCCTGTAGGATTTCTTGCACTACATTGGGAATTTTATGGAATATTTTGAATCTTATTATGAATTAAGTTTGAATTCCACGTCGCCGGTCTCGCGATTTTAAAGTGTTTATGTCTCTCGTATGCTATGTATTTTCTTTTCAGGCTCCGGAATTTCTGTACAGGCCCGGATTAAGTGTGAAATAATTGTTAAAAATTAATTATGTGAAATTCGTTATCGTTCCGTATCGATTCATTATTTATGAAGAGTTTTTGTTGAGAATTTCGCTATTGTTAGGTTATCGTTTCACTATCGCTCGCTAACGTCACGCTACGTTTTGCGATTGAATAAGTAGGTTGTTGTGAGGCTTCGAGGCCTATTGAATTTGGATTTTTGTCTCGATTGTTGAAAGTTCCGTGAGGCCTGTGATTACAGTGCCGCTTTTATTTTTTGGTATCTCGAATACTGTGTGTCCCGATATTGTGTTCGGAATCTATCGTTTTGTTAGTATTTTATGTTAAGTTATCGTATGGTTTTGGCCTTTGAAATCACCTCTGATTTTTTTCTGTTTATCTTGCTAAGAAAGTAACAGCGTTAGGCCTGGGATTTAATATAACTGTGATTGTGGTTCTGGATTCTGTTCCGGAATATTTTTCGGATCTCTTTTGGCCAACGTGGTTATCCTTTTTTGAATTATCCCTAACTGTGACCACTCTCTACGTCTCAGTTTGGACGACCTGAGACTTACGCAGTGTGGCCCTATAAGTTCTGGCGCCCTTTGATCTCTCGGTCGGTATCTGGCCCACTAAGTAATCTTCCAACGAGGTCCGTCTCTGGTTAGGTGATACTAGTGTAGAGGTGACTTCAAATTTAAATTAAATTATTTTGACGCACGATTCATTGTGTGCGTTCACTTTTTGGTTGTCCTAAGTGTCGAGTGGTAGGTGGTTGGGTTTTTTATTGCCCATTAAGGGCTTTTCCTGTATTTAAATTATAGAGGCTGCTTCCCAAAACAAGTGCGATCGTAACTAGATAATAATTTTTGTTTTCCGACCCATGACCCCGCGCCGTCGGTAGCTAGCCGCGCAACCGATTCAATTCGGGTCTTTGGAAGCAAAAGCCATTGCTATACTTTATATTATCAACGCATTTGGTTTCTAGCTCATGTGCGTAGAATGACGCAGGAATTGCCTGAACTATTGACAATTTTTCAAAACATTTATATATTTTAGGGTAGCAATTTTTTATTTTTTATTTCAACGCAATTCAACGTGCATCTCTTATATAAATTAATATCAACTACTTGAAGGTTGTAGAAACCTGTGAATAAGAAGATCGTTGACGACGGGGGAAACGATTTAAAAAAGGTGATTTTTGGGTTTAGTTCGAAAAGAGAAAAAGGTTGATTTTTGTTTGTGATTTTAAATTTTGTTTGACGCTAAAAATTATGTTACGGATCACACTGTATATAAACGGCAGGCAAGAGTTCTGAGAAACGGGGTCTGCTTACTGTAACAACTAGTACCTGCGCGAAAGTTCTAGAGAAAGCGAGAACGCACTAGGCTTAGGCCACGCAGCATATATAAACAGCCAGTGCGAGTGAGTGAATAAATCAGTCAACGGTGAGTCACGCAATCAAGTCTACGGTGGATCAGTGATATAAATAGTGCCGTGATATAAATAAATAAATTAATAAAATAAATACTAGTGTAGTGGTAATAATTACGAGTTATTGTATATAGTTAAGTGCTATTTATTGTTTTGTTTTGCTTTGTTTAAGAATTACTGTTTAGTTATTGTTAGAACTGACTTTTCGTTGTTGCATTCATTATTATTGTGTTTTTAATTATTGTAAATAAATATTTATTCCGCCAACTCAGAAAACAGTTTTGTAACAATTAATTGAAGCATTTGACTTTATTGAACCTCGATTAATATTTTTTCTTAAAATTTAACTTAATCAAAATTATTAGAATTAGAAATATTATGTATTAACTTTTAACAAAAATCAATGTAGTTAATGAACATTAGTTTATTAATTTTAAATAAACGCAGGTATATAAAAAAGTTATTTATTATAAAGTTAACTAAGCGAATATTAAACCAAAATAACTATAATGAAAATATGGGAAAAAATATAATTTACTATAATAAATGAAAAGGTCGGTTGATTTGTGAGTCATAATTGTCAATCTTTATTATGGCAGCGTTTCAGCAACTATTGTCCTGCATTTAAATAGAATAAAGGTTTTTACCAAAATTACCATACAGTTTTATTACAATATCATTTTTTCGATTTTAGTGCATTTTAATAATAAAAGCTTGTCAATGTTTTCCATTTTTGTTAAAGTTTGATATCTGAAATACTTCCAATTCTAATATTTAAATTTTAAAAAAGCATATGATTAGTAAATTTAAATAAAAAAATATCGAGGGCGCCTTCACTTTCGTGCGGTGCATACAGATAACCAGCTTGAAGGGAATCGCAATATAAGATACTTAATAAATGTTTTATAACCAAAATAAATTTAAAATTTTAGATGTATTGATATTACTTTACAAAATTTATAATTTTTCTTTTTCATAATACAGGATTTAATATTAAATTTTATTCAATTTCGATGATTTATTAACAATTAATAATTTTCGAAATTTCATTTTCTTCAAAACCATGGTTACCATGTTGAACTAAGGGCTAATTTGTAATTTAGAACTGTGACAATATATACATACTTATATAAATTGACATTTTGCACCGGAAGTGGCTTTTACCGGCCGTGGCATCAGGATTTGACTAGGCAACCCTAGCGCCTTTTCTTTGTCATAATAAATACTACCTTCCCTGAAATTTTCATCCTGTCAGAAATTGGTTTACATATTTACGCCCGGCTCTTGGTCTATAACGGGTTTTTCAAATGTTTTTCAATATATCATCAAAAAGCGTTTCATAATGGATCATGACGTCACCAGTCAATAAACAGCTATTTAAGGTCCGCAAAACAGATACGAAAAAACACTAAAAGCATGCATGTGTTAATAAACATAATTTTATTATTACTATTATTATTACTAATCTAATCTAACTATCTAACTAATATTATAAATGTGAAAGTTTGGATGGATGTATGGATAGATGTTTGTTACTCAATCACGTCGGAACGGCTGAACGGATCTGGATGAAATTTGGCACAGAGATAGATTATAGTCTGGAATAGCACATAGGCTACTTTTTATCCCGGAAAAATGTACGGCTCCCGTGGGATAGTTTTGTTTTTGTTTTTCATTGAGCAAGGGATCGACATGATTTTATGCATAGTGGTAGTTTAGGGGTCAGAGAATGTTATGGGCTAATTTTTATCCCGAAAAAATGTACGGTTCCCGTGGGATAGATTTGTTTTTGCTTTATCTCTGTTACTACTAAACCGATTCTAAAAATTCTTTCACTAATAGAAAGCTACGCAGGGGGGGGAGATTCTCGCGAGGGGATAACAAATTAGGGGGGAAGATTCTCGCGGGGGGATAACAAATTAGGGGGGGAGATACTCGCGGGGAGATAACAAATTAGGGGGGAGATTCTTGCGGGAGGATGACAAATTAGGGGGGGAGATTCTCGCGGTGGGATAAAAAATTAGGGGGGAGAGATTCTCGCGGTAAGATAACAAATTAGGGGGGAAGATTCTCGCGGGGGGATAATAAATTAGGGGGGAAGATTCTCGCGGGGGGATAACAAATTAGAGGGGAAGATTCTCGCGGGGGGATAACAAATTAGGGGGGAAGATTCTCGCGGGAGGATAACAAATTTTGCACAGGAGTTCTTTATATAGGTATCGTAAGTGAGCAATAATGTATAAATAAAATTCGAGCGAACGAGCGAAGCGAGTGAGTAATGTATTATTAATATTCGAGCGAAGCGAGTGAGTAATATAGTAATAATATTCAAGCGAACGAGCGAAGCGAGTGAGTAATGTATTAATAATATTCGAGCCAACGAGCGAAGCGAGTGAGTAATGTATTATTAATATTTGAGCGAACGAACGAAGCGAGTGAGTAATGTATTAATAATATTCAAGCGAACGAGTGAGGCGAGTGAGTAATATATTAATAATATTCAAGCGAACGAGTGAGTACCTAATGTAATAATAAAATCCGAGCGAACGAGCGAAGCGAGTGAGTTATGTATTATAAAATTCGAGCGAATAAACACTACCAGCCCGGCTTCGTTTTGCAGGAGAAGAATTTCTCTCGGGGGGGATAATAAATTATAAATCGTAAAATACGTAGGCGAAGCCACGGGTAACGGCTAGTAACATTATAAGTACAAAATATTAATCTTTATAACTTGATGTAATTCAGTTTAATTTTCTGATGACGGGCGTTGCCTGAAAAGCGTTTCAATAAAAAACTTTTTACATAATAATTTGGAATTGTATTATCACTGTACCTTCAATTGAATGCCTATATCCATATTAATCTTCACAATATTATAAGAATAAGTGACTTAAATAAATATTTGCACAATGATAGTATAGTGTGGAACTATAAGCGTGCTAAATACATCCTTATGCGTCAGGCGCATAAAGATTTACCACATGCGTTGCACACTATACTTTATTCAACACATGCATGGCTTTAGAGTTTAATTGGATTAATGTCAAACACCTTAGATTCACTGACAGCAGTACATCTCATAATAAAAACACTGACCTTGAAATTATAGCCTCAAACAGAGGTACATAATGGTTCATTATGTAACAGGTTTTTCAAATGTTTTTCATTATAGCATCGAAAAGCGTTTCATAATGGATCATGACGTCACCAGTCGATAAACGGCCATTTAATATCCGCCTTACAGACACGAAAAAAAACACTAAAAACGTGTAGGTATGTGTTGAATAAAAAAATGTATAGTTTAAAAAAAATCTAAAAAACATGTTTATATCAACGCACTAAAAAGTAGAAGAAAATAAATTGCTTTCCTTGTATAACGCTTAGAAGCGTGGGGTGGGACACTCACATTACCTATATTTCAATTAATTCATCGAGTGCCCCACGCTTATAAACATTTTAGAAGAGAAAGAAATTTGTTTTATACTTTTTAGTGCGTTTATATAAGCGTGTTTTTTAAATTTATTTAAAACTATCAATTTTGTTTTTAACTTTTTCTTTGATAAAAGTGCGATTTGCACCCGAACGAAAGCCGGACCGGTCAGTTAGCGTAATATTGTATTATCATCGGAACTACACGTGCGCAAAATTTCAACTCAATCGATTAACGTGGAGTGAGTGAAAATCGAGTTGCAAGATTTTTTTACATACAATATATACAATATACATGCATGTAATCATAATGCTGGGTTTATCGTAAAATTTTATTTTTTAATCACGCTGTTAAATAACGGTTGCTATGGTAACGATCAACAATTTGCCAAAATTAAAACGCAGCAACCAATGAACACAGCCCGTTAAAATTGTACGATAAACCCATAACATAAGCGTGTTAAAAATAATAAACATTGTCATTGTAGAGAATAGAAAATTTAAGTTGTCTGTTAGACCAGGCGCCAAGTGATTTGAAGTGAAAAAAATTCCTACAAGAAATTTTTTTTCATGATAGTTCCTAAGGGTATCCTCTATAAATCCTGAAATTTCCCCCTCCAACGAAGTGCGCTACTACTACTAATTTGTTTCTATCAATAAATTTGTTTTTTGTCTTTTTTAATTGGAGATATTTTGTCGCTAGGATATTTCGTTCGGGGATATTTTATCATGGGGATATTTTGTCATGGGAATATTTTATCCGGGGATATTTTGTTGGGAATATTTTGTTCGGGGATATTTTGTTCGGGGATATTTTGTTCGGGGATCAAGACGCATGGAACCCTTTTACCATTCTAACTCCACAAGTGGGGAATGGTACTAATTTAGGTCAAAATTCACTTTTCAAAATTTTACAATATTTTTTTTTTTTGAGATCCCCCGAATCCAAAAAACATATTTTTTGAAAAAGTATGTTCGTCTATTTGTCTGTTTGTCTGTGAACACGATACAGGTCAAACAGCTGAGTGGATCAAAACCAAATTTTGGTTAGATGTTTGACATGTAAATGTGAAGAGGCCTGTTGTTTTTGGGGAGAATCAGCGCATGCGCAGAAGAGATATAACCTATAACGTTGTTTTTTCTGTAATAATGGTATCCTTTTTATAATGGTTTATTATTACTATTATTTTTCCAAGAAAGTTTTGTAAAAAAAAATATTTCTATTTTTATCGTAGAGTTATGATAAAGTTATGAATCCGATACAACCTGATTTTCGTCGCTTCCCCCGCCGCCCAGAGGAGTAGCACACTTCGTTCGAGGGGGAAAACTTCAGGATTTATTGAGGACACCCTAAGATACCAATCTGTAATAAAAAAATTCTTGTAAGAATTTTTCCACTGTAAAATGCTTGGCGCTTGGTCTAATCGTCGTTTTTACAAAAAAATTTTTTTGAGCTTTGGGCGCAAACAAATTTCAGAGATGTGATTTATTTGAAATACTTCTATTTAAAATGCAAATACAAAATGCAAAATACCTATTTTGTATTTTGCATTTAAATGCCTTTTAGTAAAAAACATTTTGTATTTTATTTGAAATACCTTTCGAGATGTATTTTGCATTTTTAATATTCATTTCAAAATGCAAAATACTTTGTGATTAAGTTTAGCCAACATCACCAGTCAAACAAAATGAAATGAACGAATGACGCTTGTATTGCCGAATTATTTTAAGTGAGTATTATTATTATTATTAATAACATAACAGAATTTATTGATACGCGTACTGATAAATATGACCAAAATGTCATGCATAAGGTGCCATGTTATTAGACGTTTTTGTTCGGCTCGGCATTGTGTCTCTATTTCTCATGATAAATACCTAAAATAAATAAAAATATCTGAAATTTGGTTAAAAGGTATTTTATTTTGAAAAAGTATTTTGAAAATACCTATTTTGCATTTAGCATTTGAAATACAAAACGCAAAACTATTTGGTATTTTGCATTTGAAATAGTAAATCTGAAAAGTATTTTGCATTTTGTATTTAAATGCTTTTTTAAAACCATTTTGTACATCTCTGCAAACAATAGATATTTTAAAATTACAGGTTTTAAATTTCTTTCCTGTACCCCATATCCCAAACTTCACATTAGGACCTATAGCGTTTTGATAGTAGTGAGTTTAGTAATTAGGTATTTAAGTTTAAAAAAAATTATTAATTTTTTAATTTTTTCTAATAATTTAACATAAATAATATTGAAAATCGAAAAGAAAATTTTTTTTAAAGCTATAGATAAATTACTAAAAATTAATTAAAATGTATAAAAATTTAAAAAATATCACGTGACTTCAAAACGCGCCAGGAATGTTTGTGACGTCGTTATGTTAAAATGTGTCTGCATTTGTTGGTATTTGTGTATATGTATTACGCATACTATCAAAAATAATAAATTTTTAACTTGGTTACCATGGATACAATGACCATAGATAACATAATGACGTCACACGCGTTCGGATTCTTTCGGCGCGTTATCGGAACTGAGTTTAAAAATTAATTTTTATTTAAATATAACTTTTTAATTAGTAAGCAAAAAAATTAAATAAAAACAGTTTTGCTATAAAACTTGTATGTGGTCCTTCCATTTAAGTAAAAAAAAAAATTCATTTAAAAACCCAATTATAAAAAATTGACGAAAAATTTCGCCATTTTTCAAAATTTTTAGTGTGACGCGCGAAAGGAGGATATTTTTTGATTTGAATTTTTTTTTTCATTTTGCCTAACTAGACTAGAGGCAACTTTTCCGGGGTATAGTAATTGATCCTAATTGACCCTACTATACATATTTTTGTCACATTCGTATTTCTGCTACATTTCCAGTGTTTAGTTTATCAAATTTCTTCGTTTAGCTTAAATACAGCCTTGTACGAATGTTCGTTGAAAATAGCTCATTTTATGATGAAAATATGCTACTTAGTACACCGTTAGTTGAGACCCTAACGAATGTATAGAGATCTGTAGTCACGACCGGGAATTACGGCGTCATCCCCTTTTTCAAGAAAAACCACCCCCAACTCGATTTTTGAGTATGATTTCCAGACGTACAAATTACAATAAAAAAAACTAGATAAAAATATTTACCAGTAGATTTTATCTAAAACTGTCCCATTAATCTTTAAGTTTTTTTAAAGCTAGTTTTACAATGGAAGATCAAAGTTAAGCTGTTAAGAGTAGTTTGGACAAATGGAAATTTTGGTAGGTGTCTGTTTATATGTATGTACCGGCTAATCTTGAGAACTATTAAACAGATTTGAATGCGGTTTTTACATTTCGACAGTTTGTTTCTTGAAGAAGGTTTAGGTTTTGGAATGCAGTAGAATTTCTAAACATTCCGCACATATATCCAGACAAACCTTACTACGGCAGAGCGCTGGCGCGCGTTCAGACATTGTAAGGCTTGTGCCTTGTGGAATGCGACGTAACCTCAAGGCATTCTTTACTAAATTCCAACGCCAATTCCGTGTACGCACGTCAGTTTCCATCGCGCGCGGCTCGTACCAAACCAACACGTGTCAGTTTCTTGTTTCTTTTGGACGCCGCGCTTGAATTGTTGCTTTATAATAATAATTAAAGGTTATGGTTTTGATAAAATGTCCGTAGAAAGTAATATTTTGTTCTTACTACAAAAATTAAGCAGAACCGGTGTTGTCAACAAAATAAATTACAAGTTTGAAAATGAAAATGGTTTTACTGCTATCGATGATAAGGAAAAACATTTTATAATAAATTGTGTTATAATTGGATACAGACATTCAGTCAGGAGACATCTACAAACTGTATTATATGAAATGCATATCCAAACATACAAAAATTTCATTTCAAAAAAGTTTCCAAGTGTCAGCACAATAGCTTTGAGTTTTGACAAAGTTAAAAAAGGAAGCATGATGATACGAGAGAACGGCTGCCACGCGTCTATTACAATCATATTTAAAAAAAGAGCTCTGAAGATGGGAGTAAATCTTCTCGAAACGTAAACAATAAACGCGAATTTAGAACATCAGTATCGCCTCTTTTTAGGCGCGATCTTAGCGAAGCTAGAAGCGCCTATATACACTCGCTTTGTCTGTGAATCTGTGATTCTGTGAATCTGTGAATCTGTAACGGATTTTTTGTATCAGTCGTACAGCCCAAACGGATTAACCGATTTTAAAAGACTTTTTTGTTCGATTCCTCTCGGGGTCTATTTGATCCTAACGTCGCCCGATTTTTGAATTTCGGCCCCAGAGGGGAGCAAATTAGAAAAAACGGTGTTTTTTGCTTATAGTTTGCTCAATTTAAGTCAGATCGATTCGAAACCTGTCTTAAACGAAAGAGCAGAAAATTTTAGAGAGATTTCATGTATAATATTGTGTCAAAACAGTTTTTTTATACAGATTTATATGATTATTAAGCTAAATAAATGCGACTTTATCTAATAAATCGCGAACTTGTTTCGGTTGTCCTTGTCTGTTGCACAGTGTGATATGGATATTGGAAGATAGCGTATGCTCTGTCTTATATTGCATTATTTCAATATAGTTATTCAATTTTTTGACTGCTGATGTTTGAATTTAAGTTTAAAAACCCTGGCCTACTGAGTTAAAATGACGTGTAACTAATTATTGACGTCGATCGGATGGCGAGACCTAGGGATCGGACCAAAATTTCTCGACGTTCATACCTTCCCGAACAATTTGACATTCTCTGTCTGTATGTCCCTTTGTACGCTTATAACTCGAGAACCACTGATCCGATTTACATGATTTTTATTCAAGTAAATAACTTCTTATGCGACTGCGAGTATTAAAATATTCTGGCATCACGCAAAAGCAACCGAACTGATTCTCAAATAAAAACGTATGTTCTGGCATCACGCAAAAATAAGTAGGTGATGCATTGTTTTTTAAACGGTGGTTTTATTTAGCTTGATCCCGTATATTTGTTACAAATCTTGCAACCGACTGAGTTGAAATTTTGCACACATGTGTAGCTCCGGTGACAATACAATATTATGGTAATTAGCTTACCGGCCCGGTTTGGTCCGGGTGTAAATCGTACTTTTGATTTTTCACCCACTTCCCGTGATCCGATTGAGTTGAAATTTTGCACACATGTGTAGCTCCGGTGACAATACAATATTATGATAACTAGCTGACCGGTCCGGCTTTCGTCCGGGTGCAAATCGTACTTTTGAATTTTCACCCACTTCCTATGATCCGATTGAATTGAAATTTTGCACACATGTGTAGCTCCGGTGACAATACAATATTATGGTAATTTGCTTACCGGCCCGGTTTTGTCCGGGTGTAAATCGTACTTTTGAATTTTCAACCACTTCCCGTGATCCGATTGAGTTGAAATTTTGCACACATGTGTAGCTCCGGTGACAATACAATATTATGATAACTAGCCGACCGGTCCGGCTTTCGTCCGGGTGCAAATCGTACTTTTGAATTTTCACCCACTTCCTATGATCCGATTGAGTTGAAATTTTGCACACATGTGTGGCTCCGGTGACAATACAATTTATGGTAACTAGCTGACCGACCCGGCTTTCGTCCGGGTGTAAATCGTACTTTTGAATTTTCACCCACTTCCCGTGATCCGATTGAGTTGAAATTTTGCACACATGTGTAGCTCCGGTGACAATACAATTTATGGTAACTAGCTGACCGGCCCGGCTTTCGTCCGGGTGTAAATCGTACTTTTGAATTTTCACCCACTTCCCGTGATCCGATTGAGTTGAAATTTTGCACACATGTGTAGCTCCGGTGACAATACAATATTATGATAACTAGCTGACCGGTCCGACTTTCGTCCGGGTGCAAATCGTACTTTTGAATTTTCACAGGCAAAAGGTCTTTCTCCGGTAACGTTTCAGTGGATCGGATAAATGTTATAAAATCAGACTAAGGAAATAAAGCACACTAAAAAATTAAAAATAAAAATAGATAAAAAACTTTTAAGTTAAAGGGTTTTATAAATGTACTAAAAAGAAAAAAAATAAAATTTAATTTAGGTTCATAAGTATAAAAGCGTGGGTCGTGACTGTAATAAATTATCATAGAGTGTACGACCAACGCTTTTATTCTTATGAACCTAAATTAAATATTATTTTTTTTCTTTTTAAAACATTTATAAAACCGTTTAACTTAAAAGTTTTTTTACCTATTTTTATTTGAAGCTATGCTTCTTAACGCACGTTTCAGATGGGGACCTAAAAATAATAAAAAGTGAAACGTCACGTCACGAAGTAGTGTAACGTCACTTTTGTAAAAATTATCCGATTCTTTTGAAAATTAATATTTGAGAGTTTTATAGAACACAAAAAATAAAATGACATCAGATTTTTCAAAATGGCGGCCATATGAACTGTTTTGTAAAAATTATCCGATCCTTTTGAAAATTGATATTTGAGAGTTTCATAGGACACCAAAAAATAAAATGACGTCAGATTTTTCAAAATGGCGGCCACATGTGCTCTGTTGTAAAAATCATCCGATCCTTTTGAAAATTGATATTCGAGAGTTTCATAGGACACAAAAAAATAAAATGATGTCAGATTTTTCAAAATGGCGGCCATATGTACTTTTTTGTAAAAATTATCCGATCCTTTTGAAAATTGATATTTGAGAGTTTCATAGGACTCAAAAAAATTAAATGGTGCCAGATTTCAAAATCGCGGCCATATGTACTTTTTTGTAAGAATTATCAGATCCTTTTGAAAATTGATATTTGAGAGTTTCATAGGACACAAAAAAAAAAAATAACGTCAGATTTCAAAATGGCGGAAATATGTAGTAGGTACTCCTTTCTAAAAATTATACGATCCTTTTAAAAATTGATAT
This sequence comes from Mongoloraphidia duomilia, assembly GCA_039654895.1. Classification (NCBI taxonomy): domain Eukaryota; kingdom Metazoa; phylum Arthropoda; class Insecta; order Raphidioptera; family Raphidiidae; genus Mongoloraphidia; species Mongoloraphidia duomilia. Next base: position 29,533,543 of record CM077518.1, on the reverse strand, counting down.
TTGAGAGTTTCATAAGGCACAAAAAAATAAAATGACATCAGATTTCAAAATGGCGGCCGTATGTACATTTTTGTAAAAATTATCCGATCCTTTTCAAAATTGATATTTGAGGGTTTTATAGAACACAAAAAAATAAAATAACGTCAGATTTAAAAATGGCGGCCAAATGTACTTTTTTGTAACAATTATCCGATTCTTTTGAAAATCGGTATTTGAGAGTTTCATAGGACACAAAAAAATAAAATGACATCAGATTTCAAAATGGCGGCCGTATGTACTTTTTTGTAAAAATTATCCGATCCGTTTGAAAATTGATATTGAGAGTCTCATAGGACACAAAAAAATAAAATGGCGTCAGATTTCAAAATGGCGGCCATATGTACTTTTTTGTAAAAATTATCCGATCCTTTTGAAAATTGATATATGAGAGTTTCATAGGACACAAAAAAATAAAATTACGTCAGATTTCAAAATGGCGGAAATATATTGTACTCCTTTCTAAAAATTATACGATCCTTTTGAAAATTGATATTTGAGAGTTTCAGACGCAAAAAAATAAAATGACGTAAGATTTCAAATTGGCGGCCGTATGTACATTTTTGTAAAAATTATCCGATCCTTTCGAAAATTGATATTTGAGAGTTTCATAGAACACAAAATAATAAAATGACGTCAGATTTAAAAATTTTGGAGCATACAAGTAATTCAAGAATTACAAGGCGCGATATTCAAGTAGGTACTGTGTGTAAACGGTTTTATTGAACATAGGGAAAATAACACTGAGAAGATTTATAATTTTGTAGTAGGCTATGAGCCATAAGACCTAATATAAATATGTATTGGATTACATAGAAAAAATAGTACAGTGAATTTTTTAAACAATTTTCCATAGCAACGGTTGACTATTAAGCGCTACTCGGAACCGGCTAAATAAAAAAGTCATGATGTGTCGTAAGACACCCGACAGAAGCTATGCTTTTTACGCATTGTATATAAAACCGAATTTATCAAAGATATAAATAATACAATTAAAAAGTTATTATTTGATCGCCATTTTGAAATGACGCCATTTTATTTTTTTGCGTCTTATTAAATTCTCAAATATCAATTTTCAAAAGGATCGGATAATTTTTACAAAGAAATATATACCTATGAGCGCCATTTTGAAATATGACATCATTTTATTTTTTTGTGTCCTATAAAACTCGCAAATATTAATTTTCAAAAAGATCGGATCATTTTTGCAAAAAAGTACATATGGCCGCCATTTTGAAATCTGACGTCATTTTATTTTTTTGTGTTCTATGAAACTCTCAAATATCAATTTTCAAAAGGATCGGATAATTTTTACAAAAAAGTACATACGGCCGCCATTTTTAAATCTGACATCATTTTATTTTTTTGTGTCCTATGAAACTTTCAAATACCGATTTTCAAAAGGATCGGATAATTTTTACAAAAAAGTATATATGGCCGCCATTTTGAAATCTGACGTCATTTTATTTTTTGTGACCTATGAAACTTTCAAATATCAATTTTCAAAAGGATCGGATAATTTTTACAAAAAAGTACTTACGGCCGCCATTTTGAAATCTGACATCATTTTATTTTTTTGTGTCCTATGAAACTTTCAAATACCGATTTTCAAAAGGATCGGATAATTTTTACAAAAAAGTATATATGGCCGCCATTTTGAAATCTGACATCATTTTATTTTTTTGTGACCTATGAAACTCTCAAATATCAATTTTCAAAAGGATCGGATAATTTTTACAAAGGAGTACTACATATTTCCGCCATTTTGAAATATGACGTCATTTTAATTTTTTGTGTCCTATAAAACTCGCATATATCAATTTTCAAAGGGATCGGATAATTTTTACAAAAAGTACATATTATGGCCGCCATTTTGAAATCTGACGCCATTTTATTTTTTTGTGTCCTATGAAACTTTCAAATACCGATTTTCAAAAGGATCGGATAATTTTTACAAAAAAGTATATATGCCCGCAATTTTGAAATCTGACGTCATTTTATTTTTTTGTGTTCTATGAAACTCTCAAATATCAATTTTCAAAATGATCGGATAATTTTTACAAAAAAGTACATACGGCCGCCATTTTGAAATCTGACGTCATTTTATTTTTTTGTGTCCTATGAAGCTCTCAAATATCAATTTTCAAAAGGATCGTATAATTTTTAGAAAGGAGTTCTACATATTTCCGCCATTTTGAAATCTGACATCATTTTATTTTTTTGTGTCCTATAAAACTCGCAAATATCAATTTTCAAAAGGATCGGATAATTTTTACAAAAAAGTATATATGGCCGCCATTTTGAAATCTGACGTCATTTTATTTTTTTGTGTTCTATGAAACTCTCAAATATCAATTTTCAAAAGGATCTGATAATTCTTACAAAAAAGTACATATGGCCGCCATTTTTAAATCTGACACCATTTAATTTTTTTGTGTGCTATAAAACTCTCAAATATTAATTTTCAAAAGAATCGGATAATGTTTACAAAAAAGTACATATGGCCGCCATTTTGAAATCTGACGCCATTTTATTTTTTTGTGTTCTATAAAACTCTCAAATATTAATTTTCAAAAGGATCTAATAATTTTTAGTGTGCTTTATTTCCTTAGTCTGATTTTATTACATTTATCCGAAACATTACCGGAGAAAGACCTTTTGCCTGTGAAAATTCAAAAGTACGATTTGCACCTGGACGAAACTCGGGCCGGTCAGCTGGTTACCATAATATTGTATTGTCACCGGAGCTACACATGTGCGCAAAATTTCAACTCAATTGGATCATGGGAAGTGGGTAAAAATTCAAAAGTACGATTTACACCCGGACGAAAGCCGGGCCGGTCAGCTAGTTACCATAATATTGTATTGTCACCGGAGCTACACATGTGTGCAAAATTTCTACTCAATCGGATCATAGGAAGTGGGTGAAAATTCAAAAGTATGATTTACACCCGGACGAAAGCCGGGCCGGTCAGCTAGTTACCATAATATTGTATTGTCACCGGAGCTACACATGTGTCCAAAATTTCAACTCAATCGGATCACGGGAAGTGGGTGAAAATTCAGAAGTACGATTTACACCCGGACGAACCGGGCCGGTCAGCTAGTTACCATAATATTGTATTGTCACCGGAGCTACACATGTGTGCAAAATTTCAACTCAATCGATCGCAAGATTTGTAACAAATATACGGGATCAAGCTAAATAAAACCACCGTTTAAAAAACAAAGCATCTACTACCTACTTATTTTTGCGTGATGCCAGAACATACGTTTTTATTTGAGAATCAGTTCGGTTGCTTTTGCGTGATGCCAGAATATTTTAAAACTCGCAGTCGCATAAGAGGTTATTTACTTGAAAAAAAATCATGTAAATCGGATCAGTGGTTCTCGAGTTATAAGCGTACAAAGGGACATAGAGACAGAGAAAGTCAAATTGTTCGGGAAGGTATGATGAACGTCGAGAAATTTTGGTCCGATCCGTACGACGTCAATAATTAGTTACACGTCATTTTAATTCAGTAGGCCAGGGTTTTTAAACTTAAATTCAAACATCAGCAGTCAAAAAATTGAATAACTATATTGAAATAATGCAATATAAGACAGAGCATACGCTATCTTCCAATATCCATATCACACTGTGCAACAGACAAGGACAACCGAAACAAGTTCGCGATTTATTAGATTAAGTCGCATTTATTTAGTTTAATAATCATATAAATCTGTATAAAAAAACTGTTTTGACACAATATTATACATGAAATCTATCTAAAATTTTCTGCTCTTTCGTTTAAGACAGGTTTCGAATCGATCTGACTTAAATTGAGCAAACTATAAGCAAAAAACACCGTTTTTTCTAATTTGCTCCCCTCTGGGGCCAAAATTCAAAAATCGGGCGACGTTAGGATCAAATAGACCCCGAGAGGAATCGAACAAAAAAAAGTTTTTTAAAATCGGTTAACCCGTTTGGGCTGTACGACTGATACAAAAAATCCGTTACAGATTCACAGATTCACAGATTCACAGACAAAGCGAGTGTATATAGGCGCTTCTAGCTTCGCTAAGATCGCGCCTAAAAATGGCGGCCATATGTACTTTTTTGTAAAAATTATCCGATTCTTTTGAAAATCGGTATTTGAGAGTTTCATAGGACACAAAAAAATAAAATGACGTCAGATTTCAAAACGGCGGCAATATGTACTTTTTGTGTAAAAATTATCCGATCTTTTTGAAAATAGATATTGACGAGTTTTATAGAACGCAAAAAAATAAAATGACGTCATATTTTAAAATGGCGGCCATAGGTATATACTTCTTTGTAAAAATTATCCGATCCTTTTGAAAATTGATATTTGAGAGTTTAATAAAACACAAAAAAATAAAATGGCGTCATATTTCAAAATGGCGGTCAAATAATAACTTTTTAATTGTATTGTTTATATCTTTGATAAATTCGGTTTTATATACAATGCGTAAGAAACATAGCTTCTGTCGGGTATCTTACGACACCTCATGACTTTTTTTATTTAGCAGGTTCCGAGTTTCGCTTAATAGTCAATCGTTGCTATGGAAAATTGTTTAAAAAATTCACTGCACTATTTTTTCAATGTAATCGAATACATATTTTACATTAGGTCTTATGGCCATATCCTGCTACAAAATTGATGTTCTTAGTGTTATTTTCCCTATGTTCGGTAAAACCGTTTACACACAATACCTACATGAATATCGCGCCTTGTAATTCTTGAATTACTTGTATGCTCCAAAATTTTTTCTTTTGTGCAATTTACAATATATTTGGATTTGTATCGGATTTCCGATTGATATACAGGGTGTCCTCAAAGACACTAAACACACGCCTACCACATGGTCCTGAGACCAAAATAAGCCGATTTAAGCAAACTTACCTTCTTACAAAATTGCTTAGTTTGGGCGCTATACGTCCCTGAAGTTACAATTTTGAAATGGTTTTTTTTGTTATAAATTTAAAACGGCGTGTGCGATTTTGCTATAATTTGGCACGTTGACATAGTTTTATGGAACAAAAAAACCCATGTTAAAATTATGATTAATATTAATCCATAGGCGTAGAACTCGGGTTTTTTAATATTTGAACGTTTCAAATTTCTACGCCAATGGAAGAAAAGGGGTTTAAGTATAAAATTTAGAATCAGTAACTTATTTGCTACTCTTAATAAGACTCGATTACTCTCATGGTTTTTGAGAAATTTGTATTTTAATAATAAGGTAATCGATAATAATACGTTGATAATAATGAGTTGATCAATAAACAAATAAGATGGCCATGCGTTTTTCTGAGAATAAAATTGGAGATAATGAAGAAGTTATGCACAGAGTAAATTAATTTTCTTCGTCGTATAAATCTTTGTATGCGTAAAAATGGTGGACCCTTTGACCACTTTTTATGATATATTTATTTATTTCTATTTATGTTTTAGTAGCTTTACTTCATTTTGTAAAAATTACTGCGAATTATTAAAATACAAATTTCTCAAAAACCATGAGAGTAATCGAGTCTTATTAAGAGTACCTTTTTTGTAGCAAATAAGTTACTGATTCTAAATTTTATACTTAAACCCGAGCTTAAACCCCTTTTCTTCCATTGGCGTAGAAATTTGAAACGTTCAAATATTAAAAAACCCGAGTTCTACGCCTATGGATTAATATTAATCATAATTTTGACATGGGTTTTTTTGTTCCATAAAACTATGTCAACGTGCCAAATTTTAGCAAAATCGCACAAGCCGTTTTAAATTTATAACAAAAAAACGATTTCAAAATTGTAACTTCAGGGCCGTATAGCGCCCAAACTAAGCAATTTTGTAAAAAGGTAAGTTTGCTTAAATCGGCTTATTTTGGTCTCAGGAACATGTGGTAGGCGTGTGTTTAGTGTCTTTGAGGACACCCTGTATGTATGTATTATATTACAATGGATTGCATTGTAAGATAACCATTTCAATATAATATTTTGAATTTGATTTGCCATTGATACGATATAATTTTTGATGTGATTCATGTAAACAGTCATTTCTATTTTTTTTTTTTTTTTGAATAAAAACAGAAAATATGCTAGACTTTTTATTTCTTTTATGTTTTGTTTTATTTTTGTCGTACGTGCTTGAACCCTGGCTCCGGCGAGCAGGTCCGTCCCGACGCATAAAAACGACAACTGTCGCACCCTTAACGTCTTATCTTTGATTTACCATTGTGAAACTAGCTTTAAAAAAAACTTAAACATAAATGGGACAGTTTTAGGTAAAATTTATTAGTGGTAAATATTTTTACCTAATTTTTTTTTATTGTCCGTTTGGATGGTTTTTCTTGAAAAAGGGGATGACGCCGTAGCCCCCGGTCGTGGCTACATATCTCAAAACATTAGTTAGGATCTCAACTTTTCATCATAAAATGCAAGTTATTTTTCGTACAAGGCTGTATTTAAGCTAAACGAAGAAATTTGATAAACTAAACACTGAAAATGTAGCAGAAATACGAATCTGATAAAAATATGTATAGAATCTTTTTTGTAGAGAATTTAGTTAAATATAATTTTGGGTAGAACTATTTTTGTCGTATAGAGTTAAAAGAAAGTGATGGATCCGGTAAAACCTGATATTCGTCCCTTTCTCAACCCGCCAAGGGAGTAGCGCACTTCGTTGGAAGGAGAAATTTTAGGATTTATTGAGGACACCCTAAGGGACCATCATGTAAAAAAATTCTTGTAGGAATTTTTTCCAATGTTCGTTCATTACTTATATCGACTTAGCGTCTGGTCTATGTTATTTGTTTTATTTTATTTATTGAGCAAATTGAGTACCTACAATGCTAATTATTATAGTTTATCCTATAACTGCTAAATAAATGTGTGTATTTAAAATTTGTAGGCAATAATACGTGGATTTTTGGAAGAATTTTCTGATCCCGTCAGAGAACTAGGTGATCCTATGGTAAATGCTGCAGTGGAACTTTATGGACGCATAGCACTAGATTTATTGCCAACGCCATCCAAATCACACTATGTGTTTAATCTGAGAGATTTATCCAAGTGTGTGCAAGGTATTTTGCAAGCAGATGGAGGTACGCTTCGTGAAGGAAGTCAAATGCATAGGTATACGTGAATAATTTAAACCACAATATATTCGAATAATTAGATATAGCCTACATCCATTTTCTCACGTAGGCAATGAAACGTAAACAGACACGTTGACAAAAACTGTCACTTTTTGGCTTTTAATGGAAGGCTTTTTGAAAATCTTTATTAGGTAGTCCAGTCATTTGTACCTTGCATAAGATGAGGTAGAGAATTTTTTGTATTTGTATAATATATTAGTGCCAAGCCGGAAAAACCAAGTTTTTCTGATTTCAACATAATATTCTGCTTTATATGTATTTTTTAGAGTTCCGTACTGGAACGCTATAATAATAATAATAATAGATGGTTGAAATTTTCACAGAATATGTTAGACCAAGAACCGGGCGTTAATATATGAAGCTCATTTGTGACAGGATGAAATTTTCAGGGACGGTAGTATTAATTATGACAAAGAAAAAGCACTAGGATTGCCCAGTCAAATCCTGGTGCGACGGTCGGGATAAGCCACTTCCGGTGCAAAATGTCAATTTTTATATGTATATGTATAAATTGAAACAGCTCAAAATTACAAAGTCGCCCTTAGTCCAACATGGTAACCATAGTTTTTAAGAAAATGACATTTCGAAAATTATAAATTGTTAATAACTGCTCAAAATTGGATAAAATATAATAGTTAAATCCTGTATTGGATGATGTAAATTATTTTCTAATTTAACTGGCATAAAGAGATACCTTTATTAAAAAATATATATTAAATATATATATATATATTAAAAAATACATACAAAGCAACTACTTTAAATTACCTTTTGTTTAAATATGTTTACATATTATTGTAAAAAAAAAATTAATATTTTGATAGCACGTTAATATAAGTATGCTTAGAATAAGTAATTTAATAATAATTCATAAAATGTTATTGCCTTTGTTCGGATACATTTTTGAATAGTTTTATGTTCCTATAGTAAATTATATTGAAACTCATGTTGATCACTCACGTATCTAATATGACAAAATTAAAAAACCGGTTGATTTATAAATCAAAATTTTTATTATGGCAATGTTTCAGCAACCATTTTGTTGCCTTCTTCAGGCCTAAAATTACATAATTCTAATAATATAATTTTAGGCCTGAAGTAGGCAACAAAATAGCTGCTGAAAAGTTGCTATAGTGAAGATTGACAGTTCTAACTCACAAATCAACCGGTTTTTTCTTTTATTATAGTAAATTATTATTATTTTCCATTTTTTCATTATATATTTGCTTAGTTAACTTTATAATAAATAACAATATTTTTGTATACCTGCGTTTATTTAAAATTAATAAACTAATGTTCAATAGGTACATTGATTTTCGTTAAAACTTCATACAAAATATTTCTAATTATAATAATTTTGATTAAGTTGAATTTTAAGAAAAAATATTAATCGAATTTCAGTAAAGTCAAATGCTTCAATTAATTTTTAGCGTCAAACCAAATTTAAAATCACAAACAAAAATCAACCTTTTTTCTCTTTTCGAAACAAACCCCAAACCACCTTTTTTAAAACTTTTATTACAGGTTACTACGACCTTCAAGTAAATATACTAATTTATATAAGAGGTGCACGTTGAATTACGTTGAAAAATAAAAGTAAAAAATGTCTACACTAAAATATATAAATTCTTGGGGAAGTTGTCAATACCAGATTCAGGTAATTCCTGAGTCATTCTACGGATATGAGTTAGAAACCAAATGCGTTGAAAACATAAAGTTATACATAATTAGACATGCGTATGAATGTTTGCCAAACACAAAGCCGATAACTCATTTCAGAAAGGTTACAATATATACATATACATATATACATAATTTTAATTGACAGCTTTAAAAATGTCAAAAAACAAATATAATTTATAAGTTTTCAATGTGTTAACCAAAATTTCCTTAGGCAACCCTATGTATTTCAATACAGCTCTTCGAGATCTACAATATGGCGTCAATTGTATGCTGTCATATAATGAGGAAAGATAATTATGAGCTAATGAAATATGTATATTTTGCACCGGAAGTGAGCTCATCCCGGCCGTCGCACCAGGATTTGACGAGGCAACCCTAGCGCTTATTCTTTGTCATACTAAATACTACCTTCCCTGAAAATTTCATCCCGTCACAAATGAGCTATATAAATTTACGCCTGGCTCTCAACCTATGTGTTATTATGGCGAATATTCTAACAAATAATAAAAAAAAGGGTGTGGGTCGCGGGACCCTCGACAGATGTGAAACATTTTTATAGCATGAATCTTTTATTTACTGAACTTGACAAATTTATCAAAATAAAATCTAGCCTATATCACTTAGGGATAGTGTAGCTTTCTATTAGTAAAAGAATTTTTTAAATCGGTTCAATAGTTCCAGATATAATAATTTATGATTTATTACAACGCCGCGAGACATTCTCCCCCTGCGAAGATAATAAGTGATTGAATTTTTAGAATCACTGAATTAATTTCGATAAAAATTATAGTTAATCGTTAACTTAAAGTTCACCTTAAAATAAAACTACATATCATTTTGTTAGGCCCTCAGGAAGCAAAATAATCCCGTTATGTAAAATCGAGGGGGAGGAAACCGCGGGTACTTAAATAAGAAAAACTATAAATCGTAGACAAAAAATGTTTATACAAAAGTTGTAGATAATTTCACCCTCTACAAGACTGATAATAACCATTTTTTACAAAAAATGGAACGGAACCGAGAAATTCACAAAAAACCGTCTATCGTGAACTTGAACCTCGAATATCTGGCAACGCCGGCACGATATCGATGAGGACTTTTTACACGTTTTTTAAAACACCATAACGAAGGTATATAAAAAAAATCAGCTAACTGGGAATTATTCTGCAGATGGGTCGTTTCGATGTCTAAAATTACTGGAGTAGTAAACATTGATGTCAGATTACGATATCGATCATAACGCATTTCAACAATGTTTTGTTGTCTTATTTCAGTAGAAAGTAAATTATTGTTTTCATTAATCACAGATTATTTTATCACGAATGCTTACGAGTGTTTCATGACCGATTGATTTGCGTTGAAGATAAGAGTTATTTTTATCAGTTAATGAAAGAAGTATGCAGTCGTACATTTGGAACACCAATTTTAACGCTTCCTGACGATAAGATAATTACAAATCCGCCAATTCTATTGTTTGGTGACTTTATGCGTTTTGGAGCTTCTAAAGAAGATCGTATTTATGAAGAAATTAAAGAAATAGATAAATTAAAAGCGATGTTACAGGTACCAGTTTTATTTATTTTCCATATCAGTTGTTACCGTTAAAACTCAAAAGTAGTAAAAAAACAACAACAGTGGGGTGTATAAGTATTTAAAGAACATTATTTTTGCTATAGTCTTTTTAGTGTATTTGCCATATGGCACATACACTATTGGCGTCGGTCGGATGGCGGGACCTAGGGGTCGGACCAAAATTTCTCGACGTTTCGTAGCCTCCTGAACACTTTGGCACCATTTTTGGAAATGTCTGTTTATATATGTACCGTGCGAGATTTTTCAAAGCGTACATAGGCTGTTTCACAATTTGAAATCGTGGTATAGATATTGTTAGAAACTATGGAAACGAATGTTTTTATTTACAATTTATTATTATTGAGGTGTCAAAATAAATTTTATAAACTCAGAGATTTATTTAATATTTTTTCTATAAAAAATGTACACCGTGGAAGAAGAGGTTCTTATGTACAATTTGTATTCTGGAGGAAATAGTTGTGGGCACATCTCTGCGTTATTTAGTGTGCAGTTTCCAGGCAGACCAGTATCTTGCATACCACGGTCTATACCACGATTTTAAATTGTGAAACAGCCTATGTACGCTTTGAAAAAACTCGCACGGTATATATATTTATATATTTGGATATACAGTGTGTCCACAGACATCCTCAACATAGGTATCTCCGTTGTTATGGGAGATAGAGATTTGGTTAAATGAGACAAAATGTGCAGAATCTCCAGTACTACTACCCTGCGTAGTCAAACTTTCCATATTTTGCTTGGTTCGCGACCGACAATTGAAAAACGAGATTTACCCATTTTCGTTTTTTGTTTATAACTCGCTTATTAAGTAAGTTAGAAAAAAAATATTTTCACTTTCTTAAGGCCCTTTTTAATGAAGATTTCAAATCTCTATTCATATTTTTATTTACTTTTATAGTTTTAGAGATACTTGTATTAACTTTGTTTTTTTAAATACACGTCAAAGATGGCCATGACACCATTCGAAAGAGATTTTTTTTCTCTTTAATTTGATATCAGGGTTGATGGATTTATTTTCAAAAATAACAGAGTTATACGTAAAACACTGATTTTTAATAGTAGGCTATGCAAAATTAATTGATAAAACACAAGAAGGCTTAGCAAACAGTTGAAATTCGCGTTGGCTTAGTAAACGGCTGTTTTGTTTTAGCTGTCAAAGTGTAGTTTGTTGCTAATTTGTCAGTTTACTAAGTGATTTATTAAATTTACTTTTGTTATCGTGGGGCCATATTGTAACAATGAAAAATTTGATATGTTATCTTGTTACATTCTATGTCACAAAAATTCGACCAGAGCTGCAGAAATGTACTTCGATCAGTATCCAGAACGAAGACAACCTCATTCGTCTATTTATAGAAACTTACGTGTAAATTTAATAAACTATGGATCAATTAAAAAGCCGTTTACTAAGTCAACGCGAATAAGTGAAGAAGACAAAACTACTGTTTTACGATCAATTGTTGAAAATCGATTATTTTTCATTGTTACAAAATGGTTCCATGATAACAAAAGTAAATTTAATAAATCACTTAGTAAATCACTTAGCAACAAACTACACTTTGACAGCTAAAACAAAACAGCCGTTTACTAAGCCAACTCGAATTTCAACTGTTTGCTAAGCCTTCTTGTGTTTTATCAATTAATTTTGCATAGCCTACTATTAAAAATCAGTGTTTTACGTATAACTCTGTTATTTTTGAAAATAAATCCATCAACCCTGATATCAAATTAAAGAGAAAAAAAATCTCTTTCGAATGGTGTCATGGCCATCTTTGACGTGTATTTAAAAAAACAAAGTTAATACAAGTATCTCTTAAACTATAAAAGTAAATAAAAATATGAAAAGAGATTTGAAATCTTCATAAAAAAGGGCCTTAAGAAAGTGAAAATATTTTTTTTCTAACTTACTTAATAAGCGAGTTATAAACAAAAAACGAAAATGGGTTAATCTCGTTTTTCAACTCTCGGTCGCGAACCAAGCAAAATATGGAAAGTTTGACTACGCAGGGTAGTAGTACTGGAGATTCTGCACATTTTGTCTCATTTAACTAAATCTCTATCTCCCATAACAACGGAGATCCCCATGTTGAGGATGAGTCTGTGGACACACTGTATATATACATATATATACATGTGTGCGGGCTATAACTTTCGAAAGAGTTAATTGATTTTGACGAAATTTGGTAGGCACGTTGAAATCCATCACCGCACGAAGCCTATTTAAAATGGGCCCAATAGGACCATTTTAAGGGTGGTTTTTAGGGGTTGAAAAATGTTTTTGGGCCCAAAAATGCCGAAAAAATTCTCAGAATCGTTTCAAAATTGAAATTTAACCCTTTAGTAACGATTAAAATGTACTGCTAAAATTTTAATAAAATCGGCCCGACAGGACCGGACTTACAAATTTTATGAAAACACTAGTTTGCGGATAGTGCTTTACTTACTGAAGGGTGTATATTTAATTTGGTGCCGAGGTTGCATTGATAAAAATATTAAAATTAAGAAAAAAAATATTATTTTAAGGGATGTATTAAGGGGTTAAATTTTTTATTTTGTCCAAAAACAAACATAATAAAGCCACAATGTCAGTATTAGCAAATACACTATATTGTCGGCAGGGTTTTGGTACTGCGACCCGAGTTTTTAGTGTATTTGCCATATGGCACATACACTATTGGCGTCGGTCGGATGGCGGGACCTAGGGGTCGGACCAAAATTTCTCGACGTTTCATAGCCTCCTGAACACTTTGGCACCATTTTTGGAAATGTCTGTTTATATATGTATATATATATTTATATATTTATATATTTATATATTTATATATATATATGTGTGCGGGCTATAACTTTCGAAAGAGTTAATTGATTTTGACGAAATTTGGTAGGCACGTTAAAATCCATCACCGCACGAAGCCTATTTAAAATGGGCCAAATCGGACTATTTTAAGGGTGGTTTTTAGGGGTTGAAAAATGTTTTTGGGCCCAAAAATGCCGAAAAAATTCTCAGAATCGTTTCAAAATTGAAATTTAACCCTTTAGTAACCATTAAAATGTTCTGCTAAAATTTTAATAAAATCGGCCCGACAGGACCGGAGTTACAAATTTTATGAAAACACTAGTTTACGGATAGTGCTTTACTTACTGAAGGGTGTATTTAATTTGGTACCGAGGTTGCATTGATAAAAATTTTGAAATTAAGAAAAAAAATATTATTTTAAGGGATGTATTAAGGGGTTAAATTTTTTATTTTGTCCAAAAACAAACTTAAGTTCACATAATAAAGCCACAATGCCAATTAGCAAATACACTATATTGTCGGCAGGGTTTTGGCACTGCGACCCGAGTTTTTTTATAATATTACACTCTTACGACTGTGCAACTAATAAAAATTAAATTTCTCAAAAAAATTAGGGGATAATATAGATGGAGAGCTGTCGACGGTTTTTCTCAAGTGTCTGCGTAAGAAAAAACAATATTAAAAATAACTGTATACGTGTTCCCCATTTGAGATGGATTCTCTTAAGTATTAACATAAGACAAAATAATATTAACATTCTCTTTATAAGTGTTCTCCTTTTGAGAATCTGTAAGTTTGGCAGCCTTTCTCCCTTGCATTTGAGGTGTTTTATTGTAACTGAAATTTTTTATTTCAATGCTAGGAATATTTGGATGATTATAATTTAATGACAAATAAAGATATGAGACTAATATTCTTTATGGATGCAATAGAACATTCTACGCGACTAGCGCGTATTTTAAGAGCAGAAAGAGGCAATGGTCTTCTTGTCGGAGTTGGTGGAATGGGCAAACAAAGTTTAACTCGATTAGCATCACATTTAAACGGATATCGGTAAAAATGTTATTTATCAATATATATTAATGGTATTTTGCGTTTTCCGAAATAAACTTATTTGTAGTTTATTAATTATAATTGGTATCCCTGTTTAATGTTTATAGCTGTTCACAAATAGAGCTGACTAGAAACTATGACCACACTTCATTTTTTGAAGATTTGCGAAAAATGTATTTTAATGCTGGTTGCAAGAATGAAGATACCGTGTTTTTGTTTACTGATACTCAAATTGTTCAAGAAGAATTTTTAGAAGATATTAATAATATATTAAACACAGGTACATAATAAAATAAAAGTAAAAAAAAAACTAAATCCTGGCTACGTAAAAGAAGTAAACAAGCTTACAATATGAAAGTTAGTTAGTTCTATAATTACTATGGTCATTAGCGTCTAATCCAATATGAAAAGTAGTCGGGCCAAAAAGATTTTTGTTCTAGTGTCATCTAGCACACTAAAACTTCTGGTAATATATTTTTGCCCAACTACGTTTCATATTGGATAGACGCTAATGACCATAGTTATAGACCTAACTAACTTTTATATTAAAAGCTTTTAAGTATAAAAATATCTCAAAAATAACATATTAAAACGTCAATCTTAAAAAAATACCGTAACAGAAAAATAAAACCCACCCCATTTAAAGAGGTTTGGCTATTGCTTGCAAGGATAACAATAAAATCGTATTGCATTTTGTTTGGGTAGACTTAAAGGGTTATTTTGACAAACTCTGAAGCTTAAGAAAATACTGATGATGGAAGGTCCAACAGTTCTCCAACTATAAAATTAGTAAGAACTTTTTGAAATATAAACAGTGAATCAGTTAGAAAAAATGGTGTCTGGGTCAAAAATCCAATATAAAAAACCAATGCATAAAAATAATAATTCAGTCCATTGATTTTTAGGTGACGTACCAAATTTATTTGAAAGCGATGAATACGAAAAAGTCATTACTGGTTCTCGTGATGGAGCCAAACAAGCAGGCGTAGCAGATAGCCGAGACGCAATCTATGATTTCTTTATCAGTCGAGTTAGGTCCAATCTTCATATAGTCATATGTATGAGCCCTGTGGGTGATGCATTTAGGTTTGTTGTGAACAATTTATGATTATTTTCCAATAAATTAACAATCAATTCAAGATACAAATATAATTATACCTACATACATACTCTGTCTTGTACGGTCTTCTATCATCAAGTTCAGGGGTGAACTTCCCATCACCACCTGCAGTGTATTGCTAGAAACAGTCGTAAATGCGCTACACACCCTGATCAGTATTTTCCGTTGTGTCATACTTCCGTTCTATCATTTGTTAGTATTTCTTCTTTCCTGTGGCCTTTCTCCATACAGGTGCACCGTATTACTAGTATCTAGTATTGAGTATACGACTGATGCGATGAGGCATTAATCGTCGCAGGCTATCCGCCACTGTCTGTACTATAGTCGCTGTTTCACGTAGTGAGCCATTCGCAATGCGCATGTTTCTGTTGAATACGACGCCAAGGTACCTTCTGCAGTGTCTCTGTTGTCGTTATTTCGGTGTCTTTTACTTCAATTTCCACCCTAAAAATCTTTCTCCTCCCTATTAGTATGATGGCCTGCAGTGATCCAAGTGCAGATCCCCGCGTAACTCCTCTGGTTATAATCATCTTAGCCTTCTTTCCTACAATCAATTCTCGTTCACTTAGGTAGCTGCACACCGGGTAGGTTACTTGATAGTTGATATACATTATACAGTTTATCGTTAACTTACCTTCTAATTAGTTTCCTAGCTTAGTTCGTACCTTCCCCGTACTCTTAATATTCTCTAGAATCGTAGCGATTGAGACGGCTTCAGACGCTAATGACCTCTGTTGTCGAGCGTCTATAATCCACAATTCTTCTTCGATTGAGACTGACTATGGAATGCCTTTCAATATTTCTGTACTGGTGACTCTAAAATAGTAGGTATAAAGGCATTCATATGTTTTTTTAGGGTTCCGTACCTCAATAAGAAAAAATGGAACCCTAATACGATCACTCGTTTGTCCGTCTGGCTGGCTGGCTGGCCGGCTGGCTGGCTGGTTGGGTATCCGTCTGTCAAGACCCATTTTCTCAGGAATGGATAGAGATATCAACTTGAAATTAATATGAAATACTAAGGTCTACGCTTCCTTAGGGGTGCAAAAAAGCTTCTAAGTCAACGCAATCAAAAGATACGACCATTTTGTCACCTATTTTGATACTCGCAAATTCACTCATCAAAAACCTATAGGGTCCTTCCCGTTGACCTAGAATCATGAAATTTGGCGAAAAACAGGGTCTCGCAGCAAAAGTAAAGGGAAAAATCCGAAAATCACAAAAAGTTAAAATTAAAGGGGGTTCTATACCTATTTTGATATTCTCAAACTCATTCATCAAAAACCTAAAGGGTTCCCGTTGACCTAGAATCATGAAATTTGGCAAAAAGCGAGGTCTCGGAGCATAAGTTAAGTGAAAAATCCGAAAATCACAAAAGTGAAAATTAAAGAGGGTCCTATATCTATTTTGATATTCGCAAACTCACTCATCAAAAACCTAAAGGGTACTTCCCGTTGACTTAGAATCATGAAATTTGGCAAAAAGCAAGGACTCAAAACACAAGTAAATGGAAAAATCCGAAAATCATAAAAAGTAAAAATTAAAGGGGATCCTTTACCTATTTTTATATTCGCAAAATCACTCATCAAAACCTATAAGGTACTTCCTGTTGACCTAGAATCATGAAATTTAGCAAAAAGCAAGGTCTCGCAGCACAAGTAAAGGGAAAAATTCATAATAAAAAATAAAAATTAAAGGTGGTCTCGACACAAAAAACGGTAAACCTTTTAAAGGCTGTGTCTTTGGAACCGTAACATGTAGCAGGTTGAAATTTTCACAGAATATGTTCGCCTAATTTAATTGTAACGTTACGGAACCCTCGTAGCGTGAGTTCCACACGCACTTGACCGCTTTTTTTTAAATTTCGTAACTTTTCTTCCATTTAGATACAGCATATTATGATACATCAAAATATGAATCATAATATTCGTAAAATTCAAAGATGTCGAAATCCAACATAACGTCCTTAAGAAAAACCAAAGTTAATGTATTCGATATAAAAAATTTAAACTTACACCATTTAAAATGTCTTAAAAAGTTATTCGAAAATGGTTCAAGTAATTTTTAAGTATCTTAATAAATAATAAAATAGCTGCCAAGTGCGTGTCGAACCACGCACAGCGAGGGGTTCCGTAGTCGGGAAAACGTATCCGCCATGTTGGATTTTTAACGATTTTTCATTTTTCTCGTAATTATCACTATTCACTAACACTATCTATGTTCCAAATTTCAATGCTCTGCTCGATCGGAAGTGTCCTAGGTTTTATTTCGTGCCAGAATCCGCCATGCTGGATTTTTAGTCCACCATGTTAAATTTTCATTGATTTATGATTTTTTCCATAATAGTTCAGTCAACGAAGATCCGAAATTGGCAAATAAACGCAATAAATCGTGTAGTCTGGATTATTATTTTAAGTGGTAGGGGTGACCCCCAGGTATAATATACTAAAAGTCTCCAGCCGGGGATGCAAGCTTTGGGTGGGAGGAAGGTGAAAAGGTTCCATTTTTTGGTTTTTCGTAAATATCTCGAAAACTAAGCGTCCTAGAAAAAAAACTCTTCATAAATAATGAATCTGATTAAATTTCCTACAAAATGGTATATTATTTTTTTTTTAGGAGCATTACAAAGAGAGAGTCGGGGGTTGGAAAAGTCAAAAATTAATGTTTATTGTCCATTTTACCTATAGTAGGGAACCTAAGGGGTCCAACCTTGGACTTTTTCCTGCTGAGATGAAACTTGACACGATTCAACTGCATGCCTATAGGTAACATTATTAAGAAGTGGTGCCCCCCGGCCGGACGTGCAGGGGCCGGTTGCCTACTGTTCAGGGGCAAATTATTGCAACAGTCTGTATCTCTGGAAGAAATCGTCCGAGAACAAAAATGAGGATACCGTTGGCCTCGGCAGACACAGGGCAACCTTTTTGGACTCAGGAGGCGTCCGTAGGTCGGTATATGCAGCGAAAAAACCACTGAAGATAGAAACGTGAAATTTGGACAAGAGGTTTCTTTTGTGACAAAAATAGCCACTAAGAAAGGATTTTTCGAAATTCAACTTCTGACGGAGTCAAAAGGGGGCGTAGAGTTATTTGGCAAAATTTTCATATCTCACATCTCGTTAAGGTGAGAGGTATTTGTATTGCTCCTAAAAAAATTGATATACCATTTTGTAGGAAATTTAATCAGCTTTATTATTTATGAAGTTTTTTTTCTAAGACGCTTGGTTTTCGAGATATTTACGAAAAACCAAAAAATAGGACCTTTTCACCCCCCTCCCGCCCAAATCTCGCATCCCCCGGCTGGGATTTTTGGTATATTATACCTGGGGGCAGTGGCGGCGCGTGAACATTTTAAATGGGTGTTCTGCAGAGTCAACCTGGAGATTGGAGTAGCCCCCCCCCCTAATGAGGGAAACTCGAAATAAAAATTCAAAAATACATTTGACGCAATTTTTAAGTGTATTTTTTGATCTGAATAATTTGTCTATACATTATACAATGATTTCGCTAGCGCTAAAATCGTAAATAAAGTGATTTTTATAGCAATATTTATTATTGCATTAAAAAAAAGTGTGTGTGTGTGTGTGTGTACTATGTACGCACGCCAGAAGCTATACATCTTTTACGTAACAAAACAAAAATAACTCCAAAAATTTTATCCCGCGTGCTAGTACTAAACATTAATTGTAAAAGACGATAAAATAATAAAATAAAGATATTAAATAAATTAATTTAATTTAATAAATTATTAAATATATTTATTTATGATATTTATATCTAATTATTTAATAAAAAAAAATGTACGTTTGTCTTGAGATTTGAACCAGAGACCTATTGGTTGTAAAGCCACTACGTTACCCGTTACAATACGGAGACATCTAATTCCATTGCTATATAATACGGTTACCGTGTGTACGTATGCCAACAGACTAACTGTACGTTCTGCGAACCTAAATTGCTTAGTTACGCGTACAGATCTGTCTCATTTTTTACTCTCTTTAACACATTTATTTTGGTGCAAAATATAATGCAGAACGTGTCACGTGCGTAGCGAGTTTAGTACGGCTGCGGACGGTTTATAGAATATAGGCCCCGTGGCATGCCGTCATTTATAATAATGCTATGTGATGGCTTCATAATTATGAAATTAAAACATATTATGCAGATTTATAATACAATTTTTTTAGATTTATAATACAATTTTTTTTTTAATTGTGCGTTATTTTCTGGCAGTGCGGCAGCTCTACAGCTCTCATAGAGGAGCCGCCACTGCCTGGGGGTCACCCCTACCACTTAAAATAATAACCCAGACTACATGATTTATTGCATATATTTTTGTTTCGTTGACTGAGCTAATAATTATCACCTTAAACACTATCTATGTTCCAAATTTCAAACCTCTTGCTCGATTGAAAGTACCCTAGATTTATGATGATCTATCCTCAGAAATGCCACCCGTAATTTGTTTTTGTAATTTTACTACACCATTGTATAGCGGTTCATAGAAGACATCTACATTCCAAATTTCATCTATATTGTGCCAATAGTCTCCGAGTAAAATAGCTGTGACATACGGACAGACATACAAACAGGACTAAATTATAAGGGTTCCGTTTTTGCCATTTGGCTATGGAACCCTAAAAAAGTTATGGCCCGTTTTCAAAAACGCAAATTTTCAGGGTTTTCTATATTCATAGTGTCTCAAAATTCACTTTTTTCAACGGAATGATTATGAGCATAACGTTATGCACTACTTTTCCCATTTAACCGACTTTTTATGTCCACTAATAAGAAAGATAATCATGTTAACCAACGTCATCTGGGACACACTGTAACATCTATACAATTTAATGAATAGATTAACACCAAACAATAAATGTTCGTATTATTAGCATTATACTTAAATTTATTTACATTACCATCATCATTGATGTCATTTTAGACGACGCTGTCGAATGTTTCCTTCCTTGGTTAATTGTTGTACTATTGATTGGTTTGTGAAATGGCCACAGGAAGCTCTGTTGTCAGTAGCGAAACGATCACTGGCGCCGATTGGAGGTGACAAACTAACTAAGCCGTTAGCAGATATGTGCTACTTGATACATGCTGTAAGTGCATTAAAATAATCTTTAGTTAAAAAAAATAATAATTGTCTAATCAGCTATCAAAATAATTTCTCTAAAACTTAAAAATCGAATATTTTCTCAACTAAAAACGTTAAAAAAGCAACCAAATTTTATATCGGTTCAGCTCATAATTTTTAAATTGGTTAATTCATGCTATAGGTCTTGCAGTACAGTAGATATAGATATAGATATATACAGATATATATATATATAGATGTAGATATATACAGGGTGGTGACCGTGACTGCTGCAAATAGGGCTTGAGAACAGTCGAGCGTGTAGCAATGCTGTTGTTTACATGGCGTTGCTATGGTTCCTCTATTACAATTCCCCAGTTCCCGGGTTCTAGCCCGAGAGCTGGTAAAAGTGTCAATTAGATTTTCAATTTATTATTAAAAAATAATGAATTGAAAATATGAATTGGTGCTAGGCCCAAATAACCTTAGCTGTTGGTATGATCTTTAAAACACACAACTGCTGCACATAGGGATTTAACCCGTAAAATCAAACTTTCGCCATTTCCTGCTTCCCTAATTATTTTAGGAAAAATATCTTCATATAATAGTTTTAGAACATAAAATTCTGCATCTAAATCATTAAACAAAATTAATTTTGCATGCTTTGTAACAGCATAAATTTGATATGAAAATGTCAAAATTACCTCAAAAATAGCTATGGAACTTGAACAAAATGATTAGAAATCATTCTGACAGCTAAAACGTCATCATTTTGTGCAAGTTCCATGGCTATCGCTATCTGTTTTTGAGGTAATTTTGACATTTTCATATAAAACTGCCGTTACAAAACATGCAAAATTAATTTTGTATGATTTAGATGCAGAATTTTATGTTTTAAAACTTTTCTTTGAAGATATTTTTTCTAAAATAATTAGGGAAGCAGGAAATCGCGAAAGTTTGATTTTACGGGTTAAATCCCTATGTGCAGCAGTCACGGTCACCCCTTTATGTAAATAAATAGGTGATAGGTGGAACTGATTCCCACAAAGACGGGGATTGAATTTTTTAGTTCGTTGTTAGTATCTTTTTAAGAAACTAGAAATCTAGAAAAATCTGAACGTACAAAATGCGTTTTTTTGACCGTCATCTTGAAAAAATATCAAAAATTTAAAAAAATCATAAAAAAATCATGTGTGGTATCAAAAAATGTTTCAAACAAAAAATGTTTGCCGTAAAATTGTCCACATTTTTTGTTCCAAATATTTTTTGATAAAAGTAGCTGCTAAGACAGAAATTAAATTTCTTATTGTTGAAAATATCCACTGTTAAAGTTACGTAACACTTTTTGAACTTTTGGCTTTGAACGCGAAGTACTCTAGTAACAAGCGTATTTAAGAAATATTAATTTCGCATACAAGGGTTATATAGTCCTATCGAACTGCGTCGAAAAATTTGGAAAATCTGGTTGAGATCACCCAAGGTAGTATTTTTGAGGTGGAATTGGAACACTTGACGCGAAGTGCTCTAGTAACAAGTGTGTTCAAGAAATAAAAAAATCTTATATGGTGGCCCTATATTCATGGGCTATCTGACTGTGTCGAAATCTGCAAGGGGCCACCCTATAGAAGCAATTTTTCCAAGATCTTACTTTTTTACCTCAAAAATTTTATCTTGAGAAAATTGCTTCTGTAAAGTGGCCCCTTGCAGATTTTCCAAATCTGTCGACACAGTTAGATAGCCCATATATACGTTTTTATATATCTTGAACACACTTTTTACTAGAGCACTTTGCGTCAAGTAATAAAATTTTACGTTAAAAAGCACTATGTTGGAAAAATTGCTTCTGTAGGGCGCCTGCTTTCAAATTTTCCTGATTTTTAGAAACAGTTAGGTAGCCCATGAATAGGCCTCTAACCTCCTCTATGGCGATTAAATATTTCTTGAACATACTTTTTACTAGAGCACTTCGCGCCAAGTATTCCACCTCAAAAAAACTGCCATTTTCCAAATTTTTTCGACGCAGTTCAATAGCTCATGAATAGGTCTATATAACACTTGTATGCGAATTTAACATTTCTTAAATACTCTTTTTACTAGAGTACTTCGCGTTCAAAGCCAAAATTTCGAAAAGTATTACGTAAATTTAACAGGGGATATTTTCAACAATAAGAAATTTAATTTCTGGTTTAGCGGCTACTTTTATCAAAAAATATTAGGAACAAAAAATGTGGACAATTTTACGGCAAATATGTTTTGTTTGAAACATTTTTTGATACCACACATGATTTTTTTTAATTTTTGATGCTTTTCAAGATGACGGCAAAAAAACCGCATTTTGCAGACTCAGATTTTTCTAGATTTTTAGTATATCAAAAGGATATCAACAGCGAACTAAAAAATTCGACTAATGACCAGTCCTATACTTCCCACCTAGTAAATATTTGCAAAAATTAAACACTCTATTTTTATTCTTTGAAAAAAAGCATGGCCCTCTTTTTTGTTTAGTGATCTACTGATGGCTAGCTTAATATAGCAAAAATCATGGTTACCTTGATTTACGTACAATTTTTATTTTTTTTAGTAAAATATTTTTTTCTCGAAAACTACATTTTAGAGAAAAAAAATATTTACATTTTTTCATATTATAACATGTAGAATTCATTTATATTTTGTTTTACCTGTGTTAATACGTGACATTTAGAACGTTTTCTTTAATATCTCCGGATCCACTGAACCGATTTGACTCAAAATCTAATCAGATCTAAGTTAAAGGATGATAAACACAATAGAACAATCGGAATGGCCGTATGTTGTTCCATTTTTACGATATCGAAGGCGAAAAATTGCCCACATATACACACACATACAGACATCAGTCAGAAAATGATCTTAAACGATTGCTAGGGTCTCAAAACGTGAAGATCTGTTAAAATCTCGAAATATTTTTTTCGGGCTAAATCCATTACTTCCCTACCATAGTAGAGGTGGGAAGTAAAAATTCAATCCCCGTCTTTGTGGGAATTAGTTCCACCCAAAAATCTACATCTACGGTACTATTGATGAAGAACAAACAAACACGCAGATTTGATCGCATTACTATCGGTTTTGATAGAAACCTTATCCTACCTACACTAGGCATGTCAACAATATTATTGTAATATTACGTATTATGTGATTTAAAATACTCACCTCCCTTCTATATTATCATATAAATAAACGATAGCATATTTTGTTCCTATAAAATCATGACTTTTAAATCTGTATTTCACGGAATAGATTTTTATTATTTTACATTGTAGAGTGTTGAAGAAACCACTGAACGCTTTTACAACGAGATGCGGAGATATTATTATACAACCCCCAGTAGTTATTTAGAGCTTTTAAAGTTATTTGCTGCAATGCTTGAAAAAAAGAAAGAAAAAACTATTATGATGAGAGACCGTATAGCTAATGGACTGTCGGTAAGCTTTTTTTAAAAAATGTCTCTTATTCTATTTGTGGCAAATAATAATTATTTTACGATGTATAGAAACTTTATGAAACAAATGAAATTGTTGCTACAATGAAAAAAGAACTTGTTAAAATGGAACCCGAGTTAGCAGAAAAGTCTGAATCTGTCGAAAAATTAATGGCTTACTTAGCAAAAGAACAAGCACAAGCCGATCAAGTGCGAACTGTTGTTAAAGAAGATGAAGCAACTGCACTGGTAGGTTACCTATTTCATATTGTCTTTGTCAATATTTCGTATTTATTATATTATCAGAATGATGATTTTTTTTTGTAGGAAAAAGCGGCAGAAACTAAAGCATTAGCAGATGACGCGCAACGAGATTTGGATACAGCATTACCTGCAATGGAAGCAGCTACAAAAGCGTTGGAAGCGTTGAATAAAAACGACATTAATGAACTGAAAGTTTTCCAGAAACCACCCAAATTAGTGCAATTTGTTATGGAATCCGTTTGTTTGTTAATGGGCACAAAGTAAGTGAATATTATTTGGTAGCTAACTCTTATTCCTTATTCGTTTGCGTTTTTATTGTAATAATAATTTACGTACCTAGCCGTTTTCTTTCTTTTCTTAAGAGGTGACTGGGCGGCTGCAAAACAACTTTTATCAGATGTAAATTTTCTAAAACGTTTACAAGAGTACGACAAAGACCATATTCCAGACTCCACATTACGTAAATTAGCCGCTTTCATTAATAATAAAGATTTTGTACCAGAGGTCATCGCAGGTGTTTCAAAAGTATGCAAGTCTATCTGCATGTGGGTCAGAGCCATTGACACGTACGCTAAAGTTTACAAAGTTGTAGAACCCAAACGAAAAAAGTACGTATAGTTCCACTAATTATTGTATTGATTCGATTTTAAGAGTGATGTTAATAAGAAATTATCATTTCTAAGGCAAGAACAAGCTGAACAAGAATTAAAACAAGTAATGAATGTTTTACATCAGAAACAGAAACAACTAGCTGATGTAGAAGCCCAATTAGCTGGCTTGCAAGAGTCTTTCATGGCAAGTATGGCGGAAAAACAAGTACTGGAAGATGCTATGGAACTACTGAATGCTAGAATGATTCGCGCTGGACGATTAACCATGGCACTGGGCGATGAACAAGTTAGATGGGAAAATTCCGTCGAGGTTAATAATATTTATATAATGAAGCTCTTTTTGATTGCAATATAATGTCGGTCATGTAATTTTAGATGTTTCAAAATGAGTTGAACAATGTAATGGGCGATGTGCTGGTAGCCGCCGCATGTGTGGCCTATCTAGGAGCATTCACAAGTAGTTATCGGGAAGAATTAACTGTAATGTGGGTCTCCAAGTGCAGGGCTTTCAAAATTCCATCTTCAGATTCATTCAGGTTCACTTTTTTAATTGTTAAACCAAATAATTGTTCATACAGTACGAAATCAATATCTCAAGACTATTTTTATTTCTTCAGCTTAATCACAGTTTTGGCAGATCCTTACGAAATTAGAACATGGAACACTTGTGGGTTACCTCGAGATAATGTCTCAACTGAAAACGGTATAATGGTTACGCAAGCAGGAAGATGGCCACTAATGATAGATCCACAAGAACAGGTATTTCACCTTTCTGTGCCAATTGTATATGATTTTTTTGTTGTCCGATGCCTCCAAGCACGCCTTCAGAAAGCCGTTTTTGGCAGATCAGTATATAAACTTCTAGGAATATACCCTATATAGTATGTGCATTGGGAAAAAATGAGTGGATCCGAATGAACCATCACTCATAATTTTCTTGCTATGGTAATTTTAGTGTTTTTATTTTATTTTGGATTATTTACTAAAATAACCATAGCAACCCAATATAAACAGAAATTATGAGTCATTGCTCATTCTGATCTAATCATTTTTTTTCGACTGTTAAATGTCCTATATACACCTTACCTGTTCACATACTTACTTAGCGTATTTGCCATATGGCACATACCCTATTGGCTTCAGTCGGATGGCGGGACCTAGAGATCGGATCAAAATTTTTCGACGTTTCATAGCCTTCTGAACAATTGGGCACCATTTTTGGAAATGTTTATAATATACCGAGTGGGCCAATGAAAACAGTCCGCACAAGTTTTGGCCACTTAACATCAGTTTTGCGAAAAAAACTCGCACACGTCAATTTTAGAATCAAGGGAGACATCTAAATCGATTAGTATTATTTACGTAACTTCAACCCTCAGAGCAGGGTGAATTGCACCCCAAAAATGTTTAATAGAAAGGGGTGTCAAACGATTCGCAGTTCGAAAAGCCTCTCAATTCTTTTTACAACAGTCTTTTTGTTTTTCAAATACGATCATTAATTGCGGAGAAAATGACATTTTAATTTGTATCAAGTAGTCTTAAACATAGCAAACAAAAGCACGTCATCTGTCAAGTAAAAATACAGACAAGAACTCAAGGATCATTTTATTAAGTGCTCAAAATGACCACCTCTAACTTCCATACAATAATAAAGATTATCCTCAAAGCGTCGTCGTACGTTCTCCAACATTGCTGGAGTAATCTGACGGCATTCATGTACGATGCGTTGTCGCAAATCTTCTAAAGAGTCGGGTTGCGTTGCGTAAATTTTAGACTTCAAATGGCCCCACAAAAAGAAATCTAAAGGAGTTAGATCTGGCGATCTGGGGGGCCATTCAATTGCACCACCTCGTTCTATCCATTTACCAGGAAACCTACGGTCCAAGAACAAAAAGACTGTTGTAAAAAGAATTGAGAGGCCTTTCGAACTGCGAATCGTTTGACACCCCTTTCTATTTAAATTTTTTGGGGTGCAATTCACCCTGCTCTCAGGGTTGAAGTTACGTAAATAATACTAATCGATTTAGATGTCCCCCTTGATTCTAAATTTGACGTGTACGAGCTTTTTTCGCAAAACTGATGTTAAGTGTCCAAAACTTGCGCGGACTCTTTTCATTGGTCCACTCTGTATGTGTATGTATATACAGAATGGGTTACTAAGAATGTCTCGGGCGATATCTCATTTATTATGAGCATTAGAAAAAAAGTTTTAAATAAAAGTTGGATTGGAATAAGAGCACTACACTCTAAAATTATTTTTAGCTATACAGGGTGTACGATGTAGTCATGGTAGAACTGACTTGTATTTTTATAAATAGAACGCCCTGTATATTTTCAGGCCATCTCATTGTCCATTCAGAAGCCTACATAAAATGATGCCATTTTTGAAATTGAGTTGCGACGTTGCCAAAATATTCAACTTTTTCTGCAAAATTCAACATTTTCCTTATCTACTACTAGAATACACACCAACCACATTTTCAAGTTGAGTCAATTTTTGCGTGTCAAGTATTATCCATAGGATGTGCTACCCTCCAGATACTTCAGAGTTAAATTTAATTATACAGGGTGTTAATGGCAATAGTTGGAAAATGCGTATCTTTCACTTACCTTAAGTCAATTTTTAAGTAGTACATCCTGTATATCTTTAGGTATGTGAATAGAGCTCGCTTTCCTCTACACATTTTATGCCTAAAAATATACAGGGTGTGCTACTTAAAAAAATTTTAATTAGAACACCTTGTATATTTTTAAGTATGCAATGTGTAGAGGAAAGCGAGCTCTATTCTACATGCGTTAATTAAATTACACTGTACAAGTGATTTTCATTAATTTTACCTATAATTGAATTGGTGAGATTAAAAAGGAAAAAATTCCATTTGACCTTATATTTCGGGAAATAGAAAAAAAGATTTTTACTAAAGAACTAATAGTCAAAAGAAGAACTTATAAATACAAAGTTGTTCCTTATGGCCTTATTAAATTATTATATTCACATTTTTAAAATTTAATTTGTATAAAATATTATTTACAATATGCAAAAGATAGTGGAATCTTTTCCTTTTTGATTTCATTTCAGAACACTATTACTAGAAAATAATAAAAATCCATTTGTCAAACGCGAAAATAACATTTATTCGTAAAGAATATGATTACAATAAAAAAATGCATTTTTTGTCCCTTCTGAAGCATTATAAAAAAAAATTGAGATTTAAAAAAACGGTTTTCCTCAAAAATAAGTAGGTAATTCAACATTTGTTATTAAAACAAAGACAGGAAAGATTCCAACAATCCTAATGTATGGGTGAGCCGTTGTAGTTTTAACTGAGATCAAAAAGGTAAACATTCCAGGAATGTTTTCGTTCTATATGATATCTCAGCAAAAACTACAACGGCTCACCAATACATTATGATTGTTGAAATCTTTCCCGACTTTGCATCAGTAGATACGTCTTCAGTTTTTAAATAAAATGGCTATCTCACTTTATTTTTAACAAAATATGGAATCTTTCCCTTCTTAATCTCACCAATTCAATTACAAAATGCACCTTTTCGGGGAAAAGGGGGAAAATTAATAAAAATCACTTGTACATTGTATAGTCTAGTCAACGAATGATCCTAGCCGGAAAGTCAATAAGCGCAAAAACCGACTTCGGAACTTTATATGGACTGGTTATAAAAAACATATTAAAAGTTCTTGACCCTCGGGTGGGCGCAAGAGGGATGGGAAGCACTTCAAAGGTCCCTTTTTTTGGTTTTTCGCATATATCTCGGAAACAGTTGGTCCTACGAAAAAATTCCTTGTATGAAAATTGTAGCTGACAAAATTTCCTACATTTTCTATATTTGAAGTTTTTTCTATCTCCAACCGTTAACGTGTTCCACGCTTCAGGTTAAGATAAAATGGTAAGCTGATATACCATTTTAAAGGAAATTCAATTCTCTACAACTTTTTTTTGTAAAATGAAAGGCTGAGGCACTAGAGAGAAAAGTTCGGCAAAAAATGTGGCGCGAAAAATGTTTTTTCGAAAAATAGCGGTTTACAGAAGCATGTAGGTAGCTCGTTAACGGTTTGAGATTAAAAAAAACACAAATATAGAAAATGTAGGAAATTTTGTCAGCTACAATTTTTATGCAAAAAATTTTTTCTTAGAACCAACTGTTTTCGAGATATACGCGAAAAGCCAAAATAAGGAACCTTTGAAGCGGCCAAGATCCTCCGGATGGCTGGTGGGAGCCAACCTATATTTTTTTGTAAGGCCACTAACGACCTTTTATTTGATATGCCGCTCATCTCGTTATGTTTTACCGTGGAATTATTGACAAAAAATTCGATTTTAAAAAGGCGGCCAAGTTCACCCGCCAGGGCTAGGGATGTCAACTCATATTGTTCGCGTAAGACTACTAATAGGTTGAGAGCCAGGCATAAATATACCAAGTCCATTTCTGCCAGGATGAAATTTTCAGGGAAGGTAGTATTCAGTTTGACAAAGAAAAAGCGCTAGGATTGCCTCGTCAAATCCTGATGCGAGGGCCGGGAGGAGCTCTCTTCCGGTGTAAAATACGCATACTCATAGTTCCCTTTCCTCATGATATGACAGCATGCAATTGACGCTATATTGTAGACAGTGGCGGCTCGTGGGGTAGTGCCACAGTGCCATGGCACTACCCCTAATTTTTCAATTTTCTCTAAAAATATTTTTTGTTAATATTTTTATTAATATATTTTTTTTAATCAATTTATAAAATTATCGATCGTCCGGACAGCAGAGTTCAGCCTAAATCGCACAAATTTCCTAAAACATTTTCACCACGCGATCAGTAACACGTATCCTGTGTCATTTAATAATAGGCACAGTGTAAACAAAGCATACCTTACGGTCCTTATATGTGAGCAAGAGAGATAGACTCATGACTCATGATTTCCCTATGCTGTAATGCTAAATCTAAATGAAATGTATGCCAGGCACATTATTGGCGATATTTTGTTTGGTCATTGTTGGAATTTACAATCTGATTACGCATTGTTGTTTCGGTTAAATGTTATTGATGATAACAATTTTGTTTTATTATTTGACGGTTTGCTTTGTCAACATTTTTTTTTAATTTGTGTAGCTTTGTAGTGTGTGATTTGTGTGACTACTGACAGTATCGTCTTAACTCTTAATTTCCTTAGTTTGTTTTGTATATCTATTGGACATTATTGATAACTATTCGCCGCTATGACCACAAACAAAGTGAAATCTCTTTTAGTGCGCTCTCTTTAGAGGAAAAACTTCAAATAAAAGAATTAGGGCGGCCATTACCTGATTTAAAAATAGAAAAACAAAGAGGAAGTGGACAACAAAAATCTCGCTGTCGCAAATTCAATAAAAATATTTATGATAAAAACAATTGGTTGTGCGGGTGTGACGAAGAAAAAAATTTAGGTATGCTATCGGCGGAAAAACATTTTGTTAGTGGAATTGACAATTTTAATAATAAAGTAATTGAAAATTTTACAAGAAATAAGGAAAGAAGGATGGACTTTATTTATCGGAAACTTTACGTCATAATTTATGTGTTGCGCAAAATATATTTTTTATTTTATTATTTTGCCAGAAATGTGTAGAGGTCTTGAACTTTATTAAACTGTTTTTTTTTTCGGATTTCTATTGTTGCACTTTGTGCCAGTGTGTACTTGTTTAGTCAAACATAGACAGTTGCGTGGATAGTCACTAGGTAAGTTATTTTCTATGTTTTATAGGTACTTCTTTTCTATTTTGACCTTCGTTTTGGCACCACCTGTCTAAACAGGCACGAGCCGTCACTGATTGTAGAGCTCGAAGAGCTGTAGGTAATATTCAAATATATAAGGTTGCCTAAGAAAATTTTTATTAATACATTGGAAACTTATAAAATAATTACTATATTTGTTTTTTGACATTTTTGAAACTGTCAAATTTAGATATAGATATATGTGTAATGTGTATATATATATATATATATTGTAACCGTTCTGAAATAAGTTATCGGCCTTGTGTTCAGTAAACACTCATACACATGTCTAATTATATATAACTTTATGTTTTCAACGCATTTGGTTTCTAACCCATGTCCGTAGAATGACGCAGGAATTGCCTGAACCTGGTATTGGCAATTTTCCCAAGCATTTATATATTTTAGGGTAGAATTTTTTTATTTCCACGCAATTCAACGTGCATGTCTTAAATAAATTAGTATCAACTACTTGAAGATTGTAGAAACCTGTGAATAAGAGGATCATTGAAGGCGGGGAAAAAGATTTAAAAAAGGTGGTTTGGGATTTGGTTCGAAAAGAGAAAAAGGTTGATTTTTGCTTGAGATTTTAAATTTTGTTTGACGCTAAAAATTATTTAAAGCATTTGACAATACTGAACCTCGATTAAATTTTTTTCTTGAAATTTAACTTAATCAAAATTATTACAATTAGAAATATTATGTATGAAATTTTAACAAAAATAAATGTAGTTATTTAACATAAGTTTCTTAATTTTAAATAAACGCAGGTATATAAAAAATAATGTTATTTATTATAAAGTTATTTATTTATTATGGCAATGTTTCAGCGACTATTTTGTTGCCTTTATGTTAGTTAAATTAGAAAATAATTTACATCATCGATTGCGAGATAAAACTTCATATATGAAGTACTTCTAATTCTAATAATTCAGTTTTAAAAAAGCATATTAATTAGTAAGTTTAAATAAAAAAATACCAAGGGCGACTTCAGTTTCGTGCGGTGCATACAGGTAACCAGCTTGATATAATCGCAATATCAGATACTTGAACATCCATTCATGTAAACTATCAAATAATGTGAGCTCACAAACAAATATATTGCAGGCTCTATAGAGTGAACATTGTCAAGCTCTTTACAGTGAACAATTTATGAAATAGCATGCACATACTTCTTGAATTTAGTTCGTAAGAAGCACTTGATGCTATAAGTTATCGAATATCGAGAAACAATTGTTTGCAATAGAATATGTTCTTGCCCTTAGGAGATGTAAAGAAGTGATCACAAAAAAATTCTGGGAACAAAAAAAGAAGCAAACAAAGTAACAGATTTTTTAACATGTAGCTATACTTATATGTATATTTAGTATTCGTTTTTTTAAATAAATACCAGTCGTTTACTAAAAGTAGTCTATTTGATATGCCTATCCAATAGTGTGATCAATTCAGTAGTATGAACAGGCTTTGTTATTATTAGTTCATATTACTGAGCGCCTACTTATTTTTTTTCCAATTTTGAGCAGTTATTAACAATTTATAATAAAATTAAGCAAAATCGCAGGATAGTGGACAAAATAATTTGATTTATTAAATTAAATGTACGACGTTTCGTCTATAGATTTAGACTTTTTCAAGTACTTGAAAAAGTCTAAATCTATAGACGAAACGTCGTACATTTAATTTAATAAATCAAATTATTTTGTCCACTATCCTGCGATTTTGCTTAATTTTATTATAATCACGATGGACACGATTTCTAATATAAACAATTTATAATTTTCGAAATATCATTGAAATGTCTTTTTCTTCAAAACCATGGTTACCATGTTGGCCTAAGACTACTTTGTAATTTAGAAGTGTGACAATACATACATAATATATAAATTTACATTTTGCACCGGAAGTGGCTGTTCCCGGCCGTCGCATCAAGATTTGACTAGGCAACCCTAGCGCTTTTTACTTTGTCATAAATACTACCTTCCCTGAAAATTTCATCCTGTCAGAAATGGGCTTAGTATATTTACGCCCGGATCTTGGTCTATAACGACCTTTCAATTGATATGTCACTCATCTTGTTATTTTATACCGGGGGTGTTCACACGGTCCGGTCTCCTACAAACTTTACCGCCTGCGTACTCCTCAGATATCCACTAGAGCCTACTCTTGTCTTTGAAATAGTGGATTTTCAATAATTGTTTCCGATGTATTCGCAACGATATTTTCGTCAGGCATTTCAGAATTACATACAATATAATATATGTGTCACTCTTTATAAAAAATTCCAGACCTTACGTAGAGGCCTGAATTTTTTTAAGTCTGGCGACATGATAACAATGACCAATCGAGCAGGCAATGTTATTTTATGAATTCTAAATTATCACTCATTGATATAGAATTAAAAACAGTCTTAGATAATGTTTCTTAAAATATTTATATTTTTTCTTGTCTAAAATGTCTACCTACCACCTAAAACGCAAAGGAGAAAGGCTGCCAGACGTACAGATTCTCAAATGGGGAACACTTGTAAAGGTATTTTTAATATTATTTTGCCTTACATATAGGCAAAACCGTCGCCAGCTCTTCGTCTGTATATCATGAGCCTATTCCACCAAAATAATTTCATCTGAAAATTTTTCGATACGAATGCGCCAATAATAATTTCTGTTTTAAATACTTTTTTTAATTTCTAACAAAATATTTAAGTAAATTAGAATAAAAATCGGTTTGCTATTAAATTTATTATAGATAATTACATAAAATGCATTTTTTTTTTCTTACAGGCAAATCGATGGATTAGACAAATGGAATCCTCAAACAAACTGAAAATTGTAAAACTAACGGATAGTAACTTTATGCGTATTTTAGAAAGTGCAATTCGAATTGGTATTCCTGTCTTATTGGAAGAAATTGGAGAAACATTGGATCCAACTTTGGGTCCTGTACTGACAAAGCAAACTTTTATCCAGGTAATAATATTATTATTTTGCGAAACATTGTTGTCAGTGCCACTATTTTCAATTACGTCGATAAAAGCCTATGATTGTGTTCAGATTAAAAAAAGAAACGGTCAACTGCGAGTGTAGCTCGCGCACTGAAGTTCCGTACACCTAAAGGGATTCTAGATGGTAGCATAGATCATAGCAGGGCTTGCTTAAATTAATGCATTGTTATACAAGGTGATTCTGTAATGAGTACCTTAAATGATACAGGATGTGCCTACTGTCAAAATAATACGAAAACCTAGAATAACTTTTTTTCCAAAAGTGCTTCCCTAACAAGATACAGGGTGTTAAAGGGTCGATTTGGAGAACACTTATTTGATCGTATCTTTTAACTGGGTTGAACAATTTAATTCATTTTTGGTAGACATCTACTACATAATAAGGACCGTAAACGGACAAAATTTTGTTGCATTTGAACAGCCCAGTGATGTAGAATTGGGGGTCATGTGACACTTTTTCCCCCCAAAAAAAAGTTACTGTTGGGTTTTTCCATTTTTCTTTATTTTTTTAGTATTATTGGTTCAAATACAACAAAAAAGGTACACTTGTTTCATTTGCTCAGAAGCGTCCGTTTCCGAGATATTCTGACTTGCGTGTCACTATGTGAAATACCAGGCTGCAAAGTTATCACAGAAAAAGTTTTATTAACAAACAAATAAAATACTTAAAGTCGAATACATCTAGGTAATAAAGTTTAATTAACAAAAAAATAAAAATTAGTAAAAATAAAATTAAAGTAAGTTTTCAAAGTGTCCTCCATTGGAACATGACCCCCAATTCTACGCCACTGGGTTATTCAAATGCAACAAAATGTTGTCCGTTTACGGTCCTTATTAGAATAGAATAAAATAGAATAGAAATTTATTAATCCATAATACAATTATACGAGGATTCGTCAAAACACCTAATACAAATCGGTCCACTATAAAATACATTTTAAATATAGAAATCATCAATGTTATAAAGACATTGACTGACTAAAGCTGCCTTTATTACTTTTTTAAACTTATTAAAATTCAAAATTTTAATATCATGCGGCAACATATTAAACATTTTTAAAGCATGATATTCGGCGCTATTATTAAATAATGTCATTGACGACTTCGGTAAAATTACATTAGAACTATT
Organism: Mongoloraphidia duomilia; assembly: GCA_039654895.1. Classification (NCBI taxonomy): domain Eukaryota; kingdom Metazoa; phylum Arthropoda; class Insecta; order Raphidioptera; family Raphidiidae; genus Mongoloraphidia; species Mongoloraphidia duomilia. The sequence continues at coordinate 29,498,808 of CM077518.1, read as the reverse complement.
TCTAGTGTCATGTCCATGGACAGCCTGAAATGTATCGTAATTTTGAATGCGTTGCTTGACAAAGCACAAGGCAAAATAGACATAATATATAGACGGCACAGTTATGTAGTAGATGTCTACCAAAAATGAATTAAATTGTTCAACCCAGTTAAAAGATACGATCAAATAAGTGTTCTCCAAATCGACCCTTTAACACCCTGTATCTTGTTAGGGAAGCACTTTTGGAAAAAAAGTTATTCTTGGTTTTCGTATTATTTTGACAGTAGGTACATCCTGTATCATTTATGGTACTCATTACAGAATCACCTTGTATATGCGAGCGTGCACAACGAAGCAGTGAATGTAGCAGATATAAGCGCTGTTACAAGAGCTGGTAGATTCAAGAATGTATCTCACCATTCTTTCAGCCCGCTGACTACTACAACCAACGTGCGACAACTGTCAAATGGCCGTTACAAGTTTCGCAATGGATGTGACTAGTTTAATAAGTGAAATTTTGCCAGTTTTTACTTAATTTGTTTTGAGTTTTTCTAAGACGTATTTAAAAGTGTTAGGTTCTATACGTAAATATTCAAAAAACAGGTTTGGGTAAAATTTTAATTCTTAGTATAAATGATGAAGAAATTCGCCATGTTTAAGATCGTTTTCTATTAATATGGTGGACATGATAGCTCCTACCCAAATTTGTATTTAAAATATACCACTTTCTAGCAGAAGAACTCGAATATTCGTCTTCGCTATCTGACATTTCAAACGCGATTTAAGCTTGTATCAAAGCTTCGTTGTGCAAACCTATAAGCGCTTATAATTTCAGCCAGCATCTACCATACATGCTACCATCTAGAATCCCAGCTGCGTACTGCACGTACCTTAACAAACGAATAAATTTCTGCCCTAATCGTAGATGGAGCAGCTGTTTTTGGACGAAAAACTACCCCTGGAGGGGACTAATTTGGAGTTTCTCTCATGTATCTTCTAAACCGTTACTCGGACGAAAAAATATCATAGTGCATTTTTTGGAGTCTTTAATAATTGTTAATAACTTTTGCAATTGTTTATCTACGGGCTTGAAACTATCGCACATTTTTCTAGAAGTCATTACGAATCCAATGAGCTATCACACATATTTTAACTAGCAGTAGCAAGAATTAACACGTTTTTCAACTTGTGAACTCGACTACTATGTAAACATGATGTAAACAATCTAAGCTGTGTTTCTATGGAAACGAGCTCTCAAGTCAAGCCTTGACGTCACACACTGTTTTTTTTAAGTCCGATTTGTACCCCGGGCCGGTCAGCTAGTTACCATAATAATGCATTGTCATCGGAACTAGGGCTTGAGAATAGCCGAGAGTGTAGCGGCGCTGTTGTTTACATGGCGTTGCTATGGTTCCTCTATTACAAGTCCCCAGTTCTCGGGTTCTAGCCCGAGAGCTGGTAAAAGTGTCAATTGGATTTTCAATTTATTATTAAAAAAAAATAAAAATAATAATGAATTGAAAATATGAATTGGTGCTAGGCCCAAATAACCTTAGCTGTTGGTGGTCTTTAAAATACAATTAAATACAATTATTGTCATCGGAACTACACAAGTTAGTCCAGTCACGAGAGGAAGTTCACCTTGCGTTTTGAGCAGCAAATGATTTTATTTTTTTGTGTCCTCAAGCATGTTTAGGAGATGTCAAATCCAAGTTTGCGACCTCTAAAACAGGGCGGGGGGGGTTTTGGTGGGCTAAAAACCACGATTTTTTGCACTTTTTTCGGTTTCTTGCTTATAACATGGAAATGGCTGGTCCTATCGAAAAAATAGTCCTATTCAAAATTAAAGGGAACAAAATTTACTTCAAATTGCACTAGTCAATATAATAATAAAGAGTTTAGTCACGTCTAACCACAATAATTTTATTAATGAATGTACATTTCAAGAGCTATGCTCCCATCTTCAGCAAATACTAAACTAAAAGTGTAACAAAATTTTTACCTAATATATAACAACTTAATACTAAAATAAGTAAAGATAATTATAACTAGGAGGTCAAAAACCAAAGACTTATAGCTAACAGGTAATAAAACTAGTGCAGTTGGTTAATGTTTATAACAGGTCAAATAATGTTGAAAAGGGGATGGGACCATTGTCGGAATTTAAAAGCTTATTTTTGTCATTCTTGGCTATATACATACTCTCATAACTGTCTAAATAATTTTGGCTCCTTATCTCTTTTACCAGTTTTACATTTTTTATGCTAATGTCATGATCAGTGTCCAATATGTGATTCGCCACACTTGATTTTTCGGGTCTATTGTATACATTTTTCGCTGAATTTTTTTCATAATCTTTCCAAAAAACTAAGTTTTATTCGGCTTCTTATCACCCAAAACAAATTTGAAATAATATGGCGGACTGATGGCCGCACTTGAATGGTATGGCATACATTTTCCGCTGACTTTTTTTTTCATAAACTTTCGAAAAAATCAAGTTTTATTAGGCTTCTTATCACACAAATACATACCAAAATTAAGTGTCTTTGATAATTAACACCAGACAAGAGTCACACTCTAAACCCGCAATACAGGGTTTTTTCTATTACTATAATTCATCCAAAGCTATGACCGGAACATCAAATGGCTTCCTAAGATCCATAAAATGTACTGTCGCCTTGCTATCGTCTCACGTTCTATAATATTTGGACTTTCAATTAAAGAAAAATTGAAAATGTTCAGTATAGAGTAAAATAAATCTTAAACTAATAACTCGTTTTTTTCAAATTTTTCTTAGGGCGGGCGCAAACTAATTCGTTTAGGTGATACCGATGTGGATTATGACGAAAATTTTCGTTTTTATATAACGACAAAACTTTCAAATCCTCATTATTTACCAGAAATTTGCATACAAGTTACAATTGTAAACTTCACCGTCACTCCTTCTGGTTTGGAAGATCAGCTCTTAGCGTAAGTATAATTTTTAAAAAAAATCAATGCACCTACTATGTTTATTGATAATTTGTTAGTATGTATAGTGTATACCCATTAAATTGTTACTCACATTGAACTATTCGACGCAACATCTCTCGAGTGGAAAAACAAGTTTGTCATGTCGATAATTCAGTTTTCCGCAAGGCAAAAACTATTTGACGCGACATCTCTTAAGTGGAAGGAGAAATTTAAACGTACATGCAGACCGGAAAAAAACTCAGCTCGAATAGAGTTGCTTTAGTAAGAATTAGGACAAAGACGCCACATTTAGCCAAAACAATAGAAGGGAGTGTAGTGAAAATACGCGCGTCCTTTTGAAAAGTTTGGAAATGTAACAAAAAATATTGCGCGTTTCACTTTTTGCACTGACAGCAGCTGAGACAATTACGTTACGTAGGAAACAATCATGATGCTTTTAGTGACGTAAATTTAAATTTTGGCTGAAAAACATGGCAGATCGAATGAACCAGTCAGAAATCGATATCCCTTTGTCATAACTCTTACTAGGTCGAAGTGCAGAACCCTGTCGATAACCTAGATCACAAAAACGCTGAAAACCCACTCTTATTCAAAATAACCCACAATCCAGAATAACCTGAACACCGCCAGGAATTAAATCTAAAAGACAACACCACAAAATAACAATAGTGAAGCTTAAAGATAAAACACGGCTGATAGAAAATATTCTGCGTGCCACACAACCGACTACAAATTATAAGGGCGCCAAGACTAACAAAGCCGCAGAAGCCAGAAACTCAACCCGGTGTCCAAACGGGGAAGTAGTCACACGATCAATCCGTAAGCTACACGGAATACGCCACCACACCATAATAAACTTAACTAAACTACACCAAATGTGATGCTAACAACACGAATCCAAAGAACTCGCTCAACTGAGCTTCCAATATTTTCAACAACGGGACAATTCACACCACAGAACACTCAGGGAATCGATAGTGCTCAACTCACGAGATCAACTCTAAATAATTTGTCAATAGATACGGGAGCGACAATAAACGGGACGATTAGCGACACGATTACCGTAGCCTCGGGCACATCGACATTGGGAACTAAGTCACCAATAGATTCCCCTTGGCCGGCAACGTAACAAAAAAACTCTTATTAGCGCAATGGTCAACCGAACCTCAGTCACATCGACATTGGGAACCAAGTCACCAACGGATTCCCCTCGGCCGGCGACGTATCAAAATTCGCTATTCACAAATTAACGCATTTTCAACGCAGCGCCAAATCGACGCATTTCCAACACAGCGCCAAATCAACGCATCTTCAACTCAGAGCCAAATCAACGCATTCTCAACACAGCGCCAAATCAACGCATTTTCAACGCAGCGCCAAATCAACGCATTTTCAACACAGCGCCAAATCAACGCATCATCAACTCAGAGCCAAATCAACGCATTCTCAACACAGCGCCAAATCAACGCATTTTCAACACAGAGCCAAATCAACGCATTCATCAACTCAGCGCCAAATCAACGCATTTTCCACACAGCGCTAAATCAACGCATTTCCAACACAGCGCCAAATCAACGCATTTTTAACACAGCGCCAAATCAACGCATTTTCAACTCAGAGCCAAATCAACGCATTCTCAACACAGCGCCAAATCAACGCATTTTCAACACAGAGCCAAGTCAACGCATTCATCAACAACAACTCGGTTTATCAACGCAGTCAACACTTCGCTAATTCAACGCATTTTCCCAACAACTCGGTTTATCAACGCATTTCAATAACAACTCGGTTCATCAACGCATTCAACACTTCGCTATTTCAACGCACTTGTCAACAACAACTCAGTTCATCAACGCATTCTACCCAGGTCTTCACTTAAATTCTTCACGAAATGATTCGTATTTCGTAGTGCCCCATTACTTATAAAGCTTTTCTTTAAGTTTCTCTGGAAACTGAAGCTGAACTTGTTTTAAATAAACTAGCGCACACAACAACCAAAATAGTACGGGATCTTTAAGGCGAATAATTCCTACTGCCGAACCTTGTTCGATCACAGCGACGCCGACTAAAATCGCAACACGCGACGGTAGTGCAACCAGTAAGTTTATACAAGCAGCATTATCAGTTCAGTTAAAATTTAAAGGGACGCTACTGCATTTGATCAACGCCTGGAACGGTACACCAGGTTTATCCAGAACAAAGACCTTCACTCGCATACTTTGCAAAACAAACTAATGCGGACGCCACTGAAATCAATAATGCATTAGTGCAAGCACCTGCTGTTAAATAATATTATTCTTATGAATAAATTGTGACAGGATGAAATTTTCAGGAAAGGTAGTATTTAGTATGACAAAGAATAAGCGCTAGGGTTGCCTCGTCAAATCCTGGTGCGACGGCCGGGAGGAGCTCACTTCCGGTGCAAAATACACATATTTCATTAGCTCATAATTATCTTTCCTCATTATATGACAGCATACAATTGACGCCATATTGTAGATCTCGAACAGCTGTATTGAAATACATAGGGTTGCCTAAGGAAATTTTGGTTAACACATTGAAAACTTATAAATTATATTTGTTTTTTCGACATTTTTAAAGCTGTCAATTAAAATTATGTATATATGTATATGTATATATCGTAACCATTCTGAAATGAGTTATCGGCCTTGTGTTTGGCAAACATTCATACGCATGTCTAATTATGACGTATAACTTTATGTTTTCAACGCATTTGGTTTCTAACTCATATCCGTAGAATGACGCAGGAATTGCCTGAATCTGGTATTGACAATTTTCCCAAGAATTTATATATTTTAGTGTAGCAATTTTTTATTTTTATTTTTTAACGTAATTCAACGTGCGCCTCTTATATAAATTAGTATACTTATTTGAAGGTCGTGTAATAACCTGTAATAAAAGTTTTAAAAAAGGTGGTTTGTTCCGAAAAAAGAAAAAAGGTTGATTTTTGTTTGTGATTTTAAATTTGGTTTGACGCTAAATATTAATTGAAGCATTTGACTTTACTGAACCTCGATTAATATTTTTTCTTGAAATTCAACTTAATCAAAATTATTAGAATTAGAAATATTATGTATGAAAGAAATCGATTCTCGGGAACAATAGACTTTGTAATGCAGTGTATTTGTTTAATACATTTTATTTGCCAAAGTTTCGACTTAAATCAAGTCTTTATCAAGGCTCTGTAATAATTAATAAATTTGTCTTTTAACCTAAAATAATCTAAAATTATATGATTTTTAGATTATTTTAGGTTAAAAAACAAATTTATTAATTGTTACAGAGCCTTGATAAAGACTTGATTTAAGTCGAAACGTTGGCAAATAAAATGTATTAAACAAATACACTGCATTAAAAAGTCCCCGAGAATCGATTTCCTACATTTGAAATTTATAGACAGATCACTCAAGCATTATGTATGAAGTTTTAACGAAAAACAATGTACCTATTGAACATTAGTTTATTAATTTTAAATAAACGCAGGTATACAAAAATATTGTTATTTATTGTAAAGTTAACTAAGCGAATATAAAACCAAAATAACTATAATGATAAATGGAAAATAATAATAATTTACTATAATAAAAGAAAAAATTTTGGAGCATACAAGTAATTCAAGAATTACAAGGCGCGATATTCATGTAGGTATTGTGTGTAAACGGTTTTACCGAACATAGGGAAAATAACACTAAGAAGATCAATTTTGTAGTAGGCTATGGCCATAAGACCTAATGTAAATATGTATTGGATTACATAGAAAAAATAGTGCAGTGAATTTTTTAAACAATTTTCCATAGCAACGGTTGACTATAAAGCGTAACTCGGAACCTGCTAAATAAAAAGTCATGAGGTGTCGTAAGATACCCGACAGAAGCTATGTTTCTTACGCATTGTATATAAAACCGAATTTATCGAAGATATAAACAATACAATTAAAAAGTTATTATTTGACTGCCATTTTGAAATCTGACGTCATTTTATTTTTTTGTGTCTTATTAAACTCTCAAATATCAATTTTCAAAAGGATCGGATAATTTTTACAAAGAAGTATATACCTATGGCCGCCATTTTAAAATATGACGTCATTTTATTTTTTGGCGTTCTATAAAACTCGTCAATATCTATTTTCAAAAAGATCGGATAATTTTTACACAAAAAGTACATATTGCCGCCATTTTGAAATCTGACGTCATTTTATTTTTTTGTGTCCTACGAAACTCAAATACCGATTTTCAAAAGAATCGGATAATTTTTACAAAAAAGTACATACGGCCGCCATTTTTAAATCTGATGTCATTTTATTTTTTTGTGTCCTATGAAACTCTTAAATACCGATTTTCAAAAGAATCGGATAATTTTTACAAAAAAGTACATTTGGCAGCCATTTTTAAATCTGACGTCATTTCATTTTTTTGTGTTCTACGAAACCCTCAAATATCAATTTTCAAAAGGATCGGATAATTTTTACAAAAATGTACATACGGCCGCCATTTTGAAATCTGACGTCATTTTATTTTTTTGTGTCTTATGAAACTCTCAAATATCAATTTTCAAAAGGATCGTATAATTTTTAGAAAAGAGTACTACATATTTCCGCCATTTTGAAATCTGACGTCATTTTATTTTTTTGTGTCCTATGAAACTCTCAAATATCAATTTTCAAAAGGATCTGATGATTCTTACAAAAAAGTACATATGGCCGCCAATTTGAAATCTGGCACCATTTAATTTTTTTGTGTCCTATGAAACTCTCAAATATCAATTTTCAAAAGGATCGGATAATTTTTACAAAAAAGTACATATGGCCGCCATTTTGAAAAATCTGACATCATTTTATTTTTTTATGTCCTATGAAACTCTCAAATATCAATTTTCAAAAGGATCGGATGATTTTTACAACAGAGTACATGTGGCCGCCATTTTGAAAAATCTGACGTCATTTTATTTTTTGGTGTCCTATGAAACTCTCAAATATCAATTTTCAAAAGGATCGGATAATTTTTACAAAACAGTTCATATGGCCGCCATTTTGAAAAATCTGACGTCATTTTATTTTTTTGTGTCCTATAAAACTCTCAAATATAAATTTTCAAAAGAATCGGATAATTTTTACAAAAAAGTACATATGTTCGCCATTTTGAAATCTGACGCCATTTTATTTTTTTGTGTCCTATAAAACTCTCAAATATTAATTTTCAAAAGGATCGGATAATTTTTACAAAAGTGACGTTACACTACTTCGTGACGTGACGTTTCATTTTTTATTATTTAGGTCCCCATCTGAAACGTGCGTTAAGAAGCATAGCTTTAAATAAAAATAGGTAAAAAAACTTTTAAGTTAAACGGTTTTATAAATGTTTTAAAAAGAAAAAAATAATATTTAATTTAGGTTCATAAGTATAAAAGCGTGGGTCGTAAACTCTATGATAATTTATTACAGTCACGACCCACGCTTTTATACTTATGAACCTAAATTAAATTTTATTTTTTTCTTTTTAGTACATTTATAAAACCGTTTAACTTGAAAGTTTTTTATCTATTTTTATTTTTAATTTTTTAGTGTGCTTTATTTCCTTACTTTGATTTTATTTATCCGATCCACTGAAACGTTACCGGAGAAAGACCTTTTGCCTGTGAAAATTCAAAAGTACGATTTGCACCCAGACGAAAGCCGAGCCGGTCAGCTAGTTATCATAATATTGTATTGTCACCGGAGCTACACATGTGTGCAAAATTTCAACTCAATCGGATAATTTTTACAAAAAAGTATATATAATGGCCGCCATTTTGAAATCTGACGTCATTTTATTTTTTTGTGTCCTATGAAACTCTCAAATATCAATTTTCAAAAGTATCTGATAATTCTTACAAAAAAGTACATATGGCCGCCACTTTGAAATCTGGCACCATTTAATTTTTTTGTGTCCTATGAAACTCTCAAATATCAATTTTCAAAAGGATCGGATAATTTTTACAAAAAAGTACATATGGCCGCCATTTTGAAAAATCTGACATCATTTTATTTTTTTGTGTCCTATGAAACTCTCAAATATCAATTTTCAAAAGGATCGGATGATTTTTACAACAGAGTACATGTGGCCGCCATTTTGAAAAATCTGACGTCATTTTATTTTTTGGTGTCCATAAATTGTATAGTTACCATAAATTGTATTGTCACCGGAGCTACACATGTGTGCAAAATTTCAACTCAATCGGTTCATAGGAAGTGGGTGAAAATTCAAAAGTACGATTTGCACCCGGACGAAAGCCGGGCCGGTCAGCTAGTTATCATAATATTGTATTGTCATCGGAGCTACACATGTGTGCAAAATTTCAACTCAATCGGATCACGGGAAGTGGGTGAAAATTCAAAAGTACGATTTACATCCGGACGAAAGCCGGACCGCTCAGCTAGTTACCATAATATTGTATTGTCACCGGAGCTACACATGTGTGCAAAATTTCAACTCAATCGGATCATAGGAAGTGGGTGAAAATTCAAAAGTACGATTTGCACCCGGACGAAAGCCGGGCCGGTCAGCTAGTTATCATAATATTGTATTGTCACCGGAGCTACACATGTGTGCAAAATTTCAACTTAATCGGATCATGGGAAGTAAGTGAAAATTCAAAAGTACGATTTACACCCGAACAAAAGCCGGGCCGGTCAGCTAGTTACCATAATATTGTATTGTCACAGGAGCTACACATGTGTGCAAAATTTCAACTCAATCGGATCGTAGGAAGTGGGTGAAAGTTCAAAAGTACGATTTACGCCCGGACGAACCGGGCCGGTCAGTTAGTTACCATAATATTGTTTTGTCACCGGAGCTACACATGTGTGCAAAATTTCAACTCAGTCGGTCGCAAGATTTGTAACAAATATACGGGATCAAGCTAAATAAAACCACCGTTTAAAAAACAAAGCATCTACTACCTACTTACTTTTGCGTGATGCCAGAACATACGTTTTTATTTGAGAATCAGTTCGGTTGCTTTTGCGTGATGCCAGAATATTTTAAAACTCCCAGTCGCATAAGAAGTTATTTACTTGAAAAAAAAATCATGTAAATCGGATCAGTGGTTCTCGAGTTATAAGCGTACAAAGGGACATACAGACAGAGAAAGTCAAATTGTTCGGGAAGGTATGAACGTCGAGAAATTTTGGTCCGATCCCTAGGTCTCGCCATCCGATCGACGTCAATAATTAGTTACAAGTCATTTTAACTCAGTAGGCCGGGGTTTTTAAACTTAAATTCAAACATCAGCAGTCAAAAAATTGAATAACTATATTAAAATAATGCAATATAAGACAGAGCATACGCTATTTTCCAATATCCATATCACAGTGTGCAACAGACAAGGACAACCGAAACAAGTTCGCGATTTATTAGATAAAGTCGCATTTATTTCGTATAATAATCATATAAATCTGTATAAAAAAACAGTTTTGACACAATATTATACATGAAATCTATCTAAAATTTTCTCCTCTTTCGTTTAAGACAGGTTTCGAATCGATCTGACTTAAATTGAGCAAACTATAAGCAAAAAACACCGTTTTTTCTAATTTGCTCCCCTCTGGGGCCAAAATTCAAAAATCGGGCGACATTAGGATCAAATAGACCTCGAGAGGAATCGAACAAAAAAAAGTTTTTTAAAATCGGTTAACCCGTTTGGGCTGTACGACTGATACAAAAAATCCGTTACAGATTGACAGATTCACAGATTCACAGACGTACAGACAAAGCGAGTGTATATAGGCGCTTCTAGCTTCGCTAAGATCGCGCCTAAAAACCGGTTGATTTGTGAGTCAGAACTGTCAATCTTACTATGGCAACTTTTCAGCAACTATTTTGTTGCCTTCTTTAGGCCTAAAATTACATTATTAGAATTATGTAATTTTAGACCTGAAGAAGGCAACAAAATGGTTGTTGAAACATTGCCATAATAAAGATTGACTATTCCGATTCACAAATCAACTGGTTTTTTAATTTTATTATATTACATACGTGAGTGATCAACATGAGTTTAAATATAATTTACTGTAGGTACATAAAACTATTCAAAAATGTATCCAAACAAAGGCAATAACATTTTATGAATTATTATTAAATTACTTATTCTAAGTATACTTATATTAACGTGCTATTAAAATATTTATTTTATTTTTTTTTACAATAATATGTAATCATATTTAAACAAAAGGTAGTTTAAAGTAGTTTCTTTGAAAAAAAGTCCAGAAAATCATGAAATAAAAATTATATACCTATATATATTTTAATAAAGATATCTCTTTATGCCAGTTAAATTAGAAAATAATTTACATCATCGAATGCGAGATATTTTTTGTTGGAAATTGAATTTTTAACATTTTTAATATAGGTAAGGTTCTAAAAAATATCACATTCATAATTTTTCAATAAGAAAAAAAACAATACATAATTATCCATCTGTTTTTTTTTTATAAAAAAAAAAACGGCATGATACATTACGCGCTGATAATGTTAGTAAAAAAACTATAATATTATTGACCACGTAGTTTCAAAATGCAATAACAAATAACATTTGGCGAAGTTCCATTCAAATTATTTTACACCCGTACCTAAAGATGTTTCACATCAAAAATTTAAATTTTTGAATATACTGATACTACTTTACAAAATGTATTACTTTTATTTTTCATGATACAGGATTTAACTATTATATTTTATCCAATTTTGAGCAGTTATTAAACATTTATAATTTTTTCGAAATGTCATTTTCTTAAAAACTATGGTTACCATGTTGGACTAAGGGCCACTTAGTAATTTTGAGCTGTTTCAATTTATACATTTATACATATACATATAAAAATTGACATTTTGCACCGGAAGTGACTTATCGTACCTTTGCTACCCTCTACCTGCCAAAGTAACCACAATCCAAACTTCATAAGTCGATTATCGTTCTTACCTGTGTTGGGTACATGCGCAGAGAAACTTTCAGCTTTTATGAAATGACGAAGGTCTGGCTGTCGCGGGCTCTTGCTCTAAAAGAAAGGTTTCGTTTCGTTGAAAAGATTTCAAATTAGGTAGGTATATGACGTCTCGAAAAATTCAATATGGCCATATTGAATTTTAGCAAATACTATATTGTCGGTAAGGTTTTGCACTACGACCCGAGTTTTTTTATCTTTAATAAAGAGCTAAATTATATTTTTTAAAAACACTTCGAGAACTTTTTCGGTGTTTTCGGGCCCAAAAAAATTGATTCACTAAATACAATCCTGAAAAACATTTTCAAAAATGGTACCAAGTCATTCATACTGATGTTAAATGTCGATATATTTAGGTGCCGCCATCCGACCGATGCCAATAGTGTATACTGTATAGTATACTACGTACAAAATACACTAAAAAGAAAACTTATTTTAACATTCAATTTTGAATGTGCTCTAACCATTTCAGTAAAAGGTTTTTTTCAGTTTTGTCGTCTACATTTATTTTTACTTTTATTTCAGAGATGTAGTACGATTAGAAAGACCTGATCTTGAAACTTTGAGAACTGATCTCATTGTTAGAATAAATAATGACAAAATGCAACTGAAGGCTATTGAAGACAAAATATTGAAACTTCTATTTGCTTCTGAAGGAAATATTTTAGACGACGAGGAATTAATTGATACGTTGAATGAAAGCAAAGTGGGTGATATTGTTAATGTTAAAAAATCTAATTACCTTGGATACCCATCATTTTAATTCCTACTCCGCATCCTTTAGGTTAAGAATCAGCAGATTTTGAATTTTTCCCGTTAGTTTAGGGACACTATCAATAAATATACTTAGGTATGTCAAATTTTAACTGACCCGATCATCTAGAAGTGGATTAGAGTTTCTGGAGGCACACGAATTTGCCCGATCTACCTTCACCTGGGTGCAAATAGGGTGTCTTTAAAAACAACCGATAACGTTTTACAGCAGACTCATAGATAGATAGAGTAAATTACAGACGCTCGAGTACAGTAAATTTATGGAACAATATTAGGCCGATTGAATCAAATTTATCTATATGCAAAAGTGCATCCTTTCAATTAAAATGAAAGGCCTGTTAGACAGAAAAAAAACATTTACTTTAGCCTGATACTGTATTACACAAAAAATGCTGAAAATGAGGTTTTTTTCTAAATCCATCGAAAAAAATATAGGATGCTACTTAAAATCACAAAGTTATGTGTGCTGGGGGGGGGGTGGTTAAGGCCGACGCAATGATTCGACACCAATGTTTTATCCCTCTATCGATAATCCAACCCCCCAAGGTTTCCAATTCATAACTCTAAAGGCAAAATAATGAAATGCATGGAAAGTTTTCGGGTGAACATCTAGTATACTCGTACATTTGTTTGTTTTAGGAAACATCGGAAATTATTGCTGCGCGACTAATAGAAGCAGAAGCGACAGAAGAAAAAATTTCAATCGCTCGTGAAGGCTATCGTACTGTAGCTACAAGGGGATCGGTGCTTTATTTCGTAGTTTCACAACTTGCAGACATTGATCCTATGTATCAATACTCTTTGAAATATTTTAATCAGGTAATCAATAAGCACACCTCGATATAACACAAAAAAATTTGAAAAACGGTTGACTCTGCAGGCCATCATTGAAACTTCCCGCTGTCTAGTTTTGGTATTATTCATAAATAATGACTAAATGCACATTCTCTCTTTTAAAAATGTTTCACAATAAATTGTTAGTTCTTTGGATTGCATTACTATATTTGAAGAAAATGTTCAATACGTTTTTATGGGTTTTATAAGCTTTTAAATTGTAATGACCTTATTTGTCCCAAAAGTAATTGTTTTCGAGCTACTATTTCTAAATAACTGTTTTTGAACGCTTTGTGACCCCCTGGAGGGAGATATATGCACCCCCCCCCCCTTGAGGAAGAAAAAAAGTTAAAATTGTGTTCTTTAACTAGCAACCTACAACCGATTTTTGATTTTTTGACCACAAATTAATAATCATCGACTTTAAAATTCCTAAAGCACTTGAATTATAGGAATTATTACATTTCAACACACATTTTTTAAATATTTCATGTATGAAAAAAAAAATAATTTTTGTTTCTCACTATTAGAAACCCAATGTAAAAAAAATCATGAAAATCCATCCACTATAATTGGATTGCAAGGTTAAAAGCTAAAATCAATGCAGTAATACAGATTATAGAAAAATATGTAGAACAATAATTATATACATTTTTTTTTGCAAACCTGGCAATTAAATTTTACTGTCCCTTGTATGAATATACAGGGTGTCCCAAACGACGTTGGTTCACATTGCTACCTTTGTAATTGTTATTAATGAAGATAATATACTGACATTTACCTTCGAATTATTTCAATATAGAATTATTAAAAAATGTAATAAATTAGTCTGCCACCGATTTGACTTTGCATCATATTTAAAGTATCTGTTAAATTCACTAATAAAATTTCAGTTGCGTTGTAGATTTATGTACCGTGGGAGCTTAGAGCTTAGCCTATAAAGTTTAAATACTTAATTAACAACTTTTTTTTATAAATTATTATTATTTGTTGTTTGGTTAGGTATTCAATACAGTTATTGATACAAGTCAAAAGAATTCCGATTTGCAAATCCGTTTGGAGATACTGTACTATGAAATAACTTTGGCCGTGTACACAAACATTTCTCGAGGTCTTTTTGAGAGACACAAATTGGTGTTCAGTTTCTTATTGTGCATGGATATTTTGAGGCAAGCGAAAATAATAAAAGAAATCGAATGGAATTTTCTGTTGCGTGGAGCTATTGGAACTAAAACTGGCAAAAAACCTGCTAATCCATCTTTAACCGACAATATGTGGCAAAATGTTAGTTACTTAGAGCAAAACTTTCCACAGTTTAAAGGACTTCGTAAAGATTGTACAAAAATAATTCGATTAAAAATTGGTAATTTTGAACAAGTACGTTGTCGTTTTACTTTCGATATCTTTTAACTCTTAATTATCATAAAAATTTTTCCTAATTTTCCTCCTTATTTCACTTTAACTTCTATATAATTTCATTTTCATAATACATACCTACTTTTATAATTTTCATAATTTTATCATAATAATTTCAATAATAATAATAACTTTTTAATTAATTTCTATCTTTAATAAAACTCATATTCAATTTCAATTTTCAATACTTTTTGGCTTCTAGAATACTAGGCATTAGATTCAATAAACTTCATTAGATTGCTTATTATTTTTATTTTAATACAATGTGAATTTTGATTGTTTTATTTTTCGTGAAAGCTAGAATTTTGATAATTTTTTATACTTTTATATTTTTCAGGTTTCAAAATATGATTTTAAATTGTTTATAATAATTTGATTAATTGTTTTTTTTTAAACTAAATGTTGGTTCAAACGGCATACCTTTCAGATATTGCTTTGACTTTACACATTAAACACTTTTAAAGTAATTGTACATTTTGAAAGTTACATATTCCAGTAGTGAAAAAACCAACTACAGGAACTGTAATGGCTGCAGGCCTGATGTCCTATTTTGGCTCATGGCCGAATTAAATTCTTTTTACTAACTGAAAGTCCAATATCAACTGTTCAATACTAACTGTAATAATAATTTTTAAAACAAATCACTTTTTGAATTTAGAGACATCCTTCCTCTGTCTCGTACCAATCAGATTACGTTATTTATTCAAGTTCCCGACTCGTAACAGTCGTCCACTGCTCATAGCATTTTGATTATACCGTCTGTTCAAAAAATGACTTAATATCGATTTTATTAAAACTTTACAAACTATACAAAAAATTAAATATAGCATTATTAATATTTTTATGATTTTACAACGTAACAGCATTTTCTTAAGGTGGCCTGTAACGTTGTATCGTTACAAACTCCCTGATAGACGAACATTGTAAAACATAAATAAGTACTTTTTTCACTTCGACAAGGGAAGTGACGAAAGATTGCGCTAAAATCTCACTGTAACCATGACAAGCGACTAGACCCTGCAGTCAGGGTCCATTCTGATTGGTCGAATACCCCATCTTGATGTCGTTTGACACACACACACACCTAAACGAGCGTAACAACTAACTAGTGAACTCTGTACTAATATGGGTAGTTGATAGCCATTAAAAAATGGGTCAATATTTGTATGTGGAGAATGTTCAAACACATATTCTTCAAGACAGGCATTAATGTTCACAAAATTAGAATGAAAACTTCAGGTAAGGCTTGTAATCTAATTCTTTCTATAAAAGTCGATCAATTTTTTGACATTTGAAAATAAAACCTAATTTAATATTATTATTTGAGTTATTAGGATGTCCAAAATTTTCACAATAACAGTGTTCTTGAGAAATTGGAATAGAAATAGTTATTTTCGATACGTGTGCGTGAAGTGGGGTATTCTAGTAGGCTTAAATTGAGGCACGAGCTAAGGGACTAACGCATACACAACGATTTGAGCCTACTAGATATCAATTTGAGCCTACTAGATATCTCACTTTAAGCGGACGTATCGAACATAATTTTTTATAACGACTGCTTCTAAAGTTTAATAGAGAGAGAAAAAATTATGAAAACGGAAAATTCGCTCTTCGAGTCCTTAAAACTTTACAATTACAGACTAAGTTACGATTTAGTTTATTTTTATTAAAGTTATTAACTTCTGTATAAATCATTAAAAACATGACTCTCTCATGATGTGGACTTTGTAGGCGCGTTACTATACAGGGTGTATCACAGAAAACCGAACATAGGGAAAACTCCATTGTGCAAATTAGTTAGGATCAACGATTACTTTGGCCACATATGAGAATGGGTACCATGGTAACGCTGACTAACCATTATTTAATAACAAAATTAAGAAAAATCGCAGGATAGTGGACAAAATATTGGATTTATTTAATTAAATGTACGACGTTTCGTCTATATATTTAGACTTTTTCAAGTACACATATTTTTTTTAGTGTACTTGAAAAAGTCTAAATATATAGACGAAACGTCGTACATTTAATTAAATAAATCCAATATTTTGTCCACTATCCTGCGATTTTTCTTAATTTTATTATAATCACGATGGACACAATTTCTAATATAAATTATTTAATAACAATAATAGCTAATAATGAATAATTAGAAAAACCAGTTAAAATAAATTCTTCAATATTAAATGAATTTATTTTTATTAATCAAACAATTTTTTATTAAGAAAATATTTTTTTAACTAATAATTAAACAAAACAAACAGTTAAAATAAAAAATTAAAGCAAATGTTCAAATAAACATCCATTTTGAATTAAGCAGTGGCTTAATCGGTTACAAAAACTTTGTCTCACTTTATCTAACATTACAGGAGTCATATTGAAACATACTTCGACGACTTTGTCTTTAAGTTCATCCAGTTTTTGCCAAATTTTGTCAAATGAACAGCAAAATGCAATTGGGTTTTTAAATGAATTTTTTTTTTACTTTAATGGAAGGACCACATACAAGTTTTATAGCAAAACTGTTTTTTTTAATTTTTTTGCTTACTAATTAAAAAGTTATATTTAAATAAAAATTAATTTTTAAACTCAGTTCCGATAACGCGCCGAAAGAATCCGAACGCGTGTGACGTCATTATGTTATCTATGGTCTTTGTATCCATGGTTACCAAGTTAAAAATTTATTATTTTTGATAGTATGTGTAATACATATACACAAATACCAACAAATGCAGACACATTTTAACATAACTACGTCACAAACATTCCTGGCGCGTTTTGAAGTCACGTGATATTTTTTAAATTTTTATACATTTTAATTAATTTTTAGTAATTTATCTATAGCTTTAAAAATTTTTTTCTTTTCGATTTTCAATAATATTTATGTAAAATTATTAGAAAAAATTAAAAAATTAATAATTTTTTTTAAACTTAAATACCTAATTGTTACTGTATACGTACACCATGGTAACCATGGTAACGACCTCTGAATAGAGGGCAAAGCAATCTCTGATCTTAACTAATTTGTACTGTGTACTTTTCCCTATGTTCGGTTTCCTGTGATACACCCTGTATATAATAACACATCGATCGATAGCTAGTAAATAGTGCTTGTATTGTACAACGTGCGGAAATTTCGAATTTATAAGATATAGAGATTGTACTTTTACGCACGCTTTGGACTTTCACGCACGGTGACAGTACTTTTACGCACGCTTTGGACTTTCACGCACGGTGACTGTACTTTTACGCACGCTCACTAAAATACTCCTCTTCACGCCCGCTCACAGTGCTCGAATATTGAACTTTAGAAGCAGGAGTTATAAAAAAAAATTTTAATTAAGTTTTATTTTGAAATGTCAGAAAATTGATCGACTTTTATAGATAGAATTAGATTACAAGCCTTACCTGAATTTTTCATTCTAATTTTGTGAACATTAATGCCTGTCTTGAAGAATATGTATTTGAACATTCTCCACATACAAAATATTGACCCATTTTTTAATGGCTATCAACTACCCATATTAGTACAGAGTTCACTAGTTAGTTGTTACTTTCGTTTATAGGTGTGTGTGTGTTATTGCTACTAAAATTTAATTTTTTCATATATGATATAGCTATCTCTCGTACTCTCGCGCCTGCCTATTGCTCTCTCTGTTGGACGCACATGAAATACGTATTTCTTAGTTTTTTTGATTTTAGCCCCGCCAAAATCGTCTGTTCTTCAAAATTAATTATTTAAATATTATTATAAAACTGTTGCTGAAATGGCAGACTTTATAAATAAACTTCAATGTATTTTTCAAAAAATTAAAAATCGTCTGTCACGGAGTAAGCCCCGTCCAAACAGTCTGGTCTAACTTTTTCGCAAGAGTGAACAAAAAAAATATAGGGTGGTTTTACCCCGCGTTTGGACTGACAGACTATTTACCTCTTGTAAAGATATATAAAAGTCATCTTTTAAAAAAACTTCCAAGTCTTATATAAACACATTAAAAAAAGTGTTATCAGCTCTCAGTCTATATCTATTAATAATATCTTAATGCTGGGGTTATCGTACAATTTTAACAGGCTGTTTTTTAATCACGCTGTTAAATTTTGATTGGAACGTGTTCATTGGTTGCTGCGTTTTCATTTTGGCAAATTGCTGATCGTTACCATAGCAACCGTCATTTAACAGCGTGATTAAAAAATAAAATTGTACGAGAAACCCACCAAAAGAGGTATTTAATTAAATTGCCTATGTACTTTTTAAACAAACTAAAAATACAATTTGCAGAAAATCAACGTTGACAACGACAATCAGCTCGAATCTGAAAAGAACTGGGATAACTCATTGGTCGAATTTGAAAAAATGATGATTTTAAAATCGTTACAAGAAGAGAAACTCGTTTTTGCAATAACAGAATTTGTTAAAATGAAACTTGGCCAGCCTTTTATCGAAAGCCCTGAAGTTAGTCTTCATTTGTTGTAAGTTCTCACACTGGAACTCGAAACGAGCCGAAACAAACACAAACATATTTTAAAATCCAGGGCCGAACTTATTTCACCGGAAATATTAAATTATTTTTTTGTTTTTCCCCAATCAAGGTATCAAGGAACATCGAAAGTGATTCCGCTTGTGTTTGTTTTAAGCGCAGGCTCCGATCCATTTAGTGCGTTTCAGAGATTTGCAGGCGATATGGGAAAAATGGAAAAAATACGTTCAATATCGCTAGGACAAGGCCAAGGACCCATTGCTGAAAAACTGATAGAGAGTGGAATACAAAATGGCGAATGGATATTTTTGCAGGTCAATAATTTATATATTTTTATATTTATGCATTAATGGTAACAAATAAATATAATATTTGTCTCTTTTTTAGAATTGCCATTTGGCGACCTCATGGATGTTGGCCATGGAACGGACTATTCAAAATATCGCGGAAGATCCGGAAAGTGTTAATGATGAATTTCGTTTGTATCTGAGTTCAATGCCATCGAAAACTTTCCCTGTGTCAGTACTTCAGAATTCAGTTAAAGTGACAAATGAACCACCTAAAGGGCTGAAAGCAAATATCAAAAGAGCATTTACTGAAATGTCGGAAGAATTTTTTGAAAAGCATCGTAAGTACATGACTACAGAGTACAGATATATCTGACCAATGACCCTGATAATTGAATTGTACGGTTTCGAATTAACCATTTCAAAACTAGAACTTATAGGTCAAAAACTCCGGACATTTCACTTGCAGTTTCGGACTGTCACCACTGAACGACTCTTTTTTAATCGACTAAATTTAGTTTTCTTATATTCATTCATGCGAATAGATAAACTTAGAGAAACGTTCGTTATAACAATAGATATGAATTTAGGAATTCTCTTAAACCCCTGACATACATAGTTACCCCGAAAACATTCGAAAACTCCTCGCGGACGTCTCCTAACGCCCTATAAAAGAGGACGGTATCCGGGGAAAAAAGGACGGATGGCAACTCTAACCAGTTATTAGTGTATTTGCCATATGGCACATACACTATTAGCGTCGGTCGGATGGCGGGACCTAGGGGCGGACCAAAATTTCTCGACGTTTCATACCCCCCTGAACAGTTTGCCACCATTTTTGAAAATGTTTATGTATATATGTATGTATATATGTATGTATATATATATATATATATATATATGTGTGTGTGTGTACACGATAACTCTCGACAGACTTAATCGATTTAAACGAAATTTGGTACACACATTGGAACCCATCACCGCACGAAGCCTATTTAAAATCGGCCCGATCGGACCATTTTCAGGGTTGTATTTAGGGGTTCCAAAAAGTTTTTGGGCCCAAAAATGCCGAAAAATTTGTCAGAATCGTTTCAAAATTGAAATTTCTCTTTAGTAAAGATTAAAATGTGCTGCTAAAATTTTAATAAAATCGGCCCGACAGGACCGGACTTTCAAATTTTATGAAAACACTAGTTTGTTGATACGGATTTACTTATGGAAGGGTGTATTTAATTTGGTGCAGATGTTGTACTGATAAAATCCATGTCTAATATTGAAATTTAGAAAAATTTAATTATTTTAAGGGATGTATTAAGGGGTTAAATTTTTTATTTTGTCAAAAAACAAACTTAAGTTCACATAATACTGCCACAATGCCTGTATTAGCAAATACACTATATTGTCGGCAGGGTTTGGAACTGCGACCCGAGTTTTTTATATTTATAAATAGTATAAAATATGAGACAAAAAGTTTTACCCGAAACGATTTCGATTTGACACGGTCCTACGAGTCAAGGGTTTCCATTTTTAATCGACAAGTATAATCTTGAAAAAATTACTTCCTTAGGGTGGCTACGAATAAGTTGACCAAATTTTTTCGACACACTTAGATAACGCACGGATAGGTCTATAATCCCTACATAGGAAATTAATATTTCGTCGTGTTAGTGGTGAAAAGAGCTAAGCCACATTTTGTGAAAAATGAGTTAACTACACCAAGTCAATGGGAAAACAACGAAGAATGCAGTGGTGACGAGATACAAGCGACTATTTAATTTTAAGGTTAAGTTTCGGTAAGGTGTGAAAGGAGGCTATATGGGTAGATACATTTCTTTTTCATTAGTGAAACGGCTTTAAGCTGCATACATCCCCCTTCACCACTTGTGACTTAGCTCTTTTCACTAATAAGACGACGATTTATTAAACACCCTACTTACTAAAGCACTCCGCGTCACAGGTTTCCATTTTTAGTCGAAAAGTACTATCTTGAAAAAATTACTTCCTTAGGGTGGCTACCAATAAGTTTACCGAATTTTTTCGAGAGTTAGATAGCACATGAACAGGTCTATAATCCCTACATAGGGAAATAATATTAATTAAACACCCTACTTACTAGAGAACTGCGCGTCAAGTGTTTCCATTTTTTATTTAGTTAAAATGTTTACTTTGATAAAATTGCTCTGTAGGGTGACCTCTTTGGATTTTTCTAATTTTTTTAACGCATTTAGATAGCCCATCAATATATATAACTGGGATATGCAAGGTAAAAAGCTAAAGTCAATGCACTAATATGTTGCAAAATGGAAAACAAATATCGAAAGCCAGCCTTTTTATTAGTTTTTTTACGATTGTGAGAAATTTTGCACTTTTTCGAAACTCTGTATCTCGGTACCTATGGGGTAAAAAAATACGTCTAACCAGTGGAACTTCTAGGAAATTTAATCCTCTACAAGTTACTAATTTGAAGTTGTCCGCTAAAATATTTCGAAAAAACCGAAAAAAGTGCAAAAATGTTGGGGTTTTTCTAACAAATTACTTGGTATAACGAATATTTTCTAATTTCCTTGAGTTTTGCAATATCGAGGTTGCACTGTATTAATTATTTCTCACTTTTTAAAGGTTTACTTTTTTGCGTCAGGGCTTTTTTAAATTTTTTATTTAATTTTATTTCATACTTTTTAAACTAACTATTCAAAAACTTATAATTTGAGCTCAAACTCGAAATTTCTAGCTGTAAAACTGCGATGAGAGCTAAAGATCTTGAAAACGGCTGAACCGATTTCAATCAAACATGGCTAAGAACCATCTCGCAAATACCATCTTTCAATCTAACAAAACCGCATTGAGATCGGTCCATCCGTTTGGGAGCTGCGATGCCACAGACATTACAAATTGTGATGAAAACTGAAGATCTTGGAAACGACTGAACCGATTTCAATCAAACATGGCTAAGAACCATCTCGCAAATAACATCTTTCAAACAAACAAAACCGCTTTTAAATCGATTGATCCGTTTGGGAGCTACGATGCCACAGACAGACACACAGATACACACGTTAAACTTATAACACACCTTTTTTTGTCGGGAGCTAAAAAATCCAACGGCATTATTTATGTTAGACTGGGCTCTTTCTAATGACATAATAATAAAAAAAAAGCGGCCAAGTGCGTGTCGGACCACGCATAGTGAAGGGTTCCATAGTCGGCCGAAAATACCCCATATCTCAAAAAGTACATAACATATCTTATTCAAACTAATTTTCGTTGAAAGTATTTTATAAGTTCTACTTCTTTAATTTTTTTCAGAATTTTCTACCCCATAGTTGAAAAGTTAGAGGGGGGCACACTTTTTACGACTTTAGAAGCGCATATCTCACCAACTATTGACTTAAATAAAAAAGTAATTTCGAAACTTCTACATCATTTACAGGGTCATTCACTACCGCAATAATTGCGTCTTGTGTTGAAGAGTCTTTGACGAATAGGTATATTGGTTCTTTGCTAATACACACTGCCGATTGATAAAATATGCCATGAGTCTGATGAAGAATGCTTTATCATACATTTTGGCAAAAGTCTAAAGAGCACAACTTAATACTTTTAATAATTAACATAATAATATATGAGTTAATTGTGAACAACAATACAGGGTGATTCATAAAGAATGGGAAATCCGAAAACTGGAAATACTACACGTGAAATGGTGGCCATTGACGCAAACATGCCTGATCCCAATGTTGATAGTTTAGGATATACAGGGTGTTGAAAGTTAAAATTTTAATTCGTTTTTTTGCCATAATTCCGAAAATATCTGATGTAGAAACTTGAAAATTTTTGAAGTTATGTTTTTTTAGGTGACGAATAAGTTACGTATTGCAATTTCCGTGTTACTCATATAGAGGGCGCCACTTACGACCAATTTCACATACATTTAGGTAAATAACTTTTCACCCTGTACATCGAACATAAAATTCCATTCAAAATCTGAAAGAGCAATAATTTCTACATAAATTATGTATTCTTGTTTCATTTCGATATCACGTTCCGTTTTCGAGAAAAATGGATTTAACAAATCCAATGTTTGGATTAAACGCAAAATTAACAAGGGGAAGCAAGCCAAGTAGAGTTTCGTTTTCAAAGAATTATTACAACAATAAAACAAAATATGAAATGTTCTAACAATTATTTAATGCAATTGTTCAAAATTGATTTCTATGACAGGAAAGACGATAGTACTTTGTTTTACAAGACAAAGCCTACTAGATGCTTCCCCTTTTTAATTTTGCGTTTAATCCAAACAATAAAATTAAGAAAAATCGCAGGATAGTGGACAAAATATTTTATTTATTAAATTAAATGTACGACGTTTCGTTTATATATTTAAACTTTTTCAAGTACATAAAAATATTTTATTTTTATGTACTTGAAAAAGTTTAAATTTATAAACGAAACGTCGTACATTTAATTGAATAAATAAAATATTTTGTCCACTATCCTGCGATTTTTCTTAATTTTATTATAATCACGATGGACACGATTTCTAATATTTAATCCAAACATTGGATTCGTTAAATCCATTTTTCTCGAAAACGGAACGTAATATCGAAATGAAACAAGAATACATAATTTATGTAGAAATGATATTGCTCTTTCAGATTTTGAATGAAATTTCATGTTTGATGTACAGGGTGAAAAGTTATTTACCTAAATGTATGTGAAATTGGTCTTAAGTGGCGCCCTCTATGAGCAACACGGAAATTGCAATACGTATCTTAACTGTCACCTAAAAAAACATAACTTCAAAAATCTTCAAGTTTCTACCCCAGATATTTTCGGAATTATGGCAAATAAACGAATTAAAATTTTAACTTTCAACACCCTGTATATCCGAAACTATCAACATTCGGATCAGGCATGTTTGCATCAATGGTCACCATTTCACGTGTAGTATTTCCATTTTCAGGATTTCCCATTCTTTATTAATCATCCTGTATAATAATAATTAATAATTCAACAATGATCTTAATCCACAAGCATTCACGTAACCCATAGGGAGTGAATAGTATTTCTTAACATTATCAATCAGCAGATTATGCCATCATGGATTGTTAAACGTTCTTGTATATCCCATAACAATCGTTTGACGTTTAACAATCATGATGGCATAATCTGCTCACTGCTGATTGATATTGTTAAGAATTAATACTATTTACTCCCTATGGGTTACGTGAATGCTTGTGGATTAGGATCATTGTTGAATTATTAATTATTATTAATACTTTTACTATTTTTCACTTACAGAACTGGGTGTTCGTTGGCGAAAAATGATTTTTGGCATTTGTTTCTTTCATGCCATAATACAAGAACGAAAGAAATTTGGTCCTCTCGGCTGGAATATTATTTATGAATTCAACAACAGTGACCGGGAAGTGGCCCTTCTAAATATGAACATGTTTTGTATTACAGATAAAATTCCTTGGGATGCATTAGAATACATCACGGGTACAAAAATTAAATTTTACTGAACTTTGACTATTAGTTTAGGCCAGTGTTTAGCCCAGTAAGCCCGTTCAAAATTCCCTACCTTCTCCTACAAAAATTCCGAACTTAGTTTTTTTGACGCAGATATATTTTTTTTAATGTATTGAACCTAAGAACCCCATATTCCCAAAATATTTGTTTGTGCATTTTCCACCCCCGCGATTTTTATGGGTGAATTGCTTTTTATTGAATATCTCCCGTATTTTTAACTTGACAGCAAAACTTCCAAAAGATAAATTGTCGATCATAATATTTCCTACATTATACGTTGTTTTACATTATTGTAAAACAGTTATTTAGTGCAAAAATACCGCAAAAAAGATCCAAGGCAAGGGGTTGACAAGCGCTTTTTCGATTTTTTACCCATTCTCGCGGCAAATTAGGTGGCACATTTATACGGAAAAGTTTTTCGTCACTCAATTCCCTACAAATTGGAATATTTAACAGTGTAGGTTCGATGAACGGTTCTCGCTCGGGAACGCGCTAAATAGGCCTGCAACTCACCCCTATTTTTAAACGGTTTTATTTAGCTTGACCCCGCGTATATGTGAGTGTTTGTTTATTTATATCTTCAAATCTTGCGACCGATTTTTCACCCAGTTCCCGTTATTCGATTGAGTTGAAATTTTGCACACATGTGTAGCTCCGGTGACAATACAATATTATGGTAACTAGATGACCGACCTGGCTTCCGTCAGGGTGCAAATCGCATTTTTGAATTTTCACAGGCAAAAGGTCTTGCTCCGGTAACGTTTCAGTGAATCAGATAAATGAAATAAAATCAGACTAAGCAAATAAAGCACACTAAAAATTAAAATAAAAAATAGATAAAATAGTACATTGTGTGACTAGTGTGCTAAATACATCTTTATGCGTCTGACGCATAAATATTTAGCACACGTGTTGCACACTATACTTTATATAACACATGCATAGTTTTAGACTTTAATTGAATAATTTAATGTCACTGACAGAAGTACATCTCATAATAAAAACATTGGGCTCGATACAATATTTATTCACTTTGTTACCATAGTAACCATATTTCATTTATAACACTCAAAAGAGGTCTGGGGCCACGGTAGTGGCCCCCGCCAAGTCGAGAAAACAACAGACGGCCGCTACAGTGTATATATACCTTTTCTCGAAGCAACTCAAGGCACTTTTCAACTTTCTATATCTCTGTTACAAATGCAAGCAGAAGGCTGAAAATTTCGTTAGAGATTGTACCTAACGGTCTTAACTAATTCCCCAAATTACAAGTTTCTAATAAATATAGTTCAGAAAATTTCAACCCTCAAAATTGTCTATTTTGTCATTACTCACTCACTCACTGACATAGCGATCATCAAAAAGCTAGGGCACTTCCAGTAGTCCTAGAAAGCTGAAATTTGGTATGCAGACTGGGTTTCACGTACAAGTAACGAGAAAATTCCAATATCTGTGTTTTTCCCCCTCCAACCCCTAAAAGGGGGTGGTGCATAGTTCTATTATTATAGGCTAAGTCCGTAGTCAGAGAAAGCTGAAATTTGGTATGCAGACTAGGTTTCGCGTACAAGTAACGAGGAAATTCAAACATGTCTGATCTCCCCCCTCCAACCCCTAAAAGGGAGTGTTGCAGATTTCTATAGGTCCTTAGTCAGAGAAAGCTGAAATTTGTTATGCAGGCTGGGCTTCGCGTACAAGTAACTAGAAAATTAACAAATCTATGTTTTTCCCCCTCCAACCCCTAAAAGGGGGTGGTGCATATTTCTATTATTATAGGCTAAGTCCGTAGTCAGAGAAAGCTAAAATTTGGAATGCAGGCTAGGTTTCGCGTACAAGTAACGAGGAAATTCAAACATGTGTGATCTTCCCCCTCCAACCCCTAAAAGGGGGTGTTGCAGATTTCTATAGGTCCTTAGTCAGAGAAAGCTGAAATTTGGTTTACAGGCTGGGTTTCACGTACAAGTATCGAGAAAATTCAAATATTTGTGATTTTCCCTTTCCAACCTTACAAAAAGAACTGAGATCCCATCAAAAATATTCTTGCAAAGAAAAAAAAATGCCAAGTCTCGCAACATTTTCGCCGTAAAAAGTTTTGAGATCCCGAAAAGTACCAAGTCAGCCATTCTATTACCTTTGACTATGAAGTTAGCAAATTACTCGATAGTTGTCTTAAAATTACACAGGTAAAATAAAAAATAATTTATAAATAATATTTTATGACTGTAAACTTGTAGTACCTTTTGAACTTGGCAATCACGTGACATCAGGGTATATGATACCGTGAGATAAAGTTTTAATAAAAGCAATATCTCATCACAGTGCACATATACCACGTGATTGTCAAGTTCAAAAGGTACTACAAGTTTACAGTCATAAAATATTATTTATAAATTATTTTTTATTTTACCTGTGTAATTTTAAGACAACTATCGAGTAATTTGCTAACTTCATAGTCAAAGGTAATAGAATGGCTGACTTGGTACTTTTCGGGATCTCAAAACTTTTTACGGCGAAAATGTTGCGAGACTTGGCATTTTTTTTTCTTTGCAAGAATATTTTTGATGGGATATACATAGTTCATTAGATAACGGGTTTTTCAAATGTTTTTCAATATATCATCGAAACTCGTTTCATAATGGATCATGACGTCACTCATCATTTAAGGTCCGCAAAACTGATACGAAAAAACACTAAAAGCGTGCATGTGTTATACAAAAACTTTTAAGTTAAACGATTTTATAAATGTACTAAAAAGAAAAAATTTTGGAGGATACAAGTAATTCAAGAATTACAAGGCGCGATATTCATGTAGGTACTGTGTGTAAACGGTTTTATCGAACATAGGGAAAATAACACTGAGAAGATTTATAATTTTGTAGTAGGCTATGAGCCATAAGACCTAATATAAATATGTATTGGATTACATAGAAAAAATAGTAGGTACAGTGAATTTTTTAAACAATTTTCCATAGCAACGATTGACTATTAAGCGTTACTCGGAACCGGCTAAATAAAAAAGTCATGATGTGTCGTAAGACACCCGACAGAAGCTATGCTTCTTACGAATTGTATATAAAACCGAATTTATCAAAGATATAAATAATACAATTAAAAAGTTATTATTTGATCGCCATTTTGAAATCTGACGCCATTTTATTTTTTTGTGTCTTATTAAATTCTCAAATATCAATTTTCAAAAGGATCGGATAATTTTTACAAAGAAATATACACCTATTATAAAGATCTTTTTGACTTGATTTAATGTTATCGTAGATACTTATATAAAATTAATAATAAATAAATAAAACACAACAAAATTTGATTTAATCAAGACGAGTCTAAAATAGGTCTGACCACAACGAAATTATAATTTTGAATAACTTGTTTGTTTCAAAAGCGTAGCTAATAGAAACTGCCAAAACAAAACAATGTTGTGTCGACAATGTAGAGTATTATGTTGACACCAAAAGACACAACATAATGACCGCCATTTTTAAATATGACATCATTTTATTTTTTTGCGTCCTATAAAACTCGCAAATATTAATTTTCAAAAAGATCGGATAATTTTTCAAAAAAGTGCATACGGGCGCCACTTTGAAATCTGAAGTAATTTTTTGTGTCCTGTAAAACTCTCAAATATCAATTTTCAAAAGGATCGGATAATTTTAGCAAAAAAGTACCTACATATGGCCGCCATTTTAAAATATGACGTCATTTTATTTTTTTTGTGTCCTATGAAACTCCAAATACCGATTTTCAAAAAGATCGGATCATTTTTGCAAAAAAGTAAATATGGCCGCCATTTTGAAATCTGACGTCATTTTATTTTTTTGTGTTTTATAAAATTCTCAAATATCAATTTTCAAAAGGATCGGATAATTTTTACAGAAAAGTGCATACGGCCGCCATTTTTAAATCTTACATCATTTTATTTTTTTGTCTCCTATGAAACTTTCAAATATCAATTTTCAAAAGGAACGGATAATTTTCACAAAAAAGTAATACGGCCGCCATTTTGAAATCTGACATCATTTTATTTTTTTGTGTCCTATGAAACTTTCAAATACCGATTTTCAAAAGGATCGGATAATTTTTACAAAAAAGTATATATGGCCGCCATTTTGAAATCTGACGTCATTTTATTTTTTTGTGACCTATGAAACTTTCAAATATCAATTTTCAAAAGAATCGGATAATTTTTATAAAAATGTACATACGGCCGCCATTTTGAAATTCGCCGTCATTTTATTTTTTTGTGTCTTATGAAACTCTCAAATATCAATTTTCAAAAGGATCGGATAATTTTTACAAAGGAGTAGGTACTACATATTTCCGCCATTTTGAAATATGACGTCATTTTATTTTTTTGTGTCCTATAAAACTCGCATATATCAATTTACAAAGGGATCGAATAATTTTTACAAAAAAGTACATATTATGGCCGCCATTTTCAAATCTGACGCCATTTTATTTTTTTGAGTCCTATAAAACTCTCAAATATCAATATTCTAAAGAATCGGATAATTTAAAAAAAAAAGTGCATATGGCCGCCATTTTGAAATCTGACGTCATTTTATTTTTTTGTGTTATATGAAACTCTCAAATATCAATTTTCAAAAGGATCGGATAATTTTTACAGAAAAGTACATACGGCCGTCATTTTTAAATCTTACATCATTTTATTTTTTTGTGTCCTATGAAACTTTCAAATACCGAAAAGGATCGGATAATTTTTACAAAAAAGTATATATGGCCGCCATTTTGAAATCTGACGTCATTTTATTTTTTTGTGTCCTATGAAACTCAAATACCGATTTTCAAAAGAATCGGGTAATTTTTACAAAAAAGTACATTTGGCCGCCATTTTTAAATCTGACGTCATTGTATTTTTTTGTGTTCTATGAAACTCTCAAATATCAATTTTCAAAAGGATCGGATAATTTTTACAAAAATGTACATACGGCCGCCATTTTGAAATCTGACGTCATTTTATTTTTTTGTGTCTTATGAAACTCTCAAATATCAATTTTCAAAAGGATCGTATAATTTTTAGAAAGGAGTTCTACATATTTCCGCCATTTTGAAATCTGACGTCATTTTATTTTTTTGTGTCCTATAAAACTCGCAAATATGAATTTTCAAAAGGATCGGATAATTTTTACAAAAAAGTATATATAATGGCCGCCATTTTGAAATCTGACGTCATTTTATTTTTTTGTGTTCTATGAAACTCTCAAATATCAATTTTCAAAAAGATCTAATAATTCTTACAAAAAAGTACATATGGCCGCCATTTTGAAATCTGACACCATTTAATTTTTTTGTGTCCTATAAAACTCTCAAATATTAATTTTCAAAAGAATCGGATAATGTTTACAAAAAAGTACATATGGACGCCATTTTATTTTTTTGTGTCCTATAAAACTCTCAAATATTAATTTTCAAAAGGATCGGATAATTTTTACAAAAGTGACGTTACACTACTTCGTGACGTGACTTTTCAATTGTTTAGTGTGCTTTATTTCCTTAGTCTGATTTTATTACATTTATCCGAAACGTTACCGGAGAAAGACCTTTTGCCTGTGAAAATTCAAAAGTACGATTTGCACCCGGACGAAAGCCGGGCCGGTCAGCTAGTTACCATAATAATGTATTGTCACCGGAGCTACACATGTGTGCAAAATTTCAACTCAATCGGATCACGGGAAGTGGGTGAAAATTTAAAAGTACGATTTACACCCGGACGAAAGCCGGGCCGGTCAGCCAGTTACCATAATATTGTATTGTCACCGGAGCTACACATGTGTGCAAAATTTCAACTCAATCGGATCACGGGAAGTGGGTGAAAATTCAAAAGTACGATTTACACCCGGACGAAAGCCGGGCCGGTCAGCTAGTCACCATAATATTGTATTGTCACCGGAGCTACACATGTGTGCAAAATTTCAACTCAATCGGATCACGGGAAGTGGGTGAAAATTCAAAAGTACGATTTACACCCGGACGAAAGCCGGGCCGGTCAGCTAGTTACCATAATATTGTATTGTCACCGGAGCTACACATGTGTGCAAAATTTCAACTCAATCGGATCACGGGAAGTGGGTGAAAATTCAAAAGTACGATTTACACCCGGACGAAAGCCGGGCCGGTCAGCTAGTTACCATAATATTGTATTGTCACCGGAGCTACACATGTGTGCAAAATTTCAACTCAATCGGATCACGGGAAGTGGGTGAAAATTCAAAAGTACGATTTACACCCGGACGAAAGCCGGGTATGAACGTCGAGAAATTTTGGTCCGATCCCTAAGTCTCGCCATCCGATCGACGTCAATAATTAGTTACACGTCATTTTAACTCAGTAGGCCAGGGTTTTTATAAACTTAAATTCAAACATCAGCAGTCAAAAAATTGAATAACTATATTAAAATAATACAATATAAGACAGAACATACGCTATCTTCCAATATCCATATCACACTGTGCAACAGACAAGGACAACCGAAACAAGTTCGCGATTTATTAGATAAAGTCGCATTTATTTCGTTTAATAATCATATAAATCTGTATAAAAAAACAGTTTTGACACAATATTATACATGAAATCTATCTAAAATTTTCTGCTCTTTCGTTTAAGACAGGTTTCGAATCGATCTGACTTAAATTGAGCAAACTATAAGCAAAAAACACCGTTTTTTCTAATTTGCTCCCCTCTGGGGCCAAAATTCAAAAATCGGGCGACGTTAGGATCAAATAGACCCCGAGAGGAATCGAACAAAAAAAAATTTTTTTAAATCGGTTAAACCGTTTGGGCTGTACGACGGATACAAAAAATCCGTTACAGATTCACAGATTCACAGATTGACAGACGTTCAGACAAAGCGAGTGTATATAGGCGCTTCTAGCTTCGCTAAGATCGCGCCTAAAAAATAGTATTTAATTTAGGTTCATAAGTATAAAAGCGTGGGTCGTAAACTCTATAATAATTTATTACAGTCACGACCCACGCTTTTATACTTTTATACTGATAGTGACCTTTTTTGTTCTAAAATAGATAGTTCTCTAGATTTAGCAAACATACACTTTTGGGGGTAGTTTCACCACCATAAAAAAACAGAGGAGTATGTTAGTAAAGGGACCACCCTCGACAATTTTCCGCAAAATCCCCTTTACTATTACGTTTTTCCTCTAAATGCCACTTTTGTGTCTGATTCGCGTAGGCTATATCAAATTAAAACATTTTTTTTTAATTCATTCAAAAATTATATCTTATTTTATTTATTTTTTAGGAGAAATCACGTATGGCGGCCGTGTGACTGATTCATGGGATCTTCGTTGTTTAAAAACAATTCTTAAAGGTTTTTACTCACCCGGAATTTTAAAAAAAGGATACACCTATTCTAGATCTGGTGTATATTATTGTCCTGAATATAAACTAACAGAGGAATATCGAGATTTTATCGAAACCTTACCTATTATCGAGGAACCGGAAATTTTTGGAATGCATGAAAATGCTAACATTGCTTATCAGGTGTTTTTCCTTTATTTTAAATATTACTTTATAGATATTATAATTAATAGTTTATTGACACTAGTTAATTTAGAATAAATTGCATCCAGAAATTACAACAAAGTTGAGAATGAAGGCCTCGTTGCAACAGGATCGATCAAAAGCAATACCTTCTGGTATAAGGTATTTAAAATTGCATTTATTACTGACTCTAGAGATGATATGAAGTATGTCAAAATGTTAGTAATTAAATAATAATAATAATATCCCATGCAATCAGAGACACAAGGTGGCCCATTTATTTTATATGGGTGATTTAAAACTTTACGGCTCGAGCGCCACAGATATAACTCTCGCGCTAAATATCGGGTAAGTATGCAGTGAGTATATCGGTATGACATTCGGATTAGATAAGTATGCAGTCCTGCACATTAAAAAAGGGACGAAATTGGGACTACGGGGAAGACGTGCGTTGATGGAAGCGTCATTCACCATCTTGACACCGGAGAGTCCAATACGTATCTGGGTGAAAGCCACGTTCAGGATGTAAAAGTCGTCAAAGAGTCTCTCTGCAGCAGGTATCAACGGATCCTACGGCAAATCTGGAGTTCAGAGTTGTCGGGGAAGAACAAAGTCGCTGCTACGGACATGCTTGCTGTTCCAGTCTTGTTCTGCATCTTTGGAGCATTCAAGTGGACGGTTAACGAGTTGCAAAAGCTTGATAGGGGCACCCGAAAAATGATGACCATCTATAGAAGTCTTCACCCCAAATCATCCATTCCTCGTTTGTACCTCCCACGTCATCTCGGAGGAAGAGGATTACTCAGCCTGGAGTATCTTCACAACAGAATTATTGTACTGAGTACTACTCGTGCGTGATCACAAATATGCGGGCGTTAGGGCGTTTCTGTTCCGTGTACTCCGTACGCACGACCCAAACTCACTGTAATCGCCTATTTCATGGTTTGAGACGCGTTGTCGAATAATGGTAGACAAAAAAGACCGTTATTTCGAAACCCGTAACAACTCGTCCGATTTAAATAATTTTTTTTTGAAGTGTCATAAATGCAAAATATTAAAACCTTTATAGGTTAGATATTGACGCTCACCACCCCATGATTTTTGGGGGGGGCAAAACAATCCCCGTAGATGCATTTCCGAAAAAATCTCATAAAGTATTAGATATACAAAAAAAGTTTCCAACGAAAATTATTTCATAACTAGATATACTAAAAACCAAATCTATCTGCAATTTTTAGTTATATAAAAATAGCTGATTTATGTTGGCAGCACTAAATATTTTTAAAAGTTTTTTTCAGTTTATATGTGTGGTAATTAATTAATACAAATTTTGTCTTTAAATTGAAAATTGTTATGGAAACCAATTAAACAGGTAAGGTAAATAATTTGTGATTTTTATTGTCAATAAAAATATTCACAAAAATAGTAGATTGTATGTCTAGGGTAGCATATGCTATTCCTCATCTGACCCGAATTTAATCGGTTGCGCGGCTAGCTACAGAAGGCGCGGGGTCATGGGTCGGAGAACCAAAAATTATTATCTAGTTATACAATCGCACTTGTTTTTGGGAAGCAGCCTTTAAGTTCAAGTACAGGAAAAGCCCATAATGGGCAATAAAAACCCAACCACCTACCACTCGACACTTAGGACAACACAAAAATGTGAAGGCACACAATGAATCGTGCACCATAATAATTTAATTTAAATTTAAAATCACCTCTACACTCAGGATCACCTAACTATAGACGAACACTCGACGGAGAATTAATTAGTGGGCCAGATACCGACCGAGAGATCGAAGGGCGCCAGAACTTATAGGGCCACACTGTGTAAGTCTCAGGTCGTCCAAACTGAGACGTAGAGAGGGGTCACAGTTAGGGATAAATCGTGGAAGATAACCACGTTTGCCAAAAGAGATCCGAAAAAATATTCCGGAACAGATTCCAGAACCACAACCACAGTTCTATTAATCCCAGGCCTAACGCTGTTACCTCCCCAGCAAGATAAACAGAAAAAATCCGAGGCGAATTCAAAGGCCAGTGCCACACGATAACCCAACCTAAAATGCCAAAAACACCAGGTTACGAACACCATATCGGGACACACAGCACTCGAGATACCAAAAAAACGAAAGCGGCCTTGTAATCACAGGCCCCACGGAACTTCCAACAATCGAGACAAAAATCCCAATTCAACAGGCCTCGAAGCCTCACGAGAACCTACTCATTCTATCGCAAAACGCTAAAGGAATTCTCAACACAAAATCTTCATAATTCTCAACACAAAATCTTCATAATTCTCAATACATTTATTTCACACTTAATCCGTGCCTGTACGGAAATTCCTGTGCCTGAAAAATACATAGCATAGGATTCGGGACATAAACATTTTAAAATCGGCGAAACTGGCGACGTGGAATCTAAACTTAATTCATAATAAGATTCAAAATATTCCGGAAAATTCCCAATGTAGGACAAGAAATCCTACAGGAATACAATCGACGCACTATTATTCACTTTAATCCTGGCGGCAATATCTAAAATTGACTCAGTACTACGCAGAGTGGTCGCCATTCAGAAATGTAAAACGTTCATAAAATATTAGATTTTATCCTTTAATATTTTCGGGATATGTCGTAGTACCATATCTACCCCACTGGGATAGACACTTGATAATATTCCAGGATCGTTATGCGTCGTCTCTTATGATAGCAAAGATTCAAAATCTCGGGATCATTGAAAAATCTTCAAAGTTTCTGGAATAAATTAAATTATACCCGTATTCCAGAATCAACACCACCACACGGAAATCCAAAAGCAACAACCTCTAATCCCTAAATAAGGAGAAACCGCTTGGCTTCTTTATGGTTTATTGTGTTCACGGTAAACTAGCTATATCAAATAGCAACGAACCAACAATGGAAATACGGAAAATAAATCAATTTTCGGGAATGCGGAAAATTAGGAAGGTCGACCAATACAGGAATCTAAGGAGAAAACAACGCAGAATCCAAACTCCAAAACTAGAACAATGCAGCTCCAAAACGAAAAGCACAAATTAAAATCCAAAATCCCAAAATAAAAGTTATTTTATTCGCATGAATATTCAATCATTCAATTTTGATTGTTATCTCCAGCCGCGATGCGTATCACACGCCAGCCAAATCTGTTCTCTTCACTTGCAAAAGTGTACACAAATAATCAGTCTCGTACGTCGGCGTTCTCTCTTTTACCCACGCTAAAAATATGCTCTTTCACTTCCACCCATGTGTTCATTTCTGTCTAGTTTTGAAATTCTCGTTTTCAGTCGCTCGCCAGTCTGCCTTGACGTCATCTACCGTCGGAAATGTCAACATGTTAAAATCGTATAAATGAATTAATACTCCATAGGCTCGAAATAGTTTTTATTTTTAGGGGCTCGCAATAGCAAATTGCTACACTAGATACGTAATGGGGCATATTACGGTGAGTGATGACAGTATGTAAAAACGAGCGATAGCGAGTTTTTACAGTCACACGAGCCGTAATACCATTACGTACGAGACATATATGGTACTGTTGCCATACCCACTACAAAATACCTACTTTTCACGTCATTTTCCAGTGTGCCGCGAAGTTCGTGCAAGTAAGTAATGACAAGCGTACGCAGGCGTATAGAGCGAATAACCAGAAGTTGCTATGGCAACCATTATTTTCTGCGCTAGTGCAGAAAGTAAACCATTTTCCGCACACCTGTCTGTTAAATGGGTCATTAATGGCCGCTATACATTATAACTTGCTATTTTGTTTAGAGTTTAAACTCTTTTGGTGAACAGCTATTTAATTCTGAATTTAATCAGCGCGCGGCTAGCTCGTGCGGCGCTGGGACGTGAGTCCACGGTTCACCATTATTGAATTGATGTTATCCTAAAAATACCCCAGATTGGGCTTAAAAAACCGACCACCGACCACTAAAAAAATATTTTGTCTTTAAAAAAATCCACCACCTACCACTCGACACGTAAACAAACACAAAAAGCTACGAAAATTGAAAGGTACCGTACTCTAGACAGCACGAGCCGTTAAGTTTAGATAAATCCACAATTTAAAACGGTAACTTAAAGACAATGCGGAAAAATACACTAACCATTTGGATACTAAAATCACTTGGAGACAATTGTCAGTATCCAGAATTAAACCGACTAAAAAGTTGAAAAGGGCGCCAGAACAACTGGACACACACGTACTCACAGGTCGTCCGAACCTGTGAAGATAAGCAAGAATATATCCAAGAGGCCTAAAAGCCATTGACTACTAGGACTAGTTATTAAGGAATATTTCTTCCGGATCAAAATCCAGAAACAATATCCTGAGAGTAAACCCAGCCAGAACCAGCAGTCCAAAATTAACCATAAAAACATACACAATAAAAACATACAACGTAGATCGATCACAGAACGCTAAAAAGAAAATACGAAAATCAAAACGTTAGCTCACAGGGAACGGTATTGCCAAAAAAACAAAAAAAAACACTAAAATCGGGACGACACATCAATATATTCGACAATCGCAACAGAGCGTAATGCGACATCGCAATTAATTCACACTTAAACTTAAAAGATAAAAAGTTTGAGAACGGGAGATCTTGTAACAAAAGTTTCACAAATCGAAACACAAAATAGGCAATCTTTAATTATTTTTGTTGACGCCACTAAATCGATACGTTAATTTTTCGGTAAGTTAAACAATAAATCGGTACGTTAAATATCAGTACGTTAAACAATAAATCGGTACATTACTTTTCGGGACGTAGCATACTAAATCGATACGTTAAATGTTCGGTAAATTAAACGATAAATCGGTACCTTAAATTGCGGGACGTTAAATTATAACCTGGACAAAACCAGAATTCGAGACGGGTACGTTACATAAGCTAATTAGAAACGCAACTCTATTGACATCAACAGTCACTTGGCGAAACGATAAATTACGCAATAATCTTTAATTATTCCTTGAAACAATCCATCCTACACTAATCAGCTAGCGAAGTGCCTAACAAATCCACAGCAAAAGCCAAGAGTCCAGGGAAGCGGCGGTTTATAATAGGGAATTTTGGTCAGATCGGGTAAGAATTAAATTCACTGTACAGTAAAAACTGTATGTTATTCGACAACTTGTCAAGCCCTAACGCACATCCAGAAAAATTCACTACACTCCAAGATTCATCATTGTTATTCAGAGTTCGCCAAAATAACGTCAAAATGCATAATTCCTTGATATCAAAAATCGTCCGCCTGTAGCTGTTTAAGCCAGCGAGGCCGGTCCCGTTCTCCCATCCCCGCCTCGACTCTCTTGACGTGCAAAACTTTTCCTCTCAAAACCAAAAATTACAGTATCGTACCTTCGCGTTCTCTCTTACACACACAATAAAATTAGTGCGTATCGTCTCGCACTCATTAACCAGCCAAGCAGCTAGCGTGTCCTAGCACTGCTCTGACGTTACGGTCGATTTAAAACAGCTCATATTCGCTATCGCGCACACACATTAACAGACTTATGGCCAAATATCTCTTCTCACTCGCACAAATGTCTTGTCAAAATTAATATTCAATGAAAGATTTTTTTCGTTGGAGAGCAGTCAATTATATAATTGTTTCGAAACATATAGAAAAAAAATCATTTTACCAACCAGTGGTCAGTGGTGAAAATCTATTGATTCTGAAGCATATAAGGAGAATATTAATTTAGCAATCATGTCACAGTTGAGTATTGTAAGCTCATTCCGACGCGAAATTGGAAAGGTTCAGGTTAGAATCCTGACTGTGACCACTGGTTGGTAAAATGATTTTTTCCTATATGTTTCGAAACAATTATATAATTGGCTGCTCTCCAACGAAAAAAATCTTTCAATTGCATACAGCCGTATAAAAAAAACTATTATTATATTAATATTCAATATTTATTGTTACGAAATATTTTTCAAATTCCTACTAGCGGTACCCGCATATTGTTTAACCTGTTTATACATTTATATTTTTTTTATTTAACAAAAGTTATACTAGCTGTTACCCGCGTATTGTTTAACCTGTTATAACATACATCGAAAGTAGCTATTTTGTAGTGGGTATGGCAAAAAATAATTAAAAAATACCGAGAAGCAGAAATCTGTTAACAAAAAAACTAAAACTGGTTGTTATCGAATTGTTCATGGAATTATTCTTGGAGACTTGGAGCTATGTACATGTTCGGAACTACCCAACTCTAGTCTTGCGTCTATTTCATTTGCTTTCGGTAATATTACAGTGGCTGATATTTTCTTAATCAATGTGCAAGTGCAATAATTAGGTATATTATTTTAAACGGACAGTTCTTATTTTTGTTAATAAACCATATTTACATTTTTTTATTAATATCATTGTTACTAATTAAGACTTTATGTTAATTTTTTGACAAATAAAATTTAAGAAATAATATTAAAACAGTTCATTTTTAATTTTATAAAAAATAACAACGCTTTTTAGTTTATTATAACTTGCATTTAAAAAAAATCTTGAAAAAGAAATTTAAACTGACAGTTTATACGTCCAGAATTATTAAAATATTGTTACGGATCACCCTGTATATAAACGTCAGGCAGGAATTCTGAGAAGCGGTGGCTGCTGCTGAACAACGAGTAACTGCACAAACATTCTAGAGAACGCTAGAACTCGCTGTGCCTAAGCCAAGCGGCCTATATAAGCAAGCGAGTGCGAGTCAGTCAAGGAGTCATCGGTCAGTCAATGTAGTGTCGAATACGCAGTCAATGGTGAGTCGTGCAACCAAAGAGGATCAGTGATATAAATATTAGTCAATCAACGGTCGAATCAGTCAGTACAGTGATATAAATAGTGGAGTGGATAAACATAAATAGTACTGAAGTAACTGAGTAAAGTGCCGACATAAATAAACCTTAGAAATAAATCCGTGACATAAATTCACCTGATAAAATAAATATTAGTGTAGTCAATTGTATATAGTTAAGTGTTAATTACTTGTGTTGATTGTTAGAACTGACTTTTGGTTGTTGTATTTATTATTGTGTTTTATTATTGTGTTTTTAATTATTGTGTTATTATAGTGTTGGAATATTGACTCTCGCATGTATTGGTTTTTCAGTAACAGAATGCTTTAAAGGGAGAAAGTCGATCGTTTGAAAATGTGTCACTGTGTGAGTAATGTCAACTCAGTCCGCCGCGATAGTGGAAAGTTTAGGGTTAAAATCCCTACGGTAACATAGGTTTGAATTAATGAATTTTTCCTGACTACAGTGTTGTGTTACGTCATTGTTCTTCACAGCAGGTGTTTTCATATAACTGTTTGCAGTCATTATACATTCAATTATTATACATTTATTATGTATTTGGTCGCGTATTTCGTGTTAAAATTTGTATTTAGTGTATATTTGGTTATAATCTACCTTAGATTATGCTTGTTCCAAATTTAATTTACCGTGATATTTGATAGGAAGTCTATCTTATCTTGGTGTTAATAAGAAATGGATACTTCATCGTTGTTTTAACCTGTTGTGTACCTTTACATGTTGAGTTGTCGGTTGTCTAGCAGTGGTGTTGGAATATTGACTCTCGCATGTAGTGGTTTTTCAGTAACAGAATGCTTTAAAGGGAGAAAGTCGATCGTTTGAAAATGTGTCACTGTGTGAGTAATGTCAACTCAGTCCGCCGCGATAGTGGAAAGTTTAGGGTTAAAATCCCTACGATGACATAGGTTTGAATTAATGAATTTTTCCTGACTACAGTGTTGTGTTACGTCATTGTTCTTCACAGCAGGTGTTTTCATATAACTGTTCGCAGTCATTATGCATTCATTTATTATACATTTATTATGTATTTGGTCGCGTACTCCGTGTTAAAATTTGTATTTAGTTTTTAATTATTGTAAATAATTATTTTAAAAAAATATTTATTCCGCCAACTCAGAAAATAGTTTTGTAACAATATTTATAGAAATATTTTGGACAGTTAATAATTCTGCTTTTAGTAATCTACAGATTGCTCAAAAAAATTTTATGTGTATTACAGAGTGTATTTTCGTTACTAGGAAAGTTACTAAAATTGCAGATAGATTTGGTTTTTAGTATATCTGAGTACCTATTTGGTATCGTGTATCCGAAAGTCGCGTGATTTTGTCGCCTTAGAAACCAATGGCTAAAACGCATGTCCTTTTAAACATATTTATTTAATGTTATGTTCTTTATCGAATTTTAAATTGAAAGTACGCCCTTAATCGTGCTTTTGGTCCCATATCGATATCTTTAAAAATTGAGAAGTTATAGGCAGTCAAAGTTTAAATCATTATTGAGTTTTACATGTTTTTTGACACGTGTTACGAATACCTTCTATACCGAATAAAAAAAATCCGTCTAGGAATCCATAGGAAATTTAATGCTATTTGTTCAATCTTGCTAACTTAAAAAGTTTTCAAGTTATAAGCATTCAAGTATATTTTTTTACTTTTTGACATAAAACTAAAACACTTGACGCGAAGTGCTCTACTAAGTCAAGTGTTCAAGAAATATAAAATTACGATGTAAAGACTATGGACCTATTTATGGGCTATCTAACTGCTTTAAAAAATTTGATAACTCTAAAAGTGGCCACCCTACAGAAGCACCATTTTTCTAGGATAGTACTTTTTGACCAAAAATTTGAATACTTGACGCGAAGTGCTGTAATAAGAAGAGTGAGAAATTTTAAATTCATACATAGTGGTTATACATATAGACCTGATCATGAGCTATCTAAGCGCACGAAAAAATTAGAAAATCTGGAAGCGGCCACCCTAGAAATGCAATTTTTTTGAGATCGTGTTTTTAAAGTGAAAAAGTAGGATCTTGAAAAATTTTGCTTCCAGATTTTCCAAATTTTTCTACACAGTTAGATAGCCCATAAATAAGTCTATAGCCCGCATATATGGGAATTTTATATTTCTTGAACACTCATCTTAGTATAGAGTACTTCACGTCAATTGTTTCAATTTTATGTCAAACAGTAAAAAAATGTACTTGAATGCTTTTTAAGTTAGCGAGAGTGGACAAAAAGCATCGTTTGGAGAATTAAATTTCTAATGGATTCCTAGACGGATTTTTTTATTCGGTATAGAAGGTACTCGTAACATAAAGTGACCACATTTTCATTGAGACAAAGCGGAACAAATGGGATGAAAATATTAGAATTACAATTTAGTTATACAGTGTGTCCACAGACTCATCCTCAACATGGGGATCTCCGTTATTATGGGAGTTACAGATTTGGTTAAATGAGACAAAATGTGCAGAATCTCCAGTACTACTACCCGCGTAGTCAAACTTTCCATATTTTGCTTGGTTCGCGACCGACAGTTGAAAAACGAGATTTACCCATTTTCGTTTTTTGTTTATAACTCGCTTATTAAGTAAGTTAGAAAAAAAATATTTTCACTTTCTTAAGGTTCTTTTTTATGAAGATTTCAAATCTCTTTTCATATTTTTATTTACTTTTATAGTTTTAGAGATACTTGTATTAACTTTGTTTTTTTAAATACACGTCAAAGATGGCCATGACACCATTCGAAAGAGATTTTTTTTCTCTTTAATTTGATATCAGGGTTGATGGATTTATTTTCAAAAATAACAGAGTTATACGTAAAACACTGATTTTTAATAGTAGGCTATGCTAAATTAATTGATAAAACAACAGAAGGCTTAGCAAACAGTTGAAATTCGCGTTGGCTTAGTAAACGGCTGTTTAGTTTTAGCTGTCAAAGTGTAGTTTGTAATTTGTTGCTAATTTGTCAGTTTACTAAGTGATTTATTAAATTTACTTTTGGTATCATGGAACCATTTTGTAACAATGAAAAATAAGCGATTTTCAACAATTGATCCTAAAACAGTAGTTTTATCTTCTTCACTTATTCGCGTTGACATAGTAAACAGCTTTTTAAATGATCCATAGTTTATTAAATTTACTCGTAAGTTTCTGTAAATAGACGAATGAGGTTG
Source organism: Mongoloraphidia duomilia (assembly GCA_039654895.1). Classification (NCBI taxonomy): domain Eukaryota; kingdom Metazoa; phylum Arthropoda; class Insecta; order Raphidioptera; family Raphidiidae; genus Mongoloraphidia; species Mongoloraphidia duomilia. The sequence continues at coordinate 29,455,992 of CM077518.1, read as the reverse complement.
CCTTCGTTCTGGATACTGATCGAAGTACATTTCTGCAGTTCTGGTCGAATTTATGTGACATGGAATGTAACAAGATAACATATCAAATTTTTCATTGTTACAAAATGGTTCCATGATAACAAAAGTAAATTAAATAAATCACTTAGTAAACTGACAAATTAGCAACCAACTATACTTTGACAGCTAAAAAAAAACAGCCGTTTACTAAGCCAACGCGAATTTCAACTGTTTGCTAAGCCTTCTGTTGTTTAATCAATTAATTTAGCTATAGCCTACTATTAAAAATCAGTGTTTTACGTATAACTCTGTTATTTTTGAAAATAAATCCATCAACTCTTATATCAAATTAAAGAGAAAAAAAATCTCTTTCGAATGGTGTCATGGCCATCTTTGACGTGTATTTAAAAAAACAAAGTTAATACAAGTATCTCTAAAACTATAAAAGTAAATAAAAATATGAAAAGAGATTTGAAATCTTCATAAAAAAGAGCCTTATGAAAGTGAAAATATTTTTTTTCTAACTTACTTAATAAGCGAGTTATAAACAAAAAACGAAAATGGGTAAATCTCGTTTTTCAACTGTCGGTCGCGAACCAAGCAAAATATGGAAAGTTTGACTACGCAGAGTAGTAGTACTGGAGATTCTGCATATTTTGTCTCATTTAACCAAATCTCTATCTTCCATAACAACGGAGATCCCCATGTTGAGGATGAGTCTGTGGACACACTGTATATATTTTATTGTATACATTCATATACTTGTACAAAAATGTATTTATTATTAATTATTGGTAACTATAAAAATATTTGTAAAAAATAATAATTTGAACATCATGATTTTTAATCAAATTAAATTTTTTATTTAAAAAAAATTAAGCCGAGACGTAACGACAATGATCGAACACCACCGAGTAAATCTAACTCGGTACATTGCCTAATTTAGTTTACTCTGCATGCATTTTATGTGTTTTTTTTATTTTATGTATTTTTTATTTCTTTATATTCACCATAATACTTAAATAATAGGTAATATATTTTTACAGTACATTTAAAATAAGAAATGCAGATATTTTCTAAAAAGCGGGACATTTTTAAAAACCGGCGGGACGCGGGACAGTCCACCAAAAAGCGGGACTGTCCCGCCAAAATCGGGACGTGTGGTCACTTTATCGTAACACGTGTCAAAAAAACGTGTAAAACTATATGATGATTTCTATAACTTCTCAATTTTTAAAGATATCGATATGGGACCAAAAGCACGATTTAGGGCGTTCTTTGCTTTATAAGCATGTATATTTTCAAATTAAATTTCAACAAAGAACATAATAAATAAAGCTGTTTAAAAGGACATTGTTTTTGCCATGGTTTCTAAGGCAACAAAATCACGCGACTTTCGGGCCCTTTTTCTGGCTATACTTTTCCGCCTACACGAAAATATGTAAGAAGCAAATATTTAGATATCTAACTGTGGAACAATTTTCGTTTGAAACTTTTTTTTGTATATCTACTACTTTATGAGATTTTTTCAGAAACACGTCTACGGGGGTTGTTTTGCCCTTCCAAAAATCAGGGGGTGGTGAGCGTCAATTTATAACCTATAAAGCTTTTAATATTTTGTATTACGACATTTCAAAAAAAAATTATTTAAATCGAACGAATTGTTACGGGTTTCGAAATAAAAAGCTAAAATGACTCGCCTACCGGTTATAGTTTCAACTTGCTCCGCAAGTATTTCTTGTGCGACGATGATGAACCCGAAGTTTAGGGTGTAGCCCAATCATTTTAGATCAAATTCGATATAAGAAGCAAGAAAACTGTCGTATTAAAACTTTTGACGCAGTTAGGTGTCCCTCGCAAGGTAGAGGAAGAAATCATATTTTGGCCCATTAATTAATTATGGGAACTGTCCGCCATCTTGGATTTTGTGTTTTGGTCGATTTGCACGCGTATTTTGCATTTCTCGATAAATAAGGTAAGTAACAAATTTGTAGACAATTTAATTCTTTACAATCCTCATATAGTCAATATTTTTTAAAAAAATTATTTATTGCTAATAATAAGCAAACAGTGTGAAAAATTAGGAGAGTGGCGCAGTTTTTTCAACTTTTGGACCATTTTTAATGAAAATAAGTGGCACATTTAAATGACAAAGTTGTAGAGGACTCATTTCCCAACTGCTTTTGTACAAACAAGTTTTTCGTACGACGTGTGAATCACGGCCGGCAACGCGCTCAACACAACGATTTGGGGAGAAAAAAGATGAAAATGTCGTGGGATACCCGACAAAAGCGTGGCTTTTACGAATTTGACGTTTTGATGTTTCAAATAACCATAGCTACGTCAAAATAAATGCATACATTGTGTCCAACAGCGCGAGTTCCCCCAAATCGTTGAGTTGAGCGCGTTCCCGGCCGTGATCCACACGTCGTACGAAAAACTTGTTTGTACTAAAGCAGTGAGGAAATGAGTCCTCTATAACTTTGTCATTTAAATGTGCCACTTATTTTCAATAAAAATGGTTCAAAAGTTGAAAAAACTGCGCCACTCCTAATTTTTCACACTGTTTGCTTATTATTAGCAATAAAAATTTTTTTTTAAATATATTGACTATATGAGAATTGTACAGAATTAAATTGTTTGCACATTTGTTACTTACCTTTTTCATCGAGAAATGCAAAATACGCGTGCAAATCGACAAAAACACAAAATTCAAGATGGCGGACAGTTCCCATAATTAATTAATGGGCCAAAATATGATTTCTTCATTAACTTTGCGGGGGACACCTAGCTGCGTCAAAAGTTTTAATCCGACAGTTAATATTTTGAAAAAATCTAAAATTATTGGGCTAGTGCTTGTGGATGCAAAATTCTTTAAGGAATTCTTCCTTCACATAATAATAATAAAAACTCAGTGTTGCTTTTAATCGATTCTGTTGCCACGATGTCTTCCTTTTCAACTTCTATAGGTATTATTATACTTATACGTCAATATGCATAAAAAAGAATAACCCCCTGCTTTTCTCCCATGTCGCAGTTCAGATGGGACATTATTTTGAAAGGGTTCATCAGTTTGTTAATAAAAAAAATAATAAACTAATAAACTATAAAAGGTTGTGACATAACTAATAAATTTGGATTTAGATCAAAGAAACACAAGCTGTACTTGTTACTATTATGGAAGGTCAGCCTCGTGTTGAAAGTGGAGGAGGAGGGAAATCAAGTGATCAAATTGTTTTTGAATTGAGCGAAGCGATTGTACACCGTATTATGTCGGCAATAAATCCTGACGAAATACATCCGGATTTAATGCAGGCGCGTACTTTGAATTCAATTATAAAATACGCTCAACATAATTTTTAAACGAATATTTTTTATTTAGGGAAATAATGTTTTACAATTTTAGATTGACGATAAAGGCATGCTGCCGTCATTAACTACTGTACTTATTCAAGAAGTGGAAAGGTACAACAAGATTTTAAAATTAATACATTCATCAATAGCAAATTTACAGAAAGCAATAAAAGGATTAGTGGTGATGTCAGACCAATTGGAAGAAATTTTTACATCATTTATTAATAATCAAGTTCCTAAAATGTGGTCAGCAAAAGCGTATCCGTCACTAAAAAGTCTCGGAAGCTGGATTCATGATTTAGATATGAGATTGGATTTCATCACAGTATGTACATTGTTACAATAGCTATTAATTATACCTACTACATTCTACAAGTGCAGGAAGTGACGAATTATGGCATGGGGTAGGTACAGAACGAGCCGATAGGTTGTGCTGTGTCACCAGAGGCGAGTTCAGTATTTACCCCATGCCAAATAAATCACTTTCCGCACTTGTAGCATACAATATTTTATTCAACACACACATACTTTTAGTGTTTTTCGTATCTGTTTTGCGGACCTTAAATAGCCGTTTATTGACTGGTGACGTCATAATCCACTATGAAACGCTTTTCGATGATATATTGAAAAACATTTGAAAAACCCGTTATCTAATGAACATTATGTAGGTACAGTCGCGGACTTAAAAAAGTTTACACCTGTATCATCTAGTTGGTTTTTTAGGCGCGATCTTAGCGAAGCTAGAAGCGCCTATATACACTCGCTTTGTCTGTACGCCTGTGAATCTGTGAGTCTGTAACAGATTTTTTGTATCAGTCGTACAGCCCAAACGGATTAACCGATTTTAAAAAACTTTTTTTGTTCGAATCCTCTCGGGGTCTATTTGATCCTAACGTCGCCCGATTTTTGAATTTTGGCCCCAGAGGGGAGCAAATTAGAAAAATTGGTGTTTTTTGCTTATAGTTTGCTCAATTCAAGTCAGATCGATTCGAACCTTGTCTCAAACGAAAGAGCAGAAAATTCTAGATAGATTTTATGTATAATATTGTGTCAAAACAGTTTTTTTATACAGATTTATATGAAAATTAAAATTTATAAATGCGTTTTTATCTAATAAATCGCGAACTTGTTTCGGTTGTCCTTGTCTGTTGCACAATGTGATATGGATATTGGAAGATAGCGTATGCTCTGACTTATATTATTATATTTTAATATAGTCATTCAATTTTTTGACTGGTGATGTTTGATTTTTGTGTTTAAAAACCATGGCCTACTGAGTTAAAATGACCTGTAACTAATTATTGACGTCGGTCGGATGGCGGGACCTAGGGATCGAATAATATTTCATTAGCTACCTACTACACACTGTGCTATAATGAAAGTATAAATAATGGAGACTAGACGTATAAATCATTGAATAATATTTCGTTACCGCACAATGTTAACATTATTGCACACTGTGAAATAATCTTATGTATATTCAGAAATTGACAACTTAGTGAACGCTATGCAACGACATAAAAGTGAACTTTCAAAGCAAGGATTGTATAATAGATATTTTCGACCTCTTTTTCTAACTTTTTGTTTTTTTTGTTGTTTAAATAAATCATAAATCGCAGATTATTACAATTAAAAATCGCGTAAGTTGATAATCTTATTTAGTATAATTTCAAAAGGTCTCCATGAAGCTAAATAATTTTAGAAGCTTTTGTTTAAAAATTATTTGACTTGGAATGTAAACAGGAACTCTAAAAAAATAGTTAATTAACAATAGGCTCATTTTATGAAAAATGAGTGAAAAATTTTTTTTCCACCGGGACATTGTTCCTTAAAGTATCTAGATAATACATCAATTTTTTCAGATTTTTAAATTAATATTTTCCCACACATATTTTAACTACCAGTAGCAAGAATTAACACATTTTTCAACTTGTGAACTGAGTATATAAATAATAGTCCGTTGCTCCGACTGACAGTGTTAAGGACTATTATTAATTATATTGTTTATCGAATTCAAAATACCTACGTATCTTCATAAGGCAAAAAACGCCCTAAATCATTCTTTTTATCCCATTTAGGATGAAAAACATTTTTTTTTTGTTTTTGATAATTTTCAGTAGGTATAAATAAATAATGTAATATTGTTCGTGGAATATTTTAGAATTGGTTGCATTTTGGACCACCCTCGTCGTATTGGTTATCTGGTTTCTTTTTTACAACTGGTTTTCTATCTGGAACGAAACAAACATACGCAAGAAAATATAATGAACCAATAGACACTCTGCTCTTTGATTTTGTGGTACATAATAAAATAATTACTCAAGAAGACATGAGAGCGATGAATACGACAGAAAAAACGGAGGTAATAAAAAAAACTCGGGTCGTACTGCCAAACATTATAGTGTATTTGCTAATACAGGCATTGTGGCTTTATTATGTGAACTTAAGTCTATTTTTGGACAAAATAAAAAAAATTAACCCTTTAATACATCCCTTTAAATAACATTTTTTTCCCAATTGCAATATTATTATCTGTTTAACGTCTGCACCAAATTAAATACACTCTTCAGTAAGTAAATCTGTATCCGCAAACTAGTGTTTTCATAAAATTTGTAAGTCCGGTCCTGTCGGGCCTATTTTATTAAAATTTTATCAGTACATTTTAATCTTTACTAAAGGGTTAAATTTCAATTTTGAAACGATTCTGACAATTTTTTCAGTATTTTTGGGTCTAAAAACAGTTTTTAACCCCTAAAAACTACCCTTAAAATGGTCCGATTGGGCCCATTTTAAATAGGCTCCGTGCGGTATTAGATTTCAACGTGTGTACCAAATTTCGTTAAAATCAATTAAGTCTTTCGAGAGTTATGGTGCGAGCACATATATAAATATATACAGGTGTCCGGATTTCAAGTGTACATAGGACTTTTACATGGGAAAATGGTTTTTCTCAATTTCCTGCTTTCCTATACACTTTACAGAAAAAACATACTTGGAAAAAATGAAAGGAATTTATGTGTAGAATAAGATAGTATTTTTTAAGATTTTTTCATTTTGTTTTTTTTTTGAAAATTTGTATTTTCATTCTACCATAAATACCTTATATATCCTGGCTAATACTCATTATAACTTTCTGTCAATTTTATCCATAGATTACGTTGGTAATAGTCAGGGGTACAGCGCCAATATTTTAAAGTGATTACTAACAGGCTGAATTTTCGTTAGTAGCTTAGTTTTGACGAGTCCCCCAAATCTCTCTCTGCGACAGTTCCCGGTAGAGGTATGCAAAGTTCTGCGCAGCCGCTAAACATGTTGATTTGGCGAGTTTTTAAATTTTATACATAATACTTCGTTGTTCAGTTAAATTGCCAGATAATTTATACTCCAGTAATTTTAGATATTAAAATCACCCACCTGCAGAAAAATTCCCAGTTAGCTGATTTTTTTTTATTTACCTTCGTTATGGTGTTTTAAAAAACGTGTAAAAAGTCCCCATCGATATCGTGCCGGCGTTGCCAGATATTCGAGGTTCAAGGTTCGAGGTACAAGGGTTGAGAGAGTGCGGATTAAGTACGAGTATGCATTTGCATACCGTATAACGCACTCCAGTAATAATAGCCACATTTTTAATTTTTTTTACAACATTCCTGTACGAATAGTCTTTATAACAATTATAATGAGTATTCGTAAAGGAATTTCGAAAAAATAATTAAAAGTATGGCTACTCCGAGCTATTCTTAGTAGAGTGCGTTATACGGTATGCAAATGCATACTCGTACTTAATCCGCACTCTCTCAACCCTTGTAAATTTTTTTTACAAAATTACTTTACGAATGGTCTTTATAATTGATGTCAAGTATAAATATCGTATTTTCGAAAAAAATTGTTTGTCTGTCTGTCTGTTTTAGCGCTGTCGATTTGTATGTTTGGTTGCTTATAAGTAAAGAACTACTGCATTAATTTCGATAAAATTAAAATTAATCGTTAGCTTTAAGTTCAACTTAAAATAATGGTACAAATCATTATGTTAGGCCCTCGGGAAGCAGCATAATCCCGTTATGTAAAATCGAGGGGGAGGAAGCCGCGGGTACTTTAATAAGAAAAACTATAAATCGTAGACAAAAAATGCTTACACAAAAGTTGTAGATAATTTCGTCCTCTACAAGATTGATAATAATCATTTTTTACAAAAAATGGAACGGAACCGAGAAATTCGCAAAAAACCGTCTATCGTGAACTTGAACCTCGAATATCTGGCAACGCCGGCACGATATCGATGGGGACTTTTTACACGTTTTTTAAAACACCATAACGAAGGTAAATAAAAAAAATTAGCTAACTGGGAATTTTTCTGCAGTGGAAATCTAAAATTACTGGACTATTATAAAAAAACAGGAAGCTGCGCTTGTCCTACAAAAGCGATGGGTGGACTGGCGAGTCCTCCGTCCCCAATATGTAAAAATAACGAGATCTGAAATTTTATTACTAACGGGCTGATTTTTAGTTTATTGTTTAATTAATATTTTTGAAATCGAAGGGTCAAATTGTCCTACAAATTGTCCGGTAGGGTTTTCCGGTCCTACGCCCTGAAAGTGTCAGTTCCACGAATATTCTAAACTGATTACTAACTGTAGGACAAAGGTAACACTGGATAGGTCTGTGTATTCTCTGATCAAATAATGCAGTGTCCTACAAAAATATTGGTAGTATCGCTAGTCCTACAAAAAAGGCTTCAATACTATAACGTATTATTTTAATTGGATATCAGGTAAATTGATATTTTTTGTAAAATTAAGGAAAATCGCAGGATAGTGGACAAATATTTGATTTATTAAATTAAATGTACGACGTTTCGTTTATATATTTAAACTTTTTCAAGTACACAAAAATAACAATATTTATGAAAATTAATATTAATTACTAACCATAGCAATTAACATAAGATAGGGTACATAAGACAAAAACATGGTAACATGGTAACAAATTATGTTGACTAAAACTTTTTAACAATCAATAATAATAATACAAATTTTAGTATAATTTCATAACATAATTGTACTGACTACTTAAATTTTGAGTGTCTGTTCTATAATTGATTGAATTGTTTTTTCTAATAAAACACATTTCACTGATATTGCGTTTCTTCCAATTTGACTCTTTATCTAATATTTTAACTTCATTGAAAAGAAATTTATGCCCAGTGTCGAAATGATGAGATGACAACGCCGTCTTATTATCACTTAATAAGTTTATGTTTCTACAGTCCATTTTGTGCTGATAAATTCTATTTTTTAATAACTGTTTGGTTTGTCCCACATAACACTTATTACATTCACAAGGTATTTTATAAATAATATTAGATTGATGTGAGTTAGGCGTCTTATCTTTAAGTCTTGTGAATAACTTATTCAATTTATTTAAGTTATAAAACACCAACTTAATATTTGTGTTAGAAAATAATCTGTTGATCTTATAGGACAAGTTCTTCACAAATGGAAATCTAACGTAAAACTTGGTAGACTTAGTTCTTTCATCCACAGTATCCAACGTGTTATTTAGGTGATTTTGGTCCTCTATAAACTTATCAACGCATTGATGTATAAAGTTGACAGGGTAATTATTAGCTTTTAAGATATTTTCAACTTTCTTAAAATTGTCCTTATGGTAGTCTTGGTGACTTAATTTTGTTACCCTGTGTAACAAGCTTTTTATAACACTAATTTTCTGCTGTACTGGATGGTTTGATCGAAAATTCAGAAGCCTGCCTGAATGGGAAGGTTTCATATACCAATTCGTTTTTAATTCTCCCGAAGCTGAGCGTGTTACTAAGGTGTCCAAAAATGGAATTGATTTATCAACTTCTTTCTCCATAGTGAATTGAATCTTTTCATTAAACTGATTGAACCTTTGTAATAAATCATCAATTTTATTTTCGGGAACTGCAATGAAAGTATCATCCACGTAAACTTTTAGTATCGGAATTTTATATGGTAAAGTTTCCAGTACTTTGGAAACAACGTAATCCATCACGATGTTAGCTAAAACTGGACTTGCTGGGTTTCCCATTGCGCTGCCGTCAAGTTGAAGGTAGAAATTATTATTGTAGCTAAAATAACTTGTGTCAAAACAAAAACAAATAAGTTCAACGAGCAAATCAAAAGTTATGTTGACTTTCTTTGACCACGTGAGCCAATTTTCTTTAACAATTTTTAAGACCAATTCTTTAGGTATATTAGTGAAAAGGGAGGTTACATCTAATGACACCAGATTGTAATTCGGATCCAACTTAATTCCTTTTAAAGACTCTACAAAGCAATATGAGTTCTTCACGTTATGTTTAAAGTCTATAATTAACGGACTTAATAATTGATGTAAACATTTCGCTAATTTATAACAAGGAGATCCAATGCAATTCACTACAGGTCTTAGTTTACAACCTTGTTTATGAACTTTTCTCAAGCCATAAAGTTTTGGTGGAACTGCATTATGTGTTTTTAATTGTTTCTCGGTATCTTTGTCAATGAGATTTTTCTCCTTCATCTTGGATACTAAAACATTACTTCTATTTTGGAATTGAGTAGTAGGATCTTTTTTCAGCAATTTATATGTAGAAATATCTTCTACCATTGTTTTCATTACCGTAGTGTACTCATCTTTTTCCATAATTACAGTGCTATTACCTTTATCTGCTCTTGATACAATTAAATGCTGATTGTCTTTGAGAAATGTTTTTGTTGATTTATAGTCTTTCAGGATACTTCTGTTGTCTTTATCACACTTATTAGACTTGTAAAAATTATGAATCACATTAATGGCTCTTGATCTTAAATTATTTTTCTCTTCTGCCAATGTTGTTGCTTCTGCACCTTCTATATCAAGAAAATCAAACCCATATTCTAAATCTTTAATTAACACATGTGAAGGAACTTGCTTGTTTGTAATTGGTATTCCAAAATTTGGTTCCAGACATAAGATCCTCTTCACATCCTCTGGTAACTGAGTATTGGTAAAATTGTAGATACAAGATTTTTCATGAGTGTTCGTAAGAATTGGTGATCTATCTTGACTTAAGTTATTAAGCTTATTGATGTTCAACTGTTTTATTCTTTTAAATTCAAATTCGTACTTTCTGTTCTTCAAAATTTGACATTCATTAAACAACTCTGTTGGAATTAATACTTTTAATGACTCACTGAGTCTATGATTTACTGATCCCAGTTTTTTAATTTTCCATATTGTTATTTTAATTTCTAGGTTTAATATCCTTCTTGAAAAATCCTTACTAAGTTTTCAGCTTCTTTTTTGAACGGGTGTAATTCACATAACAGCGAATCAATACTTTTCTGATTATTGGTTATGTGCTTGGGGTAAACTCCATGATATCGGCATTGTAAAAGAAAAATACGTCTATTATTAAAATTTGCTAGTTTTTTTGATGAGTTAAACCATTCTTTAATTATCTTACGTACCTGTTGTCCATAATTATCGCCAATGTAGTTAAGAAAACCCCACGGTTGAAAATTTATATTAGAAATCGTGTCCATCGTGATTATAATAAAATTAAGGAAAATCGCAGGATAGTGGACAAATATTTGATTTATTAAATTAAATGTACGACGTTTCGTTTATATATTTAAACTTTTTCAAGTACACAAAAATAACAATATTTATGAAAATTAATATTAATTACTAACCATAGCAATTAACATAAGATAGGGTACATAAGACAAAAACATGGTAACATGGTAACAAATTATGTTGACTAAAACTTTTTAACAATCAAATAATAATAATACAAATTTTAGTATAATTTCATAACATAATTGTACTGACTACTTAAATTTTGAGTGTCTGTTCTATAATTGATTGAATTGTTTTTTCTAATAAAACACATTTCACTGATATTGCGTTTCTTCCAATTTGACTCTTTATCTAATATTTTAACTTCATTGAAAAGAAATTTATGCCCAGTGTCGAAATGATGAGATGACAACGCCGTCTTATTATCACTTAATAAGTTTATGTTTCTACAGTCCATTTTGTGCTGATAAATTCTATTTTTTAATAACTGTTTGGTTTGTCCCACATAACACTTATTACATTCACAAGGTATTTTATAAATAATATTAGATTGATGTGAGTTAGGCGTCTTATCTTTAAGTCTTGTGAATAACTTATTCAATTTATTTAAGTTATAAAACACCAACTTAATATTTGTGTTAGAAAATAATCTGTTGATCTTATAGGACAAGTTCTTCACAAATGGAAATCTAACGTAAAACTTGGTAGACTTAGTTCTTTCATCCACAGTATCCAACGTGTTATTTAGGTGATTTTGGTCCTCTATAAACTTATCAACGCATTGATGTATAAAGTTGACAGGGTAATTATTAGCTTTTAAGATATTTTCAACTTTCTTAAAATTGTCCTTATGGTAGTCTTGGTGACTTAATTTTGTTACCCTGTGTAACAAGCTTTTTATAACACTAATTTTCTGCTGTACTGGATGGTTTGATCGAAAATTCAGAAGCCTGCCTGAATGGGAAGGTTTCATATACCAATTCGTTTTTAATTCTCCCGAAGCTGAGCGTGTTACTAAGGTGTCCAAAAATGGAATTGATTTATCAACTTCTTTCTCCATAGTGAATTGAATCTTTTCATTAAACTGATTGAACCTTTGTAATAAATCATCAATTTTATTTTCGGGAACTGCAATGAAAGTATCATCCACGTAAACTTTTAGTATCGGAATTTTATATGGTAAAGTTTCCAGTACTTTGGAAACAACGTAATCCATCACGATGTTAGCTAAAACTGGACTTGCTGGGTTTCCCATTGCGCTGCCGTCAAGTTGAAGGTAGAAATTATTATTGTAGCTAAAATAACTTGTGTCAAAACAAAAACAAATAAGTTCAACGAGCAAATCAAAAGTTATGTTGACTTTCTTTGACCACGTGAGCCAATTTTCTTTAACAATTTTTAAGACCAATTCTTTAGGTATATTAGTGAAAAGGGAGGTTACATCTAATGACACCAGATTGTAATTCGGATCCAACTTAATTCCTTTTAAAGACTCTACAAAGCAATATGAGTTCTTCACGTTATGTTTAAAGTCTATAATTAACGGACTTAATAATTGATGTAAACATTTCGCTAATTTATAACAAGGAGATCCAATGCAATTCACTACAGGTCTTAGTTTACAACCTTGTTTATGAACTTTTCTCAAGCCATAAAGTTTTGGTGGAACTGCATTATGTGTTTTTAATTGTTTCTCGGTATCTTTGTCAATGAGATTTTTCTCCTTCATCTTGGATACTAAAACATTACTTCTATTTTGGAATTGAGTAGTAGGATCTTTTTTCAGCAATTTATATGTAGAAATATCTTCTACCATTGTTTTCATTACCGTAGTGTACTCATCTTTTTCCATAATTACAGTGCTATTACCTTTATCTGCTCTTGATACAATTAAATGCTGATTGTCTTTGAGAAATGTTTTTGTTGATTTATAGTCTTTCAGGATACTTCTGTTGTCTTTATCACACTTATTAGACTTGTAAAAATTATGAATCACATTAATGGCTCTTGATCTTAAATTATTTTTCTCTTCTGCCAATGTTGTTGCTTCTGCACCTTCTATATCAAGAAAATCAAACCCATATTCTAAATCTTTAATTAACACATGTGAAGGAACTTGCTTGTTTGTAATTGGTATTTTGTAATTGGTAATTTTGGAATACCAATTACAAACAAGCAAGTTCCTTCACATGTGTTAATTAAAGATTTAGAATATGGGTTTGATTTTCTTGATATAGAAGGTGCAGAAGCAACAACATTGGCAGAAGAGAAAAATAATTTAAGATCAAGAGCCATTAATGTGATTCATAATTTTTACAAGTCTAATAAGTGTGATAAAGACAACAGAAGTATCCTGAAAGACTATAAATCAACAAAAACATTTCTCAAAGACAATCAGCATTTAATTGTATCAAGAGCAGATAAAGGTAATAGCACTGTAATTATGGAAAAAGATGAGTACACTACGGTAATGAAAACAATGGTAGAAGATATTTCTACATATAAATTGCTGAAAAAAGATCCTACTACTCAATTCCAAAATAGAAGTAATGTTTTAGTATCCAAGATGAAGGAGAAAAATCTCATTGACAAAGATACCGAGAAACAATTAAAAACACATAATGCAGTTCCACCAAAACTTTATGGCTTGAGAAAAGTTCATAAACAAGGTTGTAAACTAAGACCTGTAGTGAATTGCATTGGATCTCCTTGTTATAAATTAGCGAAATGTTTACATCAATTATTAAGTCCGTTAATTATAGACTTTAAACATAACGTGAAGAACTCATATTGCTTTGTAGAGTCTTTAAAAGGAATTAAGTTGGATCCGAATTACAATCTGGTGTCATTAGATGTAACCTCCCTTTTCACTAATATACCTAAAGAATTGGTCTTAAAAATTGTTAAAGAAAATTGGCTCACGTGGTCAAAGAAAGTCAACATAACTTTTGATTTGCTCGTTGAACTTATTTGTTTTTGTTTTGACACAAGTTATTTTAGCTACAATAATAATTTCTACCTTCAACTTGACGGCAGCGCAATGGGAAACCCAGCAAGTCCAGTTTTAGCTAACATCGTGATGGATTACGTTGTTTCCAAAGTACTGGAAACTTTACCATATAAAATTCCGATACTAAAAGTTTACGTGGATGATACTTTCATTGCAGTTCCCGAAAATAAAATTGATGATTTATTACAAAGGTTCAATCAGTTTAATGAAAAGATTCAATTCACTATGGAGAAAGAAGTTGATAAATCAATTCCATTTTTGGACACCTTAGTAACACGCTCAGCTTCGGGAGAATTAAAAACGAATTGGTATATGAAACCTTCCCATTCAGGCAGGCTTCTGAATTTTCGATCAAACCATCCAGTACAGCAGAAAATTAGTGTTATAAAAAGCTTGTTACACAGGGTAACAAAATTAAGTCACCAAGACTACCATAAGGACAATTTTAAGAAAGTTGAAAATATCTTAAAAGCTAATAATTACCCTGTCAACTTTATACATCAATGCGTTGATAAGTTTATAGAGGACCAAAATCACCTAAATAACACGTTGGATACTGTGGATGAAAGAACTAAGTCTACCAAGTTTTACGTTAGATTTCCATTTGTGAAGAACTTGTCCTATAAGATCAACAGATTATTTTCTAACACAAATATTAAGTTGGTGTTTTATAACTTAAATAAATTGAATAAGTTATTCACAAGACTTAAAGATAAGACGCCTAACTCACATCAATCTAATATTATTTATAAAATACCTTGTGAATGTAATAAGTGTTATGTGGGACAAACCAAACAGTTATTAAAAAATAGAATTTATCAGCACAAAATGGACTGTAGAAACATAAACTTATTAAGTGATAATAAGACGGCGTTGTCATCTCATCATTTCGACACTGGGCATAAATTTCTTTTCAATGAAGTTAAAATATTAGATAAAGAGTCAAATTGGAAGAAACGCAATATCAGTGAAATGTGTTTTATTAGAAAAAACAATTCAATCAATTATAGAACAGACACTCAAAATTTAAGTAGTCAGTACAATTATGTTATGAAATTATACTAAAATTTGTATTATTATTATTGATTGTTAAAAAGTTTTAGTCAACATAATTTGTTACCATGTTACCATGTTTTTGTCTTATGTACCCTATCTTATGTTAATTGCTATGGTTAGTAATTAATATTAATTTTCATAAATATTGTTATTTTTGTGTACTTGAAAAAGTTTAAATATATAAACGAAACGTCGTACATTTAATTTAATAAATCAAATATTTGTCCACTATCCTGCGATTTTCCTTAATTTTATTATAATCACGATGGACACGATTTCTAATATAGATATTTTTTGTAATTTAAGTATTTATATAGGATCGCTATGGTTATTTTAGTGATTATTGAAAATAATTGAAACTAAAATAAAAACACCAAAATAACGATAGCAACTTTATATAAATACGTACATAAATGAGTCATGGCTCATTCTGATATTAGTCCTTTAAAATGTTATATTTTTTTAGGCTAACCTTGCATTTTGGACAGGACAAGATTTTTTTTACCGTTGCGTAGGGGGGGCCGGTGTAAATTTAAAATTGAGTTTTCGGGGATGGCGGCCCCCTCATTTGGCCGCAATCTTGAAAACGGGGTGCTAACAGGTTTTGCACTATATCTCCGTAACGGTATTTCTTACAGAAAATTAGTACATACGTTTTTTGTTTATAATCGAATTCTCTGCAACTTTACTAGAAACACTTTTTGTCATAAATTGGATAATTAAAAAATATTCTATCTTCTATAAAGCATATCTTTTTAATTGTTCAATTTACGACAAAAAGTTTCTCTAGTAAAGTTGTAGAGAATTCGATTCTAAACAAAAACCTATCTACAGATTTTCTGTAAGATGTACCGTTACGGAGATACAGTACAAAACCTGTTAGCACCCCTTTTTCAAAATGGCGGACAAATGAGATGGCCGCCGACCCTGAAAACTCAATTTTAAACTTACACCGGGCCCCCCTACGCAACGTTAAAAAAAATCTCTTCCTACCCAAAATGCAAGCCTATAATGTAACATTTCAATGTACTATAGTTTTTTGGCTTTTTTATCAATATCTCCCATTTTTATTGTAGGACACCAATTATATTGTATTCTACACTCCATTTCCACAAGAAAAAAAACAAAAATTAAGTTATTAGTAATCAGTTTAGAATATTCGTGGAACTGACACTTTCAGGGCGTAGGACCGGAAAACCCCACCGGACAATTTGTAGGACAATTTGACCCTTCGATTTCAAAAATATTAATTAAACAATAAACTAAAAATCAGCGCGTTAGTAATAAAATTTCAGACCTCGTTATTTTTACATATTGGGGACGGAGGACTCGCCAGTCCACCCACTGCTTTTGTAGGACAAGCACAGCTTCCTGTTTTTTCATAAATTATCTGGCAATTTAACTTAAAAACAAAGTGTTATGTATAAAATTTAAAAATTCGCCAAATCAACATGTTTAGCGGCTGCGCAGAACTTTGCATACCTCTACCGAGAATTGTCGCAGAGAGAGATTTGGAGGACTCGTCAAAACTAAGCTACTCACGAAAATTCAGCCTGTTAGTAATCACTTTAAATAAAATATTGGCGCTGTACCCCTGACTATAAAGTCAGAAAACAAAATTTAAAAAAAAAATTTTTTAACTTTTATTTATTTACCCAAAAATTATTACGAATGAGTCAAAATAAAAAATAATTTTCTATTATGTACACACTATGTATAAAATTACCATTAGTAAGGAAGCGTATTCTAACAAATAATTTTTAGGTAAATTTTAGCTACAGCTTACGTTGATAATAAAAAGGTTTGAAAAAGATTTTTCAATTTTTCAATGTTTTTAAATTTGTATTCTGTTTTTATTAACGTAATCTATTAATAAAATTGACAAAAAAGTTATTATGAGTATTAGTCAGGATATTTAAGGTATTAATTACGATGGTAAAGTTAAAATACAAGTTTTCAAAAAAAATAAATAAAATAAAATAAAAAAATCTTTAAAAAAATACTATCTTATTCTACACATGAATTCCTTTCATTTTTGCCAAGTATGTTTTTTCTGTAAAATGTATAGGAAAGCAGTATGTGACGTCTTGTTTTCTGCGCAGTGGAAGCTCGTGCTTTTGCAGACTTTTGCCACAATTAATTTTTATTATTTTATTATTTATTGATTTTAATAATTTTAGTTAAAACGAAAAGTTTATACCTAAGTGAATAAATTAGTTTTTTCTCATTTCATAGTGCATTTATTATTATGCAATTTTAATAAATTTTGTAAAAGTTATAACTTGCTATTTTGTTAGAGTTTAAACACTATTGGTGAACGGTTATAATAACCTGAATAAATTCAGCGCGCGGCTAGCTCTCGCGGCGCTGGGACATGAGTCCACGGTTCACCAGTATTCAATTGATGTTATTATAAAAACGCCCCAATTGGGCTTAAAAATCTGACCTCCGACCACTAAAAAAATATTTTGTATTAAAAAAAATCCACCACCTACCACTCGACACGTAAACAACAAAAAAAATTACAAGAATTGAAAGATAAACGTACTCTAAAAAGCACGAACGGTATTCCGGTAAACCCACAAATCAAAGCGGTACCCTTAAAGACAATACGGGGAAATACACTAAACCTTTGGATACTAAAATCACTTGGAGACAATGGTCAGTATCCAGAATTAAACCGACTAAAAAGTTGAAAAGGGCGCCAGGACAACTGGACACACACGTACTCACAGGTCGTCCGAACCTGTGGAAATAAGCAAGAAAATATCCAAAAGGCCTAAAAGCCGTTGACTACTATACTTCCCACCTAGTAACTAAAAATTACCATGGTAACAAATACAATGACCTTCAGTACCTCAACGTTCAAATTTGTGTATTGTCTATCTCATTCTGGCCGTGCGCGACAAGTACCCTATAGGGAAGATACACAGCATATATTTGCAAGAAATAAACACTTTTTTTATTCTTTGAAAAAAAGCATGGCCATCTTATTTGTTTATTGATCTACTGATGGCTAACTTATAGCAAAAATCATGGTTACCTTGATTTACGTACAATTTTTTTTTAGTAAAATATTTTTTTTCTCGAAAACTATACATTTTAGAGAAAAAAATATTAATATTATAACATCTAGAATTCATATATATTTTTTGGCCTATATTAATAGGTGACATTGAGAACGTTTTTTTTAATATCTCAGGATCCACTGAACCGATTTGGCTCAAAACACACAAACACACACACCTACACATCAGTCAGAAAATGGTCTTAAACGATTTCAAGGCCATCAAAACGTGAAGATCTATTAAATCTCGAAATATTTTTGTCGGACTAAATCCATTACTTCCCTACCATAGTAGAAGTGGGAAGTAAAAATTGCTATCCTAAAATATATAAATTCTTGGGAAAATTGTCAATACCAGGTCCAGGCAATTCCTGCGTCATTCTACGGATATGAGTTAGAAACCAAATTGTTTGCCGAACACAAGGCCGATAACTTATATCAGAACGGTTACAATATATACATACACATATATACATATGTAAATTTGACAGTTTCAAAAATGTCAAAAAAACAAATATAATTTATAAGTTTCCTATGTATTTATCAAAATTTTCTTAGGCAACCTTATGTATTTGAATACAGCTCTTCGAGCTCTACAATATGGCGTTAATTACATGTTGTCATGTCATGAGGAAAGAGAATTATGAGCTAATGAAGTATGCGTATTTTGCACCGGAAGTGAGCTCCTCCCGACCGTTGCACTAGGATTTGACGAGGCAACCCTAGCGCTTTTTCTCTGTCATACTAAATACTACCTTCCCTGAAAATTTCATCCTGTTACAAATGGGTTTAGTATATTTACGCCTGGCTACTAGTCAACGATATCCCACTCAATGGGGTGGGTACGCGAAAAAAAGTGTCATCCCAACTGTCGATATTATCATTCGCATTCGCAAATGTTTAAAAATCAACATTAATCAACATTCGTTACATCACTAGTATCTATAGAGTATAGACCTTTCAACTGTGGTTATACTTGTACTATGTCCATCGATTCCTTAATGAAAGGTTTACATTACAGGGTGTTCACGCGAGGAACAAAGGCAAGTTTATTTCGAAAATGAAGACGCTTACGGAAACATGTTTCAGACAAAAGTTGTTAGGTTTGATCTACTCTACAGCTGGAAAATATTTTCAATTATACAGGTTGTCCTATTTAAGCGTGGCAGATCAAAGTTATGTTTTTTTTAATGCAGCACCCTGTTTTTATTTGTTTTTTGAATTCTGCACCTAATTGTAAATAGAAACTGTAAGAAAAGCGTTGCTCGAAAAATTAGCAGTTTTTGAGTTATTCAAGTTTTTTTGACATATGCTGACCTTTACCTAAAATTCGAAATAGCCCAAACGAAAAACTTTATCAAACTGATATTTTGGAGATAAATAGGTAATGAAAGGGCAAATTAATTTTTGTATTCAAAAAAATAATTTACTATACAGGGTGTTCAAAATATTGTACTTCTTTTATCTAACTTAAATCGCGTATAACGTTTGATAGTTAAATACAACGGGGTTGTTTTTATGCCCGAATTGTTTTCTTTCGGATATTTACGAACACTTTTATAAAGGGTTCCCCAGACCTAAATCTAGTATTTTCGTGTTTATTATGACTTTAATGCGATATTGCGAAATTTCACCTTTTAAATGAACTGCCGCAGTGTGCTGTGAAGTAGTCGATATCATTTTTCATTCTCGAGATTTCGTCTTAGAAAGAAATGGACACATACGTACGTACGTACACACACAGAGAGAGACATCTTTCTAAAAATAGTGTAGTGACCTTGAAACATAAAAATTTGTTATACATTTTGATTTCGATTTTCGGACCCATTACAATAACTTCCAATGGGAAGTTAATAAATAAATTTGTTTAGTTGGTAAAACTTTTAAAATGACTATTTTCAACTGTTTAGGTAAAAATACTTCACAGCACACTGCGGCAGTTCTTTTAAAAGATGAAATTTCGCAATATCGCATTCAAGTCGTAATAAACACGAAAATACCAGATTTAGGTCTCGGGAACCCTTTATAAAAGTGTTCGTAAATATCCTAAAGAAAACAATTCGGGCATAAAAACAACCCCGTTGTATTTAGCTATCAAAAGTTATACGCGATTAAGTTAGATAAAAGAAGTACAATATTTTGAACACCCTGTATAGTAAATTATTTTTTTGAATACAAAAATTAATTTGCCCTTTCATTACCTATTGATCTCCAAAATATCAGTTTGATAAAGTTTTTCGTTTGGGCTATCTCGAATTTTAGGTAAAGGTCTGCATATGTCAAAAATTTCAAAAAAACTTGAATAACTCAAAAACTGCTAATTTTTCGAGCAACGCTTTCCTTACAGTTTCTATTTACAATTAGGTGCAGAATTCAAAAAACAAATAAAAACAGGGTGCTGCATTAAAAAAAAACATAACTTTGGTCTGCCACGCTTAAATAGGACAACCTGTATAATTAAAAATATTTTCCAGCTGTAGAGTAGATCGAACCTAACAACTTTTGTCTGAAACATGTTTCCGTAAGCGTCTTCATTTTCGAAATAAACTTGCCTTTGTTCCTCGCGTGAACACCCTGTATATTAATTTATTAAATCCACCACTAATTTTTTTAATGAATTCTACAGTAGAACTGTAAAAATTTTGAACAGAAGTTTACCTATACCGGGTGGTGAACTGCTCAGGTGTATACAGTGTGTCCACAGACTCATCCTCAACATGGGGATCTCTGTCGTTATGGGAGATAGAGATTTGGTTAAATGAGACAAAATGTGCAGAATCTCCAGTACTACTACCCTGCGTAGTCAAACTTTCCATATTTTGCTTGGTTCGCGACCGACAGTTGAAAAACGAGATTTACCCATTTTCGTTTTTTGTTTATAACTCGCTTATTAAGTAAGTTAGAAAAAAAATATTTTCACTTTCTTAAGGCCCTTTTTTATGAAGATTTCAAATCTCTTTTCATATTTTTATTTACTTTTATAGTTTTAGAGATACTTGTATTAACTTTGTTTTTTTAAATACACGTCAAAGATGGCCATGACACCATTCGAAAGAGATTTTTTTTCTCTTTAATTTGATATGAGGGTTGATGGATTTATTTTCAAAAATAACAGAGTTATACGCAAAACACTGATTTTTAATAGTAGGCTATGCTAAATTAATTGATAAAACAACAGAAGGCTTAGCAAACAGTTGAAATTTGCGTTGGCTTAGTAAACGGCTGTTTTGTTTCAGCTGCCAAAGTGTAGTTTGTTGCTAATTTGTCATTTTACTAAGTGATTTATTAAATTTACTTTTGTTATCATGGAACCATTTTGTAACAATGAAAAATAAGCGATTTTCAACAATTGATCGTAAAACAGTAGTTTTGTCTTCTTTACTTATTCGCGTTGACTTAGTAAACGACTTTTTAAATGATCCATAGTTTATTAAATTTACTCGTAAGTTTCTGTAAATAGACGAATGAGGCTGTCTTCGTTCTGGATACTGATCGAAGTACATTTCTGCAGCTCTGGTCGAATTTTTGTGACATAGAATGGATCAGTAGATAACATATCAAATTTTTCATTGTTACAAAATGGTTCCATGATAACAAAAGTAAATTTAATAAATCACTTAGTAAAATGACAAATTAGCAACAAACTACACTTTGACAGCTAAAACAAAACAGCCGTTTACTAAGCCAACGCGAATTTCAACTGTTTGCTAAGCCTTCTGTTGTTTTATCAATTAATTTAGCATAGCCTACTATTAAAAATCAGTGTTTTGCGTATAACTCTGTTATTTTTGAAAATAAATCCATCAACCCTCATATCAAATTAAAGAGAAAAAAAATCTCTTTCGAATGGTGTCATGGCCATCTTTGACGTGTATTTAAAAAAACAAAGTTAATACAAGTATCTCTAAAACTATAAAAGTAAATAAAAATATGAAATGAGATTTGAAATCTTCATAAAAAAGGGCCTTAAGAAAGTGAAAATATTTTTTTTCTAACTTACTTAATAAGCGAGTTATAAACAAAAAACGAAAATGGGTAAATCTCGTTTTTCAACTGTCGGTCGCGAACCAAGCAGAATATGGAAAGTTTGACTACGCAGGGTAGTAGTACTGGAGATTCTGCACATTTTGTCTCATTTAACCAAATCTCTATCTCCCATAACAACGGAGATCCCCATGTTGAGGATGAGTCTGTGGACACACTGTATAGGGATTTAACATGTAAAATCATAAATATGCAGTTTCCTGCTCTCCTGATTTTTTAGAACAAAAATTCATTAAACTAAAAATGATCACTGTTAAATTATCTACATGATATGTCACTTAGTTACAACGAAAATAATTTTTATACAGCGTGGTTACAAAAAATGCATATTTTTGACCTTTTGACTATTATTAATTTGTCAGAAAAAATTATTCTTGATAAAAATTTATTTATGCTCTAAAACCTAAAAGGACATAATTAGAATCGATATAACTCTTCTCGTGTACAGGGAGGATCTGAAAGTTTGATTTGGTCTAAGAATAGAAAGACCTAGTTGGCACACCTTTAAACGGATTGAAACCAAATTTAAAACTTAAGGTTTTTAAGGGATTCCTCAAGTAGATTTTTCTTTTTTCCTCCTTACTCCCTTAAACAGGGGTAGTTTATTGACGAACAAAAATAGAAAATTGCAATATTCTCGAAAACGGCTCAAACGATTTCAATCATATTTCATAAATCGTTACGTCATTAATAACTGTACAATATGCCTTCATTCATTTGTTTTGTAAAAATTCAGAATGGGAGAATATCGCAATTTTCTATTTTTGTACATCAATAAACTACCCCTGTTTAAGGGAGTAGGGAGGAAATAAGAAAAATCTACTTGAGGAATCCCCTAAAAACCTTAAGTTTTAAATTTGGTTTCAATCCGTTTAAAGGTGTGTCAACTAAGTCTTTCTATTCTTAGACCAAATCAAACTTTCAGATCCTCCCTGTACACGAGAAGAGTTATATCGATTCTAATTATGTTCTTTTAGGTTTTAGAGCATAAATAAACTTTTATCAAGAATATTTTTTTCTGACAAACTAATAATAGTCAAAAGGTCAAAAATATGCATTTTTTGCAACCACGCTGTATAAAAATTATTTTCGTTGTAACTAAGTGACACATCATGTAGATAATTTAACAGTGATCATTTTTAGTTTAATGAATTTTTGTTCTAAAAAAATCAGGAGAGCAGGAAACTGCATATTTATGATTTTGCATGTTAAATCCCTATATACACCTGAGCAGTTCACCACCCGGTATATTACACCGTAGACTTAAAAAATTTTTCAAAAATTTTTTGAAAATTAATAAATAGGTAGATACCTATCATTTGATACTTGATTTGTTTATATTGAAAAATTTTCATTTCATACATTGTCTGTTCTATTTTATTTATCTAGGATAATAATCTCTGCAGGGACCTGCCAGAACCTGGAGATGGTTTTTATATTCATGGATTGTTTTTTGATGCAGCACGCTGGGATTTTCAAAATAGTATACTCACTGACCCAAAACCAGGTTAGAATATTTAGTTAAAATGTCTTGTTGTCAGTTTTCAATTAGCTTGAAACACATCCGCATTTAAAAATACTCTTATATACCTATTTTGCAAATGCAAACACAACAATTGGTTAGCATTATTGTTCAATAGTCGCCAAATATAGAGAAAAAATAAATACAAATGGATTTTTGAGGTGATATCTACAAATTTATGATTTATTAATACATTACTCACTCGCTTCGTCCATTCGCTTGAATTTATAATTTATTAATAAATTACTCACTCGTATCGGTCGTTCGCCCGAATTTATAATTTATTAATACATTACTCACTCGATTCGCTTGTTCGCTCGAATTTATAATTGAATCAGTGAGTTCAAGAACAGTCGAAGTCCAAAAATGGCGTTTTGAGATAATCGAAAAAAACTGAATAGATCTTAAAACTATTAATTAAGTACAGAACTTTTGCATGCATTGAAAGGTTGTAGTATTTGTCCAAACAAACGTTTTCATGAAAACATAATATTAAAAAACTTTTTAGGGGATATTTGAAAAAAATTGCCCTGGACTTGTATTGTTCTTGAACTCAATATTTTTAAAATTAAGATGTTTTTATTCTTAAACGTTTCTTAAGGTAGTATTTCCACAGCCTAGTATTATTTCATCTATGTAGTTATAATATCCATAGAAATATCATAGATAGAAAAGGGAAGCCACCCAAAAAAGTGTGAAACAAATGAATTACGCCTGATGTTTTGATAATAGATTAGGAAAGGAAAGCGTGGCGGAGTCGCAACTGTCTCCTTCTGAGTCGCAACTGTCTTTTTCTAACTAGAAACGTACGTTCTGAATTGAATTTCCCGTCGCCTTGGCAGGACAACATGTCATGTTTCATTCATTCTTGATTCTACTGACATAACCTCGTTTTTTTAAACACGTTGTCGTCGTTAATAATTAAATCAATTTGTTATGGGGTGGTGTTTTGTACCTGACTGCATTCATAATGAAAATTATGACTGCAAAAAGTTTACATTTCCGACTGAAGAAAAATACCTAGATACCCAATACCTAATTGGTGAAAACATTTTTTTTTATATTTTTAGCGTACCTTCGCTTGATCTAGCGTAACTCAGACGACTTCAAAACATTTTTCCAATTCCAAATGGAAAGAACAAACGCAATTTCTAATTATTATTGGTTAAATTATACCTCGACAAACGTCAACGAGGTAGATCGGTTAGAATTAAACGTCACTGGCTGAATTAGTGAATCAAGTTAGCCGTTGGACATACGTTTTTTATAAATCTTGAATTACAACAATTAAAAAATTATTTCACACGAAAAAATAAAGTTTTGTAGCCAATAATTCTGTAAAAAATACATTTAATCACTTCAGTTCGATACGTTTGACATCAAAGATTCAATATATTAATCACTAAACTGGTTTCTACAATAATTACTACTTTTACTTATGCTAATTAATCAAAATCAGTTTTCCGTGTTTGCAAATTTTCGATTAATTTATGTCCATGGGGAACCAGGGTGAAAAAACGGAGCTGCGGGAAATATGAAATTATCTTTTAATCGTATTAAGTAATCAAAATTCAAGACATATATTATTATATCACTATTATTATTAAAGTACTTAAGTATTTGTTATTCAATTTCACTTTTTTAACTATTACCTAAACGAATCAAAATCACTTAATTTATGACAATTATAGTACTGTAGATACACATCAAGGAAGTTTCAGCAGATAACAAAACGTTTAAATTTTCCGGAAAAATCTGATCGGTCAAAGTCCGCCATTTGCAATTCCGTGTTCCGTGCTTTTTCCATGGGACAGCATCGTAGCGTACTACCACAGACCTAAAGGGATTCACCTTTTATATAAACTAATTTTACCCGCGTCATGGAATTTGGACGTCACTTATAGTCCAGGAGCCGGTGACACTGAAAGCCCCGCATCGCGGATTGGAAAAATTTTAATGCTAATTAATAGTTTTGAAGTATACGAACTCCATAAGCTTGGTATGCGTGGTTTTATTAAGCCGAAGGAATGTTTAAAAAAATTTATTATATAATAAATAATAAAATGTTTTTCCATCATCGCGGATTCTAATTATTTTTAATTATATTAATAGTAAATTTCATTATCTTTCGAAATCTATTCACGCAAACCACTTTTTCTAGCCGGAAAGGTGTGGCATACCTCTTCAAAGTTTGTGATGACGGGGAAATTTGCTCCACCATACGTGCAACCTTTTTTTTTTTTTTATTTTGTTCTTCGCGATCTAAATTTTAATAATATCTTGGTATGCGGGCTTAAAAACCGCCGGAAGTGCCCCGCATACCAGCTTTAACCTATACAATCGAGTCACATCTACTACTCAATGTATTACGGTTAGTTTATTCTTTTTAGAGTATTATTATTTTGTGTTTTATAATTATACTTTTATATTATGAATAAGTTATTTTCTTTTTTTTTAAATTGCTTTTGTATCTTTTTTTTTTAATGAATGACGTCTTTCAATTTAGGATGCTGTTCTAACGGTAAGTTCTATCGATTATAATAGCTTTTATAGTTTTTAAACAAGTGAAAAACAGATTTCGACCTTGGTTGGAATCCCTCATCTGCTATAGTACGTATATACAGTTCAGGCAATGAAGAGATGTATACCTATATATTCCTCCGTGCTGGAAAACATTGTCGCAAAAAATTTTGCGTACGATTTTTATAAACAAAATGTGGCAAAATGCTACAGAACCAGTGTGTATTCCATATGAGCCAACAGAATGTGGATGGCAAATAAATGAAAATAATCAATTGGAACCATTATGGTATAAAGGTCTAGCAGCACCTTCAAAAGTCGAAGAAATTCTCAGGGACGAATTAAATCAAGAAGAACATGAAGAATCGGAAGATGAAAGTCGCTGTAATATTGATGAAATTGATATTGATGAGTTTGAATAAAAAATCTATTTTATAGCATAAAATCTTGTTCATTGTTTTAACTTTTACTATCATTGTACTATCCAAAATCCTCCCATCATTCCTTGCATCATATTTATCCTTGTAGAATCTGTAATTTATAAAAAATATAGCATCTCCTCACATCAAAGCATTTACTCTAAAAAGAATAAACTAATCGTGATACATTTAGTAGTAGATGTGACTCGATTGTATAGGTTAAAGCTGGTATGCGGGGCACTTCCGGCGGTTTTTAAGCCCGCATACCAAGATATTATTAAAATTTAGATCGCGAAGAACAAAATAAAAAAAAAAAAAAGGTTGCACGTATGGTGGAGCAAATTTTCCCGTCATCACAAACTTTGAAGAGGTATGCCACACCTTTCCGGCTAGAAAAAGTGGTTTGCGTGAATAGATTTCGAAAGATAATGAAATTTACTATTAATATAATTAAAAATAATTAGAATCCGCGATGATGGCAAAACATTTTATTATTTATTATATAATAAATTTTTTTAAACATTCCTTCGGCTTAATAAAACCACGCATACCAAGCTTATGGAGTTCGTATACTTCAAAACTATTAATTAGCATTAAAATTTTTCCAATCCGCGATGACGGGGCTTTCAGTGTCACCGGCTCCCCGCCTATTACGGTTACGATTTTTGATGTTTTCTATACTAATGTGACGGTCGTCTTATAAAGTTGTTTCAATACCGGGGATTTTACTAATAACGTAGGTCTCAATAGTTTTGGTACAAAATTTAGATCCAAAAATAGGCTATATACATAAAATATTTAAATAGCTTTGGAAGCAAAAGATTGCTTATTTTCTTGACATTAATTAGACAACTCATTTTTTTAATGTCAGTTGCGTTAAAATGTCATAAATTAGAATTAAGAAAAAGCATTTATAATTTGGTTGGGCGGATGCCTAAACCTGTAATAGTTACGATTTTTGAAAACCGAAATATCTCGCGCAGAGCCATTTACTGCACAAAAGCCGAATGTGAGGAAGGAATACCTTGTCTAAATCTCCCAAAAATTGAAGACCAAAAATGTTCACCTGAGAAAGAGCACATAGATTGGCAAGAAGAGCAAAAGACAGGCTTGAGGTATTCGTAAGGAAATTAGCACGTAAATATCGTACTTCAAAGAATAACAGTATCTCGGGAATTAGCAAGGAATAGTCAAAAATATCGAAAAAGACAAAAGTATATTAAATATACCCCAAATCAATTAGCGTGCATACCACGATGCTGTCGTCAACTAAGGCGGGTACATTTTCCGAACGAGAGATCTTACCAATGCTCTTTCTCGGGTGAAAATCCTTGGTCTTCCACTTTTTGGGACATTTAGACAAGATATTTCTTCCTCACATTTGGCCATTGTGCGGTATGCTTTTGTGCGAGATATTTTGGTTTTCAAAAATCTGAACTATTTTAGGTTTAGGCATCCACCATCCGCCTAACCAAATTATAAATGCTTTTTCTTAATTCTAATTTATAAGACATTTAACGCAACTGACATAACTGACTGTTTCCATTTTTAGTCAAAAATTTTCGAAATTTTTCGACACATTTAGATAGCATATGGATAGGTCTATAATCCTTACATGGGAGTTTATTGAGCAATCCGCGTGAAGTGTTTTCATTTGTAGTCAAAAAGTACTATTTATATAAAATTGCTTCTGTAGGGTAGCCGCTTTGAATTTTCCTAATTTTTTGATGAAGTTAGATAGCCCATCAATTGCTCTATAACCTCAATATACCAATATAATATTTCTTGAACACTCTTCATATACTAGAGCGTTTTCCGTGAAAGGTTTATATATTTGATATAAGTATTTTCAAAAAAAAATAATGGATTTTCGAAAAGCGGCAATTTTTAAAGGATGAACTTTTTTACTCACTATTATAAACTCACTGTAAAAAAATCATGAAAATCCATCCACTATGACTGAGTTCCGAGGTTTTTGATTTTTAAGTCTTATTGAACTCCACTACCTATAGCTAAATTTAATTTTCGTAGATAAGGGTAGGTTCTATAGCCTTAGTATTGCTTTTATTCGATTCAGCATCCAAAAAAACATAGATAACGACACCCCACTTGACAAAATGAAGCAAATTCGGTTTGGGTCCTCCCCCCCCCAAAAAATGTTCTCCACATTGAATTTTTATTGACTCTTCGGATTCTTGATTCTTATGTCAAAGAGGACTTATAACCAAAATTTCATGAGGGGAGGAATTTTTTCACTGTTCAAACCTTATTTTACCTGTATTATACCATAAAACCCACATTTTGACGTAAATTTTATTCATGTTTTTATGACTTAACCGGAGTGACGTCAAAATTCCATGATGCGGGCAAAATTAGCTTATATAAAAGGCGGCACCCTTTAGGTTTGTTGTAGCTCACAAAGAGTTTTTCATGTAGGTATCTATTCATAGGATATTTGCACAACCGACTCTTGGGCTATAATGAAATTACTTGTTAGTCGATAATGCAGGAATTATTCTAGCAGAGTAACAATAATAGTGTTTTAGTGTTACTAATTATCATTGCCTTCATGTTTTCCTGCAGTTCAGAATAATTTTATTTTCATTTCTTAAAACAGGTGAAATAAATCCCACCGTTCCTGTTATGCTTTTGGTGCCTACAGTCTCAATGCCAGATGAAGATCCGCGATATCAATCTCCACTGTACAAAACGTCGATTCGTGCAGGGGTGTTAAACACTACTGGACATAGTACGAATTTTGTTATGGTCGTTTTATTACCATCTCTAGAACCTCAAAGCTATTGGATATTAAAAGGAACTGCAATGTTGACACAGATAACGGATTAATTTTATTTTAAATCAAATTTATTGTTTTATAACTTTTCTATAATTTTTAATAAAACGTGTTTAGAGAATACTACTCTCATATTATTTAAAATAAACTATACCTATACTTTCCATTCAACAAATAATCGTCTTCAGTGGCATATTTACGTAAGTATGGGCTGATTGGACTATAGCCCAGGGCCGCAGGGTGGCAGATTTGTAGGGGCGGCAAATATCTCTTCACTTTGATGTAAATAAAAAAACAGTAAATAAAGATTTACGACGCTATTCTGTAAAGTCAATGTTAGTATTTACAGCCCTGTTAAATTTTTGTCTCACTTTAATTTATGTAATGTTAAATTTGTTAAAAAATTCTTGAATAAATAAATAAGAATAATGGCCGGTTTATCGTACATTTTAATCACACTTAAATTTTGACAGTTACGTGTTCATTAGTTGCTGCGTTTCGTTACCATAGCAACCCGTCATTTAACAGTGTGATTAAAAAACATCGTGATTAAAATGTACGATAAACCGGCCATAAGTCTATAGAAATAAATAGTTATGTGAAGAAATGCTGACGGTGGGGGCAGCCAGTTAAGGGTCGGTAGTACTGGCGCCAAGGACAAAAACATGCGTTTCTTTTGACAATAGCATTTTTTTGTTATTTGGAGTATATAACTGAAATTTTGTAGTAAGAATAACAAAGGTACGCACTGCACATGTATTGACCAATTTTTGATTTTTTTCAAATTTTATACTATACATATGTGTTATACAAAAAGCATCATTTTCATCTACTTTTCGTGCACGATAAATCCTTTATACGAATAAATTTTTAAAAAATGGCTCGATACGAGGCTAGTACTTACGTACTTCTTTCTTATACCAACAAAAATTCAATTATGTAACTTTTACCGTTTGTGTATAATATGGTAGAAGAAAACCCATGTTTTACGAAAAATACGTGCAAATCTTAAAAATTCGTACATTAGACGGTAGCGCCAAGTAGCGGTCAAACTTAATACTTAATACAAAATGGCAAAAAAAATTTCAAAAAAATATAATTAGTCTATTTGTTTAAAAAATGTTTTCAAACAAATTGCGCTAAAAAATTTTTTCTACTGTTATGTAATAGCTTCTTCATATCTAAAAATAGTGATAACAATAAATTTTAATAAAAAAAATTTTTCGACCCCTTTTTTTAACTTTTTTGTTGTTTAAATAAATCATAATTCGTAGATTATAACAATTAAAAATACCGTAAGTTGATAATCTCATTTAGTATAGTTGTCAAAAGGTCTCCACGAAGCGAAATAATTTTTGAAGCTTTTGTTTAAAAATTATCCGACTTGGAATGTAAACAAGAACTCTAAAAAAATAGTTAAATAACAATAGGCTCATTTTATGAAAAATGAGTGAAAACATTTTTTTCCACCCGGATATTGTTCCTTCAAGTGTCTAGATAATACTTTAATTTTTTCAGATTTTTATTTTATAGGATAAAAAAAACTTTTTATCTGCAACGGCCGGTTTCGTCGCTATTTTACGGCACAGCGCTTGCCGCAAAAAGCCCTACTTTCAACATTAAACTGTAACTTTAAGGTAGTTGTCTTGTGATAATAACATCCAAAAGTTTCGTTAATAATACGTTGTAAAACAATAAATAAGTATAGTGTTAAATGTAAAAAAACTTTATCCAAGTGTGCAAGCTTTCACGGCCGGCATTGTTCCAATTCTTCATGGTTTCCGGGCTTGTAGGCCGTGGTCCAGTGGTATTTCTACCTGACGTTTCGTCTACAACTGCGGTAGACATTCTCAAAGGCGATGTGGCAGCGGTCGAAGTGTCCTCCTTGGCGGCTCACAGGTTAGTGTGTCGGTGACTGATGTTCTCCCTTCTTTTATACCTATTGCCAGTGTGTTCTCTGTTCGGTCGTAGTTCGTCTCTCTGCCATTGGTCAACTGCGCAGTGTGTAGTGGTGGTGAGTTCTCTACTCGGTCGTATCCCGTCCTTGTACGATTGGCCATTGGTTTTGTATGTCGGAGTGCTGGTGTCCAGGTTTTACTGAGATTGAGGCCTTCATCTTTTCGGTTGAAATTCTGTGTGTGTTTATGTATTTCTATGGCCTCTCTGTATATTCTTGGGTAATAGCTCAACGTTCTGTCTATGGCTTGAGTTTCTTCGAAGAGGATCTTATGATTGTCCAGAGTCAAAGTGTGTTCGGCTATGGCAGATTTTTCCGTTTGTCCCAGTTTACAGCTTCTCTTGTGCTCTGCTATACGTGTGTTGATGCTTCGTTTCGTTGTCCCAATATATACTGATCCACAGCTGCAAGGGATGCGGTATACTCCTGGTGTTGCCAGTGGGTCTCTTGTGTCCTTGGCCGATCTTAGACATTCCTGAATCTTTCTCGTTGGTTTGTAGATTGTCCTGACTTTGTACTTTTCCAGAAGTTTGCCGATGCGGTCCGTTATGTTCCTGATGTATGGTAGATATGCTGTACCATTTTTCACTTCTTGTTCCTCGTTTTTCGGGATGGCTGCTCTTCTTGGACGTATTGCTCGGTTTATTTCTTGCAGTGTGTATCCGTTGTTTTGTAGCGCTGTTTTCAGGTGTTCTAGTTCCGGTTGGAGGTGTTTCGCTTCACATATTCGTGTTGCTCTGTTTACCAGTGTTTTGATTAGTCCTCTTTTTTGTCTCGGGTGGTGATTTGACTCCTTGTTCAAATATCGGTCTGTATGAGTTGGCTTCCGATAGACCTTATGATCCAGCTTTCCATTGTCTTTTCTTTCCAGTAATACGTCTAGGAAGGCTATCTGCTTGTTCTTTTCTTTTTCCATCGTGAACTGTATCCTGGGATTTATAGAGTTGATGTGGTTGAAAAATCTTTCCAATTCCTGCTCTCCATGGCTCCATATTACGAAGGTGTCGTCAACGTAGCGAAGCTAACACGATGGCTTTTTGTCTGATGACCGTAATGCTGTTTCCTCGAATTTTTCCATGAAGTAGTTGGCGACTACCGGACTCAATGGGTTTCCCATCGCAACTCCATCGGTTTGTTCATAGAATTCACCATTATATTGGAAGTATGTTGTCGTGAGGCAGTGTCGGAACAGAGCTGTGATGTCATCTGGAAAAACCTCGCTTATATATTGCAAAGTGTCCTTGATTGGAACCATTGTAAATAGCGAGACCACGTCGAAGCTGACTAATATATCATCCGGATCCAATATGGCTGTTTTTATTTTCTCGATGAAATGAGTTGAATCCTTCACGTATGTATCCGTTCTGCCAATGAGTGGTTGTAGCAAAGTGGTTAAGTGTTTGGCAATGTCGTAGGTGGGTGAATTTATCGCGCTAACGATTGGTCTCAAAGGTACACCATCCTTGTGAATTTTCGGTAGACCATACAGTCTCGGTGGTCTACCGAAAACACTAGGAGTATACCGCATCCCTTGCAGCTGTGGATCAGTATATATTGGGACAACGAAACGAAGCATCAACACACGTATAGCAGAGCACAAGAGAAGCTGTAAACTGGGACAAACGGAAAAATCTGCCATAGCCGAACACACTTTGACTCTGGACAATCATAAGATCCTCTTCGAAGAAACTCAAGCCATAGACAGAACGTTGAGCTATTACCCAAGAATATACAGAGAGGCCATAGAAATACATAAACACACACAGAATTTCAACCGAAAAGATGAAGGCCTCAATCTCAGTAAAACCTGGACACCAGCACTCCGACATACAAAACCAATGGCCAATCGTACAAGGACGGGATACGACCGAGTAGAGAACTCACCACCACTACACACTGCGCAGTTGACCAATGGCAGAGAGACGAACTACGACCGAACAGAGAACACACTGGCAATAGGTATAAAAGAAGGGAGAACATCAGTCACCGACACACTAACCTGTGAGCCGCCAAGGAGGACACTTCGACCGCTGCCACATCGCCTTTGAGAATGTCTACCGCAGTTGTAGACGAAACGTCAGGTAGAAATACCACTGGACCACGGCCTACAAGCCCGGAAACCATGAAGAATTAAAAAAACTTTGTTAGAGATTGTACCTAAACTGTTGTTCACATAGTTACACATATTTCACTTAGTTTGTTCGCTTGGATTATATAAAAATGTCAATTTTTTCTCATAAATTGTTGAACTTTGCGTTATTATATCTCAACAATAAAAAGGTCAATAATTTTTGGATTTCCTTTTT
The DNA here is from genome assembly GCA_039654895.1 of Mongoloraphidia duomilia. NCBI lineage: Eukaryota > Metazoa > Arthropoda > Insecta > Raphidioptera > Raphidiidae > Mongoloraphidia > Mongoloraphidia duomilia. Next base: position 29,422,365 of record CM077518.1, on the reverse strand, counting down.
AAACTCAGAACAAAAACATCAATGAACAGTTAGTTTTTTGAAAATTTCTGACTGTTACTTATCTTTTTAAATTAAAAAACTTGTCAAAAACACAACCTTTCCTATGCTCTCCGTGTTTATTATCCAAACTTTAATTAAGTTTATCTCGAGTTAGAGATGGTCAATCAACTTCAAATTTTAATGGTATTTATATTATGAGTATACGAAAATTTAGAATTTTCTGACACAATGATAGCACGACAACTACCATAACAGAGGTGAAATTCCAGGAGTCGACATTTTTTTTTTTTGGAAATTTCCTCCTCTTTAAGAATATTTGTGTTTCAATTCTTAAATATTAATAGTTTTGGAATTATTTGCAAAAAACTGATCCCCATTTTTTTGGAGTCTTTAATTGTTAATAACTTTAGCAATTTTTTATCTGCGGGTTTGAAACTTTCGCATATTTTTCTAGACGTCATTACGAATCCAATGAGCTATCATACATTTTTTAACTAGCAGTAACAAGAATTAACACGTTTTTCAAGATGTGAACTAGACTATTAAGTAAGAAAAACAAAACAAAACAGTGGATAACTCCTGATATAAAAAATCTGTCTAAAATGAAACATAACCTTTATTTGTTATTAAGAGAATTAAAAAAATTAGACGTAGATACACAAAACTTGACCAGGCAATATAAAAAAGTCTGTAAAGATTTAACCACGCAAATAAGCTGCGCAAAGCGTGATCATTACAGCGGATTAATAAAAAATGCCGATAATAAATCTGCAATGGCTTGGAAAATCATAAACAACCTAACAAATGGTGTTCATAAATCAAACTCTCCCTCAAATCCAAATTGTATCGATTTAGACGGTAAGGAAATCTTTGACGGTCTTCAAATAACCAATAACTTTAACGACTACTTTGCAAATATTACTGAAACCTTAAATCTGAAGGATCCTAATAGGAATGCAACCTTCCATTTGTCAAATAATGGATCAAGTTTATTTCTCTACCCATGTGACGATAGTGAGGTTACAAATGTAATCTATTCTCTAAATAACAAAAAATCAGTCGGCTGGGACGAGATTCCCACTTTCATTTTGAAATTGTTCGCGCAAAGATTAATAAAACCTTTATGTTACATCATTAACTTATGTTTTGTTCAGGGCATTTATCCAACTGTGCTCAAACTTGCCATTATCAAACCACTGTACAAAAAAGGTAATGAAAAAGTAATTGACAATTATCGGCCAATTGCACTTCTGCGTACGATTTCAAAAATTTTTGAACGCGTTTTACGGTCAAGAATAATAAATTACATAAGCAAATGGAATAAAACTGGTTCAATGAAAATAGTCTTAAACTTAACCTGACCAAGTCTAAATTTATTAAATTTGGTGAATATGGCGATAGTGACACAACTTTGACTCTTCCCGAGAACGGTAACATCCAATTAGATGAAATAGTAAAGTTTCTTGGCATCCTAATAGATAAAAACCTAACGTGGAAATATCATATCGAGCAGCTCAGTAATAGCATCAGTAAATATAGTTATCTTTTGAGAGCTTTAAGCAACTTCGCTCCACGATCTGTGTTACTGAATGTTTATAATGCCTACGTGGCGTCAAACTTTCGTTATGGAATTATCTTTTGGGGTAATTCTCCGTATGTTCATGAACTTTTTGTTATTCAAAAGCGCTGTGTAAGAACTATAGGAAATGTTGGTCCTAGAGAATCATGCAGGCCGTTGTTCAAGGGCATAAAAATACTCACTATTCATGATATTTTCATCTATGAATGCTCTATCTTCTGCAAAAAATATCCGCAGCTTTTTATGAACAATTTACGCCATCATGAATACAGTACCCGAATTAAAAACCACTACATAACAACTTTTCTCACCGTCAACAAAGGCTCCATGAACATTATTATAAAAATATTTAACCATCTGCCTCTTTCAATTAAAAATCTAAGCCTACACAGGTTCAAAAATGAGCTCAAAGATATGTTGCTATGTCATCATTTTTATAGTATTGACGAGTTTTTCTTGTGTAACTTTACCAAGAGAACTTAATTATTCTTATGTCTTATAGTATGTATCATATGTATTTTGTAATGACGTTTTCTACACTACACATGTAGTATTTACAGAAATAAAGCGAATTATTATTATTATTATCATTGATGACAGTCAACATGGCTTCAGAGCTGGCTACTCGACTGAATTGGCGATTTTCAAAGTTATTAATGCCATAAACACAAATTGGAATGTAAAAAACCCTGTATTCTTGCGTTATTCGATTTATCAAAGGCGTTCGACTGCGTTCATGTGGATTTTCTTTGTAGCAAATTGTATGAATATGGCAAGAGGTGTTTCCTTAGATCTTATCAGGTCTTACTTGTCAGGAAGAACACAAAAAGTACAATGGGTCACGAACGGCAGCGGTGAAATCAAAACTGTGTTATCAGATGAGCTTTTAATTACTATAGAAGTTCCTCAGGGATCAATTCTTGGTCCTCTTTTGCTTATTTTATATCTAAATGACATTTCCAAGACAGTAGATGACGAAATTGTACTATTTGCAGATGACACAGCCGTTTTTTTGAGAATACGGATAAAAATGCTTTAATAACTTCAATGCAATCCTCTATAAACAGCATCTCGTTCTGGTTTCAAGAAAACAGCTTAAAATTAAACCTGTTAAAATCTCAATATATAAAATTTGGAGAGTATAGTAGTACAGTAAATAGAGACACAAAAATCGCGTTTACTAAAAAAAAATACTTAATGGCTGAAGTTTTGAGGAGGGGCATGTCCTGAGTCTAAAACCGAGTTTTCGTATTCGAGGGGGTGGAGGAAGTTACATCCCCCGGTCAATATAGGGGTAAGTTTGTTTTAATTTTTTATCTTCGTTGCTATTGCCCGTACAGTCAAGTCCAAGAGATCAAACTTGTAGGAAATGAAATTATCTATCCAATGATAATAAAATCAAGGTCATAGGTCGATCAGGTCAATCACAATGCCCGGTAAAAGGTCAAAAGTGAGGGGTAGTTTTATTTATTAATGTTCACAAAATTAGAATGAAAACTTCAGATAAGGCTTGTAATCTAATTCTTTCTATAAAAGTCGATCAATTTTCTGACATTTCAAAATAAAACTTAAAAAAAATTTATTTTTCTATTCCAATTTCTCAAGAACACTATTATTGTATAAATTTTGGACATCCTAATATCTCAAATAATAATATTAAACTAGGTTTTATTTTGAAATGTCAGAAAATTGATCGAATTTTATAGAAAGAATTAGATTACAAGCCTTATCTGAAGTTTTCATTCTAATTTTGTGAACATTAATAAATAAAACTACCCCTCACTTTTGACCTTTTACCGGCCATTGTGATTGATCTGATCGACCTATGACCTTGATTTTATTATCATTGGATAGATAATTTCATTTCCTACAAGTTTGATCTCTTGGACTTCACTGTACGGGCAATAGCAACGAAGATAAAAAATTTAAGCAAACTTACCCCTATATTGACCGGGGGATGTAACTTCCCCCACCCACTCGAATACGAAAACTCGGTTTTAGACTCAGGACATGCCCCCGAACACCCCCACAAAATTTCAGCCATTAAGTATTTTTTTTAGTAAAATATACCGTTTTACTGTACTATAGTTTCTCTGACCAAAATTTATTACTGCCATCAATCTGTTGGTTGTTGTGAAATTTTTGAGGATTTATATCGACAAACGTTTAACTTGGAAACAACATATAGAATCCCCCTATATTATTAAACGAGTAAATCTTGTATATATGTATCTATGTATATATGTATCTATATAAATATTTTCTCGAAAACGGTTCTAACGATTTTGATCAAATTTACCGAAAAGGGGTTTCGGGGGGCAAAAAATCGATTTAGCTAGGTCTCATCCCTGGAAAAATTCGTTTTCCTATCGATTTTATCATTTTTAAAAACGGTTTTTTGACCTGTCAAAACATTGTAATTTCGTGAGTAGGCTTTGGAGAAAACAAACTACTTTCATTATTTATAATATGTCAAAATACTCTGACAGAATTTTTAACTTATTAAAATAATCCGTGAACTATTTGTATAGTAAAAAATAACAGAAATAAAAACTAAACATAATTATGTAAGTAGTTTTAACTAATATTTAAATAAATAGGTACCTGTATGTTATTTTTATATTACCTATATAAAATACGTATATTATGTACGTTAAATATAGTATGACGTATAATCTTACCTAGACTTTTTTTTCTCAAAAACGAATAACGATTTTGATGAAATTTACAGAATGGGGATTTTTCGGGGCGAGAAATCGATCTAGGTAGGAATCTTGGTCCCAGAGGGGAGCAATTAAAAAAAAGGGTTTTTTTATTTATAACTCGGTCAATTGTTAGATCGATTCGAAGCCTATTTCTACATAGATTTTGTATAATATATCACAAGGGTTAAAACTGTAAATGAACACTAATATAAGAAGTGTCTTGCACAATATGTAAATAATGACAAACAGGCGGCCCGAAGGGCCGCACTTCTGGCACCGCGAGTCTGTGTAAAAACACATCGATTTTTGAAAACTATTAAATATTAAGATACATACAAAAAAGTTTTGTTTAAATATTTGCACGGCGGCCCGAAGGGCCGCACTTCTAGCGACGCAGGCATGCAGTATATCAAAACACATCGATTTTTAAAAACTATGGTGAAGATGCATGCAAAAAAGTTTTGCGCTTCAGGTTTATAGTCTGACGTTTGTTATTAAAAGATATAATATGAATTCTATTTCTTCGAAAATCGATTTTTGTGTTTTTCAGTAGGTACCTTCTATGCAAAAAAAATATTTGAAATTTACTGGAAGTTGCTAAGATGACATCACAGAGAAAAAGTACTTCGATAAAGTTGATATTTGGTATCAATGTTTAAAAATGGATTATTGAAACGTCAACGGGCAAGCAGAATTTCATCTGATTCGAACATTTTTACAAGATATTCAATCTATGAAAATCGGTTTTTGCGAGTTCTTCAGTCAACAAAACAATAACGGCGGTAGATTTGGAAATGGCGACCTAAGTAACATTTACAGGAAAAAATGCTTGATTCAAGTTGATACTTAGTTTTTACGCTTAAAAATACACATAGGTATTTAAAATATTTAACAGATACAATTATTTAAATTATGTTTCAGAAATAAATTCGTTTCGGAATAATATTCTGAGAAAATAATATCTCACAGCATACAAGTACTATTTTTTTTAACTCATCCGAGCAAAGCTCGGCACCCAGATATTATCTATGTAAAACTATAAACAAATATGCTTACCTTCTACGTTAACTAAACAAAATTGTTCCTCGTAACATTTTGATAAATATATTTCGTATTGTGCAGTCTAAACTGCGATATGGCATTGTCATTTGGGGTAATTCTGTATCTATGGATACCCTATTTAAAACCCAGAAAAGATGTATTGAGTATTCGTGCAATCTGTGATAAAGGTCCTCGAGTGCATTGTCGTCCATTATTTCATAATCTAAAAATACTCACTGTCTACGACTTATACATACTGGATTGTGAAATACCCGCAACTTTTCGCTGATAATACAATTAGACATACTTATGACACAAGAAGAAAAGAAAACCTTGTATTATCATTAACACACATATCCAGTGTCCTCAAGAGCCCACTGAACTCCATTATAAAAATATTTAACAAACTACCATTGTAACATAACGTTATAGGACCCCTGGTTTGCGCATCGTAACATTATTATAAAAAGCCGATCTTAGCGGTCGAACGGTCGAAGTAAGTTCGGTTGGACCAGCTGTAGACATCTACGTCACAGCTGGTATTTAAACGTTAAATCGGCGCACTTTTGAGAGAGAATACTTCAGATTTGATAACTGTTCAGTGCGCGGGAAGTTTGTGTTTTTATTTGTAGAAGTAAGCATAAAACAGTCACGAAGGCCAAGTCCTCTGAATGTTAAATTTTTCTATTTTTTTTTTTTTTAGCTAATCACTTTTTGTTCGTTTCAGAGGCTTCCTATTGTATGAAAATATTGTGTATTTTCTAATTATTAATGTTCATTAAAAAAATAAAAAAACATATTAAGAAAGAAAATAAATTAAGTTTTTTCTGTTGATATATATAAAATTTTTTTCTTGTACCTACCCTGGTAAACCCCTAGACTTTTTGAAGCCATTAAAATTCCTTTTTTTTTTGTAGTCACAGGGCCAGCGGTAGCGTTACACCATATGATATAAAAAACCTTCCACTAAAATTTTTAAAAAAAAAGCTTGTGACATTTTTAAATTCTCAAAATTTTTATAATATGAGTGAATACTTATTTACATCTACTCGTAAATCATAACATGTACACTATTTTTCATTTTTATGTATATTTTTTGTGTTATTTTTTTGACTTGTTCTATGTTTTTGTACAACTTACAGAATAAAAATTCTATTCTATTCTATTCTATTGCAGTGAATTGATGAATAATTACTTAAATTAGATCAAATCAAAAGACGACAAACACATCCACTGTCATAACATTTTATATTTATTTATTGTTAAAGAAACAACTTAACTACCTTTTATAAAAACCACAATAATAAAACGCATTCACACCAACATTCTTTAATTATCACAGACAAACTTTATCAACTAAGGTCTAAGTACCAACTGACCACAACCAGAGAACCACAACTGACTATTCGTCAAAATAACACAGACAAATTATAGCGTATTTCATCGGTAAGCACTTAGTGCGCACTGAAACTCGCCGAATGCTGGCCGCACTGAAACGGGGTCAGTGCCAGTGCGAGTTTTATGCTTTCCCTATGAAACACGATGAAACAATTCCTAATTTAAAAAAGGATTGAACCGACTTTAAAAAGGGAACAAGAACGCCTCTAAAAGGATAAAATAATATTTTCCTCCTTTTTACAGAAATTATTTCTTTATTATAGTCATATAGTGGTGTTGTGTCATTTTGAGTCAACATAATACTCTACATTGTCTACACAACATTGTTTTGTTTTGGCAGTTTCTATTAGCTACGCTTTTGAAACAAACCAGAATTCAAAATTATAATCTCGTTGTGATCAGACCTTTTTTAGACTCGTCTCGATTAAATCAAATTTTGTTGCGTTTTATTTATTTATTATGTATTAATTTTATATGAAGATCTACGATATTATTAAATCAAGTCAAAAAGATCTTTATAATTAATTATAAAGATCTTTTTGACTTGATTTAATAATATCGTAGATCTTCATATAAAATTAATAATAAATAAATAAAACGCAACAAAATTTGATTTAATCGAGACGAGTCTAAAAAAGGTCTGATCCGAACGAGATTATAATTTTGAATTCTGGTTTGTTTCAAAAGCGTAGCTAATAGAAACTGCCAAAACAAAACAATGTTGTGTAGACAATGTAGAGTATTATGTTGACTCAAAATGACACAACAGTGGTTTATTTACGCCGGCTTCTAATTGCATATAAGGTAGGACTCAGACAAAATAACATGTGGACTAACAAGGCTAACTTCACTCTTGTTGTCAAGACCTATAGCGACACGGTGTTGCAATGGCGGCCAAGCTAACTAAAACTTTTAAATATAATAGTGTTTTGCTATGAAAGTGGCATGTAAACAATGGTTTTTTATAAGCATTGTTTGTCCCACTCAAATATCTCAAACGGTTTAGGAACTAGAGCCTGGGTAATTCTTCGTGGGACACCCTGTATAAAATTAAAAAGTGTTGCATGCATTATATTGGATACATGAAAAATTCATATTTTACCTAACTTCTACCTGCACCTAAAACGCAAGAGAGAAAGCAGAGCCGTTCCTAGGGGGGGGGGGGCTCAAGCGGATCAAGCTGACCCAGGCGCCGCATCAGGGAGGGAGCACCGAGGATATCAAAACTAATAGACATAACTTATACATTTTGAAACCCAAAAATATCAATATAATTAATCCCGTTTACGCGATACAGTGCCCAAGCTACATTTATCTTATTCTTAGCGCCTCCTTAAAAATGATCGTCTAAAAATACTTACAATAAAAATATGAATAAATGTTCATAGTTCACAATGGTTGAATGGAATGCAGCTAGTCCTAAAAAGCAAATGAAAATATTTACACTACTTGGTGAATTTGGCAGCAGGTGAGCGCCTTAGGTGTCTTTGATACGGGCGCCTCAACAACTAGGGACAGCCTTTAAAGGAGAAAGGCTGCCAGACTTACAAATTCTCAAATAGAGAGCACATACTATACAGGTATTTTCAATGTTATTTCGCCTTACGTACATGCTTGAGAAAAACCGTCGCTAATTCTCCGTCTATATGTATACAGATCTCCTTTCTCACATGGTATTAAATGCCTGAGACAAATATTGTTAACAGAAATGCATACAATTTAAAATCATGAAAAGCACAATTATGATAAAACAAAAATCGAAAAACGTGTCAAGCCACCCTTAATTTTCAGCCTGCGCTGTGGCCTACCTTTAGAATTCACTGATTCACAATCTTTATGTAGCATTTAATAGAGAATATTTTTAACTGTGTCTATTTTTATTGTCCGATTAACCGTTTGGAAACTACGCGCGAAAAACTAACGCCATGCCGTTGGAGGTGATTTTTTGCGAAAAAATAAGATGTTCAAGCAAACTCATTAGATTCATGAATATTATATATTTTAGAATATTCATGCCGAGATTCACACAAATACCAATTCTTTTTTCCATAAGAACATTGCCATTCCTGTGTAAATACGGTTACAGTATACTGCTTTTATTAATGTAAATTAAATATCTACACCACTGAAACCATTGGCATAGCTAGAGATTTTTCCAGCTGATCAGCCACAGCAAGGTTTCAATTTCGCTAATTCGATTAGAGATCAATTAACTTACGAGGAATGGTAATCAATCTTTTTCTCAAGATAAAATAATAAAAATAGTATATTTGATATGAGTTTTGCCCCCCCTCCCCAGCTAAGCCCAACATAATATTATAAAATTAAATTTTACAGTCATAAAATAAGAAAATAAATTATTATTAAAATCTGTTTTGTCAAAAGTATTACTTATTTATAAATTCTTAATTTGCATTTCCTCTTTAAAAAAATAGTTTCTATAAAGCCCAATTCACACTATAGGTCAATTCACAGTCTGATCAAAGTACGGTCACGGTATGATCACATATTGTTACATGCATTTTGAATACACTGTATACACAAGTGACTGCGGTATTTCTTCCCAACAACATTTTGATTTGACCATGATCACACTGTTAAGCAATAAACACCGACAAAATTATCGGAATTGCTTCAAAATTGAAATTTAACCCTAAAATTTCAACAAAATCGATCGGGCCGAACTTACAAAATTTATGAAAACACTACATTACATTATAATATTGAATGATTATACAGGGTGTTCACGCGAGGAGTGAAGGCAAGTTTATTTCGAAAATGAAGACGTTACGGAAACATGTTTCAGACAAAAGCTGTTAGGTTCGATTTACTCTACAGCTGGAAAATATTTTCAATTATACAGGTTGTCCTATTTAAGCGTGGCAGACCAAAGTTATGTTTTTTTTTTTCAATGCAGCACCCTGTTTTTGTTTTATTTTTTAATTCTGCACCTAATTGTAAATAGAAACTGCAAGGGAGGAGATGCTCGAAAATTTAGTAGTTTTTGAGTTATTCAACTTTTTTCGAAATTTTTGACATATGCAGACCTTTACCTAAAATCGAGATAGCACAAACAAAAATCTTTATCAAACTGATATTTTGAGGATCAATTGATAACGGACGGACGAATCAATGTTACAAAGAAATCTGAATTAACAGCAGCGCCAAAGGTATCACTATAAAAATCCGAACATCAGGTTGACAACTGAGGTTATTAGGCGTATATCATTTCATAAAAATCGTGAACCAACATTATTTTAACCGACTTCAAAATAGGAAGTGGTTCTCAATTCGGTTGTATTTTTTTTATGTTTGTTACCTCAAAATTCCGTCATTTATAAACCGATTTGGAAAATTCTTTTTTTATTGGATAGGGTATACCTCAAAGTTGGTCTCACATAAATTTTACTTAAATCGGTTCAGTATAGTTCGCCTAATTTTAATAAAATTGAGTAGCGGCGTGTGATTCCTTTAAGGTGAATGTCACTTTTTGCCACATCACACAGCGTAAGAAATCGGTTTAATATAAAATAAAAAGTGAGTAATTAAAATTAAATAAAATTAATTTACTATACAGGGTGTTCAAAATATTGTACTTCTTTTATCTAAGTTAAATCACGTATAACTTTTGATACTTTAATGCAATGGGGTTGGTTTTATGCCGGAATTGTATTCTTTAGGATATTTACTAACACTTTTATAAAGGGTTCCCTAGACCTAAATCTGATATTTTCGTATTTATAACAACTTGAATGTAATATTGGGCAATGTCACCTTTAAAATGAACTGTCACAGTGTGCTATGAAATATTTTTAACTCAAAAAGTTGCAAATAGCTTTTTAGAACTCATATCAACTAAATAAATTTATTGATTTTACAAAAAAAACATTTTTAGAAAAAAGATTAATGATCAGTACAGCAAAACTATTATGGACATTTTTCTCTGCGGTTTTTTTTTTTTGTAAAATCAATAAATTTATTTAGTTGATATGAGCTCTAAAAAAACTATTTTCAACTTTTTAGGTGACCGTATAGGTAATGTGAACACTGGTGTATTTGACCAGAGAGTGACCGGAGCGTGATCAGACCGTAACTTAACCTATAGTGTGAATCGGCATTAAATATCTTTTAATTTATACAGGCACACTGAATAATAACCCACAAGGTAAATTGTCTAAAGCTTTTTTTTTGAATCCTCAGATGGCGATACAGTCCAAACTGAATTTTGTACTTCTTGTTTCCGATTTAGTGATTTCTTTGACCTGTTTTGAGGTTTATTTTTTTGATATCGGTTCTGTCGGAAATGTTCTCCAACAGGTGTTTCATCCACTTGTGGAGTGGGATCGGTTTTATTTAAACGATCTTGTTTTGGCGTTGATCTCCAGTTGTACTTTAAATCCTGAGGAACAACCCTGACAGGAACAGTTGATGTTTTTTTATTATAAGGACTTTCAATCTTGACTTCCGAATCTTCGCCTGTTCTAATTTCTTTTTCAGTTTCATGTGTTTCCACCACACTAAACAAACTATCATCTACATTATCTTTTTTATTCACAGCTTCATTTCTTTCAGCGATTGTCAATTTATCGACTACTTTTGGAGATCTCTTTGGACTATTTCTCTTATTTACAATAAATACTTGTTTCTTCTCCCTTTCATATTTATTGTATTTAAATGTCTCTTCGGCATTTGCACATTGTTCCCGATCATTCATATTCTCGTTTAATCTTGATAAATAAAAAATATTCATTAATTATTTAGAAATACCTACATATTATTACTACACGAGAACAGTAATAAGAATGGAAATACAAGAATAGCCGAGTGTGTAGCGATGCCATTGTTTATAAACCAACTACAAATACACTGAAAATACGGTCTTAAATAATTACAATATGGGTTATACAAGAAGTTGGTATACCTAAATTTGTTTAATGTGCTACCTATCTCCTATGAAACAATGATGTTCTGTAAACTCGGCTTAAGAACTAGGCTGTTCAAAATTGACAATCGTAATATTTTGAACAACATCCCGCATAATCATAAGTCAAATAAATAAAATACTTAATAAGTATTCGGTTTATGAGAATAGGAAAAAATACTAATCTCATTACAAATTACTATCTCCTGAAAACCAAACAAATGAAATTTCCAACAGATATATATTTTTAAGTCCCTTCATTAAATAATGTTTACCTGTATGGAATGTTTTGACTAGTAGTAACTTGTGATGCGGCATAAAACACACTATGACTGTTCTGAACGTATTCATATTCACTATGATAATACTGCTTAAACACCTGTTCATTACGAATGCACTGCATTGCTAACCAAACATGCAGAAGCAGCAATGGAAATCGACTTAACCAGTAATCAGTGAATTGAACAGGAATTTCACCTAATAAAGACTGCGCTTCAATGGTCAGTTCACGATAGTGATGTTTCTAAAACACAAAAATAATTAAATTACAATATTAACAGCTAAACCGTACTTTGTAATTTGTATTATATCGTTTATCCCAGCTCTTTTACAGAATAGAAGATTTAACTAATTCTTAATTTGGTATTCCAAGCAGAATTATTTTTTTTTTACAAATTGATTCTTATGTTCCTAAGTTTTTGTAAACTCAATTTAGAAAATTTGTATTAATTGTTAAATATTCAAAAAGAATTTTTTAAAACATTGACGACGTTAAGAATTAATCTGTAAAAAAAAGAACTAGTGGAGTGCAATTAGACTAAAAAAGCCAAAACTGCGCATCCCAGTTATAGTGGATGGATTTTCATGATTTTTTTACATTGGGTTTCTAATAGTATAAAAAAGTTTACCCTTTAAAAATTGCCGCTTTTCAAAAACGAATTTTGTTTAAAGAGCAAATATTAAAAAAATGTATAATATGTTGAAATTAATAATTTTTATAATTCAAGTGCTTTGGGGATTTTAAGGTCGCTTATTATGAATTAGTGATAAAAAAATCAAAATTCGGCCGAAATAATTGAGGCACAGTCACTTAAATTCACTTAACATTTTTTGAAATTTTGGATAAACACCTTTTACGCGTAATGCTCTAGTATGAAGAGTGTTCAAAAAATATTAATTTCACACTTCGCGGTTGACCTATTCGTGGGCTATCTAACTGCGTCAAAAAAATTAGAAAAATCCAAAGAGGCTACCCTACAGAAGCAATTTTATCAAAATAGTGCCTTTTGACTAAAAATGGAAACACTTGATGCGAAGGACTCTAGTAAGAAAGGTGTTCGAGAAATGCTAAATTTCCATATAGATGTTGTAGACTTATCCTTGGGCTATATAACTGAGTTGAAAAATTTGGAAAATGTGGCAGCAATCACCCTAAAGAATCATTTTTTTCAAGATAGTAGTTTTTGACAAATAAATGGAAACACTTCACGCGAAGTTCTCTAGTAAAAAGGATGTTCATTAAATATTAAATTCCTACGCATAGAGATTATAGACCTATATAGATAGGTCTATAGGACTATCTAACTGTGTCGAAAAAATTTGTAAATTTGTTCGTGGCTACTCTACAGAAGTATTTTTTCAAAATAAAACTACTCGTGCTGAAAACGTCTCGCCTGATGCATAAAGATGTGTTTAGCACACTTGTTACACAATATAATATATCTAATTGTTATACATTTAATTAATTTGCTATAAATTATTTATGGCTTCAAAAAAAAATTCTTTTAATTTTTCAGTATTATTTTTTATTTATGATAAATTATTTTTAAAAAAGATAAAAAATTTAATAATTTTTTTAAATTCAAACACCCATTTGCTAAATCGCACGTTTTCGATACAAAAAGTAACATGTGTGCGTTGGCCTTAAATTAATTATTCAAATTAAATTTCAACAAACCTTATTTCTCAAAGCACGTAACAGATCACGAACACTTTCACCTCTATAATTTCTATACTTTCTCAAATCGGCGGCAACAGCGCCGTCTATATATTGCCTCCAATCGTATTTTACAACAACACCTCCATTTCTCTCTAAAGCTATCAACTCAGGATCTGTTAAATCTGCCTTTTCAACTCTGTCGCTTACGTCCTAAAAAATAACACTCATTTATCCTTTTAATTATTAACAAAGTGAAATTCATAATATTAGAACAGATACACAGAGAGATTATATCAAATACAGTACAGTAGGCTTTCATTATGCCAGCACATACATTATACAGGGATTAAACTCTTTGGGATTAAAACACTGACTCAACAGGAGCCCCCTCTTTTTATTTTTCCTTCTAAGTCTCATCACAGCGTGTTAGTACATTGGGTACACCAAAAAAAGTTGCACTTTTTGATTGGAATGTGCCACTTTGTGTGGTCATTTTTGATGCCAAAAGGTAACTTTTCGGATAGGGAGCCACTTGAAAATCCGTGCAGAACACCAAGGGTAAGTTCGGTTTTGCACTCGATTGATCGAGCTGAGCGAACAGATTTTTGGTCACGTGACAAGCAGTCCACGGTCTACTCTAGCGACGCGGCAAGTGCGACCGAAAAACAAGCCGACCCAAATATGTGTATAAATGCCAATTCATGCTGAACCGTGCCGGCCCGAATATAACGCATATAACAAACACTCTTTATGATATATAATGCAGTAATGTTTTATTTTGTTGCAAACATTTTGTTTTAAATGGGCGCCATTAAAATAATTCACCTAGGGCGCCAAGTTTGATAGGTACTGATGTTTTTGATACTGATTGTTTTGAATATTTTCTCTAACAAACATATTCAAATGTGAATTTAAATAATGTCTATTTCAGTGTAACCAGAAAATAAATAAGCATGTTATTCCACTTAAATTGCTTGATATTTTAAAATAAAATTACAATTAATGTTACAAACAAGTACCTGTAAAAACGCAAGTATTTTCGCCTTACTCCAAAACAGGGGATGTTTCTCAACGGCTGTAGCTGGAGGCCTTGAATCAGGACATGTACTTAGCATGGAGTCAATAAGAAATTTGGCCAACTCGCACGAGTACAATTCACCGCGTAGTTCAGTCAATTTATAAGTGTTTGTAATAATGTTTGCTTGTTGTTTTAAGGGTTCGCCATATGGATGCTTGCCACCAGATAAAACAAAGTAAAATACACATCCCAGAGAAAATATATCCACTGAGCATGTCTGCAAAGAAATCAAATATGTAATACAAACTTGCACAAAAGCGCAAGAAATAATTTGTTGCCAAGCCGGAATAAAATCCTATTCGCTACACGCACAAAGCCTAGTAGCGTAACAGCGTTAAGAATTTTTTTTTTGTTTTCACATACATAAAATATAACCTGTCGATGTTTTAAGTCCACCTATGATCCACTAGCTGTCTCGGCTGGCTTCGCCCGGGTGCTAAGAATTTATGTTTTATTATCCCCCCCGAGAGAAATACTCCCCCTGCGAAGCGAAGTCGGACTCGTAGTGTTTATAATATTAGTAGGTTTCCGCCTATACGCTAAAATGCAAAAGAATGTCAAAGTTACGCTTTGTTACTATCCCACAGGAATTATCCCCCCCCCCGCGAGAAATTTATCAAAATAAAATATAACCTATATCACTCAGGGATAGTGTAGTCTTCTATTAGTGAAAGAATTTTTAGAATCAGTTCAGTAGTTCCAGAGATAAAAATTTATGATTTATTATCCCCCGCGAGAAATTCTCCCACTGCGAAGCAAAGTCGCCTGTCGTTGTTCCCACTTCGCGTACCTGCCTACAGTTTATAATATTAGTATAGTATATTAATATAGATCGTCAAAAAATCCTACTCCCCCGTTTTACTCCCTTTGGGGTTGAATTTAAAAAAACTCGAATAACCTATAACCTTCCTCAATAAACGAGCTATCTAACAAAAAAAAATTTTCTCAAATTGGGCTGGTAGTTCCTGAGATTAGCGCGTTCAAACACATAAACAAACAAATTGAATTGAATTGTGAATTATAGACGCTCGACAACGAAGGTCATTAGCGTCTGTTATAAACAAACAAACTCTTCAGCTTTAATATTATATTAGTATAGATATGTTTCGCTTTTTGCCACCATGAGCCCTCTAAGTCCTATTCTAGCCCACTCTATATTCTATTAGAGTGGGTATACCCACTCTATATTCTATTGGTAAATATCCTCATGGCGGAATCAACTGGTCTACCTGCATTTTGACAGCTGGTTGTGTTTAAATTTCGTTTAAAAAATGACTAAAACGTTTAAGCCTCGCCGAAATTGTTTCTTTTATGAATAATTATGCAAAAAGGTGGCCGGGTAAACAGGACAAAAGATAGACAGCTACCTAGAGCAAAATGTAGCCAGGTACGTAAGACAAAAGTATTCTGGCAAAAGGTAGTTAATTACACAGGGCAAAAGTAGTCGGCTAAAAGGTAGTCATATAAGTTGCAACCATGCTTTCCCAGCGTCCCACTCTAGCTCAACGGTGCAGAGGAGTGGGAGTGCAGCGTTCTGCTACACATTGTTTCGTAACACGTTCAACTGCATGAATCCAATTCACTCTACCTATACCGTGCATAAAGTAGTTTCACTCCAATAAGTAATTTTCATTGTAATCGTCTTAGGTTACAATTACAAATTACTGTAATTATTACTGTAATTGTAATCACTTCCGATTACAAATTACTTTGTAATTGTAATCGTCATTTTTAATAGATAGATTCATAGCAAACGTTCACCAATAGCTACTCAAGGTCATGCACTGTAACATAACTAACGTATGTCATGATTTTTGATTTAAATAATTATTGGATTATTATCTGAAATACATTTTTATATCTTAAGAATCAGTTATTAGCTCCAGTAATTATATGTAAATTAATCAAGTTGAATAATTCACTTTTATTTATAATTGGCCGATATGTCGTCATTTTGTCAAAAAATGCATTTATAAATGTTGTTAAAAAAATATTCTGGACAGTTCCCTGCTTAACTTTCAAATGTCAACACGTAAATGTAATATTTTTTTAATTTGCATCTCTCAACGGTGATCTTAGATTGCGGCGAGGCCTCAGCCCAGCATTCTTCCGCAATGAAAATAATTTACACCCGCAAGAGAGCAATTATTTTCTTTATTCATGTATCTACAAAATATTCAAGTAATTTATTTACCATATTTGGCCAACAACGTTTTTTCTACCGGTGAAGAGCGAACATTTATTTCAAGTGTCAATAATTTATCTAAATAAATATAATATTAGAACTTCCATTCGTCGTTTAATTTCATTCAACATCAGTACTTCTTGTAAGAATTTGATCTGCACGTATTTATAGAGCAGGAAAATTTTTATAGGCGCTGTCTGAAGAGAGTTCATTACAGCACATCTATACTTCTATACTAACATTATAAAGAGGTAAAATTTGTTTGTTTGTTTGTAATGGATAAACTCAAAAACTACTTAACTGGTTTTAAAAATTCTTTCACCTATAGAAAGCTATATTATCAGCGAGTAGCATGGGCTGTATTTTATTTTCAAAAAAATTAGAGGGGGGATAATAAACCATTAAATCTTATCTCTGGAACTACTAAACCGATTCTAAAAATTCTTTCACTAATAGAAAGCTACGCGGAGGGGGGATTCTCGCGAGGGGGTACTCGCGGGGGGGGGTAATAAATCATAAATTCTTATCTCTGGAACTACCAAACCGATTCTAAAAAATCTTTCACTAATAGAAAGATACGCAGGGGGAGAGATTCTCGCAAAGGGGTACTCGCGGGGGGGGGGGGTAGTAAATCATAAATTCTTATCTCTGGAACTACTAAACCAATTCTGAAATTCTTTCACTATTAGAAAGCTACGCAGGGGGGAGATTCTCGCCAGGGATAACAAATTAGGGGGGAGAATTCTCGCGGGGGGATAACAAATTAACAATATACTAAATATACGTGAGCAGAGCAATGGGTGACCGCTATTAAATCATAATTTCATACCACCCGGGCGAGCCGGGACAGGCCGCTAGTAGCAAATAATTTCAGTTGGTATCTAGCCAAAAATATAATATTATCATGATTTTAAGATGAAATCATAGATTGTCTGCTATTTGCTAGAATATGGCCAGTACGCCCCTGATCTCAGCTATTTTCAAAATTGTTTCAATGTTAAGTATTTAAAAATGAACATTACCGTCCTTTCTAAATTAGTATACATCTCAGGAGCAATCCACCCATCTGTGCCCGTCAAGCCAGATCTTCGCGAAAAGCTAGCGTGGCCCAACTGAAGCTTTTTACATAAACCAAAATCCGAAATCATGGCACGAATCTCACTACCATTTTTACCAATCCACAATAGCACGTTTTGCGGTTTTATGTCACGATGAACTAGAAAAGAAAATTATTGTTTTTAACAAAAAGAATATTCCGAATTTCTTCTTACATGTCAACGTAAAATATAAGGACGCCCAATCATTCCACAACTGGTTGGGCAATAAAATTACAATTTTCATTAATAATAAAATACATACGTTTCGTCTTATTCTATGAATTTAAAGAAAAATAAAATGCAGAAACTTATTTGCAAATTACATGTCACCAACTGCCAGGGTTTCTCTGAGTATGGTACCAATTCATATTTTAAATTTATTATTTTTAACAGTAAATTGCAAATCTAACACTTTCCCCAATTCTCAGATCAAACGCCGGGAACTGGCGGTTTGTTAAATATAAGCAATAATAAACAACACATAAACGACAGCATCCTTACAAGTGGGACAAAAAGATATCTGTCAAATTTTCAAATATTTACTGTTCATTTTGTAAGTTATTGATACTGCAGTTCATCGTGAGAAACCATGATACCAAGGATTTCAACTAATTTTTACATAAGATCTACTTTTCCAATAAAAATCCATCTGTGATCTACTTTTTCAAAAATTTAGGTAAAACAGAATTTTTCAATAAAAATATAGTACCTAGCACAATATTCCACATTTCCCAAGTATTTATAATTTTCAAAACACACTTATTGGAGTCATTTTGATTTCCAAGTTCGAGATCGACGTTATTGACGCCTCTGCTACAACTAAATTATATAAATAATCTTGAGAAAACAATATTTACCTATATTCAATGAATGTAAATGTGCAAGTCCCGCAGTAGCCTGTCTCAACACATCCATGTTATCGATATATATATTCGATGGACCTTTCCGTAATACGTAGTCGTAGAGAGTTGTAGCACATAACTCAAGTGCAATGTAACGAAACTGCCTATCATGTTCCGTACAGTGGTAACGGACTACATGCGGATGGGCATCACTTTCACGCAGCAGCGCCACTTCACGATCAGCCAACGAGAAACACTCGGGTAACAAACGCTTAACGGCCACAGGTCGACCATCAAATTCACCTCTGTAATAAACTTCTGTTGGTTACTTAATAACTCAATTTTATCCGGCTGCTCTAGTCGTAGGGTTGTTTTATTTATGAATATCTGGGGGCCGAGCTTTGCTCGGATGAGTTCAATAAAAACAGTACTTAATATGCTGTGAGATATTATTTTCTCAGAATATTATTCCGAAACGAATTTATTTCTGGAACATAATTTAAAATAAATGTTTCTGATATTTTAACTACCTATGTGTATTTTTAAGCGTAAAAACTAAGTATCAACTTGAATAAAGCATTTTTTCCTGTAAATATTATTTAGGTCGCCATTTTCAAATCTACCGCCGTTATTGTTTTGTTGACTGAAGAACTCGCAAAAACCGATTTTCATAGATTGAATATCTTGTAAAAATGTTCGAATTAGATGAAATTTTGCTCGCCCGTTGCCATTTTAACAATCCAATTTTAAGCATTGATACTAAATATCAACTTTATCGAAGTAATTTTTCTCTGTGATGTCATCTTAACAACATCCAGTAAATTTCAAATATTTTTTTTTGTATAGGTACCTACTGAAAAACTCACAAAAATCGATTCTTTTAATAACTAACGTCAGACTATAACCTGCGCAAAACTTTGTTTGCATGTATCTTTACCATAGTTTTTAAAAATCGATGTGTTTTGATATACATGCCTGCGGTGCTAGAAGTGCGGCCCTTTGGGCCGCCGTGCCAATTTTTAGATACGCAAAACTTTTTTGTATGTATCTTAACAATAGTTTTTAAAAATCGATGTGTTTTTACACAGACCCGCGGCGCCAGAAATTTTATCACTATTTACATATTGTGCAAGGCACTTCTTATATTATAGTGTTCATTTACAATTTTAACACTTGTGATATATTATATAAAATCTATGTAGAAATAGACTTCGAATCAATCTGACTTTAATTGAGCGAGTTATAATAAATAAAAAACACCTTTTTTTTAATTGCTCCCCTCTGGAACCAAAATTCCTACCTAGATCGATTTCTCGCCCCGAAAAATCCCCATTCTGTAAATTTCATCAAAATCGTAAGGCTGAGGCTACCCGTTACATTGACGCCGTTTCCGACCAGATCAGATCCGTATTATTGTCGGATGTGAACAAACACCAGTAACCTTATTGAAGTGGCTACAGTTATCACTTCAGACCGCGCCAGATGTCAGATTGCAACAGACACGTTCCGACGGTCGGACGATGTTTGATATTTTCGTCAGACTACGGCCGTACATTTGACAGTTTTCAACAAACAGTGTTGTGTATTCTAAATTTATGCTAGCTATTATTACCATTTTATTTAAAGACGTTGTTAAATATCAATTGTGAGTATGGACAAATCACTTTTAATTGATCTAATACGTGAAAATCCTCCTATTTGGGATAAAAGATTTAAGATACCACAACAGGGACGTGAAAGGTCTTTTGTGGAGAGATATTGGCGAAAAAATGAATCTTTCAGGTATGATTTAAAAGTATAATAATTTGTTTAATCTATGATCAGTAGTCCATAAATTGAAAGTAAATTAGCTCTGATCGATTTCAACGCATTGTTGAAGTTTGTTTTGTTTGTTGTTTATAATTGGGCTCGGAATTTTTCAAATTAAAGTATTCGAATATTCATTTAAACTTCTATTCGAATAGTTAAAATTAATAAAAACTGAAAAAGGCCCAAAATTTCGCTGTTTTTGGGATTTTTACAAAGATCCGGCAGTCTGCCGAGATCGAAATAGTCACGGCCCTCACTACACTGGTTTCCCAACAATTTTTAAAACAAACAATGCTGGGCAGTCATAACAAATAGCATAACTATTGTTATTTGTTAAATGATTGAAAAAAAATACATTATATTTCTGGAAAAATTGTTATCTCTATCGCTAATCTAAAATCATAAATCGCATATTGAAATCAAAACATAAACAGAGCAATGAGCAATAATTGGCGACAAACGATACTTAGCCAAAAACAAAGAACAGCTGTTGTATAAATGTATAATAAATGTTATTGTTGAACAACGATAAAAAATAATAAAAGTAGTGCATTTTGATTTTCATTTGAATCCGGAAAGAAGCTAACTACAGTCTATGACAAATATTTAAATATCCAAATATTCAAAATTTGCACATCAAAAATTATTATTGTTCAACAAAGAAAAACTGTTTAACGTACTTACCTATACATATTTTAAATAGGTAATATAAAAATAACATACCTATTTATTTAAATAATAGCTAAAACTACTTACATAATTATGTTTAGATTTTATTGTTGTAATTTTTTTACTTTTCAAATAATTACTGATTATTTTAATAAGTTAAAGATTGACTGTCAAAGTAATTTTGACATAAATAATGAAAATAGTTTGTTTTTTCCAAAGCCTACTCACAATACGACACTGTTTTATGACGTTAAAAAACTGTTTTTTAAAATGATAAAATCGATAAGAAAACGAATTTTTCCAGGGATGAGACCTAGCTAGATCGATTTTTTGCCCCCCGAAACCCCTTTTCGGTAAATTTGATCAAAATCGTTAGAGCCGTTTTTGAGAAAATATTTATATATATACATATATACATATATACATAGATACATAGGTATATATATACAAGATTTACTCGTTTAATAATATAGGGGGATTTACAATGCAACATCTTTAATCAGAACAATCATATGCAAAGGGGTTGTTTATATATAAAACGATAAAAAATTCGCTTTCGCCTCGATACAATTTTATCATTTCAACAAGAAATGTTAAAAGTGTTCCCTTGCCTTGGATGCACAAGTCTTGCTCAAATTATAAAATTGCGCGTCAGACTACAGCTTAAAGAATACTAAGATGAAGTTTATTTTTTTTAAATAGTGTGATATTTGTTTGTTATAGTAAACAAAAAAAAATAACTACAAAATTTGATTGTATGAATACAGCACTCTCTCGTTAATTCGTTAATTAAATATTTCGTACTTTGCAATGGTGTCAAAATGTGATCGTTTATGAAAATGCCTGTAGTGTCAGAATTAGTACTTTTTCGTTCAAACTTCCATATCAAACAAACTTTAATGAAGTGTTAGTTACGATCATAGTGTGTTTTAGATCGATTCGGTGAAAAAAATATACATCAGCCCTTTTGATCAGAATTTGCCAGCCAACCCAAACGCCGAATTTGCCCGCTCTTGGAAAAGCATGGAAACTAATATCTAGGTTTTCCTTTCCCCAGGATGAACACTGATATAAGGCACTTAACAATATCATTTCGATACACTCATTTAAAGCTGTTTTAAATTATGAATAAAGCAAATTAAACCTCGTTTTCAATATGGTTTTCATACATAAACAAATTATGTATCCCAGGATTTGTAGTTCCTTTGATTCTCACCAGACTGCGACGGATTAAAGAGAGATTATTGTATTTGCTTATTAGCTTCTACCGACAGCGAAAAAGATTACTTTAATAAATAAAACACACAAAAACTGGCTACAACTGTGCAACCTTATTTTTAAGTACTACGTTTCGGTATGTTATAAAAGACCCTTTTTAAGCAATAATTAATGCTTGAAAAGGGTTTCTTATAACAGACTGAAACGTAATACTTAAAAATAAAGTTGGACAGCTATTGTCAGTTTTTGTGTGTTTGTGTTTGTAATTATTGTATTTGTTTTGTTTGTTTTTTTTTTTAACTTTAAAAAATAGTATTGCATACTTGTAAACAAAAGTTCCTTCACACCCTCGACCCAAAATATCATTTGTACAAAATGTAATTTTTCCCACACGTATGATACCAGAATCTAGTTCTTCCGAAATGGCTGTAATTGGTCCCGATTGCGTTCCGCCACTGAAACGTCCCGTATTTAAAGATCCTTGAGACATTTTCTGGATATTATGCATCTGAAATATTTATTTTTTATGTAAAAGATTTTACTTACTACCGTTCATAATAACTTATGTTAAAAATTTTAAACTCCAAAGGGTCGCAAAGCGTCTAAAAAACAGTTATCTAGAAACCATTTGAAAACAGTCAGTTTTATGATTAAAAAGGCTAATATCACCCATGACTCAAAGGTAATAAAATTCCGAATAAAATGAATTTTTTTTCTTTTTTTCAACATAAATGGTTACAGAAAAACAGCGCGCGAAAAAAACACTGGATATTTCTTTGATCAGCTGAATTTTTTCAAAATGAGCCCACCCTATTCTGCCTTGCAAGTCAGTGTTATTATGTATTGATGAAAATTAAAAAAAAAAAAGCTCACCCTTGCGTTTAAGTAGAAAAACATAGTTAACATGCAGCCAACTAAAATAATAACTGTAAATTTGAGCCCCTTGTTATCTTGTTGATTTATCCAACTCTTTGCTTTCCGGTACAGTGTTTTCACAGGCCCATCATCGTTAAGTTCAGATTTAAAATCACTGTCATCAGTTTGAACTTTGACTGATACTGTCTCTACCTTCAATTGACTTGATGCAGATTTCTTAACATCACTCTCATTTTCCGGATCAATGTCATCTTCTGGATCAGTCACATATATAATTGGATCATTACGACCTGTTATCTGCAAACGCGTCGTACTGAAATCTGGCCTACTGTAATGGCCGAGCAAAATAATTGAATTCTTATCGTTTAAAATGTTTTCAAATGCTGATATCTTATTCAATGAATTAAATTGATTTGGAGTGAGACGAATATTTTGTCCTGAAAACGGTACTATTTTACGTTCAATCTGCAAACCATCAGGACCCTCAAGTAACAGGGGACCAGACTGAGCCGCTGATATTGTCACAGTGTTCTGATCAACAAGAGATGGAAGTGCGTACAAACCGTGGTTATGCTCACCAACATAGAGAGTTGGACTGTAAAAAAAAATCAATTTTGTCTTATTTTGGTTGAATAAACTTCAATGTGTCAAAATAGTCCAAGCGGCGCTGCAGTGAAGTCTATCACATCAGTGTCAAGAAAAAAAATCTATTTATAGCAAAGTTAAAGTTTAGGAAAATAAAAAATTGATTGTTTGCCGATTCCTTATTTGTCCAATTTTGCAATAAAAAAATCATTTTTAGGGTTCCGTACATCCAATGAAAAAACGAAACCCTTGTAGGATCACTCTCGTGTCTGTCTGTCCGTCTATCACAGCTTAATTTCTCCGAATCTACTGGACAAAAAAAGTTGAAATTTTGTACATACATAATATTACATATATAGAGTTAGGTGACCCAATCACGGACGTATAGCGTATTAATAAACGAATTCTGATTTTGGGGATTAATTTTGGGGGACAAATTAGAAAATTAAAAAAAAAAAATTGTTTTCAAGTGCATCATGTGACGAATCTATCAACTGAAAGGGCTCTTTATGAGAAATACAAATATATTTTTTTTATAATTTTAAAATGCATAGTTTAAAAGACATTAAAGAAAATATACGAAAATCGAGCATTCCACCCCTTATCTCCGAAACTACTTTACAGGAAAACCTAAAAGAAAATCCTAAGTCTTTAAATTCCTAAGGGAAACGGAATAGTACGGAACCCTCTCCAAGCGAGTCCGACTCGCATTTGACCAGTTTTTTTTAATAATGTTTATGATAAAATTGCCTTATGAAGTACAAAGATAATTTTTTTATTCCATTAAAATCGATTAATGCTTAAAAAAATCTGTTCGCCGCCATTACTTTTGTTTTAAACCTCTGGCAAACCACCCTTACAATAATTATTTCGCAGAAATGTTTTAATTAAACAGGAAAAAAGGCTATATGAATATATATTATTTTTAAAAAATTAAACAAAGAGCCGACGTTTCGGACCACATCAGTCCTTAATCATGACCTACAAAAAATGTTACAGAAATTACAGAATACAATTTTATGAATAAAACAATAGGAAATGAAATTATATGTATCATACAATATTCATATAGCCTTTTTTCCTGTTTAATTAAAACATTTCTGCAAATTAATAATAAGGTGCTATAAAAGAAATTTTTCAATAATTATTTCAAAAACAAATTTACCTTTCAAGTAAAAACAAAAATCTACTTTTTGTAATTATCGAACCAAAAAATGATTACAAAATAAAATATATTAGCTACTCACTAAAGCCGAATGCGTTGGGGTTGTACTTGTTCAGCAAGCATTTCAAGTGTGTGATGTGCAATACTTGTAAATGGTGCCGACAGCAATCCATTAGCAGTCAACAGGTACGCTGCAACAACGGGACTTTCCAAATCTTGTTTCCACAGCACACGGCCAGTACTATGGTCCAAAGTTACCACCAGACCAGTCGAACTTGCAGTAAAGTGTATCGATTCTAGATAATTTAAAAAAAATTTTAAGTGAACAGAAAATATTATTTCAATATTAACGTTAACTAATGGGGAAGTCAAGAATTACAAGACACGAAAGTGTCTCAGTAAAAGGTGTACCTCTGAGAACTCATTTTTCAAAAAACCGAGCACCGGGTACTTTGTCAAATTTAAAGGCCAAGTACCAGGTCCAGATGTCCGGCCGAATAATTTGATAATGCGTAGCATTGCTGCCAGTCTATAGATGACAGCACTTACAACATTCTTGTAGGGGAAGGGTAGTCTGAAACCTGTCCAGCTGTCTCTGTTTGTCATGGACTTCTAGTTGGTTCCTGAACTGTTTTAAAACGGCCATAAAATTAACATATGGTAGGTATTTCTGCTGCCCAAAACCGAATTTAGCATTTATTTTAAAAAATTTCAATTGTTTTTTATTACTTGACTGAGTAATGCCAATACTTAATAAAGGGTAAGTTCGGTTTTACGCTCAGATTGATCGGAGTGTTCTAATACGTTCGAATTTAACATTTATATGCTCTGAAAGATCTCTATCCTGCGTTCGGTTTTAAGATCTGGAGCAGATCGAGCGCGCTCGATTTGCTCCGAGGAAAGCGAGCGAGCAAGCAGATTTAACCAACTTCAGAGCATTCATTTTAAAAATGAGCGGAAACCCTTGTTGTGAGAATGGATAAATTTCGAAGTTTATTTATATGAGGTAATTTTTCAATAGGTAAAAATACACGAATAATATTTATTTAAAGAATAGTAATAACCAATAAGTCTATATCGCACAGACTGATTAAATAAAATATTTATTATATCTATGGGTCGAAAAACTCAACAACCGGTAGTACCATTAATTTTAAAATAAAGGAATAAAAACGAAAAAAATTGTGAATCATGATTTATTATTATAACAATGTTGAATTAAATTAAAATTAGAAGCATTAAAGAATGTATTTCGGCTTTAGTAATAAGAATTTAACTTGCTGGGGCCATTTTATTCTGACGTTTGGAAAAATCTGCTAGATTACGTTCGGAATTGTTTAGATGGCTCGATTTGCTCGCTTGTCACGTGACCAAAAATCTGTTCGCTCGGCTCGACCAATCGAGCGTAAAACCGAACTTACCCAATATGGCCAAGTAAATCGAGTATATCGGGTAATAGCTGAATCGTCGATAAGCAGTTTTTTCCTAAGTTTTACCTTCAAAACCATGTCTGGAAATGGAATAATTTATTTGCAAAGCTACTCACCATAATTACTGATCATTTCTTTAGTCATAGTAGCTGCAGCATAATCAAAAAATGTAACGTTCCATCTTTTGGGCTGCTGATCACGATCGCCCAATGGTGAATGTTTATTAGTTGCATCAAGCATTAACACTTCGTACTGTGTTCTTCCTATATACACAACCGTGTTGGATAATGGACAAGTTCTTGCAGCATCCAATGGTTTATCCCAACTTAAAATCGGTTCTCGTTTTCCTGTTCGAGGCTCCAAAACAAACCATGTGTCAGACTTTTTACCTTACACACAAAAAAAATATTTTAAGCGCATGATCGTCAGCCATCTCGAAAATAATTTTATTACCAATATACACACCTCAACTTTTTACCTGACTAACAGCAAAGTCAAAAGGGGTGATATTGTGTTTGGCAGGTAATATAATATTACGTATGGAAGTTTATTACCACCTTGCACCCGAACCACTGGACCGACTTTTTTAGAATTATTTTCAGTTATCTAATACTAATATTATAAAGAAGAAACGTACGTTTTTTTGTTTGTATGGGCTAATCTCAGAACCTTACAGAACGAATTTTGATGAAACCTTCACCAATGTGTTCCTTAGACTCTCCGTTAACATATAGGCTACAATTATCCCAATAACTGTCCGGCCCAGCTTCGCCAGGGTGCAAATCGGATTGAAATCAAGTTTAAGTCAAAAGCAGAGTGAAATATATCCAATAATAATAAGTCGCGGGTAGTACATAAATTTTAGCGAACGAGCAAAAAGAGTGATTTAATCACAAATTCGTGCAAACGGGTGAAGTGAGTAAGTAACGTATAAATTAATTATAACTTCGAGCGAACGAGCGAAGCGAATGGGTAACGTATTAATTATAAATTCAATAAGTGAAGCGAGTGAGTCATGTATTAGCAAGTGTATTAGTTATAAGTTAAAACTTATAAAGCGAGTGCACCTAGGTAAAGCCAGTCGAGGGTACGGTAGGTACAGGGCGAAAATAATTGTCAGTGAGTCATAGATAGTTACTAACAAGCTTAATGGACCAGAAAAGCAATTAAACAATGTAAGGCATACCCGTCCCATGCATAAAAACTGTGCAGCTTATATTATATTGTGAATTATAATTAGTGTATTAGTCACTGAGGATAATTATTTTCGAACCATACTATAGTAAACAGTGTGTACACGGTATTATCGAACATTTGCAGTAGGCTATGGGCCACAATAATAGTACTATGGAGGGTAGAGTTAAGGAGAACACTCTCATATGGGGGAACAGTTGCAAAAGTGTCCAGCTGTAAGCTGTAAATAACAGTTCCAAATCTCTCCCGAGTGGCGCCAAAATAGCAAGAGAGTATGAAATGAACTTAGCAGTTATTGACTGAGTGAAGTGCGCTGAGTTGAAAAATTTAATATTTTTGATGACTAGAGTAGTTATAACAAAACCTCAACTGTTTGCGTAGTCCAAAAGTTCAAAATAATTTTGTAAATATAACCTAAAATAACTACTGTCAGATAACGTGGACGGTGATTTAATTTCCATGATCTGTTTTACATCAGAAATTTCAGTTTTTTAATAATTTTTATTAGAGAATTCTACTTTTGAAGAAATTTCAAAAATTATTATGTGGAACTTTTATAAAAAAAATGAAAAGAATATAATTGATTGACAAATTCAAGTATGTATTTACAGGTGTTTTAAATTTTGCGTTTGTAATTTTTTATAAATAATTTTTCAGGCGTTCATTTATATTGGGATTATCTTTATTTACTATTTTATGCATAATTACAAGTTTACCAATGATATTTGACTGTTTTTCTTTTGAAAAGTGCGACATTTAAAAGCGGAAGTTATGCTTTCCTTCTTTACTTCACTGTCTTACTCTAGTATTATTTGGCGCATCCTTTAAAATTTACACTCTTGCTATTGCGGCGCCACCAATTTATCGCCTTTTGACGGATGCTTTTCATATGCAGAGAGAGTTCTCCTTACCTCTACACTCCATAAATAGTACAGTGAATTTTTTAAACAATTTTCCATAGCAACAGTTGACTATTAAGAGTAACTCGGAACCACTGAAATACAGTTATGCTGGAAAGCTTATAGTCCAGGAGTTAGCGTTGCATTTTAGGTAGTGTTTTTACGCCGATCAATTGTTATCTTTTTCAAAAAAATCTGGTATGACTAATAAGTAAACCAAGCGTCAGCTGACGCACCCGCGGTGGGTGTGGATGTGAGAGGCTGCGAAAGCGGTAAAAAAAAAAAATTTTAAGTAATAGTAAGCCGGCTGAAACTTTTTTTATAGTCGACATCATAGTGAGTTGAAAAAAAATTGTCAGCTGCATCGTGGAGGGGGGATTGTGCGTCAACTGCTCGCATGAACTTATAAAAAAGCACGTAAAATATTGCGCATATTTTCACTTTTTTGCACTGACAGCAGCTGAGACAATTACATTACCTAGGATTATGATAGCGATATGATCGATAATGATTAATTTCTATGAAATTAATAATTTCTATATTTCTATTTCTTTTTTTTATATTACCTTTATATTAGTTTATATTATTTTCATTTTGCACTCTAAATTACATTATATAGGTATTTATAAAAAAAGTTTCAACCGGCGTACTATTACTTAAAACAAAGTTTTTTTTACCACTTTCGAAGCCTCCCACACCTAGACCCACCGCTAATTGAGCAACCGACGGTCGGTTCACTGATTAGTTGTACGAGATCAACTATCGGTATCAAAATCAGCCGGCTTACTATGACTTTTTCATTTGCAACGCTGCCTCCCGGGCTATTACTTCCTATACCACTTTGTGTTTATTTATTTATTGTAAATTATAGACGCGTCGACAACTTAGGTCATTAGCGTCTGACCACTTTGTGTGTGGAAAGCGGGTCAAGATAGACATAGTTAATTGGGCCACCTGTTTTTGTTTCACTCTTCTGCGCATGCATTAAAATAAGGTGATGTACAGTCTTACAGTGCACGTTTCAGCATTACTGTATTTCAGTGCTCGGAACCTGCTTAATAAAAAAAAAACAAAGCATCTACTATATATTTACATTAGACCTCATAACCCATATTCTACTACAAAATTGTAAACGTTCTCAATGTTATTTGCCGATTAAACCGTTTGATGCAAACCGTTTACACCCTGTTTAATAAATTCTTATAATTAATATTGAACTAAATATTCAATGGAATTTTGACAGTAAAACATTAAATAGACGTACAATATTTTACATTTACAACTGAAATACTGACCTGTATACAGAATGCCATCAGAACTACGACAAGGAGCTGATGCTACCAGCTGTGGAATTGTAAACGGTAATTTTTTCAATGAATCTGCACTTTCACTTGCACCCAAAAGATATAAGGATCCATCTTTTGGATCGGGAAGTAAAATAGGACTCACGGATTGAGATGCATCCACAGGTACCTTTACAGCAGGTTCTGAAATATATGAACAAGATAGATGATTAGTCTTTTGAACAAAGTAATTGAGAACGGTGCTTAGTGATAACAAGAGGACAAAAAATAGGGCGAAGGTACCTGATATCACACAGTAAAAGAACGATTAACATGACAGATAGATATTTAGATTATAGACCAGGGGTCTGTGATCCATCCTTATACTAGATAGGTTCCTACTGCGAACAGCGCTACTCGTGGCACTTTTTCAAACTACGAAAAAATACCGATTTTTGTGCCTCACGCTTTGCTTTACGGGCCACGGAGATTCCTCTCCTTAACCTTTATACTTAGTGTTGCCAGGTCCAATTTGTCAAATTTCGGGACAGAAGGCTAAAAAAATCGGGATTTTGGTTCTGAAATCGGGACAACTAAAAAAAACAAGGTGTTCGTAAATCAACGTTAATTTTTGTTATTAAGTGGTGAAAATAATGTCTTTATATAATATCATCAAAATAATGTCATCATAATCTTTGGATCGTACGCGGCGGCAGAAAAGAACGGGAGAGCGCGATACGTCTATCGCGCTATTCGCAGTCACAAAACAATATGTGTGAAGTTTGAACCTTTTATAATTACCGATTGACCCTAAATCGGGACATTCAGCGTCCCGATCAAGGGTGAATCGGGACGTGTCCACATACCCCTGAAAATCGGGACGTCCCGCGCAAATCGGGACACCTGGCAACACTATTTATACTCCATGTTATAGATGCCCCACAACTGAGGTCATTGCCGTGAATTGTAGATTATAGACGCTCTACAATTCACACCAATGACCTCAGTTGTGGAGCATCTATACCATGGAGTATTGGCGTGTAAATAATATTGGCGTGTAAATAAATAAATATAAAAGAAAACAAAACAAAAATAATAACAAACAAAACATCTGACAAATAAAAAACAAAAATTGTACGTAAAACGCTATATAAACAGAAGCTCTAATAAAAAACCGGCCATGAGCGAGTCAGACTCGCGCATCGAGGATTCTGTACTAAGGCTTGGAATTTATTCGACTATAAGAAATATTCGAATACTTTCAAAACAGATTTATTCAATATTCGAATATTCAAATATTCGAATTTCAAACTCAAAGCAAGCAAGTGCTTGCTTTGATGCCTGGATTGGGAGCTAAGAAATAAGAATCCCTAAGTATTAAAGTGCTTTTAAACTTATGAAGTGGGCGTTTTTTAAATAAAATTTAATTCACACAAATCCTGAAATAGAAAACCGATATTTTCATATATCAAAAAAAGTTGTCGAGCTACAAAATCTAGCAATAAGAATTACCTATATTTTTATGTTTTATACAATTTTTTATTACTGACTTTGTTCTGGCACAATTTTTTAGCCTGTAACGGTCAACGGATGCTCTAATAACTTGAATATCAATCAAGGAATTTTCGAAGGTTTTTTAAAATTATAGTGAAACAGTTTATATTATTGTGCAACACTAACCATCTTTCTGTTTCCATCGTATTTTTCCCGTCTGCTGTTCTATTGCAACAAGACTGCCGTCTAAAGTAGAAAATAAAAGCAATCTGGCATCCGGTTCTTTTGCCAAATCAGTATTGCTGTTAATATTTTCGGATTTCTGAAAACCATGTGTAATTTTAAATTTCGTACGGTTACGTTTGCACAAGAAAAATTGACATAATTTTTAAAAAATTATTATTTTGATTTCTTTTGATGGTAATCGCTTCAAAAGGGTCGAATATAGAATAAAAATGCTAAAAAGCAAGAATTACTAATAACTAACCTCTTCATGAAGGTCATCTGTCAAAACATTATTGGCTATAATAATTAAAAAAACTATCCACAACACATTGTTGTACATGATTGAGTAAACTTTGCACAGGTTTCCCTCAAATTTGAAGACATTTATAAATTATTATGTACTACGTATACCAATAATATTTTTTTTTACTTCTGTCACTTGTATTTATCTGATAGATAATAAACATAGACATAGAAATCCAGGGACATAGTATGTTAACCATTTTAGCCGGTTAATTAGCCAGCTAAATATCCGCTGCTATTTAAAAAAAATTTTGGAGAATACAAGTAATTCAAGAATTACAAGACGCGATATTCATGTAGGTACTGTGAGTAAACGGTTTTACCGAACATAGGGAAAATAACACTGAGAAGATTTACAATTTTGTAGTAGGCTTGTGAGCCATAAGACCTAATGTAAATAAGTTATTAATTGACCGCCTTTTTGAAATCTGACGCCATTTCATTTTTTTGTGTCTTATTAAACTCTCAAATATCAATTTTCAACAGGATTGGATAATTTTTACAAAGAAGTATACACCTATGGCCGCCATTTTGAAATATGACGTCATTTTATTTTTTTGCGTCCTATAAAACTCGCCAATATCAATTTTAAAAAAATCGGATAATGTTTACAAAAAGTAGATACATATGGCCGCCATTTTGAAATCTGACGGCATTTTATTTTTTTGTGTCCTATAAAACTCACAAATATTAATATTCAAAAGGATCGGATAATTTTTACAAAAAAGTACATATGGCCGCCATTTTCAAATCTGACGTCATTTTATTTTTTTGTATCCTATGAAACTCTGAAATATCAATTTTCAAAAAGATCGGATAATTTTTACAAAAAAGTACATATGGCCGCCATTTTGAAATCTGACGGCATTTTATTTTTTTGTGTCCTATAAAACTCACAAATATTAATATTCAAAAGGATCGGATAATTTTTACAAAAGTGACGTTACACTTTTTCGTGACGTAAAAAAACAAAGCATCTACTACCTACTTGCTTTTGCGTGATGTCTGAACATTCATTTTTGTTTGAAACTCAGTCTGGTTGCTTTTGCGTGATGCCAGAACATACGTTTTTTTGAGAATCAGTTCGGTTGCTTTTGCGTGATGCCAGAATATTTTTAAACTCACAGTTGCAAAAAAATGCATGAAAATCGAATCAGTGGTTCTCGAGTTATAAGCGTACATACATAAGGGACATACAGACAGAGAAAGCGAAATTATTCAGGAAGGTATGAACGTCGAGAAATTTTGGTTCGATCTCTAGGTCCCGCCATCCGACCGACGTCAATAATAATTGAAGAGGTGGCTGGAATAACGTTGTAAGTTACAATTTTTACGAAAGCTATATTCTTTAAGTGGAAATACGTTGAATGTGTCATAGGGAATGCATCTGCATTCTATTATAGACCTAAAGATGCTTGTAAATATGGTTTAAAAAAGTTTGTTTTCTTGAAAAGTTCGTATCTCCGTGGATAAACGTTGTACGGGTATTCAGATTATTAGTTACAAGTCATTTTAACTCAGTAGGCCATGGCTTTTAATTGTAAAAATCAAACATCAGCAGTCAAAAAATTGAAATACTATTAGAATAATCGCAATATAAGACAGAGCATACGCTATCTTCCAATTTCAATATCACACTGTGCAACAGACAAGGACAACCGAAACAAGTTCGCGATTTATTAGATAAAGTCGCATTTCTATATTTTTATTTGCATATAAATCTGTACAAAAAAACTGTGTTGACACAATATAATACATAAAATCTATCTAGAATTTTCTCCTCTTTCGTTTAAGACAGGTTTAGAACCGATCTGACTTAAATTGAGCAAACTATAAGCAAAAAACACCGTTTTTTCTAATTTGCTCCCCTCTGGGGCCAAAATTCAAAAATTGGGCGACCTTAGGATCAAGTAGACCCCGAGAGGAATTGAACAAAAAAAAGTTTTTGAAAATTGGTTCATCCGTTTGGGCTGTACGCGTGACACAAAAAAGCGTAACAGATTTACAGATTAACAGATTGACAGACGTACAGACAAAGCGAATGTATATAGGCGCTTCTAGCTTCGCTAAGATCGCGCCTAAAAAGCGATCAAGTGCGTGTGGAACTCGCGCTTCGAGGGTTCCGTATCGTTACAACTATTAATTTAGGTAGATTAACCTCAACCTCACGACGGCTCACATTTTTTTTGTATGGTGACCCCCCCCCCCCTTAATTTATTATTTGTTAGGATATCCGCCATAATAACACATTCTGTGAAAATTTCAATCGGCTACCTATTACGGTTTCAAAGATACAGCCTTTAAAATGATTTTCCGGTTTTTGTGTGGGGATCCCCTTTAGTTTTTACTTTTTGTGATTTTTGGATTTTTCCTTTACTTGTGCTGACTAAAGAAGCTTAAATTTTTTACACCTCCAAGGGACCGTAGACCTTAGTATTTCATATTAATTTCAAATTGATATCTCTATCCGTTCCTGAGAAAATGGGTCTTGACAGACGGACACCCAGCCAGACGGGCAAATAAGTGATCCTATAAGGGTTCCGTTTTTTTCTTATTGAGGTACGGAACCTTAAACAGTGGCAATTTTTCATCATTAGACTCTAGTGTAGATTGTAGACTGATAAGATATTGGGATCCGTCAGATAGGTGGAGATTAAAAAACATGGCGCAGAGGGAGGGAAATTTATACGGCGTATACTTTTGCGTGTAATTTTATGATTTTCAAAGTGATAAGAAATGATAAATATAAGTGCAATTTGTGATTGGGCCGGTACGAATCCTAAACAAAGGAATTTTGTTGAAGGAGAACGGATTCTCAAAGCCGAGCATATTATCAAATGTCGGAAATATAACGAGAAAAATGCATGCAAAATGAACTGTCAAAAGCAGTAATCTTTACGACATATTGCTTAAAAACATCAAAATTAAAAGAAAATCTCCACGAAATTAATCATCCACGTTCAATGCGCCTTTAAGGTTGGGTTAGGTGAATAATGTAAACACATAACTGCAACATAATAATAACCTCAAAATATTTGTATACAAAATTAATCCTATAAATTTGCCAATCATCAGGGATTCAACTATTGTTGTGCAGTATGATAATAAGTACATCTTATTATTAATATAAAATATTTTTTTAATTCATAAATACAATTTTTCCACATTTCATTAGAAAATAATTCTCTGTAAAGTAAGTTTTACAAGGCAATAACTGACAGTGTTTAATGCCATGATATTAGAAAACGTCGCGAATTCCATTTTCGATAAAATTTTTGTTTATTTTACTTGTTTTATATTTGTAATAAACAATTTCACGATAAATTTGCACTGTTAGCATGTAAAATTTTCCCTCGTTTTAGTACAATTTTATGCCACCAGTTGTCATATACTCATTTGACGGATCCCAATAAGTTAAAAAAATATAAATTTAATAGCTGTCAATGACCAATATCATAATTTTTAAATTTTATAACCTATCTTATCTACTTATTCGCCATGGGAAGTGATATCAGTGCTCTCTGGTGGCAGAAAATAAAATCAGTATAAGACCTGAACTTGACATAAGTAAAAGTACAAATGTGTCAAAATTTATCTATAATAATTAATAAACAATTTGAAATAAACATTAATGTTATTAGATTATGCGCAGAATTTTCTGCGCGGGCTACGTAAAATAAATAGCCGCGGTTATTTAACCGGATATTTGGCCGGCTAATTAGCAGGTTATTTAAATAAATAGCCATGGATATTTAGCCGGCTGATTAGCTGGTTAATTAGCCTTTTACATCACTATATAAAGTGCCACTTTAGACGAGGGGGGAAACCATTCAGGGGAGGGCGCATGCGTATATCTCATGGACATGTCCATGCTATGCATGTGCCCACTTTCTATTGGCCGCGTCTTTGCGCATACTCAATTGCACCAGATGCAGTCGTCCGCGTCTTTGCGCATGCTGAATTGCTCGTACAGAGTTTGCAACTGAAGCGAGCAACAGAATGTGGGCATACTTGCTTCTTCACCGGCATCCTTAACAGCAGTCGCCCCACTCGTTTGAAGTTGTCCCTAGATTCCTATGTCTAAGGACCGTAGTCTGTGTACAGTGTGCTGTCAGTTGCGGTGAGCAAGTTGGAACGTGGGACAAATAAATTGTATTAAATTTTTTGTTTGCACTGTCAAAATCTGCGATAGTGCCATCTGTTATCTAATAGTAATAAGCATTAAATATCAATAGTTTCTATCTTCTCTATGGCTTATACCTCCATATTTCTGGATATAATCATTGACTTAACATTACATAGACTACTCATTCCCATCCCTTGACTATTGGAGTTCAATTTATTACATAGATAGCGCAGAGCGCTGCTCAGTGCCCCTAACATAGATAATAGACTATCTATTATCTATGGATAATAGCATGCTATGCTCACTTCCTATATTTCTATTGGAATTTCTAATTTCATTCTTACACGATTCCCCAGGGCGCTTTTTTATTTTAATTTTAAATGGGCGGCACGTAGCAATATCACTAGCGCCATAAGCACTAGTGAGTACGTGTAAGAACTAAAACGTAAATTTGACCTTGAAGGTCGAGTGGTCTATCTATAAAACTATCTATAATCTATGGTTCCCACTTCCCAGTTATAGAATGACTGCTACATAGTGTAAACCTTATTAATCAGTGATTTCACTTACTATCGGCACCTTTCTGTTACCAAGTTTTGTTTTTTTACTCTATACCACCGTCGGACATGCGCGTTACGCAGCCAATGAGAAGCCAGCGCTCTGTGACTGTGTTTCTATAGAACAGGACTTGATTCAGTGTCATAGACACATTAACTCGTGACACAGAAATATTGCCGAAATATTTCTGTGTCAAGAAATTCAGTGTGCATGCGTCGTATAGTTTTGAAGGCAAGACCGGCATATTATATTTAAGCACAGTGTACCAACCAGTACCAACTGTGATTTATATCTATGGCCTATTAGACCGTGAGGTGAGGCGACATGGAATTTTATGGATCAAAAGAAACCACTTGAATCGAAAAATCCCGATATGACGGGCTCCTGTCTGGTGTTAATTGTCAAAGACACCTAATTTAGATATGCGTATTTGTGTGATAAGAAGCCTAATGAAACTTAATATTGTAGAGCTTGAAGAGCTGTATTCAAATACCTACATAAGATTGCCTAAGAAAATTTTTATTGATACATTGGAAACTAATAATTATAGATATTAGATAATATATTTGTCTTTTTGACAATTACTATAATTTTATTCAAAACTATGACCGGAACATCAAGTGGCTTCTTATCCATAAAATTCCATGTCGCCTCACGGTCTATATGCACAAATCACGAGCTAATGTGTCTATGGCACTGAATCAGGTCCTGTTCTATAGAAACACAGTCACAGAGCGCTGGCTTCTCATTGGCTGCCTAACGCGCATGTCCGACGGTGGTATAGACTATAGAGTAAAAAAAAAACAAAAGCCGACAGTAGTCAGTAAGTAAAATCACTGTATCTATTAGCTTTACACTGTGTTTGAACTGTCATTGACTAAATGTGTAACCTCAAAATATTATAATACAAAAACAAATCATGACTGCCAAAAGTGTCAAAACATTATTTTTTTATTTGACAATTTTATTGTGGCTGCAATATTGTCATTCCCTAAGTGAAAACGAACAATGTTTAAAATTATCCCCTTGTAAATGTGAATACAAAGATGGTACTGGTGTAGATTTATCGTTACTGTATTCTAAATCAAGTGTTTTCATTCGTACTGTTCCTCAAAACAATTTAACATTCTTTTTCCATCCATGCAGCGATTCAGATGTAAATGCTACATATGGGTGTAAAGATGTATCTGTAAGTATACTAGACGATTTTTTATTATATTGCAGACTGCAGTATTCAGAAGGTTGAAATGGTTATAATTAATATACTTACCTATACCCAAGAAAACTGTTTGAAATGAAGATATTTTATGTACAAAAATAAGTTGAAAAAATAGTTATGTGTAGTATTATAATAATAATATGTAACAAATTAAAGTAAAAATTTCTATAAAAATAAAAGGTAAGTAGGTATTTCAAAAAACAAAAAAAAATATAGCTTTTTTAGCTACAAACAATTCTGGATAAACAAGAAAAAAATTTTAATACAGAGTGTAACCTCCACGTTGTGCATAGACAAAATAACATCTATATCTTCTTGGAGTAGGCGTGCTCATTCTGCCGTTAGAAGCTCCTTGAATCTAAAAGTAAAAGCATTGTGAAATGCTGCCCATATGTGAAATGATTCTTCTTTGAAGCCTGCCCCACACATGCTTTTTGGATTCAGGTTCGAGGATTGTGCTGGCCATGTCAATACTTCAGACTTCTATTCCCTCGCTGGTCACAATACGCGCTACATGTGTCGAGCGTCTATAATCTACGCGCTACATGTGGACGAGCATTGTCATGCATACTTCCCACCTAGCAAACAATAATTAACTAAAAATTACCGTGGTAACGAATACAATGACCTTCAAGTACCTCAACGTTCAAATTTGTGTATTGTCTAATGTCTATCTCATTCTGGCCGTGCGCGACAAGTACCTATACAGGGAAGATACACAGCATATTTGCAAGAAATAAATATTCTTTTTTATATTCTTTGAAACAAAACATGGCCATCTTATTTGTTTATTGATCTACTGATGGCTAGCTTATAGCAAAAATCACGATTACCTTGATTTACGTACAAATTTTTTTTTTGTAAATATTTTTGGAAAATACCTATTTTTTTTCTCAAAAATATACATTTTAGAGAAAAAAAATATTGAGATTTTTTTCATATTATAGTATCTAGAATTCATTTATATTTTTTTACCTATGTTAATACGTGACATTGAGAACGTTTTTTTTAATATCTCGATCCACTGAACCGATTTGGCTCAAAATCTAATCAGATCTAAGTTAAAGGCTGATAAATATCACAGAACAAACGGCATGGTCGTATGTTGTTCCGTTTTTACGATATCAAAGGCGAAAAATTGACCACAGACATCAGTCAGAAAATGGTCTTGAACGATTTCTAGGGTATCAAAACGTGAAGATCTGTTAAAATCTCGAAATATTTTTTTTCGGACTAAATCCATTGCTTCCCTACCATAGTATAGGTGGGAAGTAAAAATATAATTCTATTATAGTATTATGGTATTGTAAATAGCGTGTTTTCTTTTTAGATGTGCCTCTTTAATGCAACGAATGGAAATTACACAAGTCTTGGAAAATCGGATGAAGCTACATTTAGACCATTATCAAATAAAATAAAGAAGAATTATTACACCTACACACATGAAAAAACGTATGTAATGGTTAAAATAACGAAACCCTTACCTACACAATTTCCTATCAAAAACAGAATAATAGTGTATAGGTACCTAGAATAACTATTAATTATTCATCTTTAGAACAGTGGCTCCCAAACTGCGTCGCGAAATTATGCCTAGGACGTCACGCCTAGGGCATGCAAATATTCGGATGTTTCAGGTATTCGAATATTCGCTCAAATTTTAGCCAATATTCGAATATATTCGAATAATTGGTAAAAATAATAAAAACGCTCATGGGACTTCAATAAATGACTTTTAATTATTTAAAATCAACACGCCTACTGCACGTCCATAAATCCAATCATTTTAACAACAAAAGCAGCTTACTTCTAATTAAAAAGAGATCAAATAATCATTTTTACTTTACTTAGTTACGTAAAAATTCAGATCAAATCAACTAAATATTAGAGCGCACATAGCTTCCGAGAACCATAGATCAAATGGACATATTTAAGTAATCAAAAAAATTCAAAATTCTTTCTTTCTGTTTTTCCTATTCAAACAAAAATATTAAATGAGCATCTAAGACGCATTTTTAGTGTATTTGCCATATGGCACATACACTATTGGCGTCGGTCGGATGGCGGGACCTAGGGGTCGGAACAAAATTTCTCGACGTTTCATAACCTCCTGAACACTTTGGCACCATTTTTGGAAAAGTCTGTTTATATATGTATATATATATATATATATATATATATATATATATATATATATATATATATATATATATATATATATATAATATATGTGCGGGCTATAACTTTCGAAAGAGTTAATTGATTTTGACGAAATTTGGTAGGCACGTTGAAATCCATCACCGCACGAAGCCTATTTAAAATGGGCCCAATCGGACCATTTTAAGGGTGGTTTTTAGGGGTTGAAAAATGTTTTTGGGCCCAAAAACGCCGAAAAAATTCTCAGAATCGTTTCAAAAATGAAGTTTAACCCTTTAGTAACGATTAAAATGTACTGCTAAAATTTTAATAAAATCGGCCCGACAGGACCGGACTTACAAATTTTATGAAAACACTAGTTTGGGGATAGTGCTTTACTTACTGAAGGGTGTATTTAATTTGGTACCGTGGTTGCATTGATAAAAATATTGAAATTAAGAAAAAAAATATTATTTTAAGGGATGTATTAAGGGGTTAAATTTTTTATTTTGTCCAAAAACAAATTTAAGTTCACATAATAAAGCCACAATGCCAGTATTAGCAAATACACTATATTGTCGGCAGGGTTTTGGCACTGCGACCCGAGTTTTTTATTAATTAGTACCACAAAAGTATGGGATATTGCTCCCCTATAAAAAAAATACTTCACAAATAAATAATACGTCTATTAGCACGTGCGAAGAGCAAATCAAGCAATTAAGTACACGTACGTAATGTAACGGAAGTAAACAGTTATATCAAATAAATCTGCAATAATTAACAAAAAAAAACTTTCCTCGCCCCGTTTTGATTCCCCTCCCACGCCCTAGCGCGAACTTAGAGCTAGTGTAGCGTTTGTAAGATGTTTTAGCGCCGCCGTAAACCGTTTTTAAACAATTTTAATTCTTAACAAATAATTCGAATATATTCGAATAATAGGAATTACTATTCGAATAATAAATGCAGCCGAATATTCGCTATATTCGAATATTCGAATTGCATGCCCTAGTCACGCCTCAGACGAACGAAACGAAGCAAACATTAGATGTTTGTATCAAACTTCAAAAAATCGCTGCAAACACATTCATCTCTTTAAAATGTCTCTTGACATTATCTTAATTTCTTTATAAACTAGCTATTTATATTCATTCTAAAACTATATTATAATCTATTTAAAAATGCCAGTGAACTCTATATTATTACATAGCTGGAACGGAATCGCTCTATCTAAATCGCGACCAACTGTGATGCAGGCGCAGTGCGAGTGAGATATTAATAATAATAATAAACCGTATTTATTTCATGGTAACACAGAAAGGTGTATGAAAAAAGTTACAGAAAAGGTACAATGTTACAATACATTTAAAAGAGCAATGAAAACTAAAAATTTTTAATAAAATCATTAATTCTATACGGAGCCTTATCA
The DNA here is from genome assembly GCA_039654895.1 of Mongoloraphidia duomilia. Taxonomy (NCBI): domain Eukaryota; kingdom Metazoa; phylum Arthropoda; class Insecta; order Raphidioptera; family Raphidiidae; genus Mongoloraphidia; species Mongoloraphidia duomilia. The sequence continues at coordinate 29,380,965 of CM077518.1, read as the reverse complement.
ATAAGAATTTTCTTTAGTTCTTTTTTAAATTTTGGTGTGGGTAGTTCTCTTATATTTTTTGGTACCTATATTGTTGTATATTTTTGTTACCATGCTATATACACTTTTATTTATGAAAGTTTTTTTTTTGAAAATGGTTGATGGGTATCTCGATACTGTCTTGTATTATGGCTGTGGATATTTTCAATAAAAGTGAACAATTCTGGATGGGCCTTAACTAGTAAGGCAGATTCAAATATATAGATAGAGGACATCGTTAAGATACCATGGCTTCTAAAAAATTTACTGTTTACTGTTTAGGTATACACCTTCTTTTTACTCTCGTCAGTTCTTATGGATGTTTCATGCCTAGATCAGATAAGATGAAAGTTTATCGAGAAAAAATCAATCTTGTACACATAAAAGACAACAGAAAGAATTAAAAATGTTTTCCCGATGACGTGCTGTCTAAAAATTGCTCCAGCGTGTCCCAGGGGGTTGAAAAAACCCTTAATAATGCGAAAAAAATTGGTTTCGTTTTGAAGGGACAACCCCCCCAGTTTCGAGTGCGCTGATCACGGCAAAATTATTTTCGCGCCCGTCCGACCCCTCCCCTACCCCAAAACAGAGAAAAAACCATCCCTGATTAGCGTTTCTCGAGAGGACGCTTAACGACGGGTGAACAAAAAAATGCAATGTTTTTTTGTTAGGTGATACAAAACGAAGGTCTACACCCCTAAAGTAGCTCCAGCGTGCCCCAGGGGGTTGAAAAAACCCTTAAAAAGGCGAAAAGAATTGGTTTCTTCTCGAAAGGACAAAGTCAACTCTCCCCGCGTTTTCGAGTGCGCTAACCACGATGAAATTATTTTCGCGCCCGTCCGACCTCTCCCCTACCCCCAAACGCAGAGAAAACAATTCCTGATTAGCACCGGTACCATAGAGATATAGAATTCTATTGTATATCTCTATGGTCGCTACACGTCTCCACTTTTTCTTTCGAATCTGATGATATGCGCAGTGGAAGCTGCGCGAAAACGTCGCTCCTGCTCTCGGTTCCAATGGACCCACGTATCTTCAAATATTCTTTTTATCCCCATCAATTCAAAAATCACTCAGAGAACCCACCTAAATGGAGTTGTTTTCTCTCCGTTTGGGGCGGGGGGCTGAGGGACCGGATCAACGTGAAAATAATTTCATCGTGATCAGTGCCCTTGAAAACGGGGGGAGAGTTGATTTTGTCCCTTCGAGACGAAACCAAATCTTTTCGCCTTTTTAAGGGTTTTTTAACCCCCTGAGGAGCGCTGGAGCTACTTTAGGGGTGTGGATCTTCGTCTTGTATCACCTCCCAACAAAAAAAAAACATTGCAGTTTTTTGTTCACCCATCGTTAAGCGTCCTCTCGAGAAATGCTAATCAGGGATGGTTTTTTCTCCGTTTGAGGGTAGGGAGGGGTCGAACGGGCGCGAAAATAATTTTCTCGTGATCAGCGCCCTCAAAACGAGGGGGAGTTGGTTTTGTCCCTTCAAAACGAAACCAATTTTTTTTCGCCTTTTAAAGGCTTTTTTCAACCCTCTGGGGCACGCTGGAGCTACTTTAGGGGTGTGGAGCTTCGTTTCGTATCACCTACTGCAAAAAAATCGTTAAATTTTTTTCGCCTGTCGTTAAGGGTCCTCCCGAGAAACGGTAATTATGGATGGTTTTCACCCCCTAAAGGGGTGAAGCCTACCGTGGCCGTTCATGATTTTATTTTTTCTGTAATCAGCGACCTCGAAAACGGGGGGTGGCCAAATTTGAACAGAGTATCATGTTGTTTCGCTACCGGCCGACTCTTTAACTGGGTCTGGACTACATACATTTATAAATTCACAAATGAAATAATTTTAGAATCTTTTGTTTAAAAATTATCCGACTTAGAATGTAAACGAGAACTCTAAAAAAATAGTTAATTAACAATTGGCTCATTTTATGAAAAATGAGTGAAAAAATGTTTTCCACCGGGATATTGTTCCTTCAAGTGTCACAAGAGACATTAAAAAACGTAAAATTCAATAAAAATTTGTTGCGGGAGTCTGACATGAATTCCGCCCGGAAAACCATGAATCTACTCCGTTGTCAGTGATAAATAACTGCGTCTGGAATGCAAGTTTGTGAATAGGTTATACAGCTCGGCCAGCGACGTACTCAAATTTATTTATTATCTTATACGAAATTTCGCCGGACAGTTCAGACATTAAACACTAAAATGGCGCGGCACATCAGACAGAGCAGTTTTTTTTTTCAGGGACGCAATAAAAATCAGAGATGGATAGCGAGATGTAGCATGGAAAAGTTTGGGAACCACTGATTTAGATTATAAACAATTATTTATGTCCAATCTCACTCAACTTGAGAAATTTTCAAGTTAATAGCAATAATGTTCATTATACTAGGGGCAAAAAATTGAAATATTTGACGCGTAGTGCTATATAGAGTGACTACTTCCAGATTTTTCTAATTTTTCTACTTATTGGATAACCCATGAATAGGTCTACAGCTCCTATTTAATATTTCTCGAACAATCTTCTTAGTAGAGCACTTCGCGTCAAGTGTTTCAATTTTATGTCAAAAAGTAAAAATAGTTGGCAAAACCAAAAGTGCACATCCTGCTAAGTATGAAAAAATATTTAATTTAAAAAAATTTAAATTTTTTTTTTAAATATAGGTAAATAAATAATTTTAAAAAAATATAAATAAATGAAAAAAATAAATAAATATCAAGTGAAATAATAATATGGAATAGGATGCAAAATAAAAGTTATGACGTCGGTCGGAATCAAACCATTCCTCCACGAGCTCAACGGATGATCAGCTACTTTTATCGTATAGCAGTGTAGTAGCACTTAGTGTTTCTACAATAATTTATACTGTACATTGTACAATAATATATTATTATTAGCTGTCAAAAATAATAAAAAATTGTTTATAAAAATTAAACTAGTGAACGCATTTCAGTAAATTTAAATAGGGTTCTAGTCTGATAGTAAACAAAGTGAATAAAACATAAACCAAAGCGATTCGTCAAGAATTGCGAGCTGTAGAGCTCGGACGTACGTACGTACAGACTAACCGGCAACTGCTGTTCGCAATTTTCAGTTACAATTTTAGGAGTAATTATGAACTCCAATCAATCTAAAAATGGTTTCATTTTATAGGACAGAATTTCTCCTTTTCAAAAAGCTACAATTTGAATGGATATCGTGCGAAATTAACTTAGATATAACTTCTTGTATGAACGAAGTTCAGCTCTGACGCGCAAAGCGATAATAGAGCACATCCGCTAGTAGTCTAGCGGGTATGTGCAACATGAACATTAATGCTATTAACTTGAAAATTTCTCAAGTTAGTGAGATTGGACATAAATAATTGTTTATGACAATAAATTTTCTATAGGTTCCTAGACGGACATTTTTTTATTCGGTATAGAAAGTACTCGTAATGCAAGGCTCTACGATGATTTTCAAATTTGACTGGCTATAGCTTCTCAATTTTTAAAGATATCGATAAGAGACAAAAACGATTTAAGGCGTTGTTTGCTTTATGAACATGTGTATTTTCAATTTAAAATTCGATGAAGAACACAATAAATAAACGGAAATAACTTTAATTTTTATACTTAAAAGTAAAGTGGCATCATCACATTAACTATATTATTTCGTTTGGAATCAAACCAATATAACTAGTAGCGCCATCTCAACGCGGTGATTGCATCAAACCATATAACTAGTTGCGTCATCTATTTTATACTAAGTACACTTCTTAACAAAATTAACGCACCAGCAAAAAGTAACAAAAAGTTCAAAGTAATTTTTTGTCAAAACTACTAGTCCGATTTGGACAAATTTTTTTTAATGACAGGTTGTCTCTTCCAGAAAGTTAGTGTTCTACTGTATTCGCATAGTAACCTATTTTTTATAAATATCGGGTGTAGCAATTGTAACGTGTTTTTTCATAATAGTACGGCAGATAGGTGAAGAAAATTGTAAGAATTGCGCGATTACCTAATAATAGAAGCATGCAACTTGGAGCACATATACTACACATATGAAGATTTAATTTTGGCTATGAGGCCATCTCAGATTTCCCCTATTACAGTAATGACATGGGGTAAAAGACCCCCCCATAGATGTTTTCAAAAATTGTTCCATAGTTAGTTCTATAAAAATTTAATTCTTGTACATTTTCGTGTAGGTAGACAGGTATGGCCAGAAAAATGGCCCGAAAATCGCGTACATTTATCGCCTTGAAAACCAATGGCTAAAACGTAATGTACTTTTCAACTACTTTAATCGTTATGTTATGTATCGAATTTTAAATTGAAAATGCATATATGTTCATAAAGAAAAGAACGCCCTAAATCCTGTTTTCGTCCCATATCGATATCTTTAAAAATTGAGAAGTTACATGCAGTCAAATTTGAAATCATTACAGAGTTTTATGTGTTTTTAAACACGCGTTACGAGTACCTTCCATAGCGATTTAAAAAAATCCATCTTAAGAATCCATAGGAAATGTAATGCCCTAAACGATGCTTTTTGTCCAAACGAAGCAACTTTGGATATAGATTATTTAAGTTAAATCTATCTGTTTTTATGCTAGGAATAGCACGTATTTTTCGGACAACCTGTATATGGTTTTTTTGCCATAACCACTATAAAATGGCTGCTTTTCACTTAATTTTCAATATTTTCAACAAAAAAGATTGACAGTTCTTTTTGTGTTGCCAACTTCACTTCTATAGTAGGCCGAGAGTAGCTGTCAGTAGGTAATAACGAGTGGATCAGGGCGAATAAACATAAATCACTATTGAAATGGTTTACTTTCCCATACAGGGGCGGATTTAGATTTTTGCCGCCCTTGGGCTAAACCAATTTTTGCCGCCCCCCTTTATTAAATTTTTCTCACTCACCGTATCTTACCCTCCCCAATTTTTTCCCCAATTCCTCTCCCAAACCTTTTTCCATTCCATATCACAAAATATCGTAAATAAAACACCACTTTCTTTTTTGCCACCTCTACGAACTTGCCGCTCTGGGCTAAAGCCCTCTAAGCTCGCCTATAAATACGCCCCTGTTCCCACACTAGTGTGTCAAAAGTCACTTTACATGCATACATACATGTAAACAGTACCGTCTTTACCATAAGGACACGCGGGGCACGTGCCTAGGGCCCCCATCCTCACGGGAGCCCCGAAAGGCCAATATATTCGCTTACATTACACATTTTTTTTCTATTTTAGGGGTATTATTAGTAGCTTTTTGGCAATACTGAGCAGTGATAAGCCAATGACATTGTCAAGTTTGACAGAAAACGTGGCATTGTCATGTAGAAAATATTTAGTTAGTTCCGCATTTCGCCACAGTCTAAACTTTTTTTGTCGGGTTGTATCAATTAACCATAATAAATATAAGATCACAGCAGAAAAATGTTTGTATCATTCACTTTCTTTACTTTCCAAAAGGGCCTCAAATTCTTGTGTGCCCAAGGGCCCCGGCATGGCCTAAGACGGCTCTGCGTGGAAAGCAGCTATTTGATAGTGGATATGGTAAAAAGAATGTTCGTACATTCATAGAAACGGGCACAGCTAAATTGCAGCTATATACATTTTTGTGTTTTCAATAAAACAGAAAAATATTGGGCCGTTTATTCGAATGGGTATAAGTTTTTGAAAAATTGCACTGCACCACAAAATCCATTTAGAACACATGTTTTTATTTAACAGATGTGGTATTTATTATATTCTTTATCGAATTTTAAATTTCATTATAGATCGCGATTTGATAGCTATGACTATGTTATTTGCTGTTTATTGAAAAAATTTCATAATTTTTAAATAAAAAGTTGCCGGCCCCAGAAAACTATATAGTGTATCCCACCATATCTGAGACATCGGATTTTAAGATGGGGTCTCACTATTTTGTGAATATTTGCTCCCCGTTAAATGTTGATGTTAACGTCATTACTGAGGACATTTAGAACCAGTTCGTAAAATAAAAACAATAAACGGGGGGCACATATTAACAAAATATCGTAACCCATGTTAAAATCCTTTCTCAAATGCGGTGGGACCGTTGGACACACTGTATATAACTTTAAATTTGAAATAATCGTTTTGGAACATTTGACCTGAATTATGCAATTTTTTTCCTACTTACTAATTTAGGTCAAAATTCGCTTTTCACAATTTTACAATATTTTTTTCATTTTGAGGTCCCTTGAATCAAAAAAACATATTTTTGGAAAAAATCTGTTTGTTAGTCTGTCTGTGAGCACGATACAGGTCAAACGGCTGAGCGAATCGAAACCAGATGTTGGTAGGAAGTTTGACATGTAAATAGGATATAAGAAGAGATTGTTTTTGGGGGAAATCGGCGTATGCGTAGAAGAAATATGTGCTATAACGTGTTTTTTTCTATTATAACGGTTTACTTTTCATAACGGTTTATTATTCTATCTATTTTTGCAAGACACTTTTGTAAGAAAAAATGCTTTCCTAAACCTTATAATTTCGTAAATATTTTGAAAATAAAAAAAATCAGCAGTTTAGTCCATTGAAATGTTACATTTTTTAGGCTAACCTTGCATTTTGGGTAGGACAAGTTTTTTTTTCCGTTGCGTAGGGGGAGTCGGTGTAAGCATTTGACCGCCATCTTGAAAAAGGGGTTCTAACAGGTTTTGCACTGTATCTCCGTTATGGTACATCTTACAGAAAATTTGTGGAGAGGTTTTTTTATTTAGAATCGAATTCTCTACAACTTTACTAGATATACATTTTGTTGTAAATTGAATAATTAAAAAGACGTGCCTTATGGAAAATAAAATATTTTTTTAATTATTCAATTTACAACAAAAATGTCTAGTAAAGTTGTAGAGAATTTGATTCTAAACAAAAACGTATCTACTATTTTTCTATAAGAAATACCGTTATGGAGATAAAGTGCAAAACCTGTTAGCAAGTTTTTGTCAAGATGGCGGACAAATGGGGGGCCGACGACCCCGAAAACCATTTTATGTAACCATGAAAATGAAAAGCAAAGAGTAATATAAATATTTATTTCTAAGCGTTACCCACGTCATCGCACGCGTTAAACAGAAAATCATGTCAGTAGTTGGAATGATCGCGTCCTCCAATAGACTGGAAATTTTTTTGTTACAATACAATTTCAAATAATATTCCAAACCCAATTGCAGTTACAGATCTTAAATAATTCTGTAAAATTTTACCGTGGATTTTTCTGTGTATTCGCTTTACTTTTCGCACAGAAAAAAACCGTTACATATTACCTTTTTTCATTTTCAGTAATATTAACATTTCTCTTTCTAGAATAACGAATATTGAATTAGCATGTTCTGATTCAGATTTGTCCGTATTATACTACGAACAGGGTCCTTCAGATAAAGAATATGTAAGTAATGTTTAATATTTCAAACGAATCTTTTGTTTTTTTTAATTTAAAATGTATAAGTAATAAGTACGTAATATTTTGTTTTTAGAATCTTGTACTTTTCTCACAGTACGCTTGCGTGCATAACTTTGAATCGAATAGCTTGAGCACCGGTTCTGTGCTCGTAATATTACTTCTAGTGTTTTCATCTATTTATTTCTTTGGCGGTGCCCTTATTTTAAGAATACTCAGAGGCGCTCGAGGAAGAGAAATGATTCCCAATTATGATTTTTGGTGCGATTTGCCAAGTCTTGTTAGGGTGAGTTTATTTTTATTTATAATTTTATATGCTGCCCATTCGTGACACTGCACTCTTCGATTTACAAATAGAATGAAAAATAATAAAAATTAACGCAAATAATTGTGCATCAGTTTACACAAGAAAATTGCGTACCTAGTCTATATGGAACAGTAATATTGTAATTCAGTCACCGGCGTGACACTAATCCAAAACCTTCTGCGCTTGCACATTACTATAGGCTTTTTGTTCATGTCCCCACCATAGATTATAGCCGGAGAGCTGATGACGAATTTTGGGAAGGTGTTTTAAGCACCTTGAAATTAAAAAAAAATATTATTACTATTTCAATATCGGTGACCTAATGCAAAATTTCCGCGTCCTTTTGTCCCTTGCGACTTTTTGTCTTTACGGTTTTTTGGACTTCTGTTAGAGCTGTTCGCATAAAATCTAGACAGATATCCGTATATTTTCCTCGGACCATGATAACGACATCGTCAGCATAACCTTGAGTATACATCCCCATTTGATTGAGTCTTGTCAGGAGATTGTCCACCACAAGGTTCCACAGTAAGGGTGATAGTACCGCCCCCCCCCCCTGTGGACAACCTCGTGCGGCAGATACCTCCAACGTGTCCTCAAACAGTGTGGCATGTATTTTCCTGCTTTTTAGCATGTTGCCTACCCATTTAGTTAGAGTAGGTGAACAATCCTTTTCACGAATGGCTGATTCAATGGACACAAATGGCGTGTTATCAAACGCCCCTTCAATGTCAAGGAAAGCCCTTAAGGCTATCTCCTTTGTATCCAGATTTTTCTATCCTGCCAATCAGCTGGTGAAGCGCTGTCTGACAGGACTTTCCCACTTGATAGGCATGTTGATACTCCGAAAAGAGAAGGTTATTCGGCTCTCTTCCTCGGATGTGCCTATCAATGAGTTTTTCTAGCGTCTTTAAAATGAAAGACGATAGACTGATTGGTCTATAGGTCTTAGCCTGGGTATAAGACGATTTGCCCACCTTTGGGACAAATACTACTTTCACTCTTTATTTATTTATTGCAGATTATAGACGCGTCGACAACTTAGGTCATTAGCGTCTTATAATTACATCAAATAATATATCACTTAAAACTAAATGATATCACAAAACATCCATGAGCGAGGCGGGATTCGAACCCACGACAGCTTGCTGCAAAGGCCAGCACACGCTGTCCATTACAGCAAGCTGTCCTCACTTTCACTCTTGTCCAGCTATTAGGAATGTAGCCAAAAGCTAAACTGGCCCTAAAAAGACGGAGTAGGTGTGGAATCAGCTGATCGGCCCCTTGCTTTAATAGAGCTGATATTATGCCATCGGGGCCTGCTGATTTAAATGGGCTAAAAAAGTCTGTGGCCCATTTAATTTTGCTGTGTGTAACGACCTTCTTCGCTAACACCCAGGATTCCCGCGTTGCTCTTTAGGCCACAGCGGATTTGTTCTGTGAATTAAAGAGAGTTCCTACACAGCGTGAGTCGGGAAAATGAGTGCCCAGAAGAATCTCCAGGGTTTCTTTTCCAGTTTTTGTGTATATCCCTTTGGGTTTCTTTAATGTCCCTACCGGGTTGATGGGATCCTTCGATAAGATCTTATTCAATCGAGAGCGCAAGCTGTTGTGCTCTCGATTTCCTGGCAGAAGTCTCTCCATGATTTTCTCTTGGCCTTGCGAATGACCTGATTATACGCGGTGAGAGCTTTGTGGTATTCGCCCCACATGCCGGATTTCTTCGCTCTATTGAATAGCATGCGAGTTTGTTTCCACAGGTTTGCAAGTTCATCGTTCCACCAGCTTACCTTGCGATTAGAGGTTTTCCTTGTTACAGGGCAGCTCTGATGATATGAGGAGATAATAGCCTCCCGTAGTTGCTTGGCTGTCTCCTCAATACCAGTGGCTCCCCTATTAAAATATTCTACTCCTTCCAATTGAACTTTCAGGATTTCATTGTATAGACCCCAATCTGTTTTTCTTGGATTTCTGTAATGCGTCTTATCCTCCATATCACCAGATAAAGATAGATAAAAATGGCTTAGTTTTAAACATAAGTAAAACCCTTATAATGAATTTTCACACTCTAGGTAATGAACCCGACTTTCATCTAAACACACAAATGAATAACAAGGCAATAGAATTAGGTAATAACATAAAATTTTTGGCAGTTCATCTTTCGGCTGATCTAAATTTGTTATTTGGAAGAGCATTCTCAGCATGTCAGTGTTAAACTGAGCCGAATATTTTATTTGCTTAAAAAGTGCCGTTCAGTTGTTGATATGCAAATATTAAAACAGATTTATTTTGGATACTTTCAATCCATAGCCACGTATGGAATCTTATATTGAGGCCAGTCACAGTTTTCTAAAAGAATATTTTTAATTCAAAAGAGAGCAGTGAGAATTATGACTTTTTCCTCACCTTCTACCTCATGTAAAGCACTATTTAAAGAATTAAGGATCCTGACCTTACCATCTCTGTTTATATTTAAATGTATTATGTTTGTTGCCAAGAATAAAGATCTGTTCACAAGGAATCAAGACATTCATGATTCACTATTTAAATACAAGAGGGAAAGTCCTACTTCGGATTCCCTTACATAGATCTTTATTTAACAAAAATATGCTTTGTAACTGTATTAGATTTTATAATAAAATACCGACTGAAATGGCAAATATATCAAATATAAACACTTTTAAAAATAAGCTAAAACGATGTCTTATTGACAATGTTTTGTACAACAATGATGACATTCTCAGTTTTAATTTTTCATCTTAATTGTTGATGATAATTTTTATCATTAATTATTTTAAATGGTTTATTTCTATTAATGCATGTATATTGTACATATTCATGTAATCTTCTAACTAGCCTAAGCCTATTTACAATTTTGTATTTTTATGGTCCAAAAAATTATCTATCTCCATTCCATATTCACCACTATTGAAATAGTAATCATTTTTTTAATTTCAAGGTGCCTAAAAAACCTTCCCAAAATTCGTCATCAACTCTTGGACTATTATTATTATCATCCAATTAAACATAGCATAAAATAAATAATAATATATACAACAATGAGAGTTGAGTTTTTTGTGGTTATAATATAATAATTATTAAAATAGACAATATTAGCCAAACCACAAATAAATACTTTTCTTATCTTAACGTAATCAGTCGGCGAACATGCCATCGTGATGTTAATTGTTTGACGATTAACATCACGATGGCATGTTCGCCGACTGATTACGTTAAGATAAGAAAAGTATTTATTTGTGGTTTGGCTAATATTGTCTATTTTAATAATTATTAAATAATAATATATTTTTAATCCGCAATTTTTTTTTATAGGACGGTGTGGTGTTTCTACAAAATGGTTGTGTAGCACATGCTGCTCAAAGTACCTACGATCAAATTTGAAAGTATATGTATATTTTATTGTAATCAAATACCAAGGCTGGACTGATCTTTTTCAAATTGTTAATTAAAATGTACATTTTATGATTTTGTGAAATTTCTGTGGTTGAGTATTGTGTAATAGTAATATTTGTTGAAGTATGTATAGTATATCCAGTTCATTTCATTTTTAGGCGCGATCTAAAGCGAAGCTAGAAGCGCCTATATACACTCGCTTTGTCTGTACGTCTGTAACTTAATCTGTTAATCTGTGACGGATTTTTTGTATCAGTCGTACAGCCCAAACGAGTTAACCGATTTTGAAAAACTTTTTTTTGTTCGATTCCTCTCGGGGTCTATTTGATCCTAACGTCGCCCGATTTTTGAATTTTGGCCCCAGAGGGGAGCAAATTAGAAAAAACGGTGTTTTTTGCTTATAGTTCGCTCAATTTAAGTAACATCGATTCGAAACCTGTCTTAAACGAAAGAGGAGAAAATTTTAGATAGATTTTATGTATAATATTGTGTGAAAACAGTTTTTTTATGCACATTTAATTGCTAATTTCAACTTTATAAATGCGACTTTATCTAATAAATCGCGAACTTGTTTCGGTTGTCCTTGTCTGTTGCACAGTGTGATATGGATATTGGAAGATAGCGTATGCTCTGACTTATAATAAATACGGGTACTACATTATAATATAGTCATTCAATTTTTTGACTTGTGACGTTTGATTTTTGTGTTTAAAAACCATGGCCTACTGAGTTAAAATGACCTGTAACTAATTATTGACGTCGGTCGGATGGCGGGATCTAGGGATCGGACCAAAATTTCTCGATGTTTCATATCTTCCTGAACAATTGGCTCCGTCTGTGTCCGGACGTTATAACTCGAGAACGACTGATCTGATTGACGTGAAAAGTGTAACGTCACTTTTGTAAAAATTATCCGATCCTTTTGAAAATTAATATTTGAGTTTCATAGGACGCAAAAAAATAAAATGGCGTCAGATTTCAAAATGGCGGCCAAATTATGTTCTTTTTTGTAAAAATTATCCGATTCTTTTGAAAATTGATATTTGAGTTTTATAGGACACAAAAAAATAAAATGGCGTCAGATTTCACAGTGGTGGCCATAATATATACTTTTTTGTAAAATTTATCCGATCCTTTTGAAAATTGGTATTTGCGAGTTTTATAGGACACAAAAAAATAAATGATGTCATATTTCAAAATGGCAGAAATATGTAGTACTCCTTTGTAAAAATTATCCGATCCTTTTGAAAATTGATATTTCAGAGTTTCATAAGACACAAAAAAATAAAATGACGTCAGATTTCAAAATGGCGGCCGTATGTACATTTCTGTAAAAATTATCTGATCTTTTTGAAAATTGATATTTGAGAGTTTCATAGGTCACAAAAAAATAAAATGATGTCAGATTTCAAAATGGCGACCATATGTACTTTTTTGTAAAAATTATCCGATCCTTTTGAAAATCGGTATCTAAAAGTTTCATAGGACACAAAAAAATAAAATGATGTCAGATTTCAAAATGGCGGTCGTATGTACATTTTTGTAAAAATTGTCCGATCCTTTTGAAAATTGATATTTAAGAGTTTCATAGGTCACTAAAATATAAAATGACGTCAGATTTCAAAATGGCGGCCACAATATGTACTTTTTTGTAAAAATTATCCGATCTTTTTGAAAATTGATATTTACGAGTTTTATAGGACACAAAAAAATAAAATGACGTCATATTTTAAAATGGCGGAAATATGTACCTAGTACTTCTTTGTAAAAATTATCCGATCCTTTTGAAAATTGATATTTGAGAGTTTCATAGAACACAAAAAAATAAAATAATGTCAGATTTCAAAATGGCGGCCATATGTACTTTTTTGTAAAAATTATCCGATCCTTTTGAAAATCGGTATTTGAAAGTTTCATAAGACACAAAAAAATAAAATGATGTCATATTTCAAAATGGCGGTCATAGGTATATACTTCTTTGTAAAAATTATCCGATCCTTTTGAAAATTGATATTTGAGAATTTAACAAGACACAAAAAAATAAAATGGCGTCAGATTTCAAAATGGCGATCAAATAATAACTTTTTAATTGTATTATTTATATTTTTGATAAATTCGGTTTTATATACAATGCGTAAGAAGCATATAGCTTCTGTCGGGTGTCTTATGTCACATCATGACTGTTTTTATTTAGCCGGTTCCGAGTTACGCTTAATAGTCAACCGTTTGCTATGGAAAATTGTTTAAAAAATTCACTACTATTTTTTCTATGTAGGTAATCCAATACATATTTATATTTGGTCTTATGGCTCATAGCCTACTACAAAATTATAAATCTTCTCAGTGTTATTTTCCCTATGTTCGATAAAACCGTTTACACACAGTAGGTACCTACATGAATATCGCGCCTTGTAATTCTTGAATTACTTGTATGCTCCAAAATTTTTTCATTTATTCTAGTAACGCTGCATGCCGCATATTTAAGATTGCAGAGATTGAAGTCAGTAAAACTATTACTCGTTTCCTTTAGAGGCAAATGCGCATGTACATGTTCAGAATTTACATAATTTTTAAAGCAGCCTTGTCAAATGTTTAGTAAAAGAGCGAGAAGTGGCGGAACTAGGGGGTGGCCAAGGGGGGCCAGGTCCCCCCTGGAAGCTGACGGCCCCCTCCTAGAATAATTACGGCACGTGCTGACGTAAGAATAAAGAAAGTCGACTTAAAATTATTACAAACTAATGAAAGTAATAAGAATAAAAAAGATAAAATTATATATAGGTGGTAGACAATCAGGGTGGTGGAAGGGCCGGGCGGCAGCCCGGGGTACTGACTGTTCGGGCGTTTGGGGGTACCAAAACTTGATTCAAGCGCCATATTCTGTAATTTTGAATTTCCATCTAATATACTTAATAATAAAAAAATAGCCACTCAAAATGAACACTTCACAAGACAAGCAACTTTTACTGTTTTTTTTAATATGGCATTTAATGACTATTAAATTACTGACAATAAAAGATCTCATAATAATAATTTTCAGTTCTCAGATTGAAAGGGCCATGCCCCCCCCTGGAAAAAATCCCTAGTTACGCCAATGGACGGAACATTTATAAAATGGCTCATAAGACTTAGTTGACTTTTTTCAAGATCTTATAGCACTAAAATAAAATATATACTTGCACAATATATATTTATACTTGAGTGTACTAATCTCATAGAAAATGAAACCAATTTTTCTATCGCGCATTATGTGACGCTACCAGAATAATAAATGAGAGTTTTTTCCAGGATATACTGGCATCATAATATACTATTATTCATACGTCCAAACAATCCAAGACGCTAATGACCTAAATTGTCGACGCGTCTATAATTTACAATAAATAAATATACGTCCAAACACTGCTTCTAGGGTGTCTTCATCAGTCATCTGCAAATGGCAAGTTATACAGATTTATGTGATTGCTAGCACAAACGCTTTGCAGCATAATATTATACACGTGTGTTTAACAGTGAACTGGGAAGTGGGAAACTATTTAATCTTTAACAAGTTATACTGCCTTAGCTGTCGATCGAGAATGTAGCCACCCTAGAAACAATCGTTGAACTAAAATTTAAAAAAGAAAATCTCATAATCCAACTGATAATAAATTTCTTATCTAAAATAAGTAAAAAGGCAACAATTTATAATGCAGCGTGTCCCACTAATTACTGACCATCTGCCTAGATTGAACCGATACAACCTGACAAACGCCTGATAGGCTTGTGACTTACACAGCCGCCAAAAAGTGAAAAAGCCTTAAGTATAAAAATTATGTATTTTTCTAATAATGCTAAAAAAATGGGCTAGATTCGATCAAACAAATGGCCTGGTATCTATAGTTAATTAATGGCCGATCCAGGTGACCGTTGATCATACAGAACATACAGATTAAGGCAGGCCGCACATTTCCTACTATCGGATCCGATTGTCGGATACGGGTGTCTGACGTTCAAATATCTATGAGTTTATATGGCCATATCGCACACTTACGATCCGGACGTCCGACTTTCTTGAATTCTTTTTGTATTCAAAGGATGTATCCAATAGCGACGTATTTTTTTTTTCGTTGTGAGAGTAGAAAAGCAATTGCCAATAACTCTCCGTCGTCCATTTTCTATACTATTTTGTCGGCAGTGTGCGGTAGTGGTCCGATTTTAAATTGTTTCAGACAATCGGATCCAATAGTAGGAAATGTGCGGCCAGCCTAAGCCTGCAAACGTAACTTTTTTAGGCGCGATCTAAGCGAAGGTAGATGCGCCTATTATATTAAACTGATTTTATCTTACTGAAACCTGCGTTTTATTTCACTATATTTACTATATTTAATACATCAAATCGTTATACACCTGTCAAACGGATGATCCTGAACTAAATCGCAAAATCCCTGAAAAGGTCGATCTTAAACAAATAGAAAAATGCGTCGAGGACGATCGCCTTTAACTTCAATACAGGAGTCACAAATACGCCACTATTCTAGGCGAACACCTGTATTTAATGCATAACAAATTTTTTTCCGAAAAGTTTATCCAGTAAAATTCGTACATTTTCAATAGAATTCAAAAACAATCAGCTTTGAAGTCAGACTGTCAATTATTCCAGCGAAATCTTCAATACTTGAACACAATCACCAAAACATAATCTTTTACAATAACGCCGGGATATTCCTATTCCCGGAAAATCTTAAATACTTTATCACAAAATAGGCAAAACATCAATATTCATTAACGACATCCAATTGTCAATTATTTATCAATAAAATCGAATCAGCTCATAATCTGTCGCACTGACGTTCTACTTTACTGATTCCCGGGAAATCCAACAATAATTCCAGATCAAATCGGAAACACAAATTTCATTAACTTCAAATAATCTTGGAAAAACACATACATGCTCAATAAAAGCTGAACACACAATTATTGCCTCCAGAATTAAAACGTCGAACCGTTATCCCATGGGTCTACTGGGATAGCAAGGCACTCACATAAATCCCACTGGGATAATCTGGTAAAACAATCCAGTTGGAAATCGTCGGCAAACAATAACTCCAATCTAAAATAATAATTGTTCACGAATGCCAGAATTATTCCTGAAAATCCAGAAATCCACAAAAATTCCTACAAAAAGATACTTTTGTTTGGGCACACGGTTTTCTAATCCCTACTCCAAATAGAAAGCTCCTAAATCCAGGTAATTTATTGGGCACACGGTAAATTCATTCCCTATCAGCCACTGATTATTCACAACAATCGAAAATAGCGAGATTCCAGGTTTATTCAGAAATAATGGATTTTAGGATCGCAAAAGGTGTCGGTTCGCTTAATAGCTCAATTCTAGACTCGTTGGCGAAGGCAACAACCATACATTTACCACTGTAGCGCGACAACAATGCAAAAACTTTATTCAAACAATTGTCACTTGTCTCGGTTCAAAAAATCTAGCATTTTTATCCAATATTTTTAATTGTTGTCAGGCGACTGTCTCTGTTGACTATCCTACCTCGACAAACGGCGTGCAGATTTCAACCGCTCTAGAGCGAAACACAAGCTCACACGTCGTTTAAAGACGTCACCCAAAAACTCACGACAACTGTGTCTCTATCTCATGTTAGCATTAATGATCTTATGACAACTGTATCCTCTTCGTTGCACTCGTGTGTAGTCAAAGTTAATACATTAATAATTTCAGGGATGCATTTAATTCAGGGGTGCAATCTGACGAATTTTTTTAAAAACAAATTACAAAAAATTTTTCTTTTGCGTGCAACTCCTTTGTAAACTACTAGCAGTACCAACGCGTCTAGCCCTTCGTTTTACGACGAGCTTCAACATGTTTACAATATAAAACAGTTCCGTTACTCATTCAATCATTTACTGACTGACAGACAACGCCCATGTCAAACCGCTGAAGATATAAACTTGAAATTTGGAGAGTCGGTTCTTTTTGTGACGTAAGCACCCACTAAGAAAGAATTTTTCGAAATTCAACTTCTGAGGGGGTTAAATAGGGGATGAAAGTTTGTATGGAAGATCGCCATTTTTGAAGTTAAAAGCATGCAATTTTGCAGACGAGTTCCTTATATCACGTAGGTGACCACTAAGAAAAACATTTTGAAAATTCATCCCGTAAGGGGGTGAAAGTTTGTATGGAAGTTGACCATTTTTGAAGTTAGAAGCATGAAATTTTGCACGGGAGTTCCTTATATAACGTCGGGGAGCGCTAAGAGAGGATTTTTGAAAATTCTTCTCCTAAGGGGGTTTAATAGGAAATGAAAGTTTGTATTGAAGTTCGTCATTTTTGAAGTTAAAAGCATGCAATTTTGCACAGGAGTTCCCTATATAACGTAGGTGAGCACTAAGAAAAACATTTTGAAAATTCATCCCCTAAGAGGGTGAAAGTTTGTATGGAAGTTGGCCATTTTTGAAGTTAGAAGCATGAAATTTTGCACGGGAGTTCCTTATATAACGTCGGTGAGCACTAAAAGAGGATTTTTGAAAATTCATCTCCTAAGGGGGTTTAATAGGGAATGAAAGTTTGTATTGAAGTTCGTCATTTTTGAAGTTAAAAGCATGCAATTTTGCACAGGAGTTCCTTATATAACGTAGGTGAGCACTAAGAAAAACATTTTGAAAATTCATCCCCTAAGGGGGTGAAAGTTTGTATGGAAGTTGGCCATTTTTGAAGTTAGAAGCATGAAATTTTGCACGGGAGTTCCTTATATAACGTCGGTGAGCACTAAGAGAGGATTTTTGAAAATTCATCTCCTAAGGGTGTTTAATAGGGAATGAAAGTTTGTATTGAAGTTCGCCATTTTTGAAATTAAAAGCATGCAATTTTGCACAGGAGTTCCTTATATAACGTAAGTGAGCAATAAGAAATAATGTATTAATAAATTTCCAGCGAAGCGAGTGAGAAATGTATTATAAATTTTGAGCGAAGCGAGTGAGTAATGTTTTAATAATATCTGAGCGAAACGAGTGGGTAATGTATTAATAATATTCAAGCGATCGAGCGAAGCGAGTGAGTAATGTATTAATAATATTCAAGCGATCGAGCGAAGCGAGTGAGTAATGTATTAATAAAATTCGAGCGAATGACTGAAGCGAGTGTGTAATGTATTGATAATATTCAAGCGAACGAGCGAAGTGAGTGAGTAATATATTAATAATATTCAAGCGAACGAGCGATTGCCAAAACGGTGCCTATTTTTAAAAGGGGCGATCCTGAAAACGTGGCAAACTACAGACCTATATCTCTACTTTCTGATTTCTCTAAATGTATAGAACACGCCTTCAGCACCAGATTAACATCTTATATTGAACATTTTAATATTCTTTCTCCATAGCTAGTACTTCACCAAAGGAAAATCTACCGAAACAGCTATTTTCGATTTGGCTGAAACAGTAGCCAGGGCCGCGCCGCCCCTGTGTGCGAAGTGTGCGGCGCACACAGGCGCCAAGACAATAGGAGCGCCGCTATCGAAATTATTTTTGTAACACTTACACAACAACATATTTCTTTGTAGTGGAGTGTCGATAAGTAAGTAGGTATAATAGGCGCAACAAATGCCTCATAGGTTTCGCACACAGGCGCTGTGGGGAGTCGGCGCGGCCCTGACAGTAGCAAAATGTCTCAATGACAAAAAGTATGTATCGGCTATGTTCTTAGTTGAATCATGCTGGGGCCGGTTTTGACGAAAAGAAGACACACGATAGACCTCTGGTTCTCATGCTTGATGGCTGCCCTTGTTGTTGATCCATTTGAAACTTCATAGTTGTTTTTGGTGGATTCGACTACTTGCGCCAGTTGAATAGCTTTTTCCAGTGTCAAGTCGTTGCATTCGAGAAACAATTTGTCCAGAGCTTTTCCTTTGCCTAGACCCATGATGAAACGATCCCTGATTGCAATGTCCAGTACGGTTCCAAATTCACAATAATTAGCTAATTTTCTAACTCTTACTGCCCATTCTGGAATTGTTTCAGTGCTTTCCTTGAAGGAATTGTAAAATTTAAATCTTTCTTGAAAAACCGATTTATATTCTTTGAAATGATTGTCCAAGAGAACAGTTAATTCATCATAATTTCTGTTTTCCGGATCATTCGGAACACATAAATTCGTTAGTAGATTATAAGCTTCTTCGTTCATACAATTTAGAAGTATAGCTTTTTTCCTGTTATCATCGTCGATTTGGTTTGCAATAAAATATTGAGAAAGCCTTTTTTGTAGACTCCCCACGCATTAATCTGCGGATTAAATTCCGCTAGATGACCAATCAACGAATTCATAACTTAATTTTCCTCGTCGCCACTTTTAGTGTCTGCGTAAGATCATTTCATTTAATATTCAATAAATAGATGTGTATTGTTTTAATTTCATTTATTCACTAAAAATTTGAAACTTAAAAATGTATTTCTGCTTAAAGCAATTTCATAACATAAAGCAATTACATAATTATCATTGTCATTCTATATAATATATAATTTATACAGTTAGATACAACACTTATGTGTAAATGTAAGTATACAAAATATTACATACAAAATATTAAATTAATATTACATTGTGACGTCAGAGAGTACAATTAATTGTTGACGCCACTTATTTAATTTTTAACTTCCCGCTAAGAAAATTGAAAATTTTCAAAAATAGGGAAGTTATTGATTTCACCCCGATTCGAAAATCGAGTTTTCATCAGATATCGACGTTTTGTGATCCTAGGGAGCTATTCTGACTATTTTTAAGATGATGTCTGCCTGTATGTGAGTGTGTGTGTGTATGTATGTATGTAAACCTTTCATAACTTTTGAACGGCTTGACCGATCGAATCGCGATTTGCGGCATTCGAAAGGGTTCCACTGAACTTAGATTTCCTGAAAATTTGAACCGATTGGGCGCAATAGATTTTGAGAAATTCCAAAAAAACCGAAAAAAAAGTTGTTAAAAAGTTAGTTTTTCTAAATAACTTCTAGAATAACCGATTGGTTTCATAATCTAATTAGCTCTTCTGCTCAGAAAACTGCGTCGAATGCCGCTAAGCGGATCAAAATCGGTTCAGCCGTTCGAGAGATTACGTAGTCAACAGATTTTGAAAAAAGTGGTTTTTCAAAATACCATCGAGATTTCTCAACCAATTGATTTTGTACCTCTTACAATATTTTTAGAGCTTAAAAAACTGCGTCGAATGCCGTTTTAAAGATCAAAATCGAACAACGCGTTCAAAAGTTATAGCCGTTTAAAAATTCAAAAAAAAAGTGTTTTGAAGATAACTGCAACATTTTTCAACTGCGCGATTTTTTTTTTATTTATCAGATTATGTGTTAAAAAAGCCGCATTGAATAACGTTTGAAAAATCAAAGGACGCGTTCAAAAGTTAAAACTTTTCAAAAATTAAAATAGTGTTGTTATCAGCAACCGATTCACAGATTTTTTTGATCTGACCAATAATTTATTTTAGCTGACCAATTATCAGCAGATAATTATCTATAGATTTGCCATAATTTGTTAGAGTTAAGTCCGAACGGTCCAGCAGATCTGGGGATAAATCACGGCGACCGTGAAGCGCG
This sequence comes from Mongoloraphidia duomilia, assembly GCA_039654895.1. Taxonomy (NCBI): domain Eukaryota; kingdom Metazoa; phylum Arthropoda; class Insecta; order Raphidioptera; family Raphidiidae; genus Mongoloraphidia; species Mongoloraphidia duomilia. The sequence goes on along the minus strand of CM077518.1, from coordinate 29,360,212 downwards.
AGTGGCGAAAAATTTTTTTTTGGTTTTTAATTCAAATGTCGGTTGTAGAAATTGGGAAAACTAAGAGTAAAACAAAAAAAAAATGAATTGGTGCTAGGCCCAAATAACCTTAACTGTTGGTGGTCTTCAAAACACAATTCAAGAGTAAAACTACTGAAGAGTGTACAGAAGAGGTGAGGTAGGTGGATATTAGTAATTAAAAAACTCAAAATCAACATAATAATATGTATTTATTTAAATTTAAAACATACAACAATTATGTTCATGTACTTATTATTATATAAATGGCTACTGACTCGGTCCTTCTTCATCCCCATCTTCATTATCACGTCTTCGTTTGGCTCCTTCTGATTCTGAGTACCATTCGTAGGTAGTTTTCAGACGTAAGGACTTTCTAAAACTTTGTTTGTTTTTATTTATTAAAAATCCGGACGTATGGCAAGTCTAATTATCTATCGAAAATAGCTTTTATTATTTTTCCTTATAAAAAAGGGGGTGCTAACATTTTATAATGACCTTGAAAAACTTAAACAAACAAAAATGTTTCTATTGTTGACCAATTAATGGGACTAATTGACCTTTTATGACCATTCTCTGACGTTTCAGATGGTATAATTGGATTTTTATAATTCCATATGACGCTAATGACCTAAGTTGTCGACGCGTCTATAATTTACAATATAATTCCATATGTGGGAGATCGTGGAGCCAGAAAAGAATATTTATATACAGGTGCTGAATTGCTTTGCGGGTAATAGGGATTTAACCCGTAAAATCAAACTTTTGCGATTTCCTGCTTCCCTAATTATTTTAGGAAAAATATCTTCGAATAAAAGTTTTAGAACATAAAATTCTGCATCTAAATCATTAAATAAAATTAATTTTGCATGCTTTGTAACGGCAGAAATTTGATATGAAAATGTCAAAATTACCTCAAAAACAGATAGCGACAGCCATGGAACTTGAACAAAATGATTAGAAATTATTCTGATAGCTAAAACGTCATCATTTTGTTCAAGTTCCATGGCTGTCGCTATCTGTTTTTGAGGTAATTTTGACATTTTCATATCAAATTTCTGCCGTTACAAAGCATGCAAAATTAATTTTGTTTAGTGATTTAGATACAGAATTTTATGTTCTAAAACTTTTATTCGAAGATATTTTTCCTAAAATAATTAGGGAATCAGGAAATCGCAAAAGTTTTATTTTACGGGTAAAATCCCTATTACCCGCAAAGCAATTCATCTCCTGTACCTATTTAGATTTTACACAGAAGCATACAAAATATTATACATTATGACGTCAGAGAGTACAATTAATTGTTGACGAAACTTATTTAATTTTTTTTCAATAAAATTTACCTGAACAATTATTTATTTTAGCTGACCAATTATCAGCAAATAATTATCTATCGAGTATAGCTTTTTTTTTATCGTAAGAAATGGGGTGCTAACATTTTTCAATGACCTTGAAAAACTTAAACAATCGATAAAAAATTTTGTATCGCTGACCAATTAAGTAATGGGATGAATTGACTTTTTATGACCATTTTCTGACGTTTCAGATGGTATAATTGGATTTTTAATTTTTATAATTCCATATATTATGACGTGCTAGCATCTCGGAGCCAGTCGACTGCTTTTATCAAATTATTAAAGCTACCGATCGTTCAGAAAACTTGAATAGTTGCCTATCATGACGAAAGGAGGGCAGCAGTAGCTGAAACAGCGCAACCCGAGGGCCGAGCGGCGAGCCTAGTATGGCCGACTGACGTTCGAGTAACAATCTACCGTATTTCAGTAGTAATACTGTTTTGGAATAAAAAGCCTAAAAATATAAACAAATATTACAAATTCGGTACTAAGTATGTGAATTATCAGTGTGTTTTTGTCTTGTTCGTAATGAGAAACAATTCGAAGCGTGAAAATTTTACAATTACATTTGGTTTATTCGTTGACAGAATGGTCAACTACTGTGTGTTTTTGTGTTATTAGTGATAATTTGTTGTGATTATGGAAACATTATTGACATTATTATGCCTTTTCCTCGGTCTCGAATACTTGGAATTTTGCAGTTGTTCGCCAATTGATTTGCAATCGACTGTGGATGGTGAGTCATTCTTTTGCTGTCAATTCGCCTACGTTATAATTCCATCACTTTCATTGACATTTGATTAGTTCGTTGACGTATGTACTATGTTTGTATTAAATACATTATGCATTTGTGCTTTAATGCATTTATTTTCATTAAAAATACCATATTTCATGATCAGTGGTAGATTTTTAGGCTGCCGATTTTTAACGAATATATTTTTTTGTAACACTACCTAGGTGATCTCCCTATAGATATTCTGTCCTAACACTTTTTTGTTTGCAATAAGTTTTAATACCATAATTTTATATTCTTTATTTTTTTGAATTTTTAGTTGTAAATGTATCTAAACATTTTTTATGTATTTATATAGATACCTATATTTATATAGGTACCTAATATTATATTATAGATTATGCTAATTATATTTACATAACATTTTTTGTAAACATTAATTATAAGTTTAATAGATATTAATGTCACAAACCACTTATGCTCGATTGCAGAAAGCGTTGTCAAAAAATTTGATTTGACAACGACCTTAGGTTGTGATCACACATATTTCTCTATAAGAAAAGCATTGTAGAATTTTAACATAGTTTTTTTTACAATTTCTACTTCGAAACAACATTTTTCTACACATTTTGATCAAAATTTAGCTTGAAAAGCGATTTTATCTAGATCAAACATTTGTTTTTGTGTGAGTACAATCTAATGTTCTACATGACGGAGTTTCACAACGACATTAGACTGCTCCTGCATTTATAAAAACTATAATTATATTATCACTATCTAAGGTCATTGTCGTATCAAATTTTTTGACAACGCTTTGTGCAACCGAGCATTAGTATTATAGAGTTATAGACATTTATCCTAAATTGAAGCAGTTTTTTTCAGTCACGTAACTTTCCCTTCCACTCAAGAAATGTCACGTCGAATAGTTTTTGTCTATTTTTGTCTGTCAGCAAACAGCATTATCTTCATCTTTAGGAATATTTTAGTGCTTGACTTTTGGTGAAGCAGAAATATAAATTGCAAGTGACATCTGGATTCTCAGACTGCAACTATTTAGTTTAAAGGCCTTTACGGGAGCGACGAGTAAAGAGGCTTAATAATGACTCTTTTGATCGTCAAAAAAATGATGAAAATTAGTTATTTTAATTATTAAAATTATGGGTAGCTAATTTATTTAAATTAATTGATATTTAAAACAATAACAATAGTAGTAGTAAACATGGTATTTGATTGACACCAACGACTTTGCGTGTAAAATATCTCAATAAGATTAACATTGAGTCGCAGTTGTATCACATACTAGGCTAAATTTGAAATCTACTCAAAACGATCTAAAAGTTGTTTATATTGAAAAATAAACTGTTTCTGAAATATTATCTGCTGTCAAAAATAAATTTGTATTTTTTATTAAACTTCTAATTTTCAAATAATGATTTTTTTCAACACTTGAAAAAGTTGAAATGGTCATTTGGGCACTATCTGGAAATAGTTACCAACAAGTGGTTGATATAGTGTATAGTGGTTAAGTATGTTGATAAAGTTCAGATCCCTACAGTGCAAGTTGTGAAAAGAGCAGTTGATATTTTAAATGAATACTGGTTGCGGTATAACCAGGCATAAGAATATTACAAGAAATCGTCCAAGCCAGGCAGAACTTGAAAGCTATGTTGGAATCATTGTTCATGTGAAAAGAAATCCAAACATAAGTGTAAGGCCATTGGCAAGTTGCAGGCACTTATTGTGCTTATAAAATTTAAAGAGCAAATAAATTCAAATCGTATCAATATTCCCATCATCAGGAATTACGCAGAGATTGCATTTCGAAGAATGTGTGTTTTAATGTCCCGCCTCTTTATTTCAGTAATAGCAGAAGACATTTTTTGATAGGTTAACTTATTGTACAGCAGTTTCTGGCGAAATTTTCGAAAATTTATTATAAGAACTTATTTGTAATTTTAAATAAATAATTTAGTATTTTTCATTAAAATATACAACATATAAGTTAATTGTGGACAATGAGATAATAATTATTAAATCAACTGAAACCAATCCACAAGCATATACTTTTCTTAACATAATCAATCGGCAACCTGCCATCATGATATTGAACGTCAAACAATTGTTGGGATTGTTTTTCGTTGAAAGTATTTCATTATTATTATTTTATTTGCTATTATGAAACTGATGGCGCTATTATCTAAGGTCGATGTTAGAAATTATAGTGCTGTTAAATTTTTGTCACTTTCTAACAAATTTGACATTACTGTAAATTCTAACATTGGCCAAACAGAATAGCATCATTAAAAATAATTGTGCGTAGTGAGTTTAGTACGGCTGAGGATATTATAGGGTTTTTTGGAAATTTTTGCAGCCAAATTATATTTATATAGAAATAGTTTTATTTATATTAAACGTTTCGCCTTTTTAGGCATCATCAGTAATTCTGGAATGATATAATATCCCCCTATATTATTAAACGAGTAAATCTTGTATATATGTTTCTATGTATCTATATAAATATTTTCTCGAAAACGGCTCTAATGATTTTGATCAAATTTACCGAAAAGGGGTTTCGGGGGGCAAAAAATCGATCTAGCTAGGTCTCATCCCTGGAAAAATTCGTTTTCTTATCGATTTTATCATTTTAAAAAACAGTTTTTTTAACGTCATAAAACAGTGTCGTTTTGTGAGTAGGCTTTGGAAAAAACAAACTATTTTCATTATTTATGTCAAAATTACTTTGACAGTTAATCTTTAACTTATTAAAATAATCAGTAATTATCTGAAAAGTAAAAAAATAACAACAATAAAATCTAAACATAATTATGTAAGTAGTTTTAGCTAATATTTAAATAAATAGGTATGTTATTTTTATATTAGCTATATAAAATATGTATATGTACGTTAAATATAGTATGACGTATAATCTTACCTAGACTTTTTTTTCTCAAAAACGACTAACGATTTTGATGAAATTTACAGAATGAGGATTTTTTGGGGCAAGAAATCGATCTAGGTAGGAATTTCGGTCCCAGAGAGGAGCAATTAAAAAAAGGGGTTTTTTGCTTATAACTCAGTCAATTGTCAGATCGATTCGAAGCCTATTTCTACATAGATTTTATATAATATATCACAAGAGTTAAAACTGTAAATGAACACTAATATAAGAAGTGTCTTGAACAATATGTAAATAATGATAAACCGGCGGCCCGAAGGGCCGCACTTCTGGCGCCGCGAGTCTGTAAAAACACATCGATTTTTGAAAACTATTGTTAAGATACATACAAAAAAGTTTTGCCTAAAAATTTGCACGGAGGCCCGAAGGGCCGCACTTCTAGCGCCGCAGGCATGCAGTATATCAAAACACATCGATTTTTAAAAACTATGGTGAAGATGCATGCAAAAAAATTTTGCGCAGGTTTACAGTCTGACGTTTGTTATTAAAAGATATAATATGAATTCTATTTCTTCGAAAATCGATTTTTGTGAGTTTTTCAGTAGGTACCTCCTATGCAAAAAAAATATTTGAAATTTACTGGAAGTTGCTAAGATGACGTCACAGAGAAAAAGTACTTCGATAAAGTTGATATTTGGAATCAATGTTTAAAAATGGATTATTGAAACGGCAACGGCCAAGCAAAATTTCAGCTGATTTGAACATTTTTACAAGATATTCAATCTATGAAAATCGGTTTTTGCGAGTTCTTCAGTCAACAAAACAATAACGGCGGTAGATTTGAAAATGGCGACCTAAGTAATATTTACAGGAAAAAATGCTTGATTCAAGTTGATGCTTAGTTTTTACGCTTAAAAATACACATAGGTATTTAAAATATTTAACAGAAACAATTATTTTAAATTATGTTTCAGAAATAAATTCGTTTCGGAATGATATTCTGAGAAAATAATATCTCACAGCATACAAGTACTATTTTTATTGAACTCATCCGAGCAAAGCTCGGCACCCAGATATTATACATTAAAATGGACTAGTTATATTACAGTATATTGAAAATAAAGATAAATGAATGAATCAGATTCAAAATACTTATAATTTTATAAGAGTGTAATTATGATTTATGACATTATTTGAATGATGTTGTTATTCACATGGTTTTTGGACAACTGTTTCTGTTTTTAAAATGAAAGTTATGGAGGCTTTTATAAGTATACTGTAGTATTTGTATACAAGTGTGTATACTTGTACACAGGAGTACCAATTGTATATAGATAAAGGAATAACATTAGGAGGTGTAATGCAGAGAGAACGTATATATACGTTCTCTATACGTTCTCTCTGGTGTAATGTACTATTGTTTTGGAGGTACTGTTGTATAGATGGAGTATTTATTTTCAGAGATGTATGTGTACACCCCTCAAAATAAATACTCCATTTTTTAAATTTTTTTGCCAATGAAAATTCACATATAAATAAATAAAAACATGTAAAAATTACTCATTCGGTGGGCTATAGAAAAATTGCTGAAACCCCAACAAATATTGTACATAGCAGCTGTATATATTACTATTGTAAGTAAAGACTTTTCTTCTTCTTTAACAGGTGTACAATGGGAATTGAACACCAGCCTGATTGGGCTGTTGGTAGCTGCTTGCATTATCATCGTCGTTGCTGGCTGCCTCTGTTGTCAACCCAGGAAAGGCTTCAGGGTAAGCGATAATATAAAGTGATTTTCTTGCTTTGATCCTGCCATCCACTGTCAGCAAAGCTGCGCTGTGATTGTCACCAACGGAGTTAGCAAACTCACAGTAGGTTGTTTTAAATAGATAGATACGGTTATTTTATTGTATTGTTGGTAATTTGCTGACTTCGCTTGCGCCATCAAAGCACAACTTTAGCTATAGGAAAAGACAGGGTATAATAACATTCAATGCAGTATTCACTCATATAATAACTTAATTACGAGTATAATATCATCTATACTCTATAGTCATTAGTCTATTCATTTTCAAGATAGAGTGACCTATGTGCGTGATCAACTCGTGTTCCTTTGTTTCTTGAGTTATTTCAAGTTTTGGTAATGTACTGGACCGTACGCATGTTTTAATTCCATCATGGATCTCGGCACCATAGTCGAAATGCGTCGTTCTGATTGATTTTGTTACACCATCCGACTGAGCGCTGAGATCGTGGGCGGAATTGACATCAAAGTGCCAAGACAACAGACAGAATTAACTAAGCTTTCCATCCGACTGAGTGCTGAGATCGTGGTCGGAAATGACATTGGAGTGTCGAGGCCTGCACAGACGGATCGCGCATTTTGTTACAGGTTGCGGAGCGTGTGCTGACGCGTGCAATAAGTTTTGGTTTGTTGATTTTATTTTTATTAAATATATTGAATACAATTGCCCTAATAATGGACAAATTGCCAACCTCATTTCGTTCCATTTACCTTAATGACAAGTGTATTCGTAGTAATATAAAGTGCGAACGCGATTTGCGCCAGTTGGTGGTAGAATATGGCGTGCTAAGTAAAACAAACTGGAACGTTAGAGAGTGCTTTAAGGATTCTAATAGATTTTAAATAATTAAAAAAATTAGTTATTAATGTTTTGCACTAAATGTCAAATGACAACGTTCATTAATGCAAAACAAATTCAAATCTAACTAGCTAGTGGGATACTTTTGGCAATCAGTGTATAATGTATAATCAAACTGGGGCTCGGAATTTATTCGAATAATTGAATATTTGTATAGTGTCAAACACCTTATATTCACTGACAGAAGTACATCTCATAATAAAAACATTGGCCTTGATCGAGCCTTCATACAATATATTTATTTATTTCGTTGCCATAGTAATCATATTTCATTATAGCATCGAAAAGAGGGCATTCATTATGTAGCGGGTTTTTCGAATATTGTTACATAATGGATCATGACGTCACCAATCAACAAACGGCCGTTTTAAAGTCCGCATTCTAGACACGAAAAAACACTAAAAGCGTGCATGTGTTGAATAATATCCATTTTGGCACAAGTGCAAAACCAAAGTAAGCTTTATCAATTCTGTCTGTTGTCTCGGCACTTTGATGTCAATTCCGCCCACGATCTCAGCACTCAGTCGGATGGTGGAAATGAAAGTGGTAATGCAGCTGAACGCTAATGACCTCAGTTGTCGAGCGTCTACAATCACTCTCAGACTCTCGCGCTGAATAAGTGTATATGTATTTACACACGAAGATAATGTATTATGTGTGGTGTCCGCCTACTGCCTAGTGAGAGTATCTCTAGTAGTGATGTGCCGGATCGTTAAAAATGTATATCCGCGGATACGGATCTGAATACGGATATTTGGTCTCAAGATCCGCGAATACGGATACGGATACGGATCTTAACTTTCTTAGAGTACGCGGCGGTAAATACTAAATATTGCACATCGACCTTTGGAAAGAGACTATCTGTTATGGGAAAAAGTTATTGACCACGATATTAAAAAATAAAAAATAATCTGAATGGAATTTAACTGTTTTTCATTATTACCTAATCACCTATATATATAAAATTTTATCTATGAATTGAAAATTGATAAGGTAAAAGATCCGTAAAAGATCCGCCAAAAAACTAACGGATACGGATCTTTCTTTTCCCTCGGATATCCGCGGATACGGATCGGATACGGATATCCGGCACATCACTAATCTCTAGTCCCGTCATGCGACTATCGCCAATTGTCGAGCGTCTGTAATCTACTATCCCCCTCTCTTCTAGCGCCAATAGTGTATTTTTTCATGTACTATATTTTATGTTAAGACAATTAAATTATACTGACGATATATGTACTAATCATCAATTTTTATTCTGTATAGCCTGACGATGGAAAAACCATTACAAAGGTAATTTTTCTCTTATGCCTCAATAATACTTAGTGCTTTTGAAGAGTACAACACCTCTTAACTAAAGCCTAACAGAGGAATATATTTGCATAAAAAGGGTGTCTCGTATCGTTCGCCTACGAACAGTACAGTGAAACAGAGAAAACAGTACCGTTAATGAATAATGAGATATCAAATATTATCATTTATCACCGATAAGTTGAGCGGAATACAAAGAATATTAATAAGGCAGGCCTACTTCCTTTCCGTCGACGGCGAGAAAAAAGAGCGCGACGGAAAATATGAAATGAAGTTACGCTGTTTGTTTATTTCTTTCTACTTTTATTTTATACTAGCTATTATCCGCCCGCTTTGTTGGGCGTAATATGAAGTGAAAAAAGTACTTATTTATGTTTTCCAATGTACGTAAACATGCGGTTACCGTCAGATTAAAAAATAAAATACATGCAATTTTGAATAGCAAATATAGTAATTTTGAATAAACATCGTTTTAAAAAGTATCAAATTATGTCCTATTCCACGACACAATCGACTTCTATGCCAAATTTCATAAAAATCCGTTCAGCCGTATTAGCGTGATTGAAAGTTAAACATCCAAACAAACATACTTTCACATTTATAATATTAATAGGATTAGTAGGATTTTCCATCGCGAAGAAATATCTTAAACATCTTCTCATAGAAAATAAATATTATTACTTTACATAGTTATTTTTTTTTCGTCCAGCCAAAAACCCTTAAGACCCGCTATTTTAAAATTTTGTCCCGGAATCAACCCAATCTGTCAACCCTAGTTTCAACCTTTAAATTAATAAAATTTTGTTGGTTGTCTACCTATTTTCTATAAATCAAAATACAAATCTGTTGGTTATTCGATTCATCATTTAGATTGATTCCTTCATATAAAAGTGACAATTACCTATTTCTTACTTCGTAATTTACTCGTAAATAATAAATTAAATTTTATTGGTTAGATACTCAGATTTCTAACTTTTATTAATTTCAAATTACATAGTGTAAACTATAATGTAAAAATTTACGGTACGCAACCTGAAGCCCGTGGGCCGCATGCGATCTGTATTTAAACATGTTTTAACTGACTTCAAAAAAGGAGGAAGATTCTCAATTCGACGCGTATATTTGTTTATTTTTTTTTATGTATCACCACGCTTAACTTTTTACAGAGTAGTCCGATTTTGATGATTCTTGTTTTATTGGATAGGGTATACCTCGAAGTTGTCCCATATAAATTTTACTTAAATCGGTCCAGTAGTTCAATAGTAGTAATAAAAATGAGTAACGGCGCGTGATTCCTTAAGGTAAATGTCACTTTTTGACACATCACACAGCGTAAGAATGTCGGTTTAATAAAAGTGAGTGACGGCGCGTGATTCCTTTAAGGTAAATGTTACTTTTTGACACATCACACAACGAAAGAAGTCATAGTCCGGGATTTTAGGTAGTATTTTTACGCCGATCGATTGTTATCTTTTTCGATAAATCTGGTATGACTAATAAGTAAATCAAGCGTTAGCTGGCGCACCCGCGGTGGGTATGGGTGTGAGAGGCTGCGAAAGTGGTAAAAAAAATTTTTTTAAGTAATAGTACGCCGGCTAAAACTTGTTTTTATAAATAGTTGACATCATTGTGAGTTGAAAAATAATCGTCAGCTGCATCGTGGAAGGGGGATTGTGCGTCAGCTAGTCGCATGAACTTGTAAAAAAGCATGTAAAATATTGCGCATTTCACTTTTTTGCATTGACAGCAGCTGAGACAATTTCGTTACCTAGGATTATGACTATATCACTATCATAATCCTCGGTAACGTAATTGTCTCAGCTGCTGTCAGTGCAAAAAAGTGAAATGCGCAATATTTTACATGTTTTTTACTTCCCACCTCTACTATGGTAGGGAAGTAATGGATTCAGTCCGAAAACAATATTTCGAGATTTTAACAGATTTTCACGTTTTGAGACCCTAGCAATCGTTTAAAATCATTTTCCGACTGATGTCTGTATGTGTGTGTGTGTGTGTGTGTATGTGTGTGTGTATGTGGTCAATTTTTCGCCTTCGATATCTTAAGAACGGAACAACATACGGGCATGCCGATTGTTCTATTGTGTTTATCAGCCTTTAACTTAGATCTGATTACATTTTGAGTCAAATCGGTTCAGTGGATCCTGAGATATTCTAAAAAACGTCCTCAGTGTCACGTATTAACATAGGTAAAAAAAAATATAAATGAATTCTAGATGTTATAATATGAAAAAAATGTAAATATTTTTTTTCTCTAAAATGTATAGTTTTCGAGAAAAAAAATATTTTACTAAAAAAAATAAAAATTGTACGTAAATCAAGGTAACCATGATTTTTGCTATATTAAGTTAGCCATCAGTAGATCACCAAACAAAAAAGAGGGCCATGCTTTCTTCAAAGAATAAAAATTAAATTGTGTTTTAAAGACCACCAACAGCTAAGGTTAATTGGGCCTAGTCAAAGAATAAAAAAAAGAGTGTTTATTTTTTGCAAATATTTACTAGGTGGGAAGTATAGGACTGGTCATCAGTCGAATTTTTTACAAGTTCATGCGACCAGCTGACGCACAATCCTCCTTCCACGATGCAGCTGACGATTATTTTTCAACTCACAATGATGTCAACTATTTATAAAAACAAGTTTCAGCCGGTGTACTATTACTTAAAAATATTTTTTTTTACCACTTTCGCAGCCTCTCACCCAAACCCACCGCTACTTGAGCAGCTGACGGTCGGTTTATATCATATATATTTATATTCTTTTGTATATTATTTAATGTTAATATTTCATTTATGTATTTTAAGATTTTTACTGTGTTTTGTATCAGACCCATGTACAGGTATCTGTGGTACCTCCTTCGGACAATAAATTGTTATTACTTATTGTATCTGGCCAATTAAATATTATTCGGCTCACCAATGACCAACGAGTTAATAACGATTTGTTGAGAACTTATTCGAATAAGTATACCTAATAAAAAGTGCCATCAGTGCTAGTGAATATTATGATGTATTAGTGTTAGTTTTATGAATATAGCCATAATTGTAATAATTGATTGATTTGTTTGTATAGGAATTCAGAGATAGTTCGGTGAGTGTAACAAATCTGGACCGAGACATCGAACACGGCGTAGCGGCTACTAATGACCCCGGCCTTGTAAACTCCATAGCTGAGCAGCGCGATGGTATAAACTCAGCGGCAGCTACAGAATTTACCATTTTCACCCCGATTGCTACACCATCTCCCCATCATAACAACAACAATGTTTTGGTCACAACACAACCAACTTTATCTGTAAGTTAATATTAAACAGCAATTTGAAAAAACTTGATAGACGAAGACAGTGTGGTGTAACGGTTAGCGTAGCGGCCTTTGGATCACACTGTTGTGGGTTCGAATCTCACCTCCGCTCATGGATGTTTTGTGATGTCATTTAGTTTTAAGATAATTGTTTTTTAATGTATTTAAGACGCTAATGACAACTTGTTATCAACGCGTCTATAATCTACAATAAATAAATAAAATAAACTTGATAGGTCTTATGTATACCACTTCTGATAAAACTCTCACTTCTGAATAAAACTTATTTCTCGCTTTTTTAATTCATTTATAGGTTGTGTGCACGAAGCCTACTAGCGCCGCTAGCAGGCAATAGTGCATGATTGAATTCATTTTTATTGTTTTAGACCGCGAAATTTTTTAATAAACGAATACTATTTAATTTTGCTGCGTGCATATAGTATAAATAGTATTATAGCATAGCATAAAAGGTACATGAAAATTATTTATTTAAAAAATTTTTTCTTCTTTAATTTTGACGTATAACAAAAAATAACTAAATAATTTATATCAGACATGGAGGTGTACCTATAGCTATATCTATGTCTATGGTTTATATAGACAGGCGACAGCATAACCTCAAACCATGGGGCCTGTAATCTTGCGGACCGGGTTTGAAAGTGTCAAATTTATCAGATTTATATTAATAATTTCCAAATAAGTTAGAAGTAAAATCATGGTTTTACTTACTTGACTTGTTAAACAACAAATTATTCTCACTGACAATTACGGGAAATTAGAGTTCCGAGTTTACAATGGAGCTCACAACGAGCGCTCGCGTCGATATTATGAAATTTGGCAAAAAGCAAGGTCTCGCAGCACAAGTAAAGGGAAAAATCCGAAAATCACAAAAAGTAAAAATTAAAGGGGGTCCTATACCTATTTTGATATTCACAAAATCACTCATCAAAACCTATAGGGTACTTCCCGTTGACCTAGAATCATGAAATTTGGCAAAAAGCAAGGTCTCGTAGCACAAGTAAAGGGAAAAATCCTAAAATCACAAAAAGTAAAAATTAAAGGGGGTCCCCACACATAAAACGGAAAAACCTTTTAAAGGCTGTATCTTTGGAACCGTAACATGTAGCCGGTTAAAATTTTCACAGAATATATCTACCTAATTTAATTGTTGTAACAGTACGGAACCCTCGTAGCGCGAGTTCCACACACACTTGACCGCTTTTATATAAATACACTACTACTTTGTAGAGGCGTAGCGACGCGCGCCGGGTTCAGCTAGTTAATAATAAATTAAAAACATGAATAGGTCCCAAGTAACTGATGAATTATAATTGTATGCGTATTTTTTTCAGGCTGCAAATTATCGAAAAACTTATCCACAAGTTCAGACAGTTAGTCCAACAGCCAAACGGATCACAGAAGCTAACACCTGTGAATCTATTGATGATGTATCAGACTGGTTCGGTGAGTAATGTCTAATAGTACGGTTCGGAAATAATAGAAAGTGACTAATGCAGTTATACTTCACTATTTATATAAGTTTATAATATGTGTACATATTATATGTAATGTGTATAATAAGCCCCCTATGGCGAGACGAGACTGTCCGCAAGTTTTTTTTTATCAGACAGAGCTGCGCGTTATAGAGTTCACTAAACCAATGATATGCGAGTGATCAGTTGCTGAACATCATAATTGGTGAGGTAGTTTAGAACTGTATTTCAAGATTACCGATACCTGACGGTTAAAGGCACCAAATTTGTTATGATGGCACCTTAGAGTATGCTAAGAAATGTTAGCCTAGGAGCCCTCTGGGATTGCTAGAAAACAACTTTTGGCGGCCGAAAAACCACGACATTTTACCACTTTTTTTGCTTTTTTAGAAATATCTCAGAAATGGTTAACTTAAGCAATTCTTCCACTATATAATGTTTTAAAGAGGATTACATTTCCTACAATTTTCATTCCCACAACTTTTCTGTGGACAAAAACATCGTTTAGGGCATTAAATTTCCTATGGATTCCTAGACGGATTTTTGAACTTCCCATTGGAAGTTATTGTAATGGGTCCGAAAATCGAAATCAAAATGTATAACAAATTTTTATGTTTCAAGGTCACCACACTATTTTTAGAAAGATGTGTGTGTGTGTACGTACTAGTGATGTGCCGGATATCCGTATCCGATCCGTATCCGCGGATATCCGAGGGAAAAGAAAGATCCGAATCCGTTAGTTTTTTGGCGGATCTTTTACCTTATCAATTTTCAATTCATAGATAAAATTTTATATATATAGGTGATTAGGTAATAATGAAAAACAGTTAAATTCCATTCAGATTATTTTTTATTTTTTAATATCGTGGTCAATAACTTTTTCCCATAACAGATAGTCTCTTTCCAAAGGTCGATGTGCAATATTTAGTATTTACCGCCGCGTACTCTAAGAAAGTTAAGATCCGTATCCGTATTCGCGGATCTTGAGACCAAATATCCGTATTCAGATCCGTATCCGCGGATATACATTTTTAACGATCCGGCACATCACTAGTACGTACATATGTGTCCATTTCTTTCTAAGACGAAATCTCGAGAATGAAAAATGATATCGACTACGTTAGGGTGCCAATCGACGCGTATTAACGTAAATATGATCTGAAAGAAATTTTTTCAAAATCGGTTCTGCCGTTCTTTTTTCTTAACCAAATAACCTCCAAAAAAGTAGATTTTACACAATATCTCGCGAATAAAAAATTATATCGACTTCGTAAGGGTGTCAATCGAGGCATGTTAACGTCATTTTGATCCGACATAAATTTTATAAAAATCGGTTCAGCCGTTTTTTTTTTTAATTATTGTTAAAAATTAATAATAATTATGTTTTAATGATTAAAATGATTACTTTTCTGTGTAATATCTAATTTAATTATTATTATTAAATATTTATCAAACTGGGAAGTTCGTCGTGTGGACCTCAAGGGTCGCACTTTACTCCTGATAAACGACCCACCTCACGGCTTGTTTTTATTTGGTTTGGAAGGTACTCAAAACGCGTGTTAAAAAAACACGTAAAACTCTGTGATGATTTCAACTTTGACTGCATTTAACTTCTCAATTTTAAAAGATATCGATATGGGACAAAAAGGACGGTTTAGGGCGTTCCTTGCTTTATGAACATGTGTATTTTCAATTTGAAGTTCGATGAAGAACACAATAAATAAAGCTATTGAAAAGGACATTACATTATAACCATTGGTTACCAAGGTTACAAAAAGCGCGTGATTTTCAAGAAGCTGTAGCGCGCTTACCATTAGTACCACAGAAAAGTTGTGGACATGAAAATTGTTGGAAATGTAATCCTCTTTAAAACACTACATAACGGAAAAATCGCTTAAGTTGACCATTTCTGAGATATTTCTAAAAAAGCAAAAAAGGTGTTAAAATTTCGTGGTTTTTCGGCCGCCAAAATACATTTTTTGCAATTAACTCGAAAACTATTAAAATTTAAGAATTGAAATACAAATATTCTTAAAGTGGATGAAATTTCCAAAAAAAATGTTGACTCCCGGAACTTCATCTCTGTTATACTTTTATACTTATTAATAGTTTCAATTTAATGTTGAAAATAGGGCTTTTCGCGGCGAGCGCTGTGCCGTAACTAGGGAATGCAATCTCGATCTCGCGAGATCTCGATCTCGCGAGATCTCGAGCCATTTTTCGAGATTTAATCTCGTGGGCAGGCAATCTCGTTTTTGAAATCTCGTTCGAGATCTCGACCCGATATGGTCGAGATCTCGAACGAGATTTAAAGAACGAACGCGCTTGAAAAAAAAACGTATAACTTATACGTAATATTTTTTGACAGTCGCGCTAATTGATTCTGATTGTTTCTCTGCATATATTGTTTTAATTATTGTTTTCTTGAGTAAAATGGACAGTTATTTAACTTACAACAAGCATTAGATGGCTAACAAATTACAAAGTTAAGTGAATATTGAATATGTCTAAGAACAATTCAAACCAAATGTTTGTAAACGTTACTATTAGTAACTTACCCTATGCTTCATAACTCCTAAGAAGTTATTTCCAAAATAATTAATTGACATATAGTGTGCTGTGTGAGTTGGGGTATTGCTGTTATATTTTGAAAATAAAACAACATTAATTGAATCTTGGAACAAAAAAATCAACGTTTATTTAAGGAAAGTAATGACTAGTAATCATCTGCACAGTGCACTACGCAATAAATCATACACGTACACAGCGACACAGTCACACTGTCCCAAGTAAGTAGTTTTCATTAAGTTTTAGATACAAAATAATACGTTTTTTTTAAAAGTAGGAGAAATCTCGATATTGTCGAGATCTCGCGAGATCTCGTGAGTCAATCTCGCGAGATCTCGAATTGCCAATCTCGAACCCAGACTGATCTCGCGAGATCTCGAATTGCCAATCTCGGCTCGAGATTGCATTCCCTAGCCGTAACGTAGCCACGAAACCGGCCGTTGTAGATAAAAAGTTTTTTTTTACCCAATAAAATATTAATTTAAAAATCTGGAAAGATTAATGTATTGTCCTATAGACACTTGAAGGAACAATATCCCAGTGAAAAAAAATTTTTTCACTGTTTTTTCATAAAATGAGCCTATTGTTAATTAACTATTTTTTTAGAGTTCTTGTTTACATTCCAAGTCGGATAATTTTTAAACAAAAGCTTCTAAAATTATTTCGCTTCGTGGAGACCTTTTGATAACTATACTAAATGAGATTATCAACTTACGGTATTTTTAATTGGTATAATCTACGAATTATAATTAATTTAAACTGTTAACAATTGAGATTTATTTTAACTGTTAAACTGTGGGAAAACTATAGTGGAAGAATCGCTTAAGTTGACTGTTTTTTAGATATTCTGAAAAAAAAAACGGTTTTTGACGTTATTTTACTAAGGCGGCGCCGGCGGCAACAATCGGATTTTGCAAAATGTATATTTCATTCAGGACATGAAAATCTACAAATTCACCAAGTTTCAAAACTTCCTGACTTATTCAGATCAAAAACTACCTGGCGCCTGGCCTCATTTCTCAAAAAATAATGTCTGAATATTTAACAACATTATTTATTGCTGTGACTTTTTTTTTTGTTCAGAGGCGCTGTAATGATTTGAGCTTACAAAATGTAATTAATTTTTATGTTGTAGGTGAATCACAAGCAGATTTTCCTCGTGCCAAACTCAAGTACCTGAGAGAATTGGGAAGAGGATGGTTTGGAAAGGTTATATTTTTTTTATTTAAATTCCGCCTACACAGCACAGTGTCATTAAAATAAAACTTGTTATAGATTTTGAGTAAGAAAAACTGTCATAACAAAGAAAAATCAGTTTAGTACCAAATGGCTAATTACTTGTTTCTCAACGTTTCATCCTTTATTTGGATTTCTTCATGTTTCTATATAAAGGACGAAACGTTTGCAAATAAGTAATTAGTCATTTGATACTAATGTCCAATTTCCCAATAACCATCTCTTAATAAATAATTATTATTAATAATGGACAAGAACCTCCAATATATTATTACAATTAACTTTCTCTAACAAAGGGGCGTTATAATTGATGGGAGCCGATTTTGACCATTTTTTTCTGGTGAAACCCATGCCCAAATAAAAAATTACAAGTTTTTATGTCACTTATGACAATCTAAATTAAGCTCGCTGGATACTGTGGTGTAACGCCGGTTCAATAAATGCCTTATTTCTTCATAATATCAGGAGAATAAGGGGGGTATTCATAGTCAGGTCTTATATTGAGATCATTTTAAGTATGGTCTTAAGATGGCGTTTAGATTCATAGCCGTGAAATAAGAGCGGTCTTCAAGCAGTTTCTTTGTAAAGATGATCTTATTTCGGAGAGATACATAGGGAGGTATTCATAGTCAGGTCTTAAGACGGCACTTAAGAAGTTCTTGGCCTTGACAAAGTTCGCCGTATTTGTTTAAGATCATCTCAAGACGTTATGTAGTATCAGAAAATTATTGTAACAATACGGTTAACGTGGCCTGTAATTCTGATTTTGGAGAGAGAACACTTTCTTCCGTGTCCTTCCCCTAGAGCCTAGATTTACCAGTGTATGTACTGGAGAAAGAGTTACCTGTATATTTTGTAAAGTTACCTAAATGTCAATATGAGATATTTACAATATTTTCAATCAACATAGGTAATTGAAGGGGAAGCTCAGTGTCTGTGTCCTCAGTCTTCTGATTCAACAGTGTCATCAGATACATCGCGCTTGGTAGTTGTGCGCATGCTGGACTCGATGGCTGGTTCACGGGAGCGTGCAGCGTTCCTCCGGGATGCACGCTTATATCGCATTGCTCGGCATGCGCATGTAATCGCTCTGTTGGGTCGTTGTCTCGAGAGTCCGCCGCTTTTGCTGCTACAAGAGCATTGTTCTAGAGGAGATCTGAAACAATATTTAAAAGAGGCGGCCGTAAAATCATTCCCCGATGTGGTGAGCAACACCAGCGGCAAAACTGTTTGTACAACATACAATGATTTGTTAAGAATGTGTTACGAGCTGACAGATGCACTTGTGTATTTACACCATAAGGAAGTGGCCTATCAGTAAGTTGAAAAAAATTTTAAAATGTGGAGTACAGTTAGTACCAGCGGTTAGTCACTTACTACAGAACTCGACACTTTATTCAATAATTCATAATGTTTGGACTAGAGCGATACCACTACTAAAAAAATTAAATAAATACATTTTTCATTTTATGTTTCCAATGGCCAAAGTATGTTGCAAATAATAATTAATATTTTTCATTTATTATAATAAAATAAAAGGAATAAAAAAATATTAATTTTTAACAAATATACTGACATTTTTTATTTAATGTGCTTAAATGTGGAGATTAACTTACCTGTCTAAAATTATTTGGTTGGTATCGCTCTGGTCCAAACCTTCTTATGAATAACGTGTGGTGGGGAATATTACGTGCCCGACCCCTGCTTGGTACTCTTGTAGGTGTGTGTGCGCAGTGACTTTTCTGCGCATGACATATATCTGTTCGATTTTTATGTCACATAAATTTTCTGAAATCACTCGTATATTATAATGGGGCCTATTACGGATCGTTCTCGCTAAAATTCACTCGCTATTTTATAATTTATAGCGATGATAATTGCGACAATGGATAAAAATGCGATTACCGATGACCTCCCGCTATTCACATCGCTATTGTAAAAACGCTATTATACACTCACTATCTCTATAGTAACTTTTCATTCTTAAACGAACTTCAACGCAATGAGGGCTACCGTATTTTTTTCCATCAGATAGCGCTAGTGGGAAGTGAGGTCTACGTCAAATGCTTACATTTTTTATTCGTTAGATGACGCTAGTGGCAAGCGAGTTATGCCTAAGGTTTAAAGTGGTTTAGAGATTAACGGTTTGTGTTAAGTCATTCTTCATTTGTCCATTATTAAAGAATAAATACAAAACTGCGATTTGGCCGTTAATTGAATGACTGATACTTTATTTGATATTGGCGTCATCAGGTAGCGGAAAATATAAACAATAGTGACATTTAAATAACTAAAGTGACATAGGGAACGAGCCTCTAGACTGTCACGCCAACTGGTGATAGAAACTGTAAACTTATGGGCAAAAATATTAACCTGTAGTATGTGATTAATTGTTTATTTACTTTTATTGAAATAAATTTTGAAATTATTCACGATGTCTTTATCAATAAAATCGTCGCAGAGAGCGGCATATAAATTTACCTGTGAAATTTTATCGTTTTCCGTTAACTACTATTGGTGTCTCGTGGAAAGATGACAAGCGTATGAAATGGATAAATGCAGTAAAAAATTATGTGTAAGTAATGAATAATTATAGTAAATAATTAATATTTCTGTTAAAACAGTAGGTATAGAAAAGATCTGTTGAATTTTAGTTAATATGAAGTAGAGAAAAATCAATAAATAAATATAAATTGAATTACATAAATCTAACCTTTCACTTTTTCTATTTCAGCAAAAATCCGAAAGACTAGGACCCTACTATAAATACAAGAATTTGTAGTGCTCATTTTATAAATAATACAAAATCTGAGCATCCACTTCATCCATCATTCCTTCTATTCATTCAAATAAACTTTGGGAATATGATTCTGTTCTGGTAAGTACGTATATTATAAAAATGTAGTTAATAATCAAATGTTAAATAGTTTTTCAGATCGAATACCACAGTCGGCGTACATCAGCAAACATTAAAATTTACAGTCATGTCAATAAACCAAACCGTATGGAGTGTCATTTACACAAAATTTGAATAAAAAACAAAGTGTTGGCAGGTGAAATATTAGTTCAAGCATACAAAAATACGATAAATATATAATATTATAATGTGTGAACGAAGTTGTAAGTAAAAAAATCACAAACTGAAACGGTCGTACGTATAATAATTATAAAATAATTAGAAATACACAAGGTCAGTCATAATATATTATTCCATATTACAGAATGTACAATTTTTGATATTGTTGTAATTGACGTTGAGATGGTTTGACGTTGAGATGGTTTACCCCATTCCTGGCTACGACTAGTTTTAGAAGACGCTGTGAATTGACATCATGAACAACAGCACAAATGTGTTTACATTTACCGGCTAATCCAGCTTTACAGCTACAGTCAGCCTGACTTACGTTGCGATTGTCATCTAGCTAAAAAAATAAGAAATAAATTGAATTGTAAACAGAATTTTTTTTTTATATCTAATTTAAGTTTTAATTTTGTACAAAAAAGAGTAAGAATAAAAAATAAATTAAAACTTACAATCATTTTAACATTATATGCTTTTGACACACTGGTCTGGGCAACAACATTAACGGTAATGGTTATAAGACCATTTAATGATTTTTTTTCGACCACATCAAAAACATGCCCAGATTCATATAATTTTTTACCTTTTATGTCGTTTTGACCTTGAATACGCGTATTAGTTATTGGTTGAAAACCATATTTTATTATTTTTTCCATTAATTATTTATTAAAAAATACACAAGCTGTCAAGCTGTTGTTATATTTTTGCCCGTTTCTTGCTTTAATTAAACACCAGGGCGCAGCACTTTCGGCAAAAGTGCTGCCTCTATAGTTACTGCTCGGTCCCTATATATTAGTAAAGTTATAGTGGCGCTGTCATGTGATAGAAAAAAGCCAGGTAGCCCTCATTACCTAGCAGCATAGCAGTTTGACAGGCTGTCAAACTGATTCAGAATATAAAAAAATTACCAAGAACCAGTGTAATAATTTATGTGGGCATTTTTTACAGCAAAATCCTAACGAGATAAAATTAAAATTTCGAGAATTACACTAAAATATGTCGGCAAAAGTCAAAAATTAATTTTTATACGATGAGCCATACAGTATAATTTTCTTTTATTTTTTAAATTTTGCTCATATATCTCCTTGATATATCATTTTTTATACTATTAGAAGTTCAACTAAACATCCAAAAGTCATTTTAATCTTTAAATTGTAAATGAATATGAAAAAATCATACTTATCAAAGTCGCTACGTGAATAACTAGTGCTCCCCAGTACACTCTAAATATAACGAAATATAACGAGAATAGATAAACAAAATAGCGAGTTTCATTCCGTAATCGCGTTGTGGACAAATTATCGCTATGTCACCAACATAGCGAGTCAACTGATAGTGTTTAATACCATGATATTAGGAAACGTCGCGGATTCCATTTTCGATAAACTTTTTGTTTATTTTACTTGTTTTATTTTTATAATAAACAATTTCACGATAAGTTAATATTATTAGCATGTAAATTTTTCTCTTATTTGAGTAAAATTTTCTACCACCAGATGTCATATGCCCATTTGACAGATCTCGATAGGTTTCGTCAATTGGTTGGGAAAAAAAAGATTTTTACTAAGTAACAATGCGTTTTCAGGCTTTTGTATGTTTTTTAATCTCAGTATTTTTTTTGCCAGTGACTTGGCAGCGCGAAATTGTCAGTTAACATCCGATTTATCAATCCGTATTGGAGATTATGGCCTATCAGCTCAACGTTATCCAAATGATTACTATCCTGGCTCTCCACCAGTACCTGTGCGATGGTGCGCTCCTGAGTCGGTTGTTTTCACTGACACAACATTACAACCATTACAGGTATGAACCTTTGATCGCATAGAAAGTTAGAAACCTAATTTTTCCAAAAGTCTGGACTTATATTGCTTAAAAAATGTCCAGGCAAGCTGTGAGACGCGACTGGACATTTATAAAATTACTTAAAAATTGCTAGTGATGTACCGAAATTCGGTAACTTTGAATTTCGGCAGGTTTTACCAAACTTTGGATTCGGCTGAGTGTCAGTAACAAATTTTACCGATCTTCGGATTCGGTCGAATATGCATTTGCCGAACTTTTGATTCGGTGGAACGTGCGCAACAAATTTTACTGAATTTCGGGTTCGGCCGAATGTATGCGTATGATGATGAATGAATCACCGAATTTCGGTTACTGTAATTATTAAGAATGTCTTGAAAATAAAAAATAAAAATTGGCTTTAGTATAGTATTTATTTTTGTATAGTGAAAGGATGATATAATTAATTATTTTTTTATTATTACTTATTAACTTGGACCTAAGGTGTGGCTTATTATCTATTGAAAATTTAAAAATGAAAAACATATTCTGAAGCAATAATATAACATATATTATGTTCATTAAAATAAAACTGAAAATAACTTCGTAAAAAGAAGCTCGGCTGAATGTCGGTTCTGAACCGAGCATTTAACCAAATGTTAACTTGGGCCGAACTTTGAGCCGAAAATTTAACCGAATGTCAACTTCGGCAAATCTTGAACCGAACATTCGGCCAAATCGACATTCAGCAACATCCACATTCAGTGCATCACTAAAAATTACAAAAAAAAAGAACGTGTAATTGGTTTCATCGAAGCTTTTAATTTGGTATATTATTCATGTATTGTGTTGTCTGTGAATGCAAAAATAACTGTAAATTAAAATATTCACGGCTTATATTAAATCTGGTTTTACCACATGATACAATTTTTTCGGTAATATTTAGACACCGTTAACAATTCCTAGAAAAAAAAATTTTAAAATTCCCAGTCATTTTCAAAGTAGTTTTATGTATTTTATGAGTCTTCACCACTAAACTGTACTTGTAATACAGGTAACGCAGGAGAGTAATGTTTGGTCGCTAGGAGTGACTTTGTGGGAAGTTGGATCCTGGGGAGCTCAACCTTATGCAGACCTAACGGATGATGAAGTTGTGTCACAAGTATTAGGCCCTCCACATATACGCCTGCAGGAACCTGTTTTCACATTGCCGTATACGCAACACTTGTAAGTATTTAAATAAAATTTAACGCAAAACTGAAGTATTTGACACACTATCGTGTGTTTATTGGTCTCTTCTTTTTTTGAAGACGCACAGTCTATTCTTAGACTGCGCCTCCCATCATTTTGATGGAAATCTTCAAAAAGAAGAGATCAACGAACATACTCATTATATTGGCATATAAGGTTTGGCAATAAAATAACAAAGAGGATAATGAATATACTATAACACAATTGGGTTTTTAAATGAATTTTTTTTTTTACTTAAATGGAAGGACCACATACAAGTTTCATAGCAAAACTGTTTTTATTTAATTTTTTTGCTTACTAATTAAAAAGTTATATTTAAATAAAAATTAATTTTTAAACTCAGTTCCGATAACGCGCCGAAAGAATCCGAACGCGTGTGACGTCATTATGTTATCTATGGTCATTGTATCCATGGTAACCAAGTTAAAAATTTATTATTTTTGATAGTATGCGTAATACATATTAGTCCAAGAGCCCGGGCCGGTAAGACACAACTTATTTTCTAAAGCATAGAACTTTCGGTTCTGAGTAGTCTCTTATGTACTTTTTAATACCTGCATGTTTGCTAAGCTTGCCCGGTGACACCTGCGCAGGTACCAGGTGAGAATGGTAACTAAAAATCAGAGTTACTTAACTTAAATTTTTATGACTGATTTTTATATATATTTTGTATAATATCACTCTGAAGTCATATCAAAAAAGTCAGACGCTTTCCATGGGCCAGAACTTTTGTCAGACGCTTTAAAGCTCTACAAAAAATAAATGAACTGAATTTATTTTTAAATGTCTGATTTTTATATATGTTATTAAGATAACTATTACAAAGTTATATAATTTCTATGGAGATACAAGAGAAAGTAACAACGACCTTTATTTATAATATTTTCTTGTATAAAATTACAAATTTCGTTGAAAACAGCTTGATGATGTTGACGAAGATCATGCCAGGATGTTTTAGTTGTGTTTTTCTTAGATGATATTTTATACGAGTACTCCAATTGACATTTACTGTGATAGTATATAATTGAATCGGCAACATCTTGAACTTTCTCAATCAATTCCGCAAAATCTTCCTCTTCTTCATTCAATTTCTTTAAAAAATCTCCATAGAAATTATATAACTTTGTAATAGTTATCTTAATAACATATATAAAAATCAGACATTTAAAAATAAATTCAGTTCATTTATTTTTTGTAGAGCTTTAAAGCGTCTGACAAAAGTTCTGGCCCATGGAAAGCGTCTGACTTTTTTGATATGACTTCAGAGTGATATTATACAAAATATATATAAAAATCAGTCATAAAAATTTAAGTTAAGTAACTCTGATTTTTAGTTACCTTTCTCACCTGGTACCTGCGCAGGTGTCACCGGGCAAGCTTAGCAAACATGCAGGTATTAAAAAGTACACAAGAGACTACTCAGAACCGAAAGTTCTATGCTTTAGAAAATAAGTTGTGTCTTACCGGCCCGGGCTCTTACTCTATATACACAAATACCAACAAATGCAGACACATTTTAACATAACGACGTCACAAACATTCCTGGCGCGTTTTGAAGTCACGTGATATTTTTTAAATTTTTATACATTTTAATTAATTTTTAGTAATTTATCTATAGCTTTAAAAAAAATTTTCTTCGATTTTCAATATTATTTATGTTAAATTATTAGAAAAAATTAAAAAATTAATAATTTTTTTTTAACTTAAATACCTAATTAGGAAGTTTCCCTTTTTTATTTTTTTAGTCTAAATCATAGTTTTAAAAATTGCAAAATTAATGGCGAAAAAATTTTTGAAACATAGCCAACCTCGCTTATAACGACCTCGGATATTACGAACTCTCAGATATAACGAACTTTTTTTCCGGTCCCGACTGAGCTTCCATAAGAATCAATGCTTTATTACCTCGTTTATTACGACCTCGAATATTACGATCCCTCGGATATAACGAACCAAATTTCAGTGAGAGTTTGTAAAATTTTACCTGATTCGATTTTACCTGCGATGCGACCGACTGACCGTGAAATGTCCTAATGCCGGAATTTCCTAATCCCAACCAATAAGGAGACGTTAAAAACCATAGAGATATTATGTATCTCTATGTTTATGTCCATGTCATTAGCGACACATTAGAGAACTCCTCTACATACTTTTACGTTCATTATTTGGGATAAGTTTAGTTTTAAGCGAAACTTCCTCAATGGCAGATCAAACGGAGAATTTGCAAAAGCGCCGCTTGGCTTTTACCATTGAAGAAAAGTTTTCAATAGTGAGAGAGATTCAGCAAGGAAGAAAACAAAATGACGTGTGTAAAAGTCGAAATTTATCAAAATCAACGGTTGCAACAATTTGGAATAATCAGGACTCAATTGTAAAATCTTTCAAAGAACAAAACATCCAGTGAAGATAAAATCGGCCAATGACGAATTAGATTAAACTTTGTTAAAGTGGTTCAATCAGAAAAGAAAACTTAACATTCCTATTGTTATGCAAGGCAGAAGAATTTATGAAAAAAATTGAAGACGATCAAAATTCTAAATGCAGTGCAGCTTGAATAGACAAATATAAGAAGAGACACAACATAATTGGCGGGAAAATTTTTGGGGAATCGGGTGCTGTGAATGAAGGAACTATAGAAGACTGGTTGAAAAACAAATGGCCGCAACTTAGGAAAAGATACTCGGAACATGACATCTTTAAGACTTTAATGCCGATAAAATTGGATTGTTTTACAAATTAACGCCAGACAGAACCCTAAAATTCAAAGGAGAAAAATGTGTTGGGGAAGTCAGCAAATTCGCGTTGTTTTAAAAACATAAAAACTCTTCCGTTAACTTACAAAAACAGACGTGGATAACTTCTGAGATTTTTGCAGAACATTTGCGAGAATGGGATAAAGAACTCCGACCACAAAAAACGCAAAATTCTGCTGCTTGTGGACAATTGTACTGCCCACCCTAAAATGGACGATTTAAAAAACATTAATCTTCAATTTTTTCCGGCAAACACCACATCGAAATTGCAACCAATGGAACCAAGGGATAATACGGAGTTTGAAATGTCATTATCGTCATTTTCTTTTAAGTGAAATGTTAAGTGCGATTGACAGTAATCAAGAATTCTCAGTGACAATCTTGTCTGCCATAAACTTTGTGCATAAAGCATGGAATGTATGACAGAGAAGACAGTTAAAAAATGTTTTCATGATGCAAAAAAAAACCCTTGTGGAGACGTCGATGATGGATTGGACAAAGAAGAAAACATGCCGCTCAGTGTCCAGTTAGAAGAAAATTTGCCACTTAGTGTTTGGCTAAAACGTAATAGTCATTTTTCAAATGTTGATTTTGAAACTTATGCATTGGTCGATTGCAAT
This sequence comes from Mongoloraphidia duomilia, assembly GCA_039654895.1. NCBI lineage: Eukaryota > Metazoa > Arthropoda > Insecta > Raphidioptera > Raphidiidae > Mongoloraphidia > Mongoloraphidia duomilia. The sequence continues at coordinate 29,333,133 of CM077518.1, read as the reverse complement.
TTGATTATAGCAGAAAATCTTAGCGATGAAAAATTTGTCAATGATGTAATGAATCAAGCGTCAGAGATGGATGAGTCCGAAATTAATGACGAAGAAGAGACCATACAAGATAGCCATACTCTAACTGTGTGCGAAGCCCAAAATTAATTAAAACAAATCGGTCTATTTTTACCAAGGCAAGATGTGTCTCAAGACATTTTAAACTCGTTTGCAGAAATACAAACATGTGTAGAAAAAATATGGAATAATAGATGCAATCAAACAAAAATAACTGACTATATAAATGTGGAATGTATGTACATACCTACATAACTCTATTTTTAATAAAAGCTACATTTTTGATATAATATTGCCCACATTTCATTTCCTTGTCCATACGCTTACAACGAACGAATTTTTGCGGTCCCTTTAGGCTCATTATATCCGAGGTCAACTGTGGGTAAGTTCGGGTTTACGCTCGATTGATCGAGCCGAGCGAACAGATTTTTGGTCACGTGACAAGCGAGCAAATCGAGCCATCTAAACAATTCCGAACGTAATCTAGCAGATTTTTCCAAACGTCAGAATAAAATGGCCCCAGCAAGTTAAATTTTTATTACTAAACCGAAATATATTCTTTATTGCTCCTCATTTTGATTTAATTCAACATTGTTTAATAATAATAAATCATGATTCACAATTTTTTTCGTTTTATTCCTTTATTTTAAAATCAATAGTACTACCGGTTGTTGATTTTTTCGACCCATAGATATAATAAATATTTTATTTAATAATTCTGTGCGATATAGACTTATTGGTTATTACTATTCTTTGAATAAAAATTATTCGTGTATTTTTATCTATTGAAAAATTACCTTATATAAATAAACTTCGAAATTTATCCATTCTCACAACAAGGGTTTCCGCTCATTTTTAAAATGAATGCTCTGAAGTTGGTTAGATCTGCTTGCTTGCTCGCTTTCCTCGGAGCTCATAGAGCGTGCTCGATCTCCTCCAGATTTTAAATCTAAACGCAGGATAAAGATCTTTCAAAGAATATAAATGTTAAATTCGAACGCACTGGAGCACTCAGATCGATCTGAGCTCAAAACCGAACTTACCCTGTATATTTAAAAACAACAAGGTTATGCTACTTCAAGGTTTTAAAAATATACAGGTGTGCTACTTAAAAAAAATTTAAAGTAGCACACCCTGTATATTTTTAGCTATCAAAAGTGTAGAGGAAAGCGAGCTCTGGGTAAGTTCGGTTTTACGCTCGATTGATCGAGCCGAGCGAACAGATTTTTGGTCACGTGACAAGCGAGCAAATCGAGCAATCTAAACAATTCCGAACGTAATCTAGCAGATTTTTCCAAACGTCAGAATAAAATGACCCCAGCAAGTTAAATTCTTAATACTAAAGCCGAAATACATTCTTTATTGCTCCTAATTTTAATTTAATTCAACATTGTTATAATAATAAATCATGATTCATAATTTTTTTCGTTTTTATTCCTTTATTTTAAAATTAATAGTACTACCGGTTGTTGATTTTTTCGACCCATAGATATAATAAATATTTTATTTAATAATTCTGTGCGATATAGACTTATTGGTTATTACTATTCTTTGAATAAATATTATTCGTGTATTTTTACCTATTGAAAAATTACCTCATATAAATAAACTTCGAAATTTATCCATTCTCACAACAAGGGTTTCCGCTCATTTTTAAAATGAATATTCTGAAGTTTGTTAAATCTGCTTGCTCGCTCGCTTTCCTCGGAGCTCATAGCGCGTGCTCGATCTCCTCCAGATTTTAAATCCGAACGCAGGATACAGATCTTTCAGAGCATATAAATGTTAAATTCGAACGCATTAGATCACTCAGATCGATCTGAGCTCAAAACCGAACTTACCCTCTATTCACATACCTAAAGATATACAGGGTGTACTACTTAAAAAAATTGACTTAAGGTAAGTTACAGTTATGCATTTTCCAACTATTGCCACTAACACCCTGTATAATTAAATTTAACTGTGAAGTGTCTGGAGGGTAGCTGTAGCACATGCTATGGACTAATTGACACGCAAAAATTGACTCAACTTGAAAAATGTGGTTGGTGTGTAATTTAGTAGCAGATAACGAAAATGTAGAATTTTGCAGAATAAGTTGAATATTTTGGCAACGTCGGAACCAATTTTCAAAAATGGCACAGTTTTATGTACCTAGGCTTCTGTTTATAAAAATACAAGTCAGTTGTATCATGTACACCCTGTATAGCTAAAAACAATTTTAAAGTATAGTGCTCTTTTTCCAATCCAACTTTTAGTTAAAACTTTTTTTTTCTAATGTTCATAATAAATGAGATATCGCCCGAGACATTCTTAGTAACTCACTCTGTATATAGGTATTCGTGTAAATCTAAAAATTTAAAATAAGTTAATGTTAGACAAACAATACAATTTAAAACAAACGCTCAAAAACATCGCGACTACAAATTAATAAATTGCATATTTTTTATTCACAAGTGTGCAAGTTCGACTTTTCAAAAAAAAAATAGCTAGCATTTATCAAAAAAAATACGTTTATTTATTTATTTTATTCTTACGATTTGCTATCAAATAAGTTATCCATTTTTAAAATGTTTTAAACAACAAAAAAGGTTATAATCCTCGGCCTGAAATTTGGAATATACATTATTATTATTATACATCGACAAATGGCAATTGATATTTGATGCACAAAACGGTTACAAAAGCGTTCCAACCAATGTCAACGTTTGTATAGTCACAGAACTGTGCAAGGTCGACACATGCGCCCAAAACCGATACAGTTTCATTACCGTTTTAGAACGATCCATTTATAGCCGGTCGGAGCAAAGCTACAGGCAGCTGTATCCTTCGTAGTCGTACTCTAGTTTAATATCTCTATGAATGTGACAGTGTATCAATTATTAGTATTTTCGTCCAATGGAAACTTCCTAATTAGACTAGTGTTACAACTTTATTATGTTAAAATTAATGATAGATGTTTATGCAACAAGTGGCTTAAGTGACGGATTATATGACAGTCGCGATTTTGTGATACAATCTTAAGGTTACGTTGCATTTATACCAGAACAAGTGTATTTCCCGCGCGAGCCGAAGGCGAGTGCGGTAATCACACGAGTTCTGACACAATAACCTTAAGAGAGTATTGTAAAATCGCGACTGTCAGATTCGTCACTTCAGCCACGCGTTATATACAATATTTTTTGCAACAACTGCTTCAAAAGTTCATTTTTAAGCAAATAAAACACAATTCGGATAAATATTTTGTTAGTGACATTATAGAAAAGTAATCTATACCACGTGTGTTATAGAGTAAAACAAAACAGTATTACTTTATAAAACGGAGTGCGTTAAAATTTACTTTAAACACTACCGTTCAAATGCAGTCGAAGCTTCCATAAAGAATCACTTTTCAAACGGTACACAGCCATCTAAAATTGTACTTTTGATGCAAGTGTTGCAAAAAGAAAATTTATAGGTTCAGATGTGTTAATGTTTTGTGATTGAATTTCAGATATCATCTCACACAACTGTGTTGTCAACCTCGCGAAGTTCGTCCACATGTAACCCAAGTTCATTCAATGTTACTGCATTTATTAGAAGCATATCAAACAAAACCCGTACAAAACAGCGAGAGAAATGGCGTCTCCAATGCGCATAAACCGGTATCTGATTCTGAATTCTTAGCGCGATGGGACGCTTTGAAGCCAAACACAATTGTAAAAACCGATAACCATACTCTGCCCCATGTGCCTAAACCAGCAATGGACGCGCAAAGTGAACTGTCGTCTTGCGATATGGACGGGAGTATGTCACCAAACTTGAGTATTGCGGAGAGTGCATCGGAATTCATGGGCGAAGGCGTAAAATCACCGAGTCTGACGAACTTACACGGATCATTTGAAAACTTAAATGATGTCGTAAACCAAGCCTACAAAAATGAGGACGAAAGCGTTACTGAATCTGGATTGGAACCATCGGAAATAACACACGAAACAAAATTGAAACAAAGTTCCACCGATACAGTTGAAAAGGAAGTAAGTACTCTGGAGTCTGGTTACAAATCTGACACCACGGAATCTGCAGCAGATATAAATATCTTCACAAAAAGTAAAAAAGAATCTCAAGAATCAACAACAGATGATGAACAAAAAGACCTGTTGGTAGATCCAGTTAAATTAACAGATACAAGAGAATCTTTGATAAAAACTTTAAATGAAGAAACTAATTTAGGTGTATTTCCACGAGAAGAACAGTTGGAATCTTGGCTTGAGAACGTCGCTCAAACCGCTGAAGATATGCAATACGTTCAAGGTTTGTCGCAAGCAATGAAGGAGTTGGACAGAGCATTAGCACAGGAACAAACGTCGAGCTCTGACTCAAGTCATCAACCAAGTCCCGCACCTGAGTCGTTAACTACTGAACAGAAATTTTCCATCAAAAATATTAAAAAATTGGCCGCAAGATCTATGGACAATGAAACTGTAATTGAAAACAAAGCATTAGATTTTCGATTGGGTCCTATAAATCAACCAATGTCAAATGTCGTTGATGCGTCTGAATCTGATAGCTTGCTGGATAGCATTTTAATGTCTCGAAAAATTGATTCAAGTTCTGAAACAGAAGATGAAACGTGGAAAAAGCGCATCGAAAGAGGAGCTTACTCAGAAAAAGTTCGACAGAAATCAAAATCTGTTGCTGATTTAATGGTTTTGACGCATATAGATACAGATACCGATAGTGAAACGCCATTAAATAGTCTCGAATATAAAGTTTTCAAGTCCAATCTTGATACTTCAAACAAGTTATTTGGAAGTGAAGGTAATATTGCTGCCAATACAGTACATGATAAATTTCAAGAAGAACTAAAAAAGCTTCACGAGGCAAGAAGAGATAGCTTGTTGTTTGTTCCTCAGAGTAAATCTGAGAACGCGAGAAATATTCAAGAAGAAAATTGTGTGGACAAATCAAGTTCTCATGAAGACAAGAAAGAAATAGCGACACGGAATAATATTGAATCCTTGGATGAAAATATAACTGATGTTTATGTAGAAAACAGAACGGATAACCAATTGTATAAAATCGTAGGAATTTCTGCAATGAGTGACGATTTCGGCAGTGAAATTGTAAGTAATGATGCAGAAATCTCAGATGATTGTTTAGAGGGTTTTAAAAACGCAGGCGGATCAATTCACAGCGGTGATTTTAACACGCCAAGCCAAAACGCAGATATGAATTTACAAAACGATACTAATCTGTGTTTAAAAGCGGGTCTAGACGAAGTCTCTGAAACAAAAGAAATAAATTTAACACAAGGTCATATAAATGATAGTGTCAGACATCTACCTATCATTAGTGTAACTGAAGTTGAAAGCAATGAAAATGTTGAATCTGAACAAGAAGTTGCAATTGAATTGTATAAACCGGTTGAAAGAAAGCTACGATTCTTTAGACTTGTAAGTCAGGATAGTTCAAGTGATGAGGGTGAAAAAGATGCAGTTGGTAAACACAATTTTGAATCTAGTCAGGACACTCAGTTAAACAATACAGTCGATGTCACAAATAAATTGTTAGACAATGAACGGTTACAACAGACAATATTACTTAACGACAATGAAGAAAATAAAAGATGTAAGAAACTTTCATCTGAAATGGAAAAAAATGAATCTCAAATGGAGTTAAACTCGCAGAATAATAAAGATATTGATCTAAAATTAAGCAGTTGTACAAACGAATCTGATTTGGATTTAAAAATAGATGATGAATTAACAAATAATGCAATAAAAAACTTAACTGACTCTTTAGATAAACAAAATATTAGCGAACCGTTCTCAAAAGCAAGAACTGAATATGAGACTGTCGAAGACTTCATAAAAGAATTAGAAGAATCAGCAGTGAATTTTGTTATAAGTAGAGGTTTTGTAACAAAAACCCCCCCAAGTGATGTTCCAAATGAAAAGCTCAACTTTAATGATTCGTTTATTTGTATTTTATCTGAAAATCAAGCCGATAACATTAAAATAGAAAAAGGAAACCTAAGTATAAGCGATTCAAAAGATGACACAAAAAAATGCATTTTTTTAGAAGAGAATTTGGAGTCTCCAATAAGACGTAATGATAACATTAATTGTTTAGCAGCGAGTACACCCTTTATAAAAAAAACTGGTTCCAGTTCTTTGAATACTTCATTTTCTGACTCAGAAGATGTTAGCATCACTGATGACATTTTTACACAAATTGTTGATAAGACAACTATTTCTAAAGAAGGTACAGACGCAGTGTCAACACATAATCCAGTTGAGAATGCAGGTGGTGAAAAATTGATAGATAATATTCCAACAGAAAACACAATTACCCCGTTGATTTGGAACACAGATCCTAACGTTTTCATTGACAAAAACAGTCAACATTTTAATGTAATGAGATGTGAAGTGATTCCTGATTTTAAAAATTTCCCAGTTCTCTCAGAAAAGAATTATTTTTCTGAAAACAAGAATTTAAGTAAAAATCAAAACTGTGATAAAACCAGTGTAATTTTAGGGCCTTGCGATGAGTATACATTAGATTTATATTCTGGCCTTAAAACGACCTATGGAAAACTCGAAACTGAGCCTAGTGAGGAGGAACTGTTACAGTTTTCTTCAAACTTCACCGATTTAAACATTGAAATAAAAAATCAAAATAAGGGGAAAATGCCAACTGTACCTGAAATTAAAGACGCAAGCGATAATTTTTTTAAAAATGAGAAACAAATGTGTTTAAATTTTAATGGACATCATTCAGAAACCGAGAATGAAATAAAGGATTTGAGAATTGAGCCTCCATCACCTTTTAGAAATACAAATAAAAACAATCAAATCATCTCAGAAAGTCGTAATATTTGTGATACAAAAAAAATCGATGAAACAAAAAACGACAGTGACGACAATATTTATCCAAACATAACCAAAGTACAAATGACTAATATGGACAGCCAAGTAGAGGACAGTAATTTAAATGTATCTGATATTAAATCAGAGGAACAAACTGTTTGGACCGTAAATTTTTCGTTAGATTCTTGGGATCAATTTTTAGGGAAATCGTTGCAAGAGCATAATGACAGTGTAAATAATTGTGATGTAATATTTGGTGTTCCTAGTTTAAAAACCCTAGCTCAAGAATGCATCGACATTAGTTTGACGTCCTGTGACAGTTTAGAAACAAATTGTTTGGAAAGAACCGTGTCACATACAACCGACACTAGTAAAACTGAAAACGACACAGTCATTCTAGCAAAGACTTTTGTCAGGGATAAGAGTACCACGGAGAGTGCTGTATCTTTAACAAGTCCCACTCTTGTTAGTTTGGAAAGTGAGCAGATGTTAATAGGAGATGAGTTTCCTTTAGAGAAAAAATCTGAGTTGGAATCGATCGGTAGTCCACAGTATGATAGTTTAGAATATAATCCGCAAACGTATGACATTGTATCCGAAAATGACATGCCAACATCAGCGTCTACCGAAATGGATAAAACGTTTGTGATACAGTCCAACTTAGTTAAGGAGAGCGCTTCAAGTGACGCTATTGGAGCCTCAACTAAAATAACAAAAAACACACTTAAACGAAATTTTTCAGCTGGCGATATTGATAAAATGAATAGCCTAAATGATTCTACATGGAGCGATACAAACCCTTTCAATGACGAATGCGAATTGAGCTATGACAATGAAGCTTTTGATGGACTTAACAATGAAACCTTCGAATTGGATAATAATGATGTTGCAAAGAAGTATGATAATGTATTTGAAATTCCCAATGCTTTGGATGGAGCTAATAGTAAATATTCTTACAGTGGTAAGTTATCAAAAAATATAAATTATGTTAGAATATCGTTTGATTTTTAAGAGGAAAATATTAGGGTATATTATTTTTTATTTTATTTTTCTTAACTAAAAAACGCTATTCTTAAGAAGGTTCGAGCGTATCTAATGGTTAACGAAAATTCCAATTTTGAGGCTTGAAATTTTACAATATTATAGAAAAAATTACCATACATCTATCCTCAAAATTATTTTTAGATTCACTGTCTAGTTAGTGAGAAAAGAATTAATGAAAATCACATTTTTTAAATCCTTATACATAGACCCTTACGGCAGGAACACTCCATTGGCGACTATTTGTTGTATTTTTTGAAGATTGATCTTTCCAACTTTGAATAACCAAAAATGAACTAAAGAAAATAGAATGTTCTTAGAACACAATGATGTATTTACAAACCCTTGTTACTGTTCAAAATAAGTTTAAAATAAAAGTTAAAAAATGTTTTTTGAGGTTGACAAGTAATGGCGACCTAGACGACTGACATACCGGGTGTCCGGTCTCAAAGTCGAACATAGAGAATTAACGTTGTGTGCCATTTTTAAGTATTTTGGCTTTTACTTCTACTCGTATAGACTATAATAAGAAAACAAACAGATACCTATCTAGATAATTTTAATTTTTGTAAAAATGCTTACGTGCACCAATTACGAGTACAAAAGTTTTTTGACAATTTTATTACAGCACACTTGTTTCAGTGATTTGTTTTTCGCCTAGGTACTTAATTTGAAATCATTACTGCAAAATCGGTAAATTTCAAATTGGTATTTTAAAGTAAAAATTTCATTTTTTGTCTTATTTTTAGAATCATTTGATGCGCAATAATTTTATCTGCCGATAGGTACCATTACCTTTCTTGTACGTTGAATTGGCGAACACGAATCAGCAAAAATGAACAATACCATATTAAATCCCTATGTTCACCTTTGAGACCGGACACAGGGTATACTAGACTATATACTACTATGGAAGTATTTTAGATATTCAGACATAGCATTTTAACATGGGGTTACGATAATTTGTTAATATTTGATAAATAAAATACACAAAAACTGGCTATAGCTGTCCAACTTTATATTTAAGTACTAAGTTTCGGTCTGTTATAAGAGACCCTTTTCAAGCAATAATGGTCTTATACACTGTTCAGTCAAACTTATAAATAACATAAATTCTTAAAATTAAAAGTAGGTACTTAATTAGTGGTGACCTAAAACCCGTTATAAAAGAACTAACTTCGTTTGTTTGTTTGTAAGTTTGATTGAACAGTGTATAAATCATTATTGCTTGAAAAGGGTCTCTTATGACAGACCGAAACGTAGTATTTAAAAATAAAGTTGGACAGCTATAGCCAGTATTTGTGTATTTTATTATTTATTAAAGTAGGTAATCTTTTTCGCTGTCGGTGGAAGCTAATAAGTGAATTCTAGACATTGTTAATATTTGCTCCCCGTTAACTGTTTTTGTTATTTTTATTTTACGATCTGGTTCTAAATGTCCCCAGTAATGATTTTGTAGACTTATTTTTATTTAAATCTCAAAAAATTAATAAAATCACATTTTTTTTTAAATAAAACACAATCTTTGCTTTGTATGCCAGTTAAATGGACGGGTGCTCAATGTCGCCAAATAGCCTAGTCGGCTAGCGCGTTGACCAACATCAGTTGCCTTCACGCCAAGTCCAGGCTCGAATACCGAGAGCTTTTAAATTAATATAATTTTTTTTTTTAATAATGAAAATATACATTGGATAACAATTAATAATGCTTATTATTTACAAATAAAAGTATAGACTGTGTGCAGGGGGGCGGAGTTATAAAAATATCGATGCAAGCGCTTGGAGTGTGATCTTTTGTAAGCTTTGAACTATAGTCCAGTGAGCATTCAGCATTGTTATTTACAAATGTCATAAAGTTTTTCGATTACAAACATAGAGAAGAGATTATTATTACAAACAAAACATGGGAAAAACTACGGTTCTGGAAATACTTTTTGTGTTCCAGGCTGTTGTGTTAATAGCGATTCAAGTAAAATAAAATTTTATAGATTCTCCGCGCGGAGTTATAACCTCGAAAAACGACCAAAGTGGATCAAAACGTTAATAAAAGTAAAGTAAGTAAAGCTATGATATTACTTACAACTTATTTGGAAATTATTAATGTAAATCTGTAAAAGAAATTTTTCGTCTTTCTTTAGTGCTGATGCTGATGCAATTAAAAGCACAAAATAGGCATTGTGATAACTTGGAATTAAATAATACTTTACTATACGATATTCGGTTTATTTTAACATAAAATAATATTCTTCACAATTCATTCGTAAATCGTAATGACTAAAGAGTTACATAATTTATAAATTAAATAGTTATTATACTCCATATGACTAACTACTACAGGCATGAAATCATTGACATTCATTTTACATGAAAAAAAACACGTTTTATACCTACTTATTTTTCTATCATAGGTTTGCGAGAGCAATGCGGAGGAGTCAAAACTCAAACGGTTTCGAAGTGGAAAACGCTAAGCTTACTAATACAAGAAAATGGAATGATATGCAAAAAGATAGTATAGTAATGCTCCGAATTTTTCAAATTAAAGTAGATATTCGAATAGTAAAAAGAAGAAAACAAACTAATCAAAGCGTAAGACAGTTTTTTTTGTTATCAATAGTCGGGAACCTATTTGGGAGTTGAAGAAAGAATTTCGGTATTCGAATCTCCGACTATTGTTAACAAAAAAATACTGTCTTACGTTTTGATTTGCTTGTTTTCTTCTTTTTACGTAGTCGGGATTTAGTTTTTTTACTTTTATTTTTGCAATAATGTAATGTAGATATAATTTTATTTCTTAATAATTAAATGTAAATAGATAATTATATTTTTTAATGACAAAATCACAATAAACGTATTTTCATACAATTATTAAACTATTCAATTTGCACCAACTTTAATATAATTTATATAAATGATCAACATTATAATATATAGGTGAGGCAGACCACCCGTAACAGTCTTTTTTTTTCAAAAACGGTGTCTCGGTGGCAGAAGTTTGCCGGATGCACTTTGCAATAATTCTATTCTTAACGGTGTCATCACGAAATTCTTCAATATGTTTAATATGACAGAAAGCTAATTTCTTGCCTTTCTTCAATGCAGCCTCAATAAAAGAGATCGCGTGCTTAATACTTTCAAGCCCAGTCCACAAGGTCACCGGCGCCATAGTTTGAGGTTATGCAGCTGTCAGTAGAAAACATACACGATTATTTTTCTATTATACGTCAAAATTGAAGAAGAAAAAAACTTAAAATAAATAATTTTCACGTACCTTTTATGCTATGCTATTTATACTATTTGCACACAGCTAGATAAAATGGTATTCGTTTATTAAAAAATTTCCCGATATAAGACAGCAATAAAAAATAGTTCAATCGTACACTTTTGCCCACTAGCGGCGCTAGTAGGCTTCGTGCACACAACCTATAGCGACCTTATTAATTATTTTCATTAAAACTAACTAAACGTATAACCATCATACAATTAAAAAAACATGTAGTGTTCGCTGAAGATGAAAGCTTAGCTTTCGAAATGTACATCCATCAATAAAACTGTTGTGGTAAGAAGTAACTATATTTTATTTTGTTTTTATCGTACAATTACTCTGTTTTAATGAAAATAGTTAATAAAATCGCTGTACTTTTATTTTTAAATAATAAGCATTATTAAATGTTATCCAATGTATTTTATTGGGTATTAAAAAAAAATTATATTAATTATGAGCTCTCGGGATTCGAACCTGGGCTTGGCGTGAAAGTAACTGATGTTGGTCAACGCGCCAGCCTACTACGCTATTCGGCGACGTTGAGCACCTGTCCATTAAACTGGTACACAAAGCAAAGGTGTTTTATTTTTTAAAAATGTGATTTTATTAATTTTTAAAGAGATTTTAATAAAAATACGTCTACAAAATCATTACTGGGGACAGTTAGAACCAGATTGTTAAATAAAAATAACAAAAGCAGTTAACGGGAAGCAAATATCAACAAAATATCGTAACCCCATGTCAAAATGCTATATCTCAGTTATGGTGGGACACTATGTATATATTTGTGTATCATTGAATTTAGTCTTTTGATAAATTTGATAGGAGCATCAGGCGATTGGGATAATGCCAGCGGCTGGTTCTTACATCCCCAACAGCAATCAGGTGACGGAGCTGTAGCCAGTTGTTCAGGCTTATCTGCGGACGATCTGAGCGGCCAATTGGACTCTCCACCAGTGTCCGACAATAGTTATGTTGGCTTCAGTCTTGATGAAGAGTGCATGACTGCATTGCGAAATGAACTTGCAGCAAAACTGCCTCACGCACAAGGTCCCTCGCTTGATTCCGAACAAGAGGAATGGGGAATAGTTGACCCGATGGGCCAAACTGAACAGCATGATGAAATTATATTGAAGTACAATGTGTATGCCACTCACCTCTCGCCAATCGCAGAAGAAGAGTCCGGTGGGGAAGACCAGTTGGACGAAATAACACCTCAGTACAAACTACCAATTTGTCAGGATGACAGTTCTGATACGGATTGCGATTGGTCTGAACAGTTACAAGATACTGACACCAGAACGCAACGAGCTGAAGATGACGATGGACAGAGTAGTCCCGCAGAGGGAGCAGGTCACAGGTCTTCGAGACACAGGCACACTCCTAGCATGGATTCATGCTGCTCGAATGATACCCTGTTCAATTTAGAAGATTTGAACGGCACTGTATGCGAAACCGATCCAGTCAAATTAGGTATGGGTTCATAAAAGTATAATAATAATAATTTACTAAAACAAATCGTTCCGTTAAATTTAAGGATATATAGCACGTATATAGTCCAGTCGGCAGTCACAAAAAAGGGGGGTACCTTGCATCGAGTCCGAACTTAATGAAAATTTGGTATGTTGTATGTGGGTAGTAGTGAAGAATTCAAGTTTTCGACCTCGAGAACCCTGTGAAAATTTGGGGGGAGCCGAAAAACCGCAAAATTTTGGCACTTGGTTCTATTACTTTTTTTCTTTGCATCCTACGACAAAACGTTTTCTATAATTTTTTGTAGAGCGTTAAAGTCGTTTTTACTCCAAATATTCACCAAGATACACAACTTAAAAGAAAGGGCACATTTTCTAATCATGAAAAATACTCGAAATAGTGCAGGTTTTGGCTGTGCATCTCTAATTGGAAAACATTTGTAAATGCCTGATGGTAGGTACTTGTAATAGTCAACGTTTGGGCTATCTAACTGCGTCAAGAAATTTTTAAAAAATCAAAGAGGCCACCCTATAGAGACAATTTTAACAAAATATTGCCTTTTCACTAAAAATTGAAACACTTGACGCGAAGGACTCTAGTAATAAATGTGTTTAACTCCCATACAGACGTTATAGACTTATCTTTGGGCTATACAACTGAGTTAAAAATTTTGGAAAATTTGGTAGCGGTAAACCTAAAGAAATTTTTTTTTTCAATTATTCTGACAAAAAAACGGAAATACTTGACGCGAAGTTCTCTAGTGATTAGATGACAGTCATTATTTGATAAATTTGATTTTATATACAATGTGTAAGAAGCTTCGCTTCTGTTGAGTGTCTTGAAAATATGAATTGGTGCTAGGCCCAAATAACTTTAGCTGTTGGTGGTCTTTAAAACAATATTGTTTTTTCTGTTGAGTGTCCCACGACACCTCACGTTTTTTTTTTATTTATTTGCAGGTGTACAAGAACAGGAAATCATAAACAGAGAAAGCAAAATAAGAGATATTAAAGAGGAAGATAGAATATCTTTAACAAATTTAGAAGATCAGAATTCAAATGGAGATCGCAAATTCGATCAGGATACTACAACCAGTACGAGCTTTACAATGGAAATAGAAAATATTCCTTATCCTAGCATAAACGGATGTGAGAGCCTGGAATCTGATACAGAAATAATAGATATTAAACCTCCTGATTTTATTTCGGAAAACACTGGCAATGCAATTTTTACAAAACCGAATAGTGAAGATATTGATAAGTCTGATAGGACTGTTGTTGATTCCAAAATTAAAATTGAAAGGTCTAAATTAACTGAAAGTAATGCTGAGCCTAAGGAAGATGCTAGCATGTTGTCAAAAAATGAAAAATTAGATAGGAAATTAAATAATTCAATTGTTACTAATAATTTAGAAGATTTAGATGGGAAAATTGATAATTTACAAGAAAATTCTCCTCCCCATAGTCCTGAAGAAACATACACATTACAAGACATTTTAACTCACTTAAATGAGACATCGCCATCAGTTCAAGATAATGAGTTTTTTCCCGATAACAAGAACTGTGAAAATTCACAAGACTGTAACGAAAATAATAACTGTGAAGAAGAAATAGACACAGAAAATGTAACACAGGCAGACTTGTTAAATAAAAGCAAAGTTTTAATAGAAACTCCCAATGAAAAAAATGATTGTAGCCAAAATGCAGATATTTTTGATGTAAATTTCGAATTCACTAAAACTTTACCAGACCCAAATGGGACAATCAATTGTATTGAGAGTGCCCCAACTATTTCTAACAGAATTGTTTGTTCTTTATCTGAAAATACTCTTTGTTTGCCAAATAGCATCGGAATTGTGAAATCTCATTCTGATTCTGACATTAAATCAGGATGTTCAATGACTTTAAAAAACATATCTCAACAATTTGAACAAGTTGATAGTTGCAGTATGACAAAAAAATTTTTATTAAACGAACAGCAATTTAATTCCAACTATTCAGAGGAAAAACATTCTACACCGGTGAAAAATGATTTATCATTGAACTTAAAACCACACAGCAATAGTAGTACGGCACCATTGCCTTCACCGGAAGATATACCGTGGAGACAGTTACCGGCGTCACAATTGTTTTATGCACAAGTTGCAATGCAGGAACCTGTTGGTATAACAGGAACAGCAAATGGTTTGTATTCATCTAATACGTCTTGTAATAAAAATGAAGAAAGGAGAAGCGAGGGTGAAACAAAAGCAGAATGTGAAGCAAAAAAGGATTGTAAAGAGAAAGAAGAACGTGAAATAAAAACTGATGGTGCCTGTGAAGTCAAAAATAACAAGGGAAATTTAAATGTCGCTGACAAATCATGCATTTATGAGAATTTGGTTGTAGAAACAATAAACGACACAGTTAGTGAGAACTGCAAAATAAATACAAATAGCATCTACGAAAATGTAAATGAAACAAATAATGATTATTTAAAAAGTTCTGATGATAGCGATAACAGTGAAAAACGTGAAATAAGTTTTTATGAAAATATTATCGTTCAGCCAAGTGCTGAAAATGAATCTGGAAATCCAGGACGAGAAATTTTTTTCGATTCTGAAGAAACATTTTATGACGATTTTGAAAAATTACATGCTGATAAGTTAAAATTGTATGACAACATTGACAACTTAGAAGAGTTGCCAGTTTATGATACAGTTGCAGAGGAAAAGAAAATTGTATTATTTAATAGTTCAAAAATTGATTCAAGTCATATGTATGACAGTGTAGCAGAAGATTCAATATCTGATAAAGAGAGATCTGAATCGAGTAAATCGACTTTATATGATAAGTCGCCTTCGGATAAATCAAATTCATATGAAACTATTGATAAATCGAACACATATGAAAATATTGATAAGACATTAGAAAAGACACACACGTATGAAACTCTTGATAAGAAGTCATTGTTGGAAAATTCTAATTCATTTGAAGATTCTGATAAAACTATTGACGTGAAAGAAAATGAAGGAATATATGATTCAGTTAGTGAGGATTTGATGGATAAACCTGATTCTGATACAATTTATGATAACTTACAGAACTGCACAGACATCGCGGCAGATAATACCGATAACAGTGTAAGCGAGACGACAATCTGCAATGAGTCGACTGATGATACAAAAAACAATGCAGTCGATCAAACTGAACATACTTACAATGATGTCAATGAAACGATAATTGACGATTCAACTGTGAAAGATTCCGACAACAATGTCGATAATGCAGCATATGATGAAGTTAATGAACTGAAATATGTGAAATCTCAAATTGATTTAAATACAACGGATTCTGAAGATGAAGGCAGTTACTACAGAGATGATGAAGATACGTATGACAGGTAAATATTATTATGTTACCTTTTACCACAAGTAGACTAATATAATACAACCATTGCCAATTATTGTTATGACCTGTTATAACCATTGACATATAGAAATGGGCTGTTAGTGTACGCTGTACCACTGCGCATCCGAATGTTGATGATAGAGACGGAGATAAGTAGTGAGCATATGAGCAGTCAATAGATAATATCTCCTATTGACCGTTGTTCGCTGCTATATCGTATTCTTATTTCGTGCACGTTCATTTGTTTTCGTTTATCTGAAAGCTGAATTTTAAGTCTGAATACTTGCTGACCATGACGAAGACAGAACGTGCCCACCAAATTACTCTTTCTCTCTATGCGATTTTTTCGTAATTTCAACAATTTCATAATACAAGCGGGGTAAACAAGGCACCCTAATTTATTGGTAAGTTCGGTTTTGGATCGATCTGAGCGTAAAACCGAACTACCTATGTGTACTGATTTACACGCTACTCAAAATAGACCAGCAGTTTTCATTAAAATTCGACCAGAACTTTAAAAAAGTGTTTTAAATCTAAAAATTAGCTCGATCTAATTTCACGTTCTGAATAACATTCTAGAAGTTTTTAATATAGGAATAATATCTCGTGCGTAATGATACTATGACTTGTGGGGACATAGTGCCACTTGATTGTCAGAAATATACCTCATTACAACACTAGATATACAATCTACTATTCCACTACATTCTAGAGATATTTAAAATTGTAATGTTGCGGAGTGAACCAAATTTTTTTGCTTTAAAGGCCAGCCAGCCCTTAATTATGTAAAGTTAATGCCAACATAGTTGTCCGGAAACTGTAATCCGCTAATGAAAGTAAATTCGTATTGTGAAAAGGGGTTATAAACATTTATTATTATAAACTAATATTTAATTTATCGCTGGTTTAACATTATTTTTTGTAAACGAAGAACTTTAATTGATTTTTAGAGTGTACACAAGTGAGGGAGATCTTTACAGTGACTTGACAGACATTCGTTTTTCTGGGCCGGCCGATGCTCAGCTGATGTCAACTTCATTTAGCGATGCCACGCCACACTTAGATGATCAAGAATGGGATAGTGGTAGTGATTCGCGCTCCAGTTCCAGTGGAGAATTTGTTTGGAAGGTATGCAATTTAATTAACTGAGAGATTTGTCTTTATTTGAAAAATTAATTGTAGGAAATAATGCCATGATATGATTTTAAAATGTAGATTAAGATTTTGTATATTCTAATTTATAATATTTAAAATATTCTGTTTAGCATTATTTTTTGTATTTTTGTATACCAGTATTTCATCGGTTCTTATATATTATGAACTCAATTCATCAACCAGATGGTAGATTTTGTTTCATATCCTAGTTTAATTTTCGAGAAAATAGTAAAGGATAAATTGTGAAATTTAACTTACTGCAGTCTTATCACGGTGTGCAGCCGCAGGAGTAAAGATACGCGACGGTTAAAAACAGTTAGGCATGAGAGAGAAAGGGCTAGAAACGCTGACTTAACGAGCAACAACTTAATGATTTTCATTACATTTATAAAGTAGTTCACATTCATACTATTGAAAATTACCTTGTATGCAAATTATCATTGCATAAAAGGCTTATAGAGAAAAATATGTATAGATTATATCCATGAATCTGAACTTGGCGTGTTCTTTGGGTTATACAAAAAAATCCAGTACCTACCATTTAAACAAAAATTAAAAACATTGTTAAAACCGCCAATCTTGAAGATAAAATCTAAAATCTCTTATTAATACATATAACAACTTAACAATACTACATAATAGCATTCCCATCCACATAATATTACTCCATATTTCATCAGTGTAAATAGCCACAGCTGCTGCACACTGTATTTTTATATATAAAAAAAAAAAAAAAACATTGTATAATATTTTGCTTAATACTGTACATAATTTACTCGTTTGCATGAACTAGTATTTTCATAAGAGCTAAGTGATTTAAGGAACTAACACAGTGCGCTTAGTCTAATATTAATGTCAGCTTGTTTTGTGTTTGTGTTTTGCATTGTGGTGACGGTTCATGTGCTTCAGGATGGCGAACGCGAGGCTGCTGTTAGAGTACTGCAAGCACCTCCATCTGAGGAACCGGTAAGTTGATGTATTTTTGCACTGATGTTCGCTGTAATTACATGATCCAAACATTGAATCAGTGAGAACTTTTTGCATTTTATTCGCTAATGACCTCAGATGTTGAGCGTCCATAATCTACAATCTATCCAAGAATAGGTAGAACAAACTTGACCGAAATACATTGTACATTATGTTGTCAACCGTGGATGCGCTATGCGATACTGCGCATGCATTCGTCCTCCTTGTCTCGCTACTCTTTTTGCTCGCTCACATTTTAGTCATGGTAGTTAATCTGTCATTTCTTCGAAATACTAAACTTTACAATGTTGCCTATACGTTTTGATCAATGTTGACGTTATGATACACTTGCTTTTATTTAAGAGTTTTCCGATTAATACTTAAGAAATAAATGGGAAATATATTTTATTTCTTAAACCCGAAAAACCCCACGCTGATGGCGAAAAAAACTTTTAATTTACAAGCTGCGAAAAAGCATCTTTTGCGCGTTTTACGCAGTACTTAATCAATCCAAGTAGCTATAAAGAATAATAAAAGTTTCAAAATACTGGTGAGCAAGTATTTATTTATGCGTGGCATTAGCTTAATGCATAATTATGCGCCGATTTTTATTTAATGACGCAAAACGATCGATTACTTTGTCCAAATCGAGAGCTTTCGCAATTTTTCTCTCCATGAACATAATTGCTAAATTGCTGAACCGACCATCAAGCATTCTATTACGTAAATATGATTTTATAAAGCGCATACAGGAAAATGTTCTTTCACAACCGGCATTCGACATAGAAATAACGCACAAATTATAAGTTTGAAAAAAAGCATTTTTAATAAATCTCTAAAAATTCTAACATCATGGTAGATTTTGTTTTTATAAATTTGCAGTTTTTTAATTTCTCGCCTCACATCACCCACGCCACCCCCCCCCCCCTTCCCCCACCTCTCAAAGCAAACAATTGGTTATTGGAGGTTAAATGCTTGTGGTTTTACATTGTCTTTTTTACGGAACTCAAAGCGTCTTGGGTTATGTGGGGTTGAACTACATCAGTGTGGCCCAGCCCTGGCCCATGCAAAAAAATTCTGGCAACGTCCCTGACTATAAGGATTCCTAGTTTCTACGGAACTCTAAAAAACCGCGATTTAGCACTCTTGATTTCAGTTGCTTTTTATCTTTTTATTAAATAATATTATTATGTCAAATAATGACAAGCTATGATAAGCAATGATTGATACGAAAAATCATAAACTGCTAAAATATACCCTTTATTGACAAATACGGAACTTTCAAATTTGTTTTTCATTATAATATGTATTACATAAATTATTTGAATGATTTATGTTATATTGTAACGCTATTGTAAGGAAGTAGAACTAGAGATTAAATTAATAGTGAACTGGCATTAATTAGACGCAAAGTGAAGGCGGAGCTTCACAAATGGACACAATCAATGAGGAAGGCTCATGCAGCGGTACTGAAAGCAGCAGCGGAGATGACGACGAAGAGGGTGAAACGATGGAATTCATTCCTTCGGCCTGGGATTCACAAGCAACGCCTATGAAATCTGCTATGCGTTCACCGAGCAAATCTAAGGTATGCGCCACTCTTAGATTAGTTTATTGATCTGACTTTTAGTAGCCAGATAGTGTAGCTGCAGAACGCAGTTCCATATAGATCAAGCAATTTACGTTTTTTGAGTTCAATGAATACGTTATTATTGCAGTCCGAAAAGAAGATTCGTAATGTTTGGTTCAAGAAACAAAAATATCATTGTATATATGAATACCCTCGTGAACCGGAACCAGAAATGAGTCCAACATGGACACAGCCATGCTCGAGTAGCGGTTTGTGGGGAACGTCTACTGCTAACGACTTATCAAATTTTACAGGTAAATAACTGAAAACTAAGCACGGATAATTAATTAATAAGTAAATTATATTTTTATTTGTGTGTCGATTATAAAAACTAGATCATTTCTGTAGCCAAAAGGCACAACCGCCTATATTAAATATATGTTAATTCTAAATTTAAACAGCATTTCAAAACGACTTATTAGCACTCCAGTGACTATGCGAATCAGGAGGTATCACCACGTCGAGCTTTCTCGGATTAAAATGGGTTGTACAAAGACGTTTCATTAATAGAAAAATTATCATGTGATGAAATGCCAAGTAGTGTAGCGACCTAGCATAATAATTGTTCACTTTTGTATAAAAGCATGAGATTAATTGACATAGCAAACGAACATATGCTTAGGGTAAATTTAAGATGCCACTTTAAAATTTAGTACCCAGAAGTCCTCAAAATCTAATATGGTGGCTAAAATTTCAATTTTATCTAATTATCAAGAAGACAAGTCCAGGAGATTGTTAAGTCAATGAAGGTTTTTACTTCCAAACCCACCATCCGATTTTGATGAATTTTTTTTTAATGTTAGTAATATTACATTATTTTAAATCGGAAACATTCCAGCCCGCGGACAGAAAATTTTCATTTTACAATTACAAATTTTCCTCCGAATTTTCTTACACGCTGGTCGCGCATATAATTGCCGTTTTACAAGTGATTATTTAATCTCGACTAAATTTTGTATGCTTATTTGAGACCTATTGACCTAACGATTTTGAAATTTTTAGCCTTCCAAGTTCAATATTTTCAATTCTAGAGCAGTTTTCTTCCAGATTTTCCACGCGTCAGCGACACGCCTGTCGTAAAAATATTTATTGAATATTAATGAAATTTTGCATAATTGTTTGGAATGCATGTATTTCACAGTAAAAAAACTTTGACCACTTTATTTCGAATATTTTCCATTTTTCACCAAATTATTCTCCGAATTTTCTTATACGCGTTGCGTATAAGATAATAAATGTTAGCCGTTTTTCAAATAATTATTCAATCCTGATTAAATTTTGTGTTATTATTTGAGACGTATTTACCTAACGATTCTGAAAGTTTCAACCTTCTATGTTCATTATTTTCATTTTTAGAGCACTTTTTCATAGTTCAGTCAATGAAGGGGAAAAAACATTCAAACTTCTAAATCCACCAAAACAGATCTAATTTTGATGATTTTTTAAAATGTTTGTTATAACCAATTATTCAAAATAAGGATTGGATATAACAAATATTTTTTAAAAAATCATCAAAATCGGATCTGTTTTGGTGGGCTTAGAAGTTTTAATGATTTTTCTTGTTCATTGACTGAACTAAGAGGAAACTTGCTATTCCAAGCTATGTAACGTGATGGACCGCTATATGACATAGGGTCGGGTGTTTTCGCCGTATTTCATGTGAATCGAAGTAAAGATATTCACCGCGATTGCTTAGGTTTTTATTTTCTATTTTGGAGACAGAGATAACTAGACAACAAAATACATGCACAGTGTCACATATATGTAATACTTTGCTATATTGTAGTCTCCTATGCTTCCCCAAATGCGGACTGTCCGCCACCAGTACGGTGCAGACTATATTGTTATCTCATTTCGCGTGGTCGATGTACAGCTGTTGTGCGCTTGCCCCAAAACTAGCTAAAGTGGAAGACTTAAAGAATATGTAAAGAATCGGAAACAGTCACGTATATAGTGGATTTGTGTGCGTTGTGTAACGTACGCAGTTATACCCATTCATCTTTCCAAATTTCATTCTTATATACGTGAGTTTTTTCGAGCTAATTCGACTGCATTAAAATCTTAGTTGTATAGAAGAAAAAAATTGAACGGCTTACTGCCGAGTGCTGTTTCAGTAGCATATCTGCCAACTGGCCAAATAATATACCTATCGTGAAAGTGCAAGATATGAGTTTGAATCCCAGCAGTGAAATATAATTTTTTCTTATAGGAACAACACATTTTTTAAAAATTAATATGCTCACAAATAAAAGAAATTAAATGTTATAATTAGTATTATTGTGTGCATTTTGATAGTCCACTGACACAATAATAATTATTTTAGACTGGGAGTTGGACACAGAGACAGTATTAGATGATCAGAGCAGCATCAGTGGTGATGGAGAACTAGATGATACAACTGGGGTGCCCTGTAGTCGATATCCAAGGAGGGACTACTACCAAAGACCTGGGGATCTTTACAGATTGGCTGATGCATCGGATTTTGAGTTTACTGCCAGTGAGTGTCTAGGGTTAAAAAAACTTTTTCATATTTATGCAGTACATAAAACAATGATATGTTTATCATAATACAATGTTTTAACCGGCAACCTGACATCAATAGTACAATAGATTCAAGTACCGGTAATCTGTCCAAAAATGATAAATCAATAAGTTCATATTCCCGTGTGGCAAAGCTGGGCAAACTACTTAAAAAAAGTAGTTAACTACTAACTACAATTACTCTTATAAAAATGTACTCAAACTACTTTGGCGAGAAAGTAGTTTAACTACTAACTACTTTGTACTAAACTACTAAAAAATCAAGTACTTTTAAAATTACTTTACAATCTGAATAGGAAAAACTGTAAAACGGTAAAATTTAAAAATATATTTTTATTATCAGTTTGATTTGAAAATAAAACATTTATTTCTGATTAATAATTACTTGATACTTACAAATTACAATTATAACATAAATATTATCAACAGAAGTAAAATCGCCGCTCAATGCCCTCGGGCGAACCCGACCTCTCCACCTTCAAAGGCATTAGTTTTCACAAAAACTAATTGTTCAAACAATTCGTCGGATAATGCATTTCGTCTGGGGAGTTAAAATAAGTCACAAACAGAAAAAATCTTTCTACCGCAGCTGAGGATGGCATGCAGGTGTTATCTTATATATAAAATTCTCGTGTCACAATGTTAGTTACCATACTCCTCCGAAACGGCTTGACCGATTTTTATGAAATTTTATATGCATATTCAGTAGGTCTGAGAATCGACTACTATCTATTTTTCATACCCCTAAGTGATAAGGGTTGTCCACCCCTAACATTTTTTTTTTATTTTTTAATAAAATTCAAACGAACGAGCGAAGCGAGTGAGTAATGTAATTATAATATTCAAGCGAACGAGCGAAGCGAGTGAGTAGTGTATTTATAATATTCATGCGAACGAGCGAAGCGAGTGAGTAGTGTATTGCACCTGAGAAATTTCTAGCATCCGGGCGAAGCCGGACCGGGTCCGCTAGTAATTAATAAAAATATCTTTTATCATTTTGTAGTTATTTAACATTTCAATATTAGTTCGTTTGTCTTCTAAATTGTAACAGTTCTAGTTCTAATTTATTCGCAATGACAAAATAATGCATATTCATAACGCATATTTACGTCAGCCGTCAGGTTATAGGAAAAAGTAGTTGAATTTATTTCCATATAAGTCGTTAAACTACAAGTAGTTACCTACTAAAAAAAATTGAAACTGCTAACTGCAGTACCTAGTTCAACTACAAGTATTTTTTATTGAAAAGTAGTTAAACTAGTATTTTGTAGTTAACTACTGCCCAGCTCTGCCGTGCGGTCAATGATTAATTCTTCTCTTGTCATAAATGTATCTGATTTCAATGAATGAACGGTGGCCTGAGTGGATTAACGATTTTTGCCACCAGACGTTGGAAAGTTTACCGCCCTTTTCGCACGTTTAAAAATGTAAAATATCCTAGTATTATAATATGCAATCTTAAAATGCGTAAGCAATTGAATGAAAAAAACTCCAGACTAACTGTATAAACGCCGTCCGGCAAACAGTGATTCTATAGTCAGCGATCTGAAATTCAAGTTTCTAAGTGAGCAAAGCTATACAGTTCGGCCAGCGCCGTCCGGCAAACAGGGATTATGCTATTTCCACTACACACTGATGATGAGTTCCATATCCCCTAGAGGACGTTGGAGACCACTTCTTTCCATTTAACCCTGTCCTGGACAGTACGGATGAGTCTATTGAAGTTTAATCCCGTCCATTCTGTGATGTTATCTAACCACGATATTCTTTTTCTACCTCTGGGTCTCTTCTGTTCTAATTTGCCCATTAGTATCACTTGCTGGAGGTTATATTTTTGTGACCGCATTATATGACCAAAATATGAACACTGTCTCTTTTTGACAACATTTACTAAACTTTTCTGTTCTTGCATTATTTTCATCACTTTATCATTAGTCACATAATCCGTCCATTTAATATTTAACATTCTCCGATAACACCACATTTCAAACGCGTTTAACTTTTTAATCACCTCATCTTTTAATGTCCAAGTTTCACAGGCATATAGTAATATGGACCACACATACGATTTTAAAAATCGCACTCTTAGTTTTTTATTTATTTTATTGTTGCACAGTAGCTTTTTAAGATCGTAAAACGCTGTTTTTGCTTGGCCTATTTTTGATTTGATTTCTAATGTTATGTTATTGTCACTGTTGAAATTTACACCAAGATATTTATACGTGTTCACTTGTTTAATTGAAGTTGTGCGCTTATATTTTATATTCATTTTATTAATTATTTTTTTTCTTGTACATATCATCACTACTGTTTTGTTCGTATTTATTTTCAACCCCGCATCTTCACTATATTTTACAACACTGTTTAACAGTTTTTGCAGACCCTCCTCTGTTTCAGCGATTAAAACTGTATCATCTGCGTATCTTAAATTATTGATGATTTGTCCATTTACTTTTATACCTTCGGTTGAATTCTCCAGTGCTTCGTTCATAATTTGTTCACTATACAAATTATACAGTAGTGGTGATAATACACAGCCTTGTCTAATTCCTTTTTTTACTGATACCCACCTAGTTTTTCCAGATTTTGTTTTCACAGCTGCTTCTTGATTTTCATATATATTTTTGATTATATTTATCAACTTCCTATCTATTCCTACATTATACATGTTCTCAATTAGTATGTCATGTTTCAAGTTATCAAAAGCTTTCTGGTAGTCAATGAAGCACACATATATATCTTGATTACTTTCTCTTGATCTTTCAAGTATTGTCTTAAAACAAAAAATAGCCTCTCTTGTACCTATACCGGCCTTGAAACCCATTTGTAAATCGCTTATATTCTGCAACACTTTTTTTTGTATTCTATTCAAAATTATTTTCAATGATTAATTCTTCTCTTGTCATAAATGTATCAGATTTCAATGAATGAACGGTGGCCTGAGTGGATTAACGATTTTTGCCACCAGACGTTGGAAAGTTTACCGCCCTTTTCGCACGTTTAAAAATGTAAAATATCCTAGTATTATAATATGCAATCTTAAAATGCGTAAGCAATTGAATGAAAAAAACACCAGACTAACTGTATAAACGCCGTCCGGCAAACAGTGATTCTATAGTCAGCGATCTGAAATTCAAGTTTCTAAGTGAGCAAAGCTATACAGTTCGGCCAGCGCCGTCCGGCAAACAGGGATTATGCTATTTCCACTACACACTACAGAAGTGAAACTTACGCAAAATCTACATCTAAATGTTATAAATTGACATGCACACTTCAAAGAAATTAAATAAATTACTCTGTTTTATATTAATGGGATCCACAACAATTTCGCTTACCTCTAAGGGATCCGTAGGCGAAAAAGTTAAGAAAACGCTGATATAACATATTATAATTTAAACAAATAAGTATTCATCCTAACAGACAGCTCTAATATTAGCTGAACCAATAGAAATACAATTGAACTTCCGTTAGTCTAACTTATTCCATAACTCGATTTATTCTCAGTCTAATCTTTCCGAAATTCAAATATTTCTATACCTCGAACCAATATTCTCGGCATAAGTCGAGTTTTCAGAAATTTCACAAAGTTGAGCGGCTGAACCATCGCTAGACAAAAATCCTTTGCTTGTGTTAGAATATAATTTTATTTTTTGTTGCCAGCAAGCGTAAAAAACGTCATAACAGATTAAAACTTACAATAAAATTTCATTTGATCGATAGCATAAAAAATCTAATGAAGACGTGTTTACAGCCCGACAATGTTAGCGCAAAATGGACAATACAGTAGTAAAATATGTCAATCTGTGAAGGGTCAACTGTGTTACGACTGAGTTACTGTTATCCTTTCGAATTAATCGTTTTTGTTACAATTTAAAAACGTTTGAAAACAGTGTTAAAAATGAAGAAACGAAAATTTAAAGTGTTAAGAAACCGAGATTAAAAATTTCGCTGCACTTGGCAATAGAGTTTTGCCCCCCCCCCCCACATTTGGCTTATAAGCGACCGTTTAACAAACAATATACATAATAATACATAATAATATATAAATAGCAATTAGGGCGAAGATGTCGCAGGCACTGTAACTTTCAGTGGCGTAAATAGCATCCCCGCGGTGCGAGGGGGGGCGCAGGTTTTTAAAGGCCGCAAAACTCAGGGACGCAAAAAGCGGTAGACATATTCCAAGTATTAGGTAATAAATTATTATGTGTGTATAAACAATATTGATTTGCCCTTTTATTGGGGGCATTATTTCTTAGTTACGCCACTGGTAGCTTTATAAATCATTGAATATATTATAACATCTATGTTAAAACTTAAAAATGTTCTGGAAGTAAATTTGAAAATAAAAAAAATTTTCTTACAGGTACCACGTCTGTAACTGATGATGATTTCTATATCAGTAGCACAGCAAGGCCGTTTCAAACATACGGTCTTACGTCACAATTCTTTCCTGGTCAGCGACACGGCATTGCGTCAGCACAGTCCTCAGCAAACCGTGCTGCGAGTATTTTAGATTTTGCGAATGATTTGAAAAAGCTGCATTCTGTCAATCTAATGACAACAGCCGACAAGACTTTACAGTCTCAGGATAGCGTCGTTGGTCACGCAACACCGGACAGTGGCGTTGAGGATATAACTCCGGGAAGTGTTTGTGATAATTCTGAATTTACCGATAATCAATTTAGTGACGTCACAGATGGAAAAGATTCCAACGCCGAATGTATAGAAAGTCTAAAGACACTTGCTGAAAATGCTCTAAAAAAAACGAAAAAGAGACCCGCCAATTTGGAAAAACTTGAGTCACCTTCAAAGACGCAAGATGTTATGGGTGGACTGAGACATACTAGAGATCGACTCAAATTAGATTTGCCTCCGAGTCCAAGCGCTTTTACAGCGTCAAAAATATTTAACATTGAGAACACAGTCCCTAGTGCGAGTGGAGTAGTAATGACAAGCACTGCTACAACGGTACCGTCGAGTACAAGAGACAAGAAGCCAACATTCACGACTTTCGGTAAAACGCGTTTCTCTATCAAGCACGTCGATACACCTACTGATGAAACTGTCGAGGAATTCACAGTGCCGTCCCTTAGTACTAAAGCTATTGCAGTAATAACTACAGAAACAAACGTTGTCGCAAACGTAAGCTCGCCGGACGTTTCGCAAAAATCGGAATCGAGCGAACAGGAAAACGGTTTGGAAAGTGCATCGGCCAATAATGCAAGCAGGCGAAAATCGATAGAAGTCGTTAGAGGGGAAGCGTCTCTGTTAGATAGCGCCGATGAAGACAGTGGCATTGAATCGAGCACCAACGCAACATTAGAGAGGCGCACAACAATGAAAAGCTAGTATTGTGCATTTATTTTAACCAAAAATGGAAGTGGCAATCTGTCGATACACAAATAGAATGTGTACTGCACAGTTGCAGACGTTCTGCAGTCGTGTTATTATAATCAGTGTTGTCCTTACAAGTGTTTTTAATATAATGTAGATTGATGCAGTAGCATTTGAACAAACAATCCACACAGCTGTTGTTCCATGTCAGTGCAGCTAAGAAAATCTTTGTGGTTTGCCAATTGCAATGAGAACTGATAACTGACTGCTATTTGATCGATTGAAGGTAGCATGGTTTTTGTCACGTTAAACAGAAAATTATAGTTAACCAAAAGTATATTGGCTATATTTGACAAGTTTTGAAATATTAATACAGTGCAGATATTTAATATTAGTTGGAACTGTTAAAAAAATTTAAACGCAACCTCAAAAAGTTTGAATTAAATATAAATCAAAAAACAAAAAATAATTGGAAGATTTTAAAAAGGATGGTAGTAATCAGTTTAAAATTCAAAAAAATGTGTAATGTAAAAGAAGAATAATTTAGTGCACTGGTGGTGCGCAAAGATCGTTTGAATTTTAATACAAATATTTTAATCAAAATAAAATGTCCAATAGTAGAATATGATATTCATAAAAAAGTGATTGTAAGGATGTGATAGTGAATATTATGAAGTTCCCATCCATATAATCAGATTCAGAATAAAATAGTGTATTATAATATAATATTGTTATGATATTATTTTTAGCAATATTAACAAAGTGTAGTTCAGACAATAATTGGAAAATTTTTAAATCGATGTTTGAATGAAATGATGGACTTGGTTTCTAGTCAAATAAAAAGAGAAACGTTAAGAATGCAATGATTTGAAATGTTATAAACCTACTTTTTATTGTGTGTTTTGGTTAACACTCAAATAATCGCAGTGTACGTTAGATAATTTTGAAAGCGTTTCTGACATGGTTACCCGATCCTTAGGTTATGGGCACGTCGGCACGTCGTTTGGTTCTTTTAAAAAACCAATTGAAATTAAAAAAAAATAACGGTTTTGTTTTCAAACCGTTGTTCCATACATACAACATGTTATGAAAGTTTTAATACTACATTGTGAGATCAGAGGTGGGATAATATAGAAATACAACCGTGCATTTTGTGTTACAATAGGCACAACCATTTTGTATTGTTTTTAAGCAGAATTTAGTTACGCATAACGAATTTCAGGGGACCGCAAAATTTCATATATGAAAACCGCAATATATTTTAGCAATAAAATAAAAGTTTGAATACATTGTGATTTTAAAAAAAACATCAGAAATCAATAAAATTTTGGAGGTTTAGTTGAACTTCTTTTAGTGTAAAAAATTAAAAATCTCATTAAAAATCATGGAGATACGTCTCTCGCTATCACCATCATTATAAATTATAATAAAATAGCAACAGCTGAGAACGATCCACTCTGAAAAAATCACTCTTTATAAATAAAAATTATATGATTTTCAGTGTTTATATAGAGTATAGACTATCGAAAATAAATTAAAATGTTTTTGTTTTCTTTTAGTGTCTACAACACTATTAGGTAGGTATTTTCATATTACACAACTTCTTTATTTGTGAACTTGAATAACCTTATGTCATAGGTCGTTGAATTCGTTTCAATAACGACTACCAGATTCCTTAAAAAATCCACTTGGTCTGATTAAAAAAAATGTTGGTGGCCTTGACTAGACCTCAGCATATCAACCGAGAAGAAAATTCATTTTACCATCATATGTCCCCCTTGATACCAAACAGTTTTTATTCAAAACTTTTTTTCCTACAATCAATACTTTCTGAGATATTCTTGTATAGTAGATACATTTAGAGAAAACTTAACCGCCTCATGCGCAGAAACCAGATTTAGTTTGGATTAATCTATTCTATTTTTGAAGGGGTGCGGTGTACATGTCAGTGGCGTCAGTCACAGTACACTGTTTTTATTTACTTGTCAAGTTGTTATTCAGAATTCACTCTTTAGGTTATATTACCTACATGCTGTTAAAAATCGAGTATCGAATTGTGTTTCAAGTGCATTATCAGTGATGCATGTTTATTAACATTTTATTTCCTTTGTCTTATTAATTGTCTTAATAATCTGTTTTACGTACGCCACTGACTACTTCTGACACCAGTTTTTGTGCGCAGGTTTCCGTTAGGATTTGGTTTTCTTTAAATGTATGTACTCTAACGCTAGTGCCTCACCTTATAGCAGAGGTTCCCTAACTGTGCGTCGCGACGCCCTAGGGTAGTCGCAATTTCAAAACTTCAGTCCCGATTTGAGAAGTTATGCTCAGAAAAGCAATCTCATCCTGCTCATTAATTGTATTGTTTGTAGTTTTTTATGTTTTCTAATTATTAGAATTAGAATCTAATAAATAATAATTAAGATTCTATTTTCTTTGGAGTTTTCTTTGAATAATAAAGTAATTTTATTGTCTGCTAGAGCTACACACATGACACAGGTATGTTCTTTTTGAAGGCCGTCGCAAAAAATTGCAACCTGTAAAGGTAGTCGCAGTAAAGAAAAGATTGGGAACCTCTGTCTTAAATCATGTATATTTCAAATGCACGTTAATATTAAGGTGCCTTTCCACCAACCGCGCAAAACGTTTGCGAATGTTTGTGAACTCGATGTATTTGCAGTTAAAACGGCGATGACGCGCAATCAACAAATGCTGGCGAATGTTCGCAAACGTTTGTCTCCGTTCCGTTCCGACCGAAGTCGGTACATCAAAGGGAATTCGTTGTTCGTGCTGTTTTGTGCTTGTTTGGTGGAGACGGCGCGCGCGTTAAACGAATATTCTAAACACGTCTGTTATTGTTTTGTGAATTAAATAATAATTACGGTCTGAGACTATGAGCTTACAGCTAATCGTTCTCTTTTTTTATTATAATCGTAAAAATGTTCACAAGCAATTGCAAATGTTTGCTACAAATACTTTTTTGGTGGATAGGCACCTTTATATTCCTATTTTTTATTTATTTTTTATGACATATTTTTAAAATATTTTTAGAACTATTTTACCCACCTCTGTCAATGTAAGTGCTATTATAGAAATGTAATACGGTTATTATTATTCATATTAATAAATTAACAATTACAAAATAAAATTTTTTAGTTTAAAACTTAAGAAATTAATTTGTGATATAGATATTTTAGGTGAAGTTGTGTTTATGTAAAAAATATTAATATTTTTATTTATTATATTCCTAAAAATAGCCCCAAAAATGTGTCAACTACGGTTTCACTTATGAAAGTTTTTTGATTTTCATACGTACATAATCTAAAACCAGGCACTATAAAATGAAGTTAATACAAATAAGTGATGTTTTTATACAAACGTTGTTGTGTTGTTGCAGTTCTTCAGTTACAGTCCAAATAATAATAATAAAACTTAAAAAGTCTGTATAAAATATGGCAAGTTACCGTTATACAGGGTGTTAATGAATACGTGTTACAAACTTAAAGTGCATGTAGGAAATTCAAAAATTGACGGAAAATTTCCTGCAGACAGGGTAGTTGGACCTTTAGTTTTCGAAATACATGGTGTTAAAAGTTCTTCGAAGGTGCAGTGCTTGTGTGGATGCTGGTGGTCGTCATTTTCAGCATTTACTATAGGCTTTCAAAAAGGATTGTGATCATTATTTGTTGTGTAATACGCATAAAACCATAGTAAAACATTCATTTCTGAAAATACAAAAGTATTATTAAGACAATTTGAACTTGGGTTCTTACTGTGAATTATCTTGAAAACCGTGTGTCCTACGACGAAAACGTAAGATGACTTTTTTTCTAAATAAAACGAGGTATCTACAAAAAATGTCCCATTTTCATTAAAGTCAATGGCGTAGAAATTATTAAATAAGAAAGGGGTAACAACATACCCAGATCCGCCGCTGGATTAAATAATTTTTTATTGGGAGTATCAAATAATGTACTTCAATTAGTACAACTGTCAAAAATTTCGAGTTGTTCTGATCAGCCAATTTTTAGATATTCAAAAAATATTAAATTTTTCAAAGAACTTTAACACCCTGTATCTCGAAAACTAAAGCTCCAACGACCCATGTCTACAGGAAATTTTCCGTCTTTTTTTGCATTTCCTACATGCCCTTTAAGTTTGTAACACGTATTCATTAACACCCTGTATACCTATAGGTATATATTTTGTTTAAATTATTTTTTCAACATAACATGAGACACAATTTTGGAAGCAAAAATTAAAATTTCGTATGTTTGTTACTATATGGGGTATATAGATTATAGGCCAGTGCTTCCGTAACTTTTTCCTTCATTGCCCCCAAATTGCTTGGTAGAGAGTCAAATGGTAAAGTCGAACGCAGAGTAGTATTGAGTGTTTTCGTGAATTATTGTGTTTTGATAATTTTGAGAGGCGAAAATATAACGAGGGACAGTGAAATAAATTTGAGTGTTGAAAGAGATATTGTAGTGTTTATTATTATTCAAACTTATATTCATTATTATTATCAGTTATTAATCTCTAAATATATAATATGTATTACTGTTGCTATTTTTTTTAATTAAATAAATTCATATTGTCTTTATATAACATAATGAACGTAAAACACTAATTGCACAGAAAAAAATAAATGAAAAGAAGTTAAACTTGTACAAGTAATCGCGGTTCAATAGCCAGGTAACTAGGAAAAATGCAGCCGGGTACAAAGGACAAAGGTGGCGAGGCACCCAGGGCAAATATAGCCAGGGTAAGCTGCAGCCATGCCTTCCCAGCGTCCCACTCTAGCTCAACCGTGCAGACGAGTGGTGTTGCAGCGTTTTGACAATTCGTTTTGTCATGTCTTTTCGTTAGCCATTAAGCAGCCTAAATCCAATTTACTCTACCATGCGTAAAGAAGTTTCACTAGGAGGTGAGCAATATGTTTGATGCAATCTCTTTAAAAAACATCTCTATACATTTTATCCTCCACAAGAAATTTAATGAATATTTCATCTCATCCAGATACCAGCTAATGAGTATAATTAATTGCTCCAGTGCTCCATCTTATTTACTATTTCCGTAAAATTGTGAGCAATTGAATACAGAGCACACGTCACATTAGCGTATCGGTGCAAAATGTACATTGAATAATCACTTTCTTCGGTGCACTTCTTTTGCAATTTTATGGTAAATTTTAATGTGCATTCCGAGAAGTGTTGTTACCTAAAGGAACCCACTTTTACCTGATTTTGGGTAATTTACCCAGGTGTAGGAACTAGGAAGCACTGGTGTTAGGCCTGTCTGCTCTTTTGACTTATGGTCATGACCATGTACAGAATGTTCGAAAATTCCTATCCTGAAAAAGAAAATATTTCACAACACAAAATGGTCCCATAAAAATTTCAAAAATTGCTTTCCTGAAACGTTATAGAACTTTTTCAAAAGTCACTGAGTTTAGTTTTAATTGTAATGACAGTGGCCTATTATGTCATATAATAGGCCGCTATATTATGTTATATAATAAGAGAATATAACAATATAGAGTACCTACTCATGCCCCCCTTTTTACGTCCATAGGATAGCTTAGCGTTACTCGATTCAGAGTGAGCGAATGGCCTGCTGCGCGCGCATGGTGACAACTGTTTGCTGTCATAAGAAGCGCTTAATTAAATTATACAGTAAAACTCCGCTAATCCGAACCTCCACTAATCCGGATATTCTTGTAATCTGGACAAAATTAAAAAATGTAAATTTTATGTAGGTACCTTGTAATCCGGACTGACCACGGATCCCCTAATCTGGATCGCGTGTCATGTGTTTTCGTTACTTCTCATTCGCCATAACTGAATAGCATGGGAACCCTCAATTAAATGCGGAACAAAAAAAAAAGGAAATCTCCGAATCAGTTTGAATCAACATGACACCAAAAAGGTCGCACAAAACGTTAATTATCTCACCGAAAAACAAAATTATTTGCAAAGTTAAGCATGAAGAGGCTCCAGTGGCAGCGTTAGAGGGTGGGCCATGGCCCACCTTAAACTGTCTTGGCCCACCCTGGAATAATTCCCAATTTCGTCTAAATCTATAGACGAAACGTTGTACATTTAATAAATCAAATATTTTGTCCACTATCCTGCGATTTTTCTTAATTTTATTATAATCACGATGGACACGATTTCTAATATACGTTTTTAACCCTCGAAATTTCAACAATTTTTCTTGTAAATTCAATAGCAAGTAATCTGGGTTAAAATTTTGACGAGCCCTGAAATTTTGGGAACAAATGTTATTGACCCACATTCAGAACACCATGCCCAAGCCTGGCCCACCCTAACAAAAAATCCTAGCGCCGCCACTGAGAGGCTCTTAAGAGTTTCAGTACCTACATTCATTAGGCGGAGGAAAGAGTCGAATTAAACAGTATGACCATTCTCGGAATGCTACTACAGCGCACAATGGAGACTAAACAAGGGTGCCATTTGCCTAACAAAAATTTCGGAATTTTTTTCAATTTTTGAATTTATTTTCGATTTTTTTATTACATATTTGTAAATTATGTTTAGTGTTGTTTAGTTTTCTTTGAAAATATGTATAATATTTGTTATAATAAATGTTTCACCATTTATTTCGCCTTTGCTTAATTACTTTAATATTGCTCCAGTAATCCGGATTTTTCACTAATCCGGATTGAGCCAATTTTAATTGATCCGGATTAGCGGGACTTTACTGTATCTCTAAACGGGTCGTCAGAGGTGCTAGGCAGTAAGCATGGATCAGTTTGGAAGCGATGAATCAATAATAAACAACCTAAGGAAGGATATACATATTTCTAGGTTTTTGGATATTCAGCCATTTTATTTAGAAATATTTTTATTTTCTAAATAAAATGGCTGAATATCCAAAAACCTAGATTTGTACATCAACAGTCGTATTAACCTCAACCAACGATATAGGTGCATATTATTGTTTCAATTAGAATACAGTAAGATAGATTTTACTCATAAAAACATTATTGCAAACGTATGTATGAAGTCAAAACAAAATAACATATTAAAAAGTAATAACCAGCCGTGTGTATTAAACAAGAGTAGACAGTAAAATTCTACTTTCGTCTCTGCTTCGACGCCTGCGCGTAGCGTGTGAACTAACGTATCTTGCCTCTGGCAGAGGTGTGCGCTCTAGTCATGTAGATGATCTGACTCAATAGAATGAACTAGTTCATTTATATAGTTTGCATTTTACTAATTCATTAGTCACTAGGATACCAAATGATCCGAACTAGAATAGAATTTTCGGTATCGTAGTTCACAATTCACGTTAGATAATTCATTATGTTTAATTATTTCATAATTTCCCTGTTCCCATCTCTTTGCTCGTGTCTCTGTAATGTTGAGGGTAGGTCGTCACGCGCTCGGCGCTACGCGCAGGCGTCAAGGCCGAAACGAAAGTAGAATTTTACTGTCTAGACTCATGTGTTTAACAATAGCAAAGTAAGCCGTAAGGTGTAATAAGAAAAATACTCATTTTTTCCATTTATAAGGTCATAAACATAATAACTAAATAAATTAAATATCTCATATGGAATTTAATCTGTTATTGCAGGAGACGCTAAAAACTTTAATGAATAGTATTTTATGTTTTAACTAATAATGAACAAATTGAATATTAAAAAATCTTTACTCTGGGGTACTAAAAAAAAATAATTGCTGTCTTAGTGGGATCTGTTAAATGATCATAATATGACATCTGGTGGTAGAAAATTGTACTCGGATCAGGGAAAAACTTACATGCTAACAGTGCAAATTTATTGTGAAATTGTTTATTACAAAAATAAAACAAGTAAAATAAAAGTTTATCGAAAATGGAATTCGCGACGTTTTCTAATATCGTGGCATTAAACATTATGCCTTGTAAAACTTACCTTACAGCGAATTATTTTCTAAGGAAATGTGGAAAAACTGTATTTATGAATTAAAAAAATATTTTATATTAATAATAAGATGTTCTCATTCTCATACTGTACTACAATGGTTAAATCACTGATGATTGACAAATTTAGCACTTATAATAATATGTATACAAATATTTTGAGATTAGTAACTTACTTATTATAATATTATAAATTTATTGCAATTATGTTTATATTGTTCACCTAACCCAGCTTTAAAGGAGCATTGAACGGATGATTAATTTTGTGGGGATTTTCATTTAATTTTGCAATATGCCGTAAAAATTACTACTTTTGACAGCTCATTTTTCATGCATTTTTCTCGTTATATTTCCTACATTTGATAATATATCCGGCTGAGAATCCGTTCTCCTTCAACGAAATTCCTTTGTTTAGGATTCGTACCGACCCAATCACAAATTGCACTTATATTTATCATTTCTTATCACTTTGAAAATCATAAAATTACACGTAAAAGTATCCCCCTATATGAAATTTTCCCCTATCTCGTCGAAAAATTTTCAAAAAAGTGTTTTTTTAAAATAACTTAGATTTTTTGACCGATCGATTTTTAAAATCTAACCACTTTTTGCGTTCGATAAACAACGACGAATGCTACAAACCCGATTCTAGTCGGTTGATTCGTTCGAGAGGTATCGTTGTCGAAACATTTTCAAAAAATGTTTTTTTTTAATAACTTTTAAAATACTTCACCGATCAATTCCAAAATCTAATCGCTTTTTCGCTCGAAATACTGCGTTAAACTCTATAAACCCGATCTCAATCGGTTGATTCGTTCGAGAAATATTGTCAAAAAATTTTCAAATAAGTAAGTATTTTTTCAAAATAATTTTAGATTTTTGAAAGGAATTAATTAATTTGAATGGTTATTGCGGTGATCGAAAGGGTTTATTAAGACTTAAATCTAAGTAGATTTTGAAACTGATCAGTCAAATAATTTCAAAGGTAGGTATTTGAAAAAAAATTAAAAAGTATTTTTTTTTAAGTTTTTGTCACATAACTACACGACCGATTGGTTTCAAAATTTATTCAGATCGAGTCTTGAATATCTCTTTCAATTGCCGAAAGGTTTACCAAAATAAGTCGATTAGTTAGATATTGCACAGCCAAATTTCGTTTTTATCTAGCTCAAAGACAGCGGGAAGTTTCAGAGATGGCCTGCAGGGTCAACAGACAACAGTTTTTCAATTTTTTTTTTACAGGGAACCCTGTTTTACTACTTCGGTACGGGCGGTACTTTATGGCGGCGAGCGGCATAAAATGGGTAATACCACGTACGCTCTTCCTATTCAGTCGTCATTTAGGCGAGCGTGGTGCCACGTGTGTATATCGCGAGAAGAAGCTTGCGCAATCACGATAATAATAAAAAAATCCATATCATGCAATTACGTCATTAGTGATGACTTATCGTAATTGCCGTTTTTTTCTCTGCAAATTGTGCGAACAACTGAACATTAATTCGTTAACAACTTGATGTCTAATAGTGCTACAGCAATGAAAGTGGCATTTATAAAATGGTGTATTGAATTGTACTAATAAACTCTAAATCTGAGAAAGATTATAGGAACTGTGGAAAGTGAAAGTTAAAAATACAATGATGACGCCATGAAAAAGCAAAGATAAGAGAGATGCAGCAAAAATTGTATAAATTAAGGCTAAAAATGTAGACCGACTCAGGAGGTATCTAATGAAAAAAAAATGTATGGGCCTCATTCACATAATAAGTGAGAGCTAGTGACAATTTTTTGGTGTTATTTAGTCAATGCCTTATTTTTGTGAAGACTTTTAGGGAGACATATTAAAGTGCCCTGAGTAAGGGATTTTGCTAGATAGCGGTATGGGAGGGATGCAGACCGCCCCCAACATGTAACGAAAAAAATGGTCACACACAATTATTATTGCTTCAAGACTGAAATTGTTTGTATAGCTTGTCGGTGACCCAATAATGCCATTATAATATTTGCAGATCGATTGGTCAGTATTAAAGGGGTGGAAGATTACCGTAGTGTCGCCTAGTGACAGTCGATTGTGCCGGCGGCACAAGAGTTAGAATTTTAATTTTTCAGCATAATATATTGTATCTGTAATCTGCACACTACAGTATGAGGGGTAGGCAGGTTAAGATGCAAAAGACACCACACTATAATTTTTAGTTTTTTATTCATTAAATACCTATAATACTATGCTTTAAAATTACGTATTTTTTATTTATCCTTGACGCTTTGCAACATTTTTTAGTGGACCTAACTCTCGAACTCTAGTGCCGCCCAGTGAAAATTGCTTAAAATATGCTTTGCGTGTCATGTACCCGACGAAATTTATATTATTGGTTCAAGTTTTAAATTTTAATATGTAGTTACGACGACTATTTTAAGCATACATTTCAACTTGTAGAACAAAATGTCAGTATTAAGCCCCTCTCTTAGGGGGAAACTTGCTCGCCTAGGTGTTTATATCGTTCTGCATGGGGGTTAATACTGACATTTTGTTCTGCAAATTGAAATGCTTGCTTAAAACAGTCGTGTCGTAACAAGATATTAAAATTTTAAACTTGAACAAATAATATAAATTTCGTCGCGTACATGACACGTTTAGGGTAATCTGCCACCCCTTTAATACTGGTCAATCGATCTGCAAATATTATAATTGCATTATTGGGTCACCTACAAGCTATACAAACAATTTCAGTCTTGAAGCAATAATAATTGTGAGCGTGACCATTTTTTTTTGTTACATGTTGGGAGCGGTCTGCATCCCTCCCATACCGCTATCTAGCAAAATTCCTTACTCAGGGCACTCTAATATGCCTCCCTCAACGTCTTCACGAAAATAAGGCCTTGAATAAATAACACCAAAAAATTGTCACTAGCTCTCGATCTATAAGCTCACGGCATTGATGATTACTTGATCTATTGATTGATTGATTGATTACATAGATCATCTATGTAATTACGTTTTGAAGGATTAGTACATGGTGGAAATATTACATGATATGCTTATCCTGCAGGTGTCTAGGGTGCCTGTCTACAATAAATAAGCTGTAGGTAGGTAATAAAATAATAAACAAAAGATATGAAATAA
Organism: Mongoloraphidia duomilia; assembly: GCA_039654895.1. Taxonomy (NCBI): domain Eukaryota; kingdom Metazoa; phylum Arthropoda; class Insecta; order Raphidioptera; family Raphidiidae; genus Mongoloraphidia; species Mongoloraphidia duomilia. The sequence continues at coordinate 29,294,391 of CM077518.1, read as the reverse complement.
TAGTTAAGATTTATATTTTTCACTAGACATTATTTTTTTCAAGAGATCTTTCTTTTCTAAATCTAATAGTTCCGAGTTGCGGCGAAGACACGAGTGGACGCGAAATTTTAAAATGCCTGTCTCTGACCAGCGCCGGCTGCACGCCTGTCTAGACCATTGTTTCCTAATCTGTGGTCCGCGGACCCCTGAGGGTCCGCGAGCATATGTTTGGTGGTCCGCGGTCCCATACGCATCTATCTTACTTAGAGCATTAACAAAAATAAATAAATTACCTACGCCAAACATCTCGTAATTATTAGTTGCAAAAAAGCAGCACCCTTCTCATTAATGTTTTTCTACGAAAAAGTTTGTTTTTTGTTTTTTAATTTAATGAAGGAATACTAAAATATAATATTGTCCGAAAATTGCACCTTTTTTCACTCAGGGGTCCTTGGCATTATGCTTGATTTCCTTGGGGGTCCGCGGCTGAAAAAGATTAGGAACCGCTGGTCTAGACCTTAAAATGCCTGGCAAATGCCTGTCAGATGGTAACCCTAATAGTCAATCTCAATGTTGTAATCTTTAAAAAATGGCGTCTTGATTTCGTCTCCACAGTTCACGGTAACTGAATTTAACGTGACGTCATATAGTCTATGTTACGCGGAGCTTTCATACAAATCCAACGACACCTCATTTGTCCAAATTGGATGAGTAGTTTAGGCGCTACAGTGGAACATACATAAATATAAACATACATACATAGCCTGCTAAAAACATAACCCTCCTTTTGTTTTGGCGTAGTCGGGTAATAAAAATATCCGGCTGTCTCCAACGGCTTGTGAATGTGTTCAGCAGAGAGATATATACGTTCTCTCTGGTGTTCAGTGTCAGTTGGGGTGTTTAGTGCGCAACTCGCATGACACTTGACGGCGCGGGCAGCAAAGTACCATTCTTTATTATCTCTGAAAGTACCTAGACCTACTCTTCGTCGTTCTCGGCGGTCAGCTAAGTTCCGCTAAACCTCCGCTTTGAATTTATCGGAGTTGATTCGGAGGTACAATTAGAACCGGAGGTTCCGACATGTCGGATTCGGAGTCGAAGTTCCGTAAATTTGCGTAACATCCCTAATTTATACCTGCTGTTGCATGCTAATCCGAGATGCTAATGCTATTGAAAAATTCGTAAAAAAATCCCGGGAATGAAAATTAATTGCAATTTTTGAACTAAAATTTTGTGATAAAAACTAAATAATTAGAAACTTTTTAAAGTTCCATTAAACTAAATAAATACAAAAAACACAATTTTTAGTCAAAAATAATAATACATTATTATGTCAGCCTGCAGCCACCAAAAAGTGACATCTATACAATTTTATTTTCACTGTTTAGTGTTTCGTCGGAAACTGGGAAACAGGTGTGACAACCATTAGGCATAAATGAATTGGAAATTGTGATTGAGAGATTTTGCTTTATTATTGTTATAAATTATAAAATATTTTATATTCCTAAAGATTTTATTACTATTGACAAATGCTCACGATTAATGAAAACATCATTATCAGTAAATAAGGTAATATATAGTTTTAAAGTAATATTTTAATTGTATTTTGACGTTTGTTTAATTTGTTTGGTTAGGTAATTTGCTGTAAATTGTAACACCCACATTATACTATAATGGCCCTTGCAAGTCGAGCAAGAGTTTATGCTGATGTAAATGTTCACAAACCTAGAGAATATTGGGACTATGAAAATCACGTCGTGAACTGGGGACAGCAGGATGATTACCAGCTTGTTCGGAAACTTGGTCGAGGCAAGTATAGCGAAGTATTCGAAGCTATAAAAGAACAGACAAACGAAAAAGTCGTTGTTAAAATACTAAAACCGGTAAAAAAGAAAAAGATAAAAAGAGAAATGAAAATACTTGAAAATTTGCGTGGTGGTGTTAACATTATCACAATGCTAGCTGTCGTCAAAGATCCTGTTACACGGACTCCTGCCTTAATATTTGAACATGTTAATAATACAGACTTCAAAGAGCTCTATCAAACGTTATCTGATTTTGATATAAGATATTACAACTATGAATTATTAAAAGCTCTGGATTATTGTCACAGCATGGGAATCATGCATAGAGATGTAAAACCGCATAATATAATGATCGATCATGAAAATCGTAAACTTCGATTGATTGATTGGGGTTTGGCAGAATTTTATCATCCAGGACAAGAATACAATGTCCGAGTAGCATCGCGTTACTTCAAAGGACCTGAGCTACTCGTCGATTATCAGATGTATGACTACTCATTAGATATGTGGTCTGTGGGTTGTGTTCTTGCTTCAATGATATTTAGAAAAGAGCCTTTTTTCCATGGCCATGACAATTTCGATCAGTTAATTCGTATTGCTAGAGTTCTTGGAACTGAGGAATTATATGAGTATTTGCAGAAATATAATATAGAATTGGATTCGCGATATAATGAAGTGATGGGACGTCATTCACGCAAAAGATGGGAAAAATTCATTCACAGTGAAAATCAGCATTTAGTGTCTGCTGAAGCGCTGGATTATTTAGATAAACTGTTAAGGTATGACCATGCAGCCAGACTAACAGCACGGGAAGCCATGGACCATCCGTATTTCTGTCAGTTTACATAAACCGTTATTGTTGCAATCCGTTTAAAAATATCGTTTAATATTGCATTTAAGTTATTTTTTTTTCATTGTTTCTCAATTTTGAATATTTATTTTGTAATGTATTCACAATAATGGTTTATGAATAAAATTTTTGTAAAAAAATTCAGTGTTTTATATTCATATTTCATATTTTTGTTAAAATTCTGTAGAATGAAACATCAATCTAAGTATACCTATATTTTTGTAATGTTATGTAAGTACTTCTCAAGTATTTAAGTATATTATTAATAAAAATAGAGATACTAACAATGAAATTCTTACACTGTTTTTGATGTTAATCTTTAATTTTATTACAAACATTTCGAAAATATTGTAAATAGAAAAAAAATCCGTTTTATTAAGCTGTGAATGTGATCAATTGATATAATTAATTGTTGCTCGATGTTTTACCACATGAACGTTTAGGTATCCCGTATCATTATAATGAAATCACGCGTTATGACGGCATTATTTATCTTAAATCAAACACTAACATATATTTCAGTAATTTCACCATTAGAGAGGGGTACAATTCAAATAATTTTATAATAACATCAAGGACAGGCACTGAAAATGTAAGTACGGTGTAAACTCATCATTCCGAGAGGTGGAAAGCTCTAATTTATTTTAAAGTAATATATTATTGATTTTTTCATGCTATTAATAAACGTCGAAGAGAGTTTGTGTCATATTTTTCACTAGATACTTTTTAGTACCTATTGGGAGAGGTAATTAAATGGCTATGCAAGGGACTAGGTAAATATACAGGGTGAGACCACCCGTATCAGTCGTTTTTTTCGAAAACGGTTAGTCGTAGAGAGTTGTGTCAAAAAATTGTATTATAAAAGCTCTAATAAAGAATCGAATGGTGAAAATTTTTTTTCCGGGAAGGTCAACTTCCCTATTAGTTTGCTCCAGAATGTCCAGAACTCCGGAATTATAAATGTAACGATAGGTCGAAAGTGGCATTGTTGAAAAGATCTTTAAAAAATTAGCAAGTTTTGTACGTTTTTTTTTTATTACTGCTATCCCTGTTAAGTAATATTTGTTTGAAATTACTAAATTAAAATGTCATAATAACTTTTTAAAAGTCCGCATTTAAAATCTAGTTACCTATCTATCGATCATTAAACACTGAAGAAGTACTTAGATACACTCACAGTATAACCAGAAGAGCTCAGTAGTATTAATATGTATTAAAGAGTAAATGGAAGACAGTTTGTACACTTGTGACAATGTCTAAGGTTGCTAGATTTTTAACGCCGACTTCGATCGTTTTTATGAAATTTTGATTTAATAATTTCAAACGATTGTTACTTAACAGGGGTGGCAGTAATTAAATAATTTTTCCTACAAAACTTGCCTATTTTTTTAAGAGCTTTTCAACAGCATCACTTTCAACCTATCGTGCTGTCTAAAATTCTGGAGTTTTCAACATATAATAATTTATATTTATACTTATAGAAATTTACAGGGGTGGCAGTATTAAAAAAAATTTTCCTACAAAACTTGCTTATTTCTTAAAGATCTTTTCAACAATACCACTTTCGACCTATTGTTACATTTGTAATTCCGGAGTTCTGGACATTCTGGAGCAAACTAATAGGGAAGCCGACCTACCCAGAAAAAAAAATTATCACCATTCGATTCTTTATTAGGGCTTTTATAATACAAATTTTTGACACAACTCTCTACGACTAACCGTTTTCGAAAAAAACGACTGATACGAGTGGTCGAACTCACCCTGTATAATAGCGTTAGCCCCCTCACCGAGGGGTGCGGAACACCCCCCACCAGGAGGGGGCGGGGGAGGCTGGTACCAAGTACGCTATCCGCTATCCTCTCTAGAAATTAGAATAAATAATTCTAGAAAAATTGAATTCCAGATCGAAACGATGGTTTTCTTAATCAGGGTTCTGGAACATTAATTTATTCGAGAAAGAAAAATTCGAGATGATTGTTTTGCTTTTTTATTTCGCGCGACGCTCATTCCAATCGTCTGAAATTTTTCTATATATTCTAAATGTTAACTGTTTTATTCAACGCAGATGCGGTGAACTTTCTGGAATTTTTTAAACAAGAATACAAACATTAAAAACAATAATAATATAATGTTTCGATTGTTTCGAGGCTTATGTTTATACATTATCCAAACGACACGCACCAGCCGACTACCAGCGGTGATAAGAGGAGGCGAGGCGAGACGAGGTGGCGAAAAATATTCCTAGAACTGAAACAATCAAATAATAACTACTAAGGCAGGCGCTCGGCCGGGCACAGCGCATAAATTAGGTACAAGCTGAACTAATTTTCAGAATCATGGAAAAAATTAAAAATCTGCGTCAAAAAAAATTTCTTGCTTTGATTTTTCACCCTGAGGCAGCAGTCCCATGTAAACGGAAGACGGAACACGGAAATGCTGAATGGTGGGGTAACTAATCAAAATCGTTCCGAAATATTCAAACTTTAGTCGAGTTGGTCATCTGTTGATCCATTGAGTTTTTTTTATTTTACAGATTTTATTATTCTAGTTACAGTATACTTTGGTAAATTAGCTCCAAAAATTCGAATGAATTTAACTAAAACAGCGTTTTCAAGGTTAATATTCACATCATATTATGTAGGTACTGTTAACGTTTTACAATTTTTTTTCATTTAGATATTTAGAACAAATCTCAGAATAATGCTTTTATTTGATTTTCATTTCTTTAATTAAACAACAATTTCATAACTTTTTATGAATAGATTTTGAGTTTTTTCAATGATTATTTGAGCAACTATCGATAGAGTATCGATAGTTTTAAAATAGTAACAAAAGACTATCGATAGTTTTTTAACTTCCCGCTATTAAAAATTTTCAAAAAACGGGAAGTTATTGGTTTCGGTCCGATTTTCGAAAATCGAGTTTTCACCAGATCTCGACGTTTTGGGCTCGTAGGAAGTTATTCTGACTATTTTTGGAAGGACATCCGTGTGTGTGTGTGTATGTGTGTACGGTATCTTTAGAACAAATCAACCGTTGAGATCGGAATTTCGAAAGGGTTTATTGAGACTTAGATCTGATTAGATTTTGGAGTCAATCGGACCATGTTAAGGGTGGTTTTTAGGGGTTGAAATATGTTTTTGGACTCAAAGATACCGAAAAAAATTTCAGAATCGTTTCAAAATTGAAATTTAAACCTTTAGTAACGATTAAAATGTGCTGCTAAAATTTAAAAAAAATCGGCCCGACAGAACCGGACGTACAGTTTTTTTGACTAATTTGCGGATAAGGATTTATTTACTGAAGGGTCTATTTAATTTGGTGCAGATGTTGGATTGATAATAATACCTACTGAAATTAAGAAAAAAAATATTATTTCAAGGGGTGTATAAAGGGGTTAAAGTTCTGGTTTTAGATCAAACGTTGTATATTTTTTTACGTTAATTTAGTCATGTTTTCATTGTTAAAATTAAAATGTAATACATATAACATACAGTGTGTCCCACCGTAACTGAGACATAATTTTAACATGGTGTTACGATAATTTGTTAATATTTGCTCCCCGTTAACTGTTTTTGTTATTTTTATTTTACGATCTGGTTCTAAATGTCCCCAGTAATGATGTTGACTTGTTTTTATTTAAATGTCTTTAAAAATTAATAAAATCACATTTTTTTAAAATAAATCACAATCTTTGCTTTGTATACCAGTTTAATGGACAAGTGCTTAATGCCGCAAATAGATTAGTTGGCTAACACGTTGACCAACATCAGTTACCTTCACGCCAAGCCCAGGTTCGAATCCCGAGAGCTCATAATTAATTTTTTTTTTAATAATGAAAATACATTGGAGAACAATTAATAATGCTTAGGTACTAAATACTACCTTCCCTGAAAATTTCATCCTGTCACAAATGGGCTTAGTATATTTACGCCTGGCTCTCAACCAATTTTATCTTATCGGGCTTCCCTCCTACTCGTCAGGGCAACCTCAGATACAGGTGTAAGGAAGCCTTACAACGCATATTTGCCTCAATTATAATCACATAACTATTTTATTATCAGCTGATAATTACCTATGAAGACTGACGACGTAGCATAACAATCCAGCCTCGGCTTGTGTTCCAAAACCAAACAGAGCCCCTTTAGCCTAGGCGAATTAGACACAAAAGAGGCATTCAGATGAAAATCGTATTAATAAAGGGGATTTTGCAAAAAATTGTCGATGGTGGTCACCTTACTAACCATACAAAAAATTCCATCCTTCACTCCTTATGCTTATTTTTTATGGCGGTGAAACTACCCCCAAAAGTGTATTTTTGAAAAAATCTCGAGAACTGTCTATTTTAGGGCAAAAAAGGTCATTATCAATTTCAAAGCTGATAAAATTTGGAACACAATGATCTATTAAAAAATGATCTATAACTGAGTCCGAGTGCGCGAAAAAGTCATCTCACGGCGTCGCCTTGGAAACCCATGGCTAAAACTAGTCTTTTTATTATGTTCTTTATCGAATTTTAAATTATTGCAACCACATATTTTTATAAAGAAAAGAACGTTGTAAATCATTATGTTTATCCCTTACCGATATCTTTAAAAACTCGGAAGTTATAAGAAATCAAAGTTGAAATAATCGTAGATTTTTAATGCAAATTTTATGTTGTTTTTACGCGCAGAGTATTTTCTACACCGAATAAAAAAAATCCGTTTAGAAGTTCATAGCACATAAAGTGCTCTAAACGGTGGTTTTTGTCCGATCTCGATAGAATGAGAAATTTTTAAGTTATAACTTACTAGCGGCCCTGTCCGGCTTCGGCCGGATGCTAGAAAGCCTGGGTGCAATACACTACTCACTCGCTTCGCTCGTTCGCTTGAATATTATAATTACATTACTCACTCGCTTCGCTCGTTCGCTATATATATAAACCTTCCGTGAAAAATGATCTAACTGATGGTGAAAACGCATCAAAATCCGTTGCGTGGTTTAGGAGAAGTTAGCGGTTATACAGACAGACGCGGAAAGCGACTTCATTTTATACTTTGTAGAGATAAGAATTAAGAATAGTTGAAAAATTTTTTTTTCGTTGGAGAGCAGCCAATTATATAATTGTTTCGAAACATATTGGAAAAAATCATTTTACCAACCAGTGGTCACAGTCAGGATTCTAACCTGAACCTTTCCACTTTCGCGGCGGAAAGAGCTTACAAAGTTACAATACTCAACCGTGACAAGAATGCTAAACTAATATTCTCCTTATATGCTTCAGAATCAATAGATTTTCACTACATGCGAGTGTCAATTCATATATTATGCTAATTCAATAGCTAGAATATTGTTACCGGGATACCCAACTTTATATTACACCGCTGCTATCAGTGTTACGAAGGCGTATTAGGTACCCCTGAGTTCTTTTGATCTGATGTGATGCTGGTGATCTTAGCAGGCAAGGGTTAAGATATTTAACAATCCAGTGTAAAAATTATATTTTATTAACAAAAAAAAAAAAACAAAACAAAAATAAGTAGGAACCACATAAAATTATAGTATTATAATTTTATTTACAATAATTCAGTTTAATTTCTGTGATTTGGACTTACCCCTTTTTCTATCTCTGGTCGACGACACAAACACTTTTTTTATGTAAACTCAACTTTAAAAATATATAAGTACTTCGTTCGAGGTTTCCCAATGTTCCCGTGTCTTGTGTGTTGTGTGCTTGCGGTGGAAGGTATTTCTCGTATTTATATGATATGTGTCCCTTTTCCCCTGGAGCCTTTGCTCTAAATTTTGTATGACACGTGCGGATGACGTGGTCAAATTCAAAAGAAATTGCGTCGTCAAAATTCTGTCAGTCAGCAAGTATTTGTTTATATAAACATAACATTTTAGGTAGTAATTTTCAACGCATTATTTATTTAAAAGTCAGTCTAAAATTATTAAGTTTGTTTAGTTTTTAAAACACTATTAATTCTCAAACGTGTCAAATAAATTTAATCGAGATCAGATACGTGGTATTTATGTTGCGTCATACTTCTTTGAAGCATACTTAAGGGACACATATTGTGATGTCTGCGTAAGATCGCTTCATTTAATATTCAATAAAAAGATGTGAATTGTTTTAATTTCATTTATTCACTAAAAATTTGAAACTTAAAAATGTATTTCTGCTTGAAGCAGTTTCATAATATAAAGCAATTACATAATTATCATTGTCATTCTATATACATAATTTACACAGTTAGATACAACATTTCTCCTCTCTGATGATTTAATTAACTTAAATAAATTCTGAAAAATAAAAACTAAATTATTATAATATTATTATTTTTTTTAATGTGTTATCTGAAGTCTCTCTGGAGGTTTGCGTTTACGTTTTTTTCTCTGTCGTGACTTTTCTTTATTTCTGCAAATTTCCAAAGAATCTTCGATAATATCATTAACAATTTTTTTACAAATTAATTAAACATTTTCAACATTTACAGGAACATTGTTTGTTATTTCTAAATTTATTTTTTCAAAGACATCAAAATTATTATAAGAATCATAATTTTCTACATCGTTAATTTTATTTTCACCTTTTATCATTTGGTTAATATGCCGTTTCCAAATCAAACTGTCATTTAATTTAACCAAATAATGTTTTAAACCAATTCTTTTATACACAGTACCTTGAGTCCAACACGGCTTATTTAATGCTCTATAATCTCTTACCCATACCGTTTCATTTTTTTCAAATTTGATAATTCTTTTTCCGTGATAATTTTTTATTTGAGAATTTTGCTTCAGTTCTACTTTTTGTTTCGTTTCGTCTATTTTTATCGTTTCTGTATTATTGTAGTGGGTATCTGGTTTCAATAAGTCAAGTCGTGATCTTAGTTCTCGGTTTAACAGTAAACAAGAAGGACTCTTCCCTGTCGTACAGTGAACAGTGTTACGGTAATCAAATAAGGCTTTATCTAGTTTTAATTGAATTTGATTAAAATCTTTATTTTTTATTTCTTTTAATAAATATGATTTAAATGTTTTAACAATATTCTCGGCTGCTCCATTTGTTGCCGGATTAAATGGGGCAGAAGTGATATGTTTTATGCCATTTATTTTTAAAAAATTTTCAAAATCTTCGGAACAAAATTGAGGACCGTTATCTGTCACTATAACTTTTGGGAAGACCGAAACGCGCAAACAAATTTGATAATTTAATAATTGTGTTCATAGTTGTCGTTGATGTCATAGCAAAGACTTCAGGCCATTTGCTATGCGCATCCACTACTACTAAGAAATTGTAACCCATAAGTGGTCCAAAATAATCTAAATGGAGTCGTTCCCAAGGCGACTCTGGCCATTGCCAAGGACTAAGTAAACTTTTTTCCGGTAAATTTTTAATTTTCATGCAACTATCACAACTTTTAACCATTTTCTCAATATCGTCATTTATGGAAGGCCACCACACAAAAGCTCTGGCGCGCATTTTCATCTTTACAATTCCCATATGGGATGCATGTAATTCTTTTAAAATATTTTGTTGCATAGAATCAGGTATAATTACTCGATAATTCCACAATAATATTTCATTTTCGATTGAAATTTCTTTCTTTTTTATATAATATGGTGCTAGCAGTTTGTCGTCATTACTATTCCAGCCATTTATTACTTTGTTATAAACCTTACATAATATTTTATCATTTTTACATTCTCTTTTTAATGTTTCAAAATTCAAGTTAAGATCGTTTTCGTTTTCTATATAATTAAAATAAATATCATCATCAATATAATTTTCATTGGACTGAATAGGTAATCTCGACAAACTATCAGCTATATTGTTTTTAGATTTTACATATTCGATATCATATTGATAAGCGGACAAAATTAAAGCATATCGCTGCATTCTACTTGTAGCCAATGTAGGAATACCCTTTTTAGGACCCATAATAGCCACAAGAGGCTTATGATCAGTACATAATGTAAAATGCCGACCGTAAATGTATTGGTGAAACTTTTGCACCCCAAAAATAATAGCTAAGGCTTCCTTATCAATTTGCGAGTAATGACGTTCACTTTTCGACAACGTCCTAGACGCAAAAGAGATAGGTTTATCTTCTCCGTTATTAAATGTATGGCTTAAAATGGCACCTAATCCATAGTTAGAAGCATCTACAGTTAATTTTACTTTAAGATCGGGATCATAATGAACTAAGACATTATTTGATATTAATTGCTTTTTAACTAAATCGAATGAATTTTGACATTGATTTGACCAATAAAATTTTTTATTTTTTTGTAATAATTCATAAAGCGGTTGCATTATTGATGAACAATCCGGTATAAATTTTCTATAATAGTTAATTAAGCCGATTATTGATTGTAATTCAGTTAAATTCTTTGGTGTTGGAGCATCATAAATTGCGGCCACTTTTTCTTTTTCAGGATGAAGTCCCTCATTATTTATTATGTAACCTAAATAATTTACTGATTTTTTGAAAAATACGCATTTATTTGGTCTTACTTTAATTCCACTTTTACATAATTTATTTAAAACTTGCTCTAATCTATCTAAATGTTCCTTGTTATCTTTCCCAGTAATTAGGATGTCGTCAAGGAAGCAAATAACCCCTTCGATACCTTGCAACATTTGTTCTATTTCTCTTTGGAATATAGAAGGGGCAGAAGCGATTCCGTATGGTAACCGCGAACAATTGAATAACCCTTTGTGGGTCGAAATTGTAGTTAATTTAGACGATTCCTTATCTAACTTAAGCTGTTGATAAGCATGTGATAAATCTAATTTTGTGAAATGTTCTCCCCCTCGAAGTTGTGTGAACAAATCCTCTATTCGTGGGAGAGGGTATTTATCTATTAACAAATCTGGATTGATAGTTATTTTGTAGTCTCCGCAGATTCTCACTGATCCATCACTTTTTAATATCGGTACTATCGGGGTTCCCCATTCACTTTGATCAACCGAAATCAAAATACCTGCCTCGATTAACCTATTTATTTCTAATTCTACTTTATTTTTTATAGTGTATGGCAATGGTCTGGGTTTAAAAAATTTCGGTGTCGCGTTAGGTTTGCAATGTAATTTAAAATCTTTATTCTGATAAGTTCCTAACCCTTCACTAAAGACATAATTATATTTTTCTTTGAGCTTTTCTATTTTATTCATTACCTCATCTATGTTTCAGCTGTTAGGCTTAGTTCGAAAACTTAGAAAAAATATTTTCAAATAAATTATGTCTATTTTCTTTAAATTACAGTAATTAATTATAATAAATAAAGAAAGTCGACTTAAAATTATTAAAAACTATTGAAAGTAATAAGAATAACAAACATAAAATTATACAGGGTGTCCAAGACTTGCGTTGTCGGCCGATATATTGATTTTGGGTGAAGATAGAAAAAAAGTTTAAATACAAAAGTTGTATAAATTTTAATGGTGTATAACCTAAAAATATTTTCATTTATACAGTCTGTCCCATTTAAGCGTGGCAGATCAAAGCTATGTTTTTTTTAACCTAACACCCTGTTTTTATTTCTTTTTTCAATTCTGCACCTAAATGTGAATAGAAATTGTAAGGGAAGCCATGCTCGAAAATTCAGTAATTTTTTAGTTATTCAAGTTTTTCAGAAATTTTTGACACATGCAGACCTTTACCTAAAATTCGACATAGTCAAAACAGAAACCTTTATCAAACTGAAATTTTGAGGATCACTAGATAATGGACGGACAAATCAATGTCTGTCCTAAAAAAATGAATTGTTTATACAGGGTGTTCAAAATAATGTACTTCTTTTACCTAACTTCAATCACGTGTAACTTTTGATTTTTAAATACGAGGTTATTTTTTTGCTGGAATTGTATTCTTTAGGATATTTACTAACACTTTTATTAAGGGTTGTTCAAACCTAAACCTAATATTTTCATATTAAAATAATAGGTTTAGGTTTGGACAACCCTTAATAAAAGTGTTAGCAAATATCCTAAAGAATACAATTCCAGCAAAAAAATAACCTCGTTGTATTTAAAAATCAAAAGTTACACGTGATTGAAGTTAGGTAAAAGAAGTACATTATTTTGAACACCCTGTATAATAAATTCATTTTTTTACGACAGACATTGATTTGTCCGTCTACTATCTAATGATCCTCAAAATTTCAGTTTGATAAAGGTTTCTGTTTTGGCTATGTCGAATTTTAGGTAAAGGTCTGCATGTGTCAAAAATTTCTGAAAAACTTGAATAGCTCAAAAATTACTGAATTTTCGAGCATGGCTTCCCTTACAATTTCTATTCACATTTAGATGCAGAATTGAAAAAACAATTAAAAACAGGGTGCTAGGTTAAAAAAAACATAACTTTGATCTGCCACGCTTAAATGGGACAGGCTGTATAATTGAAAATATTTTTAGGTTATACACCATTAAAATTTATACAACTTTTGTATTTAAACTTTTTTTCTATCTTCACCCAAAATCAATATATTGGCCGACAACGCAAGTCTTGGACACCCTGTATATAGTAGACAATCAGGGTAAAAAACAACTTTTGGCGGCCGAAAAACGACGAAATTTTACCACTGTTTAAGTCGATCGTTTCTGAGATATTTATGAGCGCGTCATCCTTTGGGCAGGGGCACAGCAGCGTTTTTACTGTTTTGCAGGTTAAGATGCAAAAGACACCACGCTAAAATTTTTAGTTTTTTATTCATTAATTACCTATAATAAAATATACTATGCTTTAAAATTGCGTATTTTTTATTAATCCTTGACGCTTCGCCATCTTTTTTTAGTAGACCTAACTCTCAAACTCTTGTGCCGCCCAGTAAAAATTTCTTAAAATATGCTCTGAAAGTAATTCTGTCTGTTACCTTTTCACGCCTAAACCGCTGAACAGATTTCGATAAAATTTGGCAAGGAGATAGATTGCACCCTGAGGAGGGACATTGGCTACTTTTTGTCTAAAAAAGAACGACTTCGCCCGAGTGAAAAAAGTAATCTTTGGAACTACTGAACCGATTCTAAAAATTCTTTCACTAAGAGAAAGCTACACTATCTCTGGAGTGATATAGGCTATATTTTATTTTGATTCTCGCGGGGGGAGGGGGAGCTATAAATCATAAATTCTTAACTCTGAAACTACTGAACCGATTCTAAAAATTCTTTCACTAATAGGAAGCTACGCAGGGGGAGATTTTCGCGGGGGGATAACAAATTAACAATATACTAAATATACGTGAGCGGAGCAATGGGTGACCGCTATTAAATCATAACTTCATACTACTCGGGCGAAGCTGGGACGGGCCGCTAGTATTGTATATATTGTACAGTGTGCAGTTTACAAGCACATATGTGCTTGTAGACTGTGTACTGTCTAAAAGGAATTTTATATTATAAACACTTCATATTAATTATTAAATTATGTAATCTGTTTTTTTTTTCAGTTTCTTTATTGTTGTAACTATGCTATTCTTGCTATAAAAATTATTTATGAAATTATCTTACAAACAGCTTTCTGCTTTAGCTGAAGTTTGCCTGTTGGTACTTTTATTTATCGATTAAAAATATAAATAATAATAATTAAGGATGAATCCAATTTTGGCGTTTTTTAATTCGCCGTTGCCTTTTTTGATTTAGGGTATAATATATTATTCGATTTTTATGTTACGGCTGATTATGCAATTAAGATTTTTATTGGATGAGCAGCCAACTACATAATTGATTCCTGCAAATATCGGAAAAAATCATTTTACCAACCATAGTCACAGTCAGGAATCTAACCTGAATCTTTACACAATCGCGGCGGAATGAGCTTACAATACTCAACCGTGACATGATTACCAATCTAACATTCTCCAATTATGCAAAGAATCAATTGATTTTCCACTACATGCGAGTGTTAATTAATTATAGCTAGGTTGTAGATAGTGAGGAGTAATCCGCCCTCTGTGTATTATTATACACATGTACTAGCGGACCCGTCCCGGCTTCGCTCGGGCGGTATGAAATTATGATTTAATAGCGGTCACCCATTACTCCGCTCACGTATATTTAGTATAGCTGATCCGGCAAACGTTGTTAACAATTTCTAGGAATAATTACATTACTCACTCGCTTCGCTTGTTCGTTTGAATTTTATTAATACAGTACTCACTCGCTTGAATATTATAAATACACTACTCACTCGCTTCGCTCGTTCGCTTGAATATTTTCACCTACTCACTCGCTTCGCTCATTCGCTAGAATATTATAAATACACTACTCACTCGCTTCGCTCGTTCGCCATATATGTATTTTTTAAAGCTTAATATAAAAATCGCGATTAAAAATCAGGGGTTGATCGTATAAGGGTGAAAATTTAGAGTTGTATGTATTTTTCAATGCTGAATCATGAAAAAATTAAAACAAAAAATTTTGTCCAAAAAATAAAAAAAAAAATTTGGGGTGGACCACCCTTAACATTTAGGGGGATGAAAAATAGATGTTGTCCGATTCTCCACCCTACCCGATAAGCACACAAAATTTCATCAAAATCGGTCCAGCCGTTTCGGAGGAGTATAATAACGTACACCGCGACACGAGAATTTTATATATAAGATGGTTCAATTTAGTTCGATAGTTTTTACCTATACATCTAAATAAAATTGAAGCCTGTCTGTCTGTACGGGCTAATCTTCGAAACTACTGAACCGATTCTAAAAATTCTTTCCCTAATAGAAAGCTACACTCTCCTTGAATGATATAGGCTATATTTTATTTTGATAAATTTCTCACGGTAGGGGGGCATAACTCCTGTGGGATAGTAACAAAAAGTAAAATTCTTTTGCATTTTAGAGTATTGGCGGAATCCTACTAATATTATTAACACCAGCCCGACTTCGATTCGCAATATACGAAATATTCGCAATATACGTGGATGAAGCCACGGGTAACAGCTAGTTTTTTTATCAAAAACTATTGATGACCAAACCTCAGAAATTAAGATTTGGTGACCTAATGATTTTACACATGAAAAATTAAACAAAATGTAGAATTTTGGGGTGTTCATACGAATTTTTTTTTAAATTATAATAGATAAAATTTAAACAATTAATGACCAAAAATTGAAACTGTTTGACCAATCGATGACTTATTTTTTTTTTTTAATCATAATATTTTGTAGTCAAGTGTTTTGATTGTTGCAATAATTGTGTTTAAGTTTTGTTATTGTCATTTGGATTTTACACAGTCAGTGTTGCCGTGTGTGTCTAGACAGTTATTTTCTTATAAAAAATTATTGATGACCAAACCTCAGGAATTAATATCTGTGGTACACAAGAAAAACAGAACAAAATGTAGAATTTTTTTCAAAGGGGTGCTCATATGATATTTTTTTAAACTGTCTGACCAATTGATGGTATAAAGATCTTTTTGACGAGATTTAATTATATAGTAGATCTTTATATAAAATTATAAATAAATAAATAAAACACAATAAAATTTGATTTAATCAAGACGAGTTTGAAATAGGTCTGATCACAACGAAATTATAATTTTGAATTACTTGTTTGTTTCAAAAGCGTAGCTAATAGAAACTGCCAAAACAAAACAATGTTGTGTCGACAATGTAGAGTATTATGTTGACTCAAAATGACACAACATAACACCCCCCTTCGCATGGGAAAATTACAAATGAAAGTGGCCAGTTTTCAAAACTAACTGCAAAACCCACAGGAAGGAACCAAAGAGTAGATGTATAGTTTATTACGCATTAGTAATTACATACTAGTGTTTGTTATGATAAAAAAAATTAATTTATCATGGTGATCTTCGTCTGAGAACCATAGATGGACAGCTAGGCACGTTGTAGAAGGCGTGACGAAAGCAGGAGTCCACTAGTGAAGTTCGTGAAGAAAATGAAGTAAAATAAGTCTACGAATTGATGAAAAATAATGGTAAATAATAATTAAATCAGCTGAACATCATTCTGCTTTGAGCTTGCGTAAAAAAAAATTGTTGAACATAATTCTGCTGAAAAGACAAAAAGTATCAATTCGAGGCAGATGATCAAACACAGGGCGAACAGATAATAGCCTGGAAGTGTACAAACATATATAGGAGTGTATCGACCTCAGCAGGAGTAACCTGAAAGAATATAACGAATAAGAACTAGTTGTTCGCTTCGTAAAAATGACGGTAGCATGTCGCTAATCCGTTGCACGGAGGGAAATAAGGCAGCAAAACCCATGTCTAAATCAAAAAAGTAAATATTTGATAGACAAAATAAAAAATGTTAAATACTGAATAATTATAAATACCAAATATCAAAATTCGCAGTGTTGGTGCAATTAGTGCAAATATAAATATGAATTGTTTGATATAATGTTGTGAAATGTAATGTGAATAGATTAAATATATGTTAAAAGAGCATAAAAAGCATAAAATTATTAAAAAATATAAATGTCAAAATGAAAAAATTATCAATAAAGTATAAGTTACCATGGATGATAATCTGAAAAAGTAACTTAGGAAAATAAGTAAATAAATTTATTGTACTTAAAAATAAATGAAGCGTTTGCGAAAAAATAATTAAAAAATGTCACTTTTTATCCGTTTTTCCAATAATGTTCTTCATTTGAATGTATTATTTATGTTTCTTCTAAAGCTTCTGTCCATGATATAATATTTTGAAAAAAATATAAGTAATGCTCACTTGTCAGGGGTCACCAATTATAAAGATCTTTTTGAAGAGATTTAATTATATAGTAGATCTTTATATAAAATTATAAATAAATAAATAAAACACAATAAAATTTGATTTAATCAAGACGAGTTTGAAATAGGTCTGATCACAACGAAATTATAATTTTGAATTACTTGTTTGTTTCAAAAGCGTAGCTAATAGAAACTGCCAAAACAAAACAATGTTGTGTCGACAATGTAGAGTATTATGTTGACTCAAAATGACACAACAATGGCCTATCGATTGCACATTTACCCGACTGCGCACGCAAAGGAGTGGTAATGTGTTTAACAGCCTATGTATGTATGTATGTTTGTATGTTCCTTTGAAGCACTATACAGACCAAACGCCTGGGCCGATTTTTATGATTCACACGTCAATCGATTCCCCTTAGTCCGGCGAGTGTCACTAAAGACATGACGTTAGTGAAAATTCAATATGGCGACTACAGGACGCCATATTGTGAAAATGAAAAAAATGAAATGTTCCTTTGAAGCACTATACAGACCAAACGCCTGGGCCGATTTTTATGATTCACACGTCAATCGACTCCCCTTAGTCCGGCGAGTGTCACTAAAGATATGACGTTAGTGAAAATTTAATATGGCGACTACAGGACGCCATATTGTGAAAATGAAAAAATGAAATGTTCCTTTGAAGCACTATACAGACCAAACGCCTGGGCCGATTTTTATGATTCACACGTCAATCGACTCCCCTTAGTCCGGCGAGTGTCACTAAAGACATGACGTTAGTGAAAATTCAATATGGCGACTACAGGACGCCATATTGTGAAAATGAAAAAAATGAAAGTCAACAAACTATGTCAAGTGGGGTATCGTTGAATAGGTATTTAAAAATCATTTTTAGTTTTCCCTCAACATTTTTCAATTCGAATGACCGTTTAGGATCTATATCGATTTATTTTTAACTAAAAACATTTGAAATAAAAAATTTATTTTAAAAAACAAAAAACCCGACTGCGTAAAAATCGAACTTAAAAGATGGAAACAAGATCAAATGATAACATGCAGTCGGAGGTATTTCTGTTCAATTTGTTACTACTATGCCTCCGACTGCATGTTATCATTTGATCTTGTTTCCATCTTTTAAGTTCGATTTTTACGCAGTCGGGTTTTTTGTTTTTTAAAATAAATTTTTTTTTTATTTTTAATTCCTTCACAGGGGTGCTACCTTGATGGAGACGAGCAAACGACTTATGAGATTTTACCCACCGAAAGAATACGCAGTTTTTATTATAACCGAGACATAGTCCCATTTTAGCAAAAATCTGACTTAAGCACTTTTACCTTCTGACCACAGAAATATAAGCATAGGTAAGTACACATTGTTGAGGAGTAAGATGTTTCATAATAAATTGTCAACGATCACTCTTTACAATAATTACTGTCAGATGAGAACTGCCAGACTTACGTAAAGCCAAAATGGCAGTCAATCAAAATTGCATGTAGGTACCTACTTCAAAATCGTATCAAAACATTTATTTATGACACGTTGACGCTGTACAACTGAATCAACCAGTTTTTTCATCTTTTGACTAATACATCGTTTGCTTTCTTATAACTAAAAAATGTCTCAATCTATCAAGATCGGACAAAAAGCATCGTTTAGGGCATTTTATTTCCAATGGATTCCTAAACGGATTTTATTGTGTAGAAGCCAGAAGGTCAAAAAAACGAGAAATTTTCATTTAAAACTATGATTATTTCAACTTTGATTGCCTATAACTTCCGAATTTTTAAAGATATCGGTATGGGATAAAAAGCGTGATTTAAAGCGATCTTTTCTTTATAAAAATATGTTTCTTCAATTTAAAATTTGATAAAGAACATAACAATTTCTGCAGTTGAAAAAGACATTATGTTTTAGCCATGGGTTTTCAAGGCGACGCCGCGAGTGTTTTTCTCGCACGCTCAGACTCAGTGACCATTAAATATATATTTTTTTAAAGACGTCATTCTGTTGGAAATTTTATCAGCATTAGGATTGATAATGATCTTTTTTATCCTAAAATAAATAGTTCTCTAGATTTTTACAAAAATACACTTTTGGGGATAGTTTTACCCCCATAAAAAATTAGGCAGAAAGAGTGAAGGGTGGGATTTTTAGTATTTTCGTAATGGAACCACCTTGAATAATTTTCCGCAAAATCCCCTTTGTTAATATGTTTATCCCCGATTTTTCCTAATTCGCCTATAACTACAATATAGGTGCACGATTTCCTGATTTTTAATTAATGGAGATCTTGATGGAATTATTTGAACAAAATAAAAAAAACAATACTATGTTTTAAACCAATTTTATTATTACCTCATCTGCTAAAATCTAACAGTATTTTGAACTATACACTGTTTGAAACATTATCAGTATTTAAAATGATAAGCTGCATGTCGAATATTTAATGTTTTAAGCAATATTCAAAAAATCTATTTCTACGCATAAAAAAAACAACAGATACTTTCACTATAAGTGTAGTGAAGCTTTTCAAAAATCAGTCCTTTAAAAAAATTTGCATTTAAACAGAAAAACAGATAAAATTCAATTGGAATTATCCAACAAAAAAAAGACTATTGAAATGTGTATAAAAAACAACATACTTTTCATTTATTGAATATAAAACTTAGCTTATATTATTAATTGAGAAAAAAGAGATTTTAAAATCACAGTTCTGTTCAATTAAAAAAAAACTATTCACATTATTCTTGAGACTAACTGGAATGTAGTATGTACTATGTAGTACCTACACATAACACATCAGAACTGCACCAAAATATTGTAATTTAAAAGGCTATAAAAAATAAATAGAAATCGATTTAAATAATGCATTTGAATGCAAATCTCCCAATCCCCGAATAAACTACCAATTTATTATCATATTTCTATAATATAAGCAAAACAAGTGCAACATTAAAACTGTCTATTACAATTAAGACCATTATATTCTATGTATTAATTATATTATATAGCGAGATTATATCTTTATAATTATAAAATATGAAACAAAGTTTACAGAAAAAAAATAAAATATTCACTTTGCAAATTGGAATTTACAAAAGTTTAGAAATAACTGTATTCAGATCATTGTTATATTTATGAAGAAATTTCAGGTTCACCTCTTTGTTTGTGAAACCCATATCGTGTAAAATATCCAAGCATTGAACCGTGGACATACGGGTTGGGGAACAAGAACCGCTGCGTCTTGAGCTTCTATTGTTGTTTGTCGGTTGTTCTACCGGAGTTTGAAATCCTCTCAAATTCATCTCCTCCTGCAATCATCGATTAATATGATCAATTTAACTATTATTAATAATTTGATGATAGATTTCTCCAAGTTGTAAAAAAATCTAAGCTGATCAAAAGATTTCCTCATCAGAGAGAAACTGATACACGTTTTATGATTTTCCATACAGTACCTACCTAAATTTTTATTTGTCAAAATTTTGTTTCAAAACCGGCATTTTTTTGTTGTGAGAATTTTATTGTGACGAATTGTTGTGTCTATGAAAACTATTATAGGATAAATGATCAACCACTTTTATTACATTTGTAGCCGACAGAACAGATTACTACAATAACAATATGGAGTAGAAAAAATTCTAGCATTAAGTATTTTCAATCTCTTGTCATCTATACAAAGTGAACAAAACATGTAAAATATAAAAAAGTTGACATGTCTATAAGTGATTTAACTTGTAGTCTTAATTTATTTATTGTAAATTATAGACGCGTCAAAAATAAAATAAAAATAGGGTGGCTTCAGCTCTGGTTGTAAAGCAGTATTTTCCGTAGGACTACGTCTTTTGAAAAAAATGTTTCAATGTATTGTACATTTTTTCAATGCTTTTTAAAATTGAATACCTACTAACTAAACTAACAAACGCACATTAAATTTTTTTACATAATAATTGAACAAGACTTTTTTGGCTTTCAAATGACACCTCAAACATTGTTATATTTTAATTTTATACAAAGTTATAGCGATTTTGTCTGTTTTATAAAAAGCGTTAAATGAGTAAATAAAAGTGAGTGGTATATACCCAAGAACATATAGATGCAGTTCTACATTGAAAATACATGGCGAAGTTAATTTGATGCTTTAAACGTACCTCACTGCCTCTAAACATATCGAAGACTGTTCGCGCTGTATTAAATGCTGTTGAAGCAGCATTTACAGCACCTGTCATCAAAGATTCTGGCAAAATGTGAACTGGTTGTGATGCGTCCTCAACAAATCCAGTTGTTGGCGGTGTAACTCTTGAAATTTCATCTGTTTGTGATCCATTTTCACTTGTAGGAATTGGATTTCCATTCGGTTGAGTAAAGACATATGAATAGCGAGAAGACGACGATTTTGGCAACGTTTCGCCTTTGTTTGCAAACGGTGATGCATTCAGGTAATCTGGTGCTTCAAAACCGAATCCTTGTGACGTAAATATAAATTTGCGACTGGCTTCTTGTGACTCAAGATAACTTGGTGAATTTGGTAATTCAGTTGTTTGTGTACTCTGTTCTTCGCATTTAAAAAAAACAGATTCTTGATTTTGTTTTCCGCTCTCAATTCCAACTTTAGAACTTCCAGCAGATGTCGGTTCACTCATAGCTTTAGGACTTGTTTTACAATCCTTTGAACGCCTCTTTTTGGCTTTCAATTGATCTAAAAACGATACCTATATTACAGTGCAATGTGTCTTACATACAAATTAAAAAGAGAGCTGGAGAGGACAAGTTTAGTGTCACGTGTTTTCAAAACAATCAGATAATTTTTACAAAAGTGAGAGAGAGAAACCTATTTAAAATGGGCCCAATCGGACCATCTTAAGGGTGGTTTTTAGAGGTTCCAAAATGTTTTTGGCCCCAAAAATACCGAAAAATTTTTATTTGTGGAAAGTCATGGTTTGAGTTATCGAAGTTCGACTGTATCAAGCAAATAATTTTTGAAATCGCAAAATCAGAATCTCGCCGTGGGCGCAGATGACTCTAGTTATAGCACAATCTACAGGGACTGGAAAGCTTTTTTGACGTGAATAATGTCTCGTACTGAGGTGGTATTATAGAAATATTAAATAAATAAAAGTGGATGTATTCCTTTCTGTGACAATAAATACAATTATTTGTGTTTAACGGTATTCACTTCAACTGTCTGCACTCGCGAGACAGACATACCCGTTTTAATTTATACTCTACGTACCCCTCAGTTTGTTACAGTCATCATTGGGATTTGAACAAGCGGCTCTTATGAACTTATCATTCCTACTCTCTTGAACCGGAGATTCCAATTTCCTCTTGCAATCAGTGTCGATGTCAGTAGGATAGCTCCATTCTGAAGCTATTCCAAGACTGCTGTTGATGTCCTTCATTAACAATTGCTTCAGTTTATCGCAAGTCACAATTGTAGGTTTCTCTCGAAAAATGTTTGAATAACCTACATAAAAGAATAAATTAATTTTTTCCTAGTAATAAATATAAATATTATTATTATTATTAGGTATTATATTATAAAGTATAAAAACAATAATAGTACTTACTGATTGGAGTTCTCAATTTATCTTTAATGTGGACAGACGCATACGGTTCTTGTCTCAGAATATCTTCATTATCTGTGTCTGGCCTTAAAATATCTTTAAAATAAATTAGCGTCTTGTCATCATTAAAACACACTGCGGGCAGCGATAGTGCCCTGGGGTAAGCTAAGTCTTCAATTTCATGTTTGATGCGTTCACTTTTGATAATGTCTTTTATTGGATCGAAAATAAGGTTATATTCAATTGGTTTTTTAAACGCTTCCAAAAACAGATGCGATTTCATTGTACGAAGTTTATACAGAAATTCGTCGTGTAAATAAGTCACACTTTCTGTTGGCCGAGCATCGCAGGAACTTCCTCCAATAGCTGACCAAGCAAAACGTATATATTCCTGCGCATCGGGAATGTTCTTAGGATCAGGAATACAAGGCAAATATTCCAGAATATCACCACGATTGGCAAATTCCTTTAGGATCATGTCATTGTCATCCGTTTCAAAAAGGTCTCTAAAAGCAGTTTCAGAATTATAATCCGACTGGTATTGTGAGCACGGTACAATCACAAAATCTTCATTAGATTCAACTGATGATTCTGAAATAATACTTATATTATCTGAATCTGAATTTTTAGTTTCTGACACTGCAGGCGAGACTTTGAGTTTTTCTTTTGGCTCTGAGAAATTGTTCAAATCTGTTTCAAATCCGTTTTTAACTGTCACTGAATTTTTAGGTGAATCGAGTTGATTTGTTTTCATTTCTTTTTCCGCACCGGTACTTTCTCCCATACCGTCACTTTTTAATGAGTTGTTATTCAATGTTTTTTCACCACTTTCGCACACAGAAGGTTTTGATTCAATTGAATCGATCTGCGCTTGAATCTTGCTTGCCTCAATTTCAATTTTCTTCATTTCCTCCATTGTAGAAACAGACGTCAAACAAGGAGTACCAGTTCCACTGGCAATTATGTGACTGCAGTAATCTGCATCGGTGATGTATGAACAATAGAGCCAATGACCAAAGCGTATACCTTTATGATAAAAATGCCAGTAAGCTTCAAAGCAGCCGGACAAATCTGAAATTACAAAAACGTTATTTTTTCGCCTAAAATTAATGGATGCAATAGTACTCCTCAGTTGTCTCCCAACGCTTAATAATTTACAGAATACATTCGTTTTACTATCTCTTCTTCCTAACATACACCTGATAATATTGAGCAGGAGTTTTTCCAACTTAAAAGTACCCAAGGGTCGCAATTGAAATCCTCGAATCTAGTAACGGGTCGCATCATAATCAGCTAATTTTTGTCGAGTTATCCAAAAACGGGAACAGACATTTTAAATCGAATCCCTGCTCTAATTTTAAATTTAGACGCTCCAATCCATGTAAAGTGCGACTAATAAGGCGAATTACATGCTCCTATTGATAAGGACACTTACTTGGATGGAAATATTGCCTTCACATCCTTACATTTTATAAAATCCAACGTCTCTCTGTCTGTCTGTCCATTTGTTACTTTATAACTCGAGAACTATCAGTCCGATTTGAAAAAAAATTTTTTTGTTAGGTAGCCCGTTTATCTGGGAAGGTTATAGGCTATTCGAGTTTTTTAAATTCAACCCCAAAGGGGGTAAAATGGAACAGTAGAATTTTTTATCTATCTATTCTATCTATACTACCTACTGTTTGTACTTTGTACGCAAGGGGACAATTTAACGCGCAAGAGGGGGGGATAAATCATAAATTCTTATCTCTGCAACTACTGAACCGATTCTAAAAATTCTTTTACTAATAGAAAGCTACACTATCCCTGAATGATATAGGCTACATTTTATTTTGATAAATTTCTCGCGTGGGGGGGGGGATAGTTCCTATGGGATAGTAACAAAACGTAACTTTGAAATTCTTTTGCATTTTTGCGTTTAGGCGGAATCCTACTAATATTATAAAAACCACCAGCCCGATTTCGCTTCGTAGTGAGAGAATTGGGTAATGAATCATAAATTCTTAGCAGTTGGGCGAAGCCGGGTCGGGCTGCTAGTAAGAAATAATTATGTATTCAGAACTGCTCAAACCCAAAAATAATTTCAGTACCTTGCGCTTGCATTATAACTTCAATGCATCCAACTTCGCCTGGCTTCAACTTTGGACATTTTACAGACAACTGCAGTGGAACCAGAGCTGAAGATCCCCAACTGTATCGTAATTCGGTCTATAAAGAAATAAATGTATAAAATTTTATTATTACTGTGTTTGAGTTTAAAAATTTGACATTTACCAGTGTAAGATATTTTTCAACTTGCAGACAACAAATAAAATATTATAAAAGCATACAGGAATAAAATAAACACACGCATTTACCTCATCGGTCCATGGGTAGAGCCCGTTGTTTACGACCTGCCACCTTTTAGTAACAATCTGGCCTTTCAGAATATGTACAGGACTTATTTTAGAATCGACTGGCACAGCATCCATATCAGCAGGGCTATGATGATCTTCAGAAGCAATTGTTGCAGACTGCTGAACAATTTCAGAGCTAGATTCTTTCGGTGCGACAGTTTTGTCCGGAATCAAAATTGTAGCAGCATCGACAGAAGGTACGTCAGTTGTAAGCAAATTTTCATACTGAACTTGTGCATGTTTTTCAGAAGAAGAATCTTTCTTTACATGGCGCTCTTCACTGCTAGGTTTAACTGTATCTTCCTGAGGTGCGCTGGGTTGGCAAACATAGGTAACCACATGTTTTGGAATAGCGCCCTGTTTACATTTTTCTGCAAAACGTTTATAGGTTTGGCATTTCTCATGTCCATTTCCGGAATGCAATTTCTTTTCAACAATGCGTTTCGCTTTATTTTCAAGCTTGACAAGTTTTGATTCATATTTGCGTTCTATTTTTTTCTCACGCACTTGCAGACGATTGATTTTACGTATCAATTTGTCATCACTAAAATACACAATTTTTTTTTAGAAAATCAGCTATTTGAAAAGAAAAATTCGAATTAATTTCTAAAGACAAACACATTCATTTCATTACATCTGATTTAATACCAATATTTTAAAATTTATAGAAATAGCAGAAGTTAAATACAGATACAAAAATTTTAATTATCTAACGGTTCATCATATTATTATATTATAATGATTGGCAAAAAAAATTTGGCCATTTTTTTAAAAAAGTCCCCCTAACCGCATATTTTATTTCCACAAAGTGAGCTTAGCTGTTTTTTCTTCGTTATTAAAGCTTCTAGATGTGTATTTCAATTCAAAATAACTTTAGTTTTAATTTCAACATTTTAAAATCATTTTCAACCATATTATGATATATAAAAACAGCCCATCTTAATTTTTAACAACTAAGACAAAAATCGTATTTGCATTGTTTCTGTTACATTTTTGAATTAAATATTTTTTTGTGTTTATTTGTGGTCTCTTTTCAGCTAATTTATGCATTCCGTATTAACAACAAATGGTTCTTTAACTTACTATCATCTAGTAAAATTATTCAATATTTTTTTAAACAAAAAATTTTTTTTATAAAAAAATGTTTTTAAGATTTTTTTTTAAAAATTACGATATTTTATAATATACAAAATGGCAAAAAAAATTTTCAAAAAAATGTAATTAGTCCATATTTTGTTTAAAAAATTTATTTAAACAAATTGCGCTAAAAATTTTATTCTGTTATGTAATACTTCATATCTAAAAATAGTGATAATAAAAATTTTGCACAGGAGTTTCTTATATAACGTACGTGAGCACTAAGAAATGTTTTTTTGAAAATTCATCCCCTAAAGGGGTTAAAAAGGAGATGAAAGTTTGTATGGAAGTTTATCATTATTGAAGTTAGAAGCATGCAATTTTGCACAGGAGTTCCTTATATAACGTAGGTGAGAAATAATGTATTAATAAAATTCGAGCGAACGAGCGAAGCGAGTGAGTAATGTATTAATAATATTCAAGTGAACGAGGGAAGCGAGTGAGTAATGTATTAATAATATTCAAGTGAATGAGTAATGTATTAATAAAATCTGAGCGAACGAGCGAAGCGAGTGAGTAATATAAATACATCACCCTCGTGGAGTTGTAATATTCAGATATTTGCAGTTCTACTACAGAAGTGTGCAAACTGGGGGGCGCACCCTAAAGGGCGGAGTGCAAACTTGTTCATTAAAAATTATTAAGATTTCGCTATTTTTCGCTTCAATTGAACAGACATTTTTTCTTTGTTAAAATTAAGCATTATTTTATGCTCATTTAGTGTCAATGACCGTTGAACAAACCACTACTAAACCCGTTCATATAAAAAAAATCGGTTGACCCTGCAGGTCCAGGGGTGTCTTTAACCTATTGGATGCCCTGGGCACTTTAGGATAATGGGGTTCCTCTGACTATGACCAGTGCCGGCGAAACGTGTTCAGTTCGGATGCATAGCCCCGTGCCACTTCAGTTGGCCCACTTACCAAAAAATTCAATTATGAGTCCTCAATTAACAGAAATCGAAATAAGAGTTTAATATAGGTATTTTTTATTTTGTACCAAACATTTTACAGATTTTTGTCATAACCTAAGCCTACTAATAAAATGTATTCCTACTATAATAAATTAAATAGAAAAACGAAAAAAATGTACAATTGGAGAAACTTAAACTCGAAACGTATTTCAACTTAGTAAATACAGTCGACTCTCGTTAATTCGAAACTCGAGGGACTCTTAAAATATTACGAATTATCGAGTGTTCGAAATATCAAATGCTTCGACAACAAACAAACGTTGATACAAGTTTGAACTTGTCGCAAAATGTATGTATGTACTTACAATCTTTCCGCCTCTTTCTCTCTGCAACTTTGAATTGTCGAGTGTTGGACGCCGATGAGTTCGAATTAACGCGTCGTTTTGTTATATAGCAATGATTTTTTCGTACGAATTACCAAGTGCATAAAAATGTATTGATTTAGTTCGAAATATAAAGAGATTTTGTAGGGAACTCGTGATAACTTTGAATTATAGAGAGGTTCGAATTATCGCAGGTTTGAATTAACAAGAGTCGACTGTATGTACTATGCCTCGAAGAATAATGTAAAAATATTGTAAGAGGTACAAAATCGATTGGTTGAGAAATCTCAGTTATTTTGAAAAAACACTTTTTTCGAAATCTGTTGACTACGTAATCTCTCGAACGGATTAACCGATTTTGATCTGCTTAGCGGCATTCGACGCAGTTTTCTGAGGAGAAGAGCTGACTAGATTATGAAATCAATCGGTAAAATATTTTAGAAGTTATTTTGAAAAAACATCGTTTTAACAACTCTTTTTTTTCGGTTTTTTTGGGATTTCTCAAAATCTATTGGGCCGAATCGGTTCAAATTTTCAGGAAATCTAAGTTCAGTGGAACGCTTTCGAATGCCGCAAATCGCGATTCGATCGGTCAAACCGTTCAAAAGTTATGAGAGGTTTACACACACACACGCACGCACGCACGCACACAGACATCATCGTAAAAATAGTTAGAATAGCTTCCTAGGATCACAAAACGTCGAGATGTGATGAAAACTCGATTTTCGAAAATCGGGGTGAAATCAATAACTTCCCTATTTTTGAAAAATTTCAATTTTCTTAGCTGGAAGTTTAAAGTTTTTAAAAATCAGTTAAGCGTTTGGGATGTACTACTGATACAAAAAAAACCGTTACAGACTCACAGATTTACAGACGTTCAGACAAAGCGAGTGTATATAGGCGCTTCTAGCTTTGCTTAGGTCGCGCCTAAAAAGCTACTCCTAATGGTCAAAGCTCATTCATTCCCGCTTTACTGTTTTCGTTAGTAAAATGCTAGAAGTGAATCATTTTCTTCTTTAACTAATCAACTTAACAGTTGATAATTTTTCCAATTCCAAGCACCTTTTTTTAAAATAATTTTTGTATTCTTCACAAGTTAGGTTCCAAAGATGTCTATACTTTTTGTAATGTTCTATAAGTTGTAGGCACAAACCATTACTCCATTAAATGCTTAATATATTCCCAAATAATTATTTAGCAGGTGGGCAAACTTATAGGTACTTACTTTGATAAAACCGTTTCCGAACCCGAAGGAATGCTCCACGCAACTAACTATTCATGCGCTTTTTCGTTTAGATCTCCCGACCGAGAATTTTTAGAAGATTCTGGACAATTTATAGCGAACATTAATCGAGCGCCGAATGACGAGAATTTGGACTGTGTTTTCGGGTTTTCAGAGGGGCACGAGTACTAAACAAGGATATTACGGAGTTCCGATTTCGAAAATACGAATAATCCAAAACTTTTTTACATGATTTCGTATCCGTACTTCCCCTCCCGCGCATGACTATTGTTTGCCTGTACACTCACGCACCGGGTAATTGGGTTTTTTTATCATGTTTTGTTTTTGTTTCACTGAATAAACGTGATAATAAGAAGTGATATAGGACATCTGTAACACCTCTAGTATTAAAATGACTTGTGAGTGTGCGTTTGAAATAATTCTAGATGAGAACACGATTGCAAAAGTTTGCGCACCACTGTCTACACTACTTTTCTACATTTTTCCGACTTACCAAATTAACTCAGGCATTTCAGGATCTTCATTTGTAGTCCTCTTCTTCTTAAAACAGCACTTCTCTTGAGGATGTTTTACAACACCATTCTCCAGCAATGTCAGCATAGTGTTCACGATTGTAGCGCTGATTTCACCTTTAAACTGAACGTAACAAATCATTATAAATATGAAAAAAGTTTTTTTTAATTATCTAAAGTCTAACGCAATAAAACGTATTCTTTTTCAGTTCTTAAATTATCTTTATGTAAGAACACGGTACAACAAGCAAACCTTTTTCATATAATTCGTGAACCAAACTGGAGGCTCTTCGGTGTCCTCCTCAGATTCAGTTGTTTCCTCGACACAGTAATGCCCTGACGACTTCTTCTTGAGATGAAGTCTTCTAACAGAGCTAAGTTTCGCATTTCCTTGGAGACTGGGTGATCCTGAAGACTTCAAACCTCGTTTGTAAACTTTCAAGACGATCCTCTGACCTCTCCTGGCCTTATGACGAAAGTAATCCAGAGCGCACTGATAGTCGTTTTCACAACAAATAGGAACTTCGTCTTCTTCAGAATCTAAATAGGACACGTTGATATCTTCAGACATGCCAGTGTTTTGCGCCTAAAAAATATACTATAATTTAAAAAAATATATTGACAAATCCGCCAAATATTGACTGTTTACATTGAGGCTATGAGCGCAACAACGACCTAACCCACAATTTGGGGGTTTTGATTTTATAGCGAAAATTAGTTGCTGCTATACTATGCCACACTAGCCTAAGCCACTTTTCCCAATACACCAATAGATTGCCAGGCCAATAGTTACCTGTGGCACTAAGCTTGGAAACATTGCGTTGTGCAATCAAGCATTCTGGATCAGTCTAATCTAAATGCAACACTGGCATATATGCGCAAACTGTCTTTTATTTTTCTTTTTCTTCATTATTTACAGTAAGATATAATCATATTTAAATATTTTTTAATAAATGGCGTAAACCTGAGTCATGAGTGTTACGGTAAAGGGCGGGCTGTAGTTATAAGGTTCAAAATATAAACAATATTAATTAATCAAGTATAAAAAACTCAAAAAAATTGATAAATATGCGTTACTTATCAGTGGGAGACTAGCTCAAACTTGTAATCAAGACACAAAAGTTATGCATTTACTACTGAGGTATACGCATACTTTCTGAGAACTTTAATTATTTCTAATATAATATGATTTAATTAGTCAGTAAGAATTATTGTAACCAGTCCTATGTACAGGTAGTTAAATTACCTCTATAGGATTTATGTTTGTATATTTTACTGGTTGAATAAATAAAGCCGTTAATTAATTTTTTATTTATACGAAAAGAAGACACACATGTGCACAACGTAACATAAAAAGTTCATATGAAATCTGAAAAGTAAAAATGGGTAATTATGACAATAGTACAAATTTTATTATAAACAACCAGGAAAATTGACTGCATGATCCGCAGACCGGAGGCAAGGTATTAAAACCCATAGTCTCCGGGTTTCACCAGGAGAGGTGTTAGTCTAGCCTAATATAGGCTTGCAACTCACCCTTATTTTTTTGACTCAACTGATAACTTCGAGATAACTCGTTCTTTCACAAAATTATCGAAAGTGTATCAGGTCCAAAATTACTCAAAATAACTGCGGCGGAAACTCCCCAAATAGACGCTCGACAACTTAAGTCATTAGCGTCTTAATTACATCAAATAACATCATCAAATAAAACTAAACGACATCACAAATCATTCATGCGCACGGTGGGATTCGAATCCACGACAGCTTGATCCAAAGGTCAATACCCCGAAGTGTTTGCGTGTGTAAAATTCCTAGATTTTGACTTAATTTATATGATACAAATTATGCGTTTTATTGTATCATAATAATATGTTAAGATTATCAATGAAAATAAAAAAACTATAGTAGGTACTCGTACTCGTTACTCATTATTAATACTAGTACCAAGCTAAATGTAGGTACTCATGTACTCATATTTTAAAGTTCATTTTAGTACTCACGTAGTTTTGAGTACTTTTTCAAGATCTCGTTTCGAAGTACTTATGAGCACTTTTGTCCGGTACTCTGCCCAGCTCTGAATTTATGGGCGCAATTTAATTCATGACTGTTGGCATTTTGACCCCTCAATTCTTAGAAACTTATGTCGGACTCGGGTTTATCGTACATTTTAATCACGCTATGTTAATTCACTGTTATTTCCATGGTTACCTCGTATGTTTTATGTGTAAAAATTTAACTGCGATTAATAAAACAGCGTGTTAAATGTACGATAAACTCAACATTAGACTATGATAACCCTACTTCTAGAAGGAAACAAAGAATATTATCTGCATTTTTACTTCCCACCTCTACTATGGTAGGGAAGTAATGGATTTAGTCCGAAAAAAATATTTCGAGATTTTAACAGATCTTCACGTTTTGAGACCCTAGCAATCGTTTAAGATCATTTTCTGACTAATGTCTGGATGTGTGTGTGTGGTCAATTTTTCGCCTTCGATATCTTAAGAACGGAACAACATACGGGCATGCCGATTGTTCTATTGTGTTTATCAGCCTTTAACTTAGATCTGATTAGATTTTGAGTCAAATCGGTTCAGTGGATCCTGAGATATTCAAAAAAACGTCCTCAATGTCACGTATTAACATAGGTAAAAAAAAATATAAATGAATTCTAGATGTTATAATATGAAAAAAATGTAAATATTTTTTTCTCTAAAATGTATAGTTTTCGAGAAAAAAAATATTTTACTAAAAAAAATAAAAATTGTACGCAAATCAAGGTAACCATGATTTTTTCTATATTAAGTTAGCCATCAGTAGATCACCAAACAAAAAAGAGGGCCATGCTTTTTTCAAAGAATAAAAATTAAATTGTGTTTTAAAGACCACCAACAGCTAAGGTTATTTGGGCCTAGTCAAAGAATAAAAAAAAAAGTGTTTATTTTTTGCAAATATTTACTAGGTGGGAAGTATAGGACTGGTCATCAGTCGAATTTTTTTAATAATAGTTGATGGCCTCACTTCTCTTTGATCAGAATATCTGAATTCCAAGGGACAAATAGATTCTGCATAGGTAAATCGAAAGTCATATTCAAACGTTTTGTTTGCTCGTCCACAATATTGCGCAAGCACATATACGAGTATTATTTTTAAATTTTAATTATTCAAGAGAATTATGATTCACTTGAACAATTAAAAAAATTAATCACATTATAGTCCAAAGGTTCATACCAACACAAAAAAGAATAGATGTAGATCTATATTTTTGCAAACTCATGTTACGTTTACCTTTAATACCACCTCAATGGGAAAACAATAAACTAAAAAAACATTAAAACGCTCTTAAAAAACGTAGTTCAATTTTTCATTAATACAGTATAAACCAGGATAAAATCTCTATAAACTTTTGAACGTTGGTTCATTTATGTTAATAATGCATATATCAGCTCAAGTTAGCTTACGAAGTTTTAAAATTCAAAAAAAGTAAAAACATACAAAGACAAAAATTACACCAAAAAAGATTATCCTATCCTACATATCGCTAATAATTGCGTAACACTTTTTGGTGAAAATCGACTTTGGAGCGAAAGTTGCACGTCGTTCTCGTAGACAATGTCTCGGGGAGCGAAACTTCTCACGGCGACGTTCCCATAAGTGGAGCCATTCGCCCTCTACGGCCTTCGGAACGTCGAAAAAAGGTAGTTTTTGCGACATTCGGACGCAATTTTCAACCCTCGGAACGTATAATTTTACTGTTGGAAAAATCCGAAACGGGTCGCCCGCACTTTCGTCTCGGTGCCACCCTATCCCCCTGAGGCCCCTGGGTGGCCGAAAAAAATTCCTCAAGGGCGACGCCTTTTCAACGCTGGTTTTTAGATCGCCGCGACGAGACGGTGCCCCCGAGCGATCTAAAAATGTTATGGAATTTTCTTCGAACGAGCCCCTCCACCCTGTATTTTGATTTTTCGCCTCGGCACCTCCAGGCGCCCGCAAAAAATTCCCGAAAATCGAAAAAAATGAAAAAAAAAACAAAAAAAATCGCCTGCGCCTGACAGAAGGTGCGATCGAGGCCGGGAAGGCACATTCGGGTTGATAGCAAAGGCAACTTTTCGGTCTCAGCGCTCGAATCGCTCCGACGCACCGTTATAAATTCGGGCAGTTCCGAGTTTTCCTGAAACGCGCCAATCTCGAAAATGTCGGATCCGTCAGGATCGGGAGCTTAAGGGCTTCAAAAAGATCTCACGAAAAAATTCTAAATTTTCGAAAAAAATTTTTTTTCTTTGCTTCGATCGCCGAAATATCGCGTGCCCTCAGGGAAACCGTCCGAAAGAAATCGATTCAACTCTTGAACTATTTTGGATCGCTCGAATTTTTCGACAAAAAAATTTTTTTTTTGTTTGGATCGCCGAAATATCGCGTACCCTCAAGGAAACCGTCCGAAATAAATCAATTCAACAATCGGACTTTTTCGGATTCTCGAAAAGAAATATTTTTTTTTTCACTTGGATCGACGAAACGTCTCGCGACCTGAAGGAAACCGCCCGAAATCAAACGATTCGACTCTCGAACTTTTCGGATTCGCTCGATTTTCTTGAGTTTATTATAAGTACACACAGAGAATTTTATAAACGATTTTGCTTTCATAGTTACATATCTATTTCCTATGTGTACTTATCAAAGATGTTGTTATATTTTAACGTCTTTGGTCAATATAAAATCTAAGAGTGACTTTACGCTAATATGGCCTCTGTTGTCGAGCGTCTATAATTTACAAGAGTGACTTTTGTCAAGGTTACTGGTTAGCATACAAACATGCCTAAAGCTCCGCTAAGAGTTAGGTATAATCAGTTATAATATTATCATAATATCACTATTATTATTAAAGTACTTATTTGTTATATAATTTTACTTTTTTAACTACTAAACGAATCAAAATCATTTAATTTATGACAATTATAACACTGTACGCATCAATGAGGTTTCAACAGATATCATAACAGAACGTTTAAATTTATCCGAAAAGAATCTGATTGGTCAAACTCCGCCATTTGCATTTCCGTGTTCCGTGCGTTTTCCGTGTACATGCTTTTAGTTGTATGAAGTACACGCAAATTAGAATTTTTAGAAGAAATAATTTATAAGCAGTGGCGTCGCTACCGGAGGGGGCTAGACGGTGCCGTGCACCGGGGCCCCCAAGCTCAGGGGGCCCTAGGACACTGACCATCAAACCTCATATTGAACTAGCAAAAAATTCTCCCATCTTCAGAATGTAAATGAAATAGGTTGCAACACGACTTTAATCATGACAACTCATTTGAAAGAATACAGGGGAACTCTCAACAAGTTTCGACTTCTGTTCGAAACTTGTGGGGAATTCCCCTGTATTCTTTCTGTTGTTTGTGCAGTGTTGCCAGCTTGAAAGATTCACCGTCACATTTAGCGGGTTGGCAATAAGGAAACGGTCTATAAAAATAATCCGTTAAATAAATTAAAACTTTATTGCAACAAAAACCTTTTATAGAAAACTTTATATTATTTTCATTTTAAATTTTTTTTCTGTAAACCGTTACTTGAAAAAATAATTATATGTATTCGAGTTCCAGTATACACAAGAATAGTAGATTGTATGTCTAAATACGTAATGGGGCATATTACGGCGAGTGATGACAGTATGTAAAAACGAGCGATAGCGAGTTTTTACAGTCACACGAGCCGTAATATCATTACGTACGAGACATATATGGTATTTTTTGCCATACCCACTACAAAATACCTACTTTTTACGTCATTTTCAAAAAATTCTGACAGTTCATTTGTGTCGCCATCTTTTCTTCTAGTGTGCCGCGAAGTTTGTGCAAGTAAGTAATGACAAGCGCACGCAAGCGTACGCAGGCGTATAGAGCGAATTAACAGAAGTTGCCATGGCAACCGTTATTTTCTGCGCTAGTGCAGAAAGTAAACCATTTTCCGCACACCTGCCTGTTAAAAGGGTCATTAATGGCCGCTATACATACATCGAAAGTAGCTATTTTGTAGTGGGTATGGCAAAAAGATATTTATTTTTACTTGAGAAACGCTATTCTTTAGTACATTATAGTATAGGTTTGCTACTGCCATCTATCGATTAATTTTGCATAAATTAGAAAACTAAAATTATGGATAAAAAAAAGAAACCTAGTGGTGCGTTTAAGCGCAAACAACGCCAGGAAAGAGAAGATAGTAAACAAAAATTACCCAGATATTTCTAAACAACAGTTTAGTTAGGGCCCCAGTTTTTTTTTTGCACCAGGGCCTCTGTGTATTATAGTATCCTTAATGAGTATTGGGACCCGTCAAATGAGCATATGACATCTGGTGGCACAAAATTGTACTCAAAACGAGGGAAAATTTTACATGCTAACAGTGTTAATTTATCATGAAATTGTTTATTACAAATATAAAACAAGTAAAATAAATAAAAAGTTTATCGAAAATGGAATTCGCGACGTTTTCTAATATCATTCATTAATAGACGTGGGTCGTTACGTTATTTTCAAGAAACGTAACGAAACCAGTGACTTGGTCGGCGTCACCTGTTTCAAAACTAGTGATTTTTGTAACTAGTTATTTTTATTCAGCTACTGTGATTGCTTGCATAAATACCTCCACCAGTTACCAACTATACAGTTACACACGAAACGAGACGAAACTAAAATACATTAAATCACTATCTAAGTGTTTGTAGCTATACACTTAAATCACGGCATGTGCGTGTTCGGGTTACTTCGGATTTATTCGTGTCACTGTCACCCGCTCTCGCTTAGTAACGCATTTGCAAAAATCACTACTTGTAATGTAACTCGAAACTAGTGATTCGGTTACATACCGCGTAGCTAGTTATTGTAACTAGTGACGTGAAATAACGACCACGTCTATTCATTAAACACTGTCAGTTATTGCCTTGTAAAACTTACTTTACAGCGAATTATTTTCTGATGAAATGTAAAAAAACTGTATTTATGAATTAAAAAAATATTTTATATTAATAATAAAATGTACTTATCATAGTAAAATCATTTGATGATTAACAAATTTATAGGACTAACTTTGTATACAAATATTTTGAGGTTAGTAACTTACCTACTTATTACAATATAACATATTATGTTGCAGTTATGTGTTTACATTATTCACCTAACCCTGCCTTAAAGAAGCATTGAACGGATGATTAATTTCGTGGAGATTTTCTTTTAATTTTGATGTTTTTAAGCAATATGCCGTAAAGATTACTACTTTTGACAGCTCAGTTATCTTGTTTTTTTCACACATTTGATAATATGTCCAGCTTTGAGAATCCGTTCTCCTTCAACGAAATTCCTTTGTTTAGGATTCGTACCGGCTCAATTGCAAATTGCACTTATATTTATTATTTCTTATCACTTTGAAAATCACAAAATTGCACGCAAAAGTATACCCCGTTATAAAATTTCCCCCCCTTTGCGCCATGTTTTTTAAACTCCACCCATTTGACGGATCGCAATACGAAAATTTAGAATTACGTGACCCTTAATTGAATCGTGGTACAAAAATTGGTTAATTGTACTACGTGTAGTGTATTATAAATGTAGGTACCTACCGGGTTATTATAGTTGGTCATATTATCTACTAGAATACAAAAAAAAGATGTTCTAGAATCTACTCGTAGCTGTATAATATTAAAATGCATGACACTCTAATATATTTGCCCTATTTCTTTTTGTAAAACAATTAATAATATTGATTGTATCTACCAAAACATATTATTGTATAATTACCCAGTAGATCATTTACTCATATTTTGTAAATAGCCATTTTGTAAAATGGCCAGCGGACAAAGAAATTCAGAATGACAGTCCGAAGGCATTGCTCACTGATTTCACTCAATTTACGCAACCTTAGTTTATTTATTAAAAATCAAATTTTAATTCTTACCAAATACGATTTAAATGTCGTCCAGCTGGAACAAGATTCCGGAGTATCTAGCACCCCCACAATATAAGCCTTATCATCTTCACCCAATTTATTTCTCAAATGTAACTCAAAAACAATTTCTAGGTCTGAAAGTGCCATTTTGATATAAATTCCGAAATAAAGTTGTTAATTCCAAAGAATTTTATATTACCAACTTCTTTAAAAACAACGATATT
This sequence comes from Mongoloraphidia duomilia, assembly GCA_039654895.1. Lineage (NCBI taxonomy): Eukaryota > Metazoa > Arthropoda > Insecta > Raphidioptera > Raphidiidae > Mongoloraphidia > Mongoloraphidia duomilia. The sequence continues at coordinate 29,256,748 of CM077518.1, read as the reverse complement.
TTACTTTTGCAAATTTTATAGAGCACTTAATACGCAGCAAAGACAAATGTCATCAAACGAGTAAAATGAAAACAATAACATTCGAGAACAGGTCTACCACAACCATTTATGCATGACGCAATCGAAATCAGCAGTCCTAAAACTATAAGTCTGTTCAGCTTTGCAGTCATAGACTTATAGAATTAGAAATGAACCATAGATTTATATAGATACGAACAGTTAAAAACCAAATCTATCTGAAATTCTAATAACTTTCCTAGTAACCACAATACACTCTATAATACACATAAAATTTTTTTGAGCAATCTGTAGATTACTAAAAGCAAAATTATTAACGGTCAATAATATTTCTATTACGAAATCCGAACGAAATGGAAACCGGCCGAGAGAGTATATTCTGTAAAAATCTTCTCCTTTTTTGTCCGATGGCAATGCTAAATCATACGTTCGGTTAATTAAAGATTTTTCAGACATACCTCTCTCTGTCAGTTATACTTAAATCGCGATATTTTATCTTTGTCTGAATTTTCTTATCACACCTAACCTCAAAATATTCGATACTGGCTACATGCCGCATGGCGTATTTGGATCGCTTTATTTTATCTTTGAATTACGGATATAGAAATCCGGGGACATAGTATAAAGTGCAACTTTTGACGAGAGGGGAAGCCATTCAGGGGAGGATGCATGCCTGTCTTATGAACATGACATGTCCATGCTATGCATGTGCCCACGTTCTATTGGCCGCGTATTTGTGCATGCTCAATTGCTCGTACAGCGCTTGCGCAACTGAAACGACCAATAGAATGCGGACACATTTGCTTCCTCACCATCCCCCCCTCACCGGCAACCGCATCAGTCGATTGTACTACATCCCCAGATTTTTATATCTCTATAGTATGAATTTATTTGTCATTCATTCATACGGTACCTAACCTCAAAATATTAGTATAATATTTATATTTTATAATACAGCCTATTTAATTGAATAAAAGTATTTATTTTTTTAACCTCCTAAATCATTGTTTCCTAATCTGTGGTCCGCGAACCCCTGGGGGTCCGCGAGCATATGTTTGGTGGTCCGCGGTCCCATACGCATCTATCTTACTTAGAGCATTAACAAAAATAAATAAATTACCTACGCCAAACACCTCGTAATTATTAGTTGCAAAAAAGCAGCACCAACCTTCTCATTAATGTTTTTCTACGAAAAAGTTTGTTTTTTGTTTTTTAATTTAATGAAGGAATACTAAAATATAATATTGTCCGAAAATTGCACCTTTTTTTCACTCAGGGGTCCCTGGCATTATGCTTGATTTCCTTGGGGGTCCGCGGCTGAAAAAGGTTAGGAACCGCTGTCCTAAATTATTAAATAATATATTAAATAATTTGTCAAATTTTGCTTTTGTTGTTATTCGTTTTTGCTGTGGTTTTTATGGAAGTTATGCTATTTGATAATAATAATAATATATTTATTTGTAATACTGGACTACAGTTTAAATGGCGTCAGAAAAATACACATTAAAAATTTATAAAACTTACTTTGAATGACATCTCAGGTTTTATTATTAGTGTATTTGCCATAATATAAAGCATCTGCAGCTAGCTGTCTAGTGCGCTCTCTCTTTAGTGTTCTCTCTCGTGTTGCACAGTTGCACACGCGCGCTGTCTGGGGTTTTAAACGTGGCTTAAGTTCTTAAATACAATATGTCTGACATCATGACATGACATATGCAGTTAAGAAAAGTGCGCGAAATAGCCAAAAGTTTTCTACAAAGGAAGACTTTGAAGTTTGGAAAAACTCAACAGAACAAATTTCTATGTCGCAATTTTTCAAAGAACGTGGAAACGTTATGTGTAAATCACATAAAACTATATATTATACATGTAGCAGATCTGGAGTTTATAAACCAAAAGGCCAAAAGAAGAGGCACCTTAAAATCCAACGACAAAAGGCAAACCGGTGAGTACTTCTGCAGTAAATTATAAAAAAACTAGCTGTTTCCCGTGGCTCCGCTCACGTATATTTAGAAATTTATTAACCAGAATACAGACAAGTATATTACATAATATGTATGTAATCCTGCAGAGGTAAATAAATTACCTGTTTGTAGGTCCGGAGAAACCTACGTATTACTAAAACTTAAAAAACTAAACTTAGAAGCTAAGATTGTATAATGTAAAAAAATACAATTATTACAAATTTACAAAAATGTATCATCTAATTTCAATGCTCATTGAGTTCTTATATTTGACAGTTAATTCTTATCCATTTTTTTAATTTATTTTTATTGAAGTTTTTATTAAGGTCCATTATTAGTTATTCGGTAGCCTGTTAACTATTTTTATCGCCAACAGTTTTTGATATGTTGGGTAAAGCATTTGACTTGTATCTGGTTGTACTGTTTGACTAAATATTTATAATTGAATGAATGCATAATGACTGCAATCGGTAAATATGAAGCACCTATTGCATTCATTCAATTATGTATTTAAGTCACGACGTATTATTCTAAATATTTATGTTTGAGGTAGGTGTAGTGATAACTTAGCATTCAAGAGCAAATAACTATTTAAGGTTGAAGGGGTTTTCTAGGTTTTCTAGCCAGATTTTTTCCTTATACATAATCTTTAGTATTCTGTTTTGCATTTTTTGAAGCAGTTCCAAACAATTTTTGTAATCTTCTCCCCACGCAATTATTCCATAGTTTATAATACTGTGGAAAAAAACATTATATATTAGTCTTATAGAGTGTCAAAATCCATGAATTTAGATATTTAGTATAGTATGTATACTAAGTATTTCGTTTTCTTAATAATATATTCAATGTGTGTTCAGTTTACTATATTGTTAATTTATTATCCCCCCTCCCCGCGAGAAATGTTCCCCATGCAAAGCGAAATATTATTTATTCCTCCCCCCTCCCCGCGAGAATCTCTCCCACTGTGATGCAAAGTCGGGTTTAAATTCACTTGGAAATAGTTGGCATTAACGGTATCAGATAAATAAACAGTCAACCCATACGTTTAAACTAGAGCTGTAAAAGTAACGAGAAATTGTGTACCCGCATGTATTCGTTACTAAAACAATCAGCACCCGTTACTTTCGTATCGTTACGTTACTCGTTACTTTTGATACAATCGAGTACTAGTAGTCTAGTCTAGTAGCAGTGTCTACCATGAAGCATCGCATCGAGTCGCACACGCGTAATTGTTAAAATGATTTTAAGAATGGGTTTATCAAATTATCATAAACAAATAATATTACAATGTACGGCGGTACGCGCAACAATAAATATTATTTTCCTTTGTAATGTAACAAACGAATTCAAAATACATCAAAAATAGGCATACGTACGACGCACGATGCATTCCAGTTCACGTTTTAGTGTTACATGTATGATTCGCATTCGCTCGTGTAACGAATCAAACCTCAGCTCTGTGAATCAAACAGTGACATACGACAAATGAGAGTAATGAAATAAATTTGTGAGTAACGATTCGGTACTTCGAGTCAGGCGATGTACTCGTTACTCGGTAACGAATACATGCGGTTTGCTGCAGCTCGAGTTTAAACGTACGTTTTGATATTAGCATTAACGGTGTCACAACGCGCACTTTAAATTTGACATTTTTTTTATTTGTCAACCGATTTAAATGAAACAAATACAAAATGTTAGTCCAAGCTTATCTCAATACATCACTGAAAACCACATTCAAATTGGTTTAGCCATTGCGGAGATTAGCGTGCACAAACAGACAGCCAAAAAAGGTTTATGATTTTATTATATGTATAGATTCTGGTCAAAACTTAGAATCGTAAACATAACATTTTGATTATGAATCCAGTGGTTCTAAAGGATAAATCTGTTTTAGGTGGAAGTTTATAAAAACCTTCGAACATTATTACAAGAGACAGATGAAACAGCATTTTTGATGATAATGGAAGAATTCTTGAAGAAAACATTAGAAGATCAAGACACATCAAAATTTTCCACTTATTTCAACTATAATTATGGAAAAAATGTGAAATCTTGGGCCTACTGTTACAGGTTACATAGCGGCCTTAACACCAATATGCATTTAGAACGTATGCACAGAACAATAAAATACATTTATTTGGAAGGTAAATGTGTTAAACGGTTGGATAAGTCCATAAATTGTATTATGAGGTTCGTTAAAGATAAACTCTTTGACCGAGTAATTACTTTAAATAAAGGAAAGATCTGTAGTAAAATAAAGGATCTGCGAAAAAGACATTATAAAAGTTTGGAATTAGATGTCAACTTGGTTGAATTTAACGATGGGTGGAAGGTATTCTCGTTTTCGAATAACGCACCAGACATTTACGAAATGCATAAAAATTTGGAACATTGTGTTTGTCAGTTAGTTTGCTCGGAATGCCAGATATGTATTCATAAGTATTCATGCAGTTGCTTGGACTCATCTATAAGGTGGAATATGTGTAAACATATCCACCTCTTAGGACGTAAGTTGCTGGACCAAGAAGCTAATAACTCAGTAGAAAATCTGGAAGATCAGACTGAAGAAGGTAATTACAAGCTTTTATTTAACTTGCTGTGTTAGTACGTATAGGTCAAATCTTACAAGTTAATTTTGAACGACTTCCTCGTATCCGATCAATTTGAAATTTTGAACAAATACAGTCAAACTTCGATAACTCCAACAAAATTAGTTGGCAATAGCGTCAAGAATGAAAATAAGTTTTACTTGATAAATCGAAGTCTTGATAACTCGAATTTTTTTTGTGGCAAATCATGGTTCGAGTTATCGAAGTTCGACTATGACTATGTATTCCCGATGACAATACATAAATAAATTGCTTTTAGAATTGAATTCAATCCCTAAGGGGTTCAAACGAAGGTGTAGGGTTTATTTGACATTTGGACAGTAGGTTAATTTTCTGACGTAAGCATCCACCAAGAACAGTTTTTTCGAAATTCAACCCCTATGGGGGTCAAAAAGGGGTAAATTTTTGAAAGACTAAAATGAACAAAATAAAATATTAGTAAAAAAAAAATTTTTAAAGGCAAGCTTTTATTGAAATGGACTAAAAAGGAAAAAATAATTTTTAATAATTTAGGTTCATAATTATAAAAGCATGGGTCGTGACTAATAAACTATCATAGAATTTACAATCCAAGCTTTTATAATACTTAATAATATGAACCTAAATTATTCAATATTATTTTATCATTCTTAATATATTTCAATAAATGTCTCTAAAAAGTTATTTTTTTACTAATATTTTATTTTAATACATTGCTGTTCTTAAATATTTTCGAAATAAGTGAATATGATCAGTGATTCTAATTTAATAGTCCGAGACACAACGCGTATTTTCAAAAATCATTTTACACCGTCTTGCATTGTTATTTTCTAATGGATTGTATTAAGCTTATGCATACTGTAACAGACGGGCAGAGGAGATATAAGAACAAAAAACTAACAACATGAGCACCGTCATGCAACCCCCTATTCTCCCTTGGAACTTTTTGTATCAGTATCAAAGACTATTTTCGTTTTAAATCTTCTGGTCAAATCAACACTGTAGTGTGGTGTAAAATCCATCGGAAAATAACAATGCAAGACGGTTTAAAATGATTTTTAAAATAGACGTCGTACTTTTACTATAATGTATATGTTAACGAGAATTTCCATATTAGTTGACGAAGTCGATATAAGTAGTTGTTTCAGTTTGTTGATATACAATATGTACTCATTAATGTTTGTTTTTTAAACTAGGGGAGCAAGATGATCTACATATTCATATCGACCCCAGAAAAGCAGAGACTGAAGATCTATATAATATATTAAGCGCTTGCTCGAGTGAAACACCTGATGACAAAAATTTAAAAGAAGAAAAAGACGAACTGAAAAGGTGGCTTTGCACTGCTGTTGATTCAGTTCAGTCGAAATCGCAGCTCACTCTCTTAAAGAAAATTGTTGCACAAATAAAGCCAACTTTACAGGCTGCAGCTATCACTCACACTGTTCTAAAAGAACAAAACAAGATTTCTCACAACAAAAAAATAGAGTCACAGAGGAGGCTTTTCTCTACTAAAAAAAAATGTAAAAAAAACAATTTTAAAATAAAAGCCCCTTCTTCTGAGGAGCGAAACGTATTGGCTGCCGAGCTAATTTTTAGGGCGGTGTGAGTGACGGTATGAATGTAAAATCAAACTCGCGATTTCCTGCTTCCCTAATTATTTTAGGAAAAATATCTTCAAATAAAAGTTTTAGAACATATTTGCGTGCTTTGTAACGGCAGAAATTTGATATGAAAATGTCAAAATTACCTCAAAAACAGATAGCGATAGCCATGAAACTTGAACAAAATGATGACGTTTTAGCTGTCAATAATTTCTAATCATTTTGAAGTTCCATGGCTATCGCTATCTGTTTTTGAGGTAATTTTGACATTTTCATATCAAATTTCTGCCGTTACAAAGCATGCAAAATTAATTTTGTTTAGTGATTTAGATGCAGAATTTTATGTTCTAAAATATTATTTGAAGATATTTTTCCTAAAATAATTAGGGAAGCAGGAAATCACGAAAGTTGATTTTACGGGTTAACACGTTTCTCTGCCGCAATAATACTGAGATGTCGCTCAGGAGCCAACTTAAAATTATTATTTTTCTACACTTTTTTTGTTCTTTTATAATAAATTATGCGATGTATTGTTTATTTTGGTAAGTTTTTGATAGTTTTGACGGCATGTCACCACAGGTGTGACATCGGCACCGGACATCTCATTTTTTTGTGGTGACATGTATGTCTAAGATTTTTTATGTCCAATTTTGGGTGTTTTTTTTTTAATAAAATATATGATTATGTATTGACACCACAGTGGTGCCATCGGCCTCTACCGGGAATAGCAAATGTCACCACAGAGGTGTCATCGGCACTGAACGTGTTAAATCCCCATGTGCAGCAGTCACGGTCATCACCCTGTATGTGGTATTTTTTCACACTAGACACATGATTTTCACACCAGATATCTGGTGATATTTGCTATCTACTTAGTGACTAAAATTTGTCATCTAATGGGCAGTGAGATTTCTGGTAATAATAAACCGCACAAAATAATTTTCTGTGATAACTGCTGATCAGTCGTGATTATAAATGTGATAATTCAGATAATCGTACGCTTTTTTCCATAGGTTTGTACTAGTGATGTGCCGGATTGTTAAAAATGTATATCCGCGAATACGGATACGGATCTTAAGTTTCTTAGAGTACGCGGCGATAAATACTAAATATTGCACATCGACCTTTGGAAAGAGACTAAGATCTGTTATGGGAAAAAGTTATTGACCACGATATTAAAAAATAAAAAATAATCTGAATGGAATTTAACTGTTTTTCATTATTACCTAATTACCTATATATATAAAATTTTATCTATGAATTGAAAATTGATAAGGTAAAAGATCCGCCAAAAAACTAACGGATACGGATACGGATCTTTTTTTTCCCTCGGATATCCGGCACATCACTAGTTTGTACATGTAGTATAACTGTAAACAATATTATTACAAAGAATTTATTTATTTATTATTGATAACTTTTTTAATTATAAGTTTGCAAAATTCAAATAATGTTTATTTTTATTTATGAAATGTAGGAAGCTTATTAAAAAATTTCAGTGCTGAATATTTAAAACTTTTTTGTGTCGTATTTAACCGGTGTAGCGGCAAAACTAAGCAATCCTTATTTCTTGTATTATATGAGTGTACATTAGAATGTGTGTTCATATTGCTGTAATGCTCTTTAGCATACAGTAAACAGTGAAAAATGTAGGCGCCATAGAAGGTCATTATTTTTAATTGTTGAAAAAGGGGTCGACAATGCTCGTATCTACAGACACCTGCCAGAATACAGACAGTAGCTTTTTGCAGTATAAAAATTCTTTGAGCAGCTGGTGCCCCTCCCCAGACCAAAACTCCGTATTTCATAAGGGAATGAAAAAGACTGTAATATCGTTAGACTAGTCGGCTATGTAAAATAATATTTATCGCACAGCTGTAATATAATATATTTGAACTAGCATGAAAAATATTTTATTCCATACGACTTAAGATATAGACCAATCGCAAAGTCGAAAATGTACGAACACTGGAAAAAATTCCTACAAGAAATTTTTTTTACACGATGGTCCCTTAAGGTGTCCTCAATAAACCCTGAAGTTTCCCCCCTCCAACGAAGTGCATTACTCCCCTGGGGGGGCTGGGGAAGGGCCGAAAATCAGGTTTTACCGGATTCATAACTTCACCTTAACTCTATGAAAAAAATAGTTCCTCACAAAATTAAAATTAACAAAATTCTCTACAAAAAAGGTTCTATACATATTTTTGTCACATTCGTATTTCTGCTAAATTTTCACTGTTTAGTTTAACAAATTTCTTCGTTTAGCTTAAATATAGCCTTTTACGAATCTTCGTTGAAAATAACGCATTTTATGATGAAAAGATGCCACTTAGTAATAGTGTACCGTTAGTTGAGACCCTAAGTAATGTTTTGAAATCTGTAGTCACGACTGGGGGTCACGGCGTTAAAAGTTTGTTTATGCTCTAAAACCTAAATGTAGATAATTAGAATCGGTGTAACTCTTATGTACAGGGAGGATCTGAAAGTTTGATTTGGTCCAAGAATAGAAAGACCTAGTTGACACACCTTTAAACGGATCGAAACCAAATTTTAAACTTAAGGTTTTTAGGGGATTCCTCTAGTATATTTTTCTTATTTCCTTCCTACTCCCCTTAATAAAGGTAGTTTATTGACGAGCAAAAATAGAAAATTGCAATTTCTCGAAAACAGCTCAAACGATTCGCATTACATTTCATAAATTTTTATGTCATTAATAACTACAATATGCCTCCATTAATTTGTTTCGTAAACATTCAGAATGGGAGAATATCGCAATTTTCTATTTTTGTACATCAATACCCCTATTTAGGGGAGTAGGGAGGAAATAAGAAAAATATACTTGAGGAATCCCCTAAAAACCTTAAGTCTAAAATTTTGTTTCGATCAGTACGATTTAAATCTGACAACTACCGCACACTGCTGACAAAATATTTCCGATTTCATTTGACTTTCGTTCACACACTGTATGAAAATGACAAAAACAATCGTATGTTTGCGGTATACTGTGCAAAAACAATGCACGGCGCGCCTTCCAGTAGTCGGATCAGATTTTTTATCGGGCCGATGTAGGAAGCTCTATTCTTGGATCAAATCAAACTTTCAGATCCTCCCAGGCGCGGATCCAGCCCTCAGAAAAGGTTGTGGTCACGGCCACCCGAAAATCGGCCAATTGCGAGTTGGACTACAGACTCGCTCATAGTGATGCGAGATGTTTTAGTCGATTGTTCAAACATCTCGATGACTCTCGATGGTTTTATTTTATTTTTATTATAGATTATAGACGCGTCGACAACTTAGGTCATTAGCGTCTTAATTACATTAAATAACAACATCCTTAAAACTAAATGACATCACAAAACATCAATGAGCGGAGGTGGGATTCGAACCCACGACAGTGTGGTCCAAAGGTTGGCTACGCTAACCGTTACACCACACTGTCTTCGACTCTTGATGGTTGCCACTTGGACTCGATTGTTGCTGTTTCATAGTTCACCGAGACCGAGTCGTATAGTACTGAATCGTACACTGTCGAGAGCCACATTATATACAATCGTTCATCACTCAACAATTACTGTGGTCGAGTCGATGGTCGATTGTGTAGTAATCGCGTAATACGAATTCAATAGTGAAAAGATTACAGAGTAGTGAGTACCGACTGAACAGTGAACAATCAACGAGTCGCGTGAACGTCAGTCGACTAGCATATAGCCTTGAATCGCGATTATATGTATTCTCATTCGCTGCTATTGCTATAACCTATGTGGCAAATAATCGACTTGAACAATCGAACATTTCGATTGTAAAATCAAACTCGGAGGCGATTGTGGACCCGATTGTTATTATGAACGATTACAATTGTTTCGATTGTAAAAATATCTCATAACCGCCCATCACTACTCGCTCACGATCGTACATTGCATTCCTACAAAGGAGACGTTTACAAAATGTGTGACGCCCCTGCCAAGACCTTGTACAGTGTTTAGGTCCATGCGGGCAAAGTACTGTTCGTTTTTTTTTTTAAATTTTATTAAGGCACTGGACATAACATCAGCCTATCGACCTCAATTAAGGTTGTGGGCATGTCCACCGTGCCCACAACGGTGGATCCGCGCTTGGATCCTCCCTGTACACGCCCTAATAAAGGCAATTATTATTATTATTAAGAGATCGATTCTAATTATTTCCTTTTAGGTTTTATAGCATAAACAAACTTTTATCAAGAAATTTTTCTCTGACAAACTAATAATAATCAAAAGGTCAAAAATATGCATTTTAAAATTTAAAAAATATATCTATACTAAAAACCAAATCTATGTGGAATTTTAGTTACATTTTAGTAACTGATTTATGTTGGCAGCACTAAGTATTTTTAAAAGTTTTTTTCAGTTTGTATATGTGGTCATTAATTAATACAAAGTTTGTCTTTAAATTGAAAATTGTTATGGAAACCAGAGAGAAACCAATTAAACAGCGAATGTAAATTTGTAATTTTTATTGTCAATAAAAATATTCACAAAAAAATAATTAAAAAATACCGAGAAGCAGAAATCTGTTAACAAAAAAACTAAAACTGGCTGTTATCAAATTGTTCATGGAATTATTCTTGGAGACTTGGAGCTATATATACGTTCGGAACTACCCAACTCTTACGTCTTTTTCATTTGCTTTCGGTAAATTTACAGTGACTGATATTTTCTTAATCAATGTGCAAGTGCAATAATTAGGTATATTATTTTAAACAGACAGTTCTTATTTTTGTTAATAAACTATATCTGTATATTTTTTTATTAATATTATCATTGTGAATAAGTAATTAAGACATTATGTTAATTTTTTCCACAAATAAAATATAAGAAATTATTAAAACAGTTCATTTTTAATTAAAAAAAAATAACAACACTTTTTAGTTTATTATAACTTGCAAGAGTATTTAAAGAAAATCTTGAAAAAGAAATTTAAACTGACAGTTTACACGTCCAGAATTATTAAAATATTTATAGAAATATTTCTGACAGTTAATAATTTTGCTTTTAGTAATCTACAGATTGCTCAAAAAAGATTTATGTGTATTACAGAGTGTATTTTCGTTACTAGGAAAGTCACTAAAATTCCACATAGATTTGGTTTTTAGTATATATAAATAAAAATGAAAATTTTACGGAAATATATAAATAAATATGAAAAAAAAACAAACTTCTTGACTGACAGGAATGTGTTTATTTATGTATGTATGTGTTAAGAACAAGCTACGTTTAAATCCCAGACAACGCTGTGCAACATTTAGAGCTATCTAACAAGCTACGTTTAAATCCCAGACAACGCTGTGCAACATTTAGAGCTATCTGCAGACGTAAGTGCCATAATATGGCACATACACTATTAGTATTGGCGTCGGTCGGATGACGGGACCTAGGAGTCGGACCAAAATTTCTCGACGTTTCATAGCCTCCTGAACAATTTGGCACCATTTTTGGAAATGTCTATTTATATGTGTGTGTGTGTGCGGGCAATAACTTTCGAAAGAGTTAATTGATTTTGACGAAATTTGGTAGGCACATTGCAATCCAACACCGCACGAAGCCTATTTAAAATGGACCCAATCGGACTATTTTAAGGGTGGTTTTTAGGGGTTGAAAAATGTTTTTGGGCCCAAAAATAGCGAAAAAATTCTCAGAATTGTTTCAAAATTGAAATTTAAGCTTTTAGTAAAAATCAAAATGTGCTGCTAAAATTTTAATAAAATCGGCCTAACAGGACCGGACTTACAAATTTTATGAAAACACTGGTTTGCGAATAGTGATTTACTTACTGAAGGGTGCAGTTAATTTGGTACAGAGGTTGCATTGATATTAATATTGAAATTAAGAAAAAAAATATTATTTTAAGGGATGTATTAAGGGGTTCAATTTTTTATTTTGTCCAAAAACAAACTAAGTTTAGGTACGTATTAAAGCCACAAAGCCTGTATTAACACTATATTGTCGGCAGGGCTTGGCACTGCGACCCGAGTTTTTTCTTTTTAAAATCAATTTTAAAAAAATCGTCTGTTTTATGCAAACATTCTTTTAAGAAAATTTCTTTAATGGCCTTGAAAGTGTCAATATTGAGATTTTTAATATGATCTGGTAGTTTGTTGTACCACCACGTTGCGTTTAGATATTTATCCGATACTGCTAATCTATGATTAGGTATGGAAATTATATTGTTATTACGTGTACTGTATGAATGATAGCTATTTAGGATAGAAAATTCTCTTATGTGTTCTTTCACATAGACTAGATTTTTATATAGGTACCACCAAAGATGGAAATGATAATATATTTAATTTTATAAAAAATGGCCTACAGTGCTCATTATAACTAGATTTTGTGATTATTCTAATAGCCTTTTTCTGTAATATGAAAATATCTAAACACAACAAGGAGTTACCCCAATTCCCAAACCATCAAACCATAACTATGACTATGACTATGAAATACTGCAAAATATGCAATCTTGGCAGCTTCAGCTCCAACAGTTGTACTAATTTTCCTTATAACAAATAACGATTTGGATAGCTTCTTACATACATGTATTCTATCTTTATTTAATTTAAATTTTCAACAGTTAAATTTTGTTCACAATGATAGAGATTTAATGAAATTAATTGACAAGTATTTTACATTATTTGAAAAGAAACTTAGTACCTACATTTAACAAAGGTAAATGACGAAAACGGAACTCCCAAATTTATTCGTGCCCGTCCACTGCCGAATGCTTTAAGGAATAAAGTTAATGCAGAAATTGATCGTTTAACTGTAATGGGCATAATTTCACCAGTTGATTTCAGTCATTGGGCTTCACCCATTGTACCCGTTAATCGTTATTAAAAAAGATGGATCAATTCGCATCAATTTTAAAACAACAATAAACCCATTTTTAAAGTTAAACCGTCACCCTCTTCCAAGAATAGAATATTTATTAAATAATTTGCAAGGCGGGGAAGCTTTCTCTAAATTAGATTTGTCAAATGCCTACCAGCAGGTGCCAGGTAGAATCAAATGAAAGTTCAAAAGAGTTAAAAACACGGCGGCGATGAGTTCGTTTGCTATTAAGCTAAGTGTCCACTTGAGACAAAACAGTCTCGAGACTAGACTCACAAATGGATAAAGGCCTGAGACCAGTCTCGGAGACAAGCAGGTGCAGGTATCAGAGACTGTCCGTGTCACATGTGGACATGCTCATTCCTGCTCTCGTGACCTAGTCTCAAGTTTTCCGTCAATGTTGCAAGACCTGAGAGTTTTTCAAGTGACTGAAGTTAATTTTTTTCCCAATAAATATTATAATTTCTCAAAATGAGCGAGAAGAACCTTGACAATCTTGTACCAGATTTTTAATAACCCTTTTAAAGTTCTGGCACAACTACGAACATTTTTTTGTAGAATCTTGGGATGGCTTTTTACCACAAATAATTGTTTCAAAACGATCAAATGGGTATGCAATACCTAAAAAAATAAAATGTTTTTTTTTATTTTATTAAATTATGATACACTGAGGATAAAGTTGAAACTCATTGAAAAAGCAGATTGAATTTTTAGGTGTGTGAAGCTAGCCCGGAAAAAATCCGAGCTGGGGGGGAAACGGCTGAATCAATTGTCCATCGTTAGACCACATTCCCCCCCCCAATTGATTTCGTTTTACCCCCTCTAATTTTTTTTAAACAAAAATTTTTTTTCCGAGCTAACTTCACGCACTCAAAAATTCAATCTGCTTTTTCAAAGAGTTTCAACTTTATCCTCAAGGTATCATAATTTAATAAAATAAAAAAAAACATTTTATTTTTTTAGGTATCGCGTACCCATTTAATCCATTATCATGCATTTAATCGTTTTGAAAAAAAATATTTGTGGTAAAAAGCTATGCTAAGATTCTACAAAAAAAATTTCGTAGTTGTGCCAGAACTTTAAAAGGGTTAAAAATAAATCTAGAAATATTCATGAATTTTTTTTCATGTTTCCGTGATCAGATTCTACAGTTATTTTAGTTAGGAGAATGAGTGCAAGAGAACCGGACAGAGAGCAGATTGTGTGTGGGAGCGAGCACGCTTGAGAAAAATATTGTTGCGAAGTTGTAGAAATTGGCAGGCGGTTGCTCGAAGCCAGATCGCCAGAGAATACAGTCGCATGATTTTAACAATTAAAAGATTGTATAAAAACGCGAGATTCTTTGAATATGAAAACATTTGAATTGTTTTGAATACAGTTTTTGGATTGTTGCCGCACAACAGTGGCAGTTGTATTGTTATTATCTTCGCCAATGAGTCTAGAATTTAGCTATTAATCCAACCTGACACCTTTTGCCATTCTTAAATCCATGATTTTCGAATATAGGTACCTGGAATTTCGCTATTTTCTATTGTTGTGAATAAACAGTGGACCACAAAGTTTTTCTAATTCAACGCTAGAGAGCTCTACTTTCGGCAGCAGTGCTGCCTCTACAGTTCTTGCGCGATCCCTATAGGGAATGAATTTACCTCTAGCTCTACTTTCGGCAGCAGTGCTGCCTCTACAGTTCTTGCGCGATCCCTATAGGGAATGAATTTACCGTAGGCCCAATGAAAATTATCTGGATTTAGGAGCTTTTTGTTTGGAGTAGGGATCAGAAAACCGTGTGCCCAAACAAAAGAATCTTTTTGTAGGAATTTTTGTGGATTTTCCCGAATAGTGGATTTCTGGATTTTCTGGAATAATTCTGGCATTCGTGAACAACTATTATTTTGGATCGGAGTTTTTGTTTGCCGTCGATTTTCAATTGGATATTTCACAAGATTATCCCAGTGGGATTTTCTGTGAGTGCCTTTTAAGCGAATTCTGGAGGCAATAATGGTGCATTCAGTCGTAAATGAGCATTTATGTGTTTTTCCGATCTTGGTTGATTTGATCTGGAATTACTGTTGGATTTTCCGGGACTCAGTAAATGTAGACGTCAGTGCGACCGATTTTGGTCATGAACCAGTGCCGGATTAACCATATAGCAGAAAGTAGCATATGCTACGGGCCCCGCGCTTCTAGAGGCCCCGCACTTCTGGAGGCCCGCGCATTATATACTTATTTTTATTTTTTTCAACAATAGATAATCTACTCTTGATAAAAATTTGTCTAATGTCTATCCTTTTTGCCAACAAGCAAGTTGTTGCACAGATAAGGCAAATTTGGTACTGTGGATAAAGATTAAAGAATGTTTGTTTTTTGTTGGCACTTGGCCGGTCGGAAGGTTCCTCTTTATATTTGAACATAATATGTTACTTAGTATTTACCGTTTAACTATAGGATTCTCAATTTAGTAAATTTCATCTTTTTATGAGTAATTTTATGACACAGCAATACAATAGTTAAGAAACACATGTTTAAATAAAGAACAGTTTCCGAAAATATCGTAAGTTAGGTATATAAAAAAAGATCTTTAAGTTACGGTATTTGTTCAGTTTTAAAAAACTATCTGATGACAGAATAAGTAACAAATAACAATAGGTTAAAATAAATTTGGATTTTTAGAGAACTAGAAATCAGTTTTTCTTCATCTAGCTTATATCGGTTCTAAATAATACAGTTGCGAAATTGGATCTTTCCATTATTTTATAGTTAATTCTTAGACGAGTTGTTCAGTTTATTTCAAATATAAACCAAAAAAAATTGAATCATTTTAAAATAGTAAATCACAACACTGAATTAAAGTAGTGGATGGTGCGTTTCTTGTATTCCATTATTAATTATTTTTTCAGTTCAAGTATTGTGTTGAGTGTAAAGTGTTTGAGACAAATTAGTGCTCAAAAGTCAAAATATACGTTTTTGTGACTTTTTTGTGGCGTTGCTTACAAGTAGTATATTGTACTTACAACCACAGCCCTGATAACCTTATCAGTTAATTTATTTACAAAAACTAGGTGAGTTTCTATTTTGTATCTACTTTTTTCTATTTGTATACTTTACAATTATTTATAAGTAGAATTATTTTAATGAGTCTTAGTTTGTTTGTAATGAAGAACTATTCAATATCACTGGACTCTACTCCAGACATTTCGCATGTGAACCAACTCACTCTAATAGTGTGCTATGTCTTACCACCTGGACCAGTAGAAAGATTTGTGAAGATCTTGGATATGGAAGGTCATACTGCATTAAGAACTCGCTCAAAGTGTACTTGATTTTTTAAAGAAAAATGATATCAAAGACTGCCGTGGTCAAAGCTATGACAATGCCAGCAGGTAAATAAGTACGCAGAATACATTCCCTGCTTTGCACATTCACTGAATTTGGTTGCTAAGTGTGCTGCAGAATGTTGTATAGAAGCCTCCATTTTTTCGATTTTGTTGAAAGCCTCTATACGTTCTTTTCCGCTTCTACCTATCGATGGGATCTTCTTACAAAAGCACTGAAAGATATTGGTTCAAAACTACCGATTTTGAAGAGACTGTCGGACACCAGGTGGGCTGCCCGAGCTGATGTGACAAAGGCACTTTTATGTGGTTTTACCACTATCAAACAAGTTTTGGATGACATATCATATAACATGGATCAAAAGGTAGAATGTCGTAATCAGGCGTACGGACTAGTTTCGAGGATGAGTAAGTTGGAAACGGGAATAATGACCATTTTATGGAACGGAATTCTAGAACGCTTGCAAGCATCTAGCGCTTCATTACAGTCATCTGATCAAGACCTTAACACGGGATATGCCCTTTATGAATCGTTACACGAGTATGTTCAAGCAATGCGGCCTACATTTTCAGATATTGAGGCGAAATTCAAAATCCTGACTGACTGTGAAGAATATCAGCAACTAACTTCAATACGACGCAAGCGAAATACTAAGTACGACGATTTCAGCGGCTCTACTACACTCGATGAAATTGTAGAAAATCAAACACCCAAACAAAAATTTGAAAGTCAGGTGTTTATTGTCATAATTGATAATAATAATAATAATGATGATAATAATAGAGTGATCGGTGTATTTGGAATACTTCGGCAGTTAAATTCTTTTAAGAGATCTTGAAAAGAACTCCAAATATTGTCAGTGCTTACCAAGACGATTTGGAAGAAAGCCTAGGCGACGGACTTGTGCAGTTCGCTGAACTTCTGAAAACTAATGTGGCTGCTGCTATTAACAACGAAAAGCATGAGGCTCTTGAACTTCAATTTTATAAACTTATAATGGAAAGTTCATTAGAGTCGTGTTTCCCAAATGTAGAAATAGTCTTACGAATTTACTTGTCTTTAATGATTACTAACTGCAACGGAGAACATTCTTTTTCAACGTATAAAACGTATAAAAAGTAAGCTAAGGAACACTATGAGACAAGATCGTCTAAATAACCTCACCTTAATGAACATTGAATGTAATTTACTCAGATAAATTGATTTGTCTAGTGTTATTTCTAAATTTGCCCACATTAAATCTAGAAAAGTTTGTTTATAAAAGTTGTGTTTTATTTTATTATCATACAAAACCTAGGGCCTCTTGGTAATATGTGCTACAGGCCCCGCGCTCGCTTAATCCGGCACTGTCATGAACAATTGATAGTTGGATGTTGTTTATGAATATTGAGGTTTTTGTCGATTTGTGATAAAGTATTTAAGATTTTCTGGGAAAAGGAATATCCCGGCGTTATTGTTAGAGATGATCTTTTTATGATTGTGTTCACGCATTGAAGAGATTGGCGATCGTCATCGACGCATTTATTTTAATTTGTTTAAGGTCGACCCATTCCGGGATTTTGCGTTCTAAATAGTTCAGTTTCAGCTGTGGTTGAACTTTTAGATTAATTTGTGTTTGAGGTCAAATATTTTCGGGCAATTTTAGGATTTTTGTCGTCCTGGTTGTTTTAGTGTCCCTGTTTTGTGAACTGCATGTTGGTGTGGTATGTTTTGTAGTGTCCCTCAATAGTTTGGCTTGTGGTTTTGGAGTTTTATCTGGAATAGTATTCCCTCTCTCGACTGGCTACCGACATTCCACCAGTCATAATCTCCCCTGACGGTGCAACCTGCTCTTTATCTCCAGGTTCGGAAGGCCTGTGAGTCACGTCGGTGACCTGTTGTCCTGGCGCCCTTAGACTTTCGGGCGATTATTATCGGGACACTGTTTTTTTTACGAGCTACCCTTTGTCAGTTAGGTTTGAGGTAATATAATTTACTTTACTTGGCTATTGAATAGTGACATTTAAGTTACTTAGCTACTGAGTAGTCCAGTTTAGAGTTTTTGTTATTGAGTAAAGTGGTTGGGTTTTACTGTAAAGGTTTTGCCAGTTGTTTTAATGTAATGAAATTTTAATTGGTTGGAAGGTCGGATTTTTTAGCCCAATTTTGGGTATTTTTCTTGTAGTAAATTTGTTTCTTGTGTGAACCCACTTCCCAGCACCGCACGAGCATAGCCGCGCACCCGATTAAATTCGGGGAAAAACAGAAGTTATAATACATATATTTATGTGTGCGGGCTACAGCTTTCGAAAGAGTTAATTGATTTTGACGAAATTTGATAATTACGTTGGAATCCATTACCGCACGAAGCCTATTTAAAATGGGCCCATTCGGACCATTTTAAGGATGGTTTTTATTGCAATTAAGAAAAAAAATATTATTGTAAGAGATGTATTAAGGGGTTCATTTTTTTATTTTGTCCAAAAACAAACTAAAGTTCACATAATAAAACCACAATGCCTCTATTAGCAATTACACTATATTGTCGGCAAGGTTTGGCACTGCGACCCGAGTTTTTTTATAGCTTAAGGTCTCAGCTAAACTTATCACAAAACCGTTTGCGGTCCTCATATTTTGCAAACAAATGTTACCCATGGACACTATATTAGTTTAGTCAAATTAGCTCAAAAATGGGCTAACCTAGAACTAATTGCAATACAATTTCTGCGAATGGATTCTTATTGAAAGTTTTCCGTAGAAAACGATGGTGAAAATGGCTGTTCGTTATTTGATATATAGAGCATAATTGTTTATATGCCTATGTGTGGTATCATTTTATATTTTTTTTTTTTGGGACGAAAAGTCAAAAATACCATCAAAAATTGTTTCTGATGATTATAATATCAAAGAATCGCGGAATATGTTATTAGTCGAGTCAAAATTAGCTTTTTACTTCTAAACCCACCATAACAGCTCCCATTTTGATGAATTTTTTTAAATGTACATGACATTTGAAATCAGCGAACTCAAAATTTTCATTTTACAACAAATTTTCCTTCAAATTTTCTTATACGAGAGAAAAATCCGAGAGAAAAATTGGCCTCGACATGAAAATGATGAACTTAGAGAGCTAAAACTTTCAGAATCGTTAAGCGTCCTCTACACTACAAGTCGAAGTTCCTCGCCGAAGTACTCGTTGAAGTTACCCGAGTACGAGGTGCGTCGCTACACTACTCGCTCAACTTCGGGAGGACCTCAATCTAGGTTAACATGGATGACGTGTTCGCCCTTGCTCGCGCGACTCCGTCCCTTTGACTCGAACCAAATACCGACAATGATCGGAAGTCGCCCGAGGCGAGGTGAAGATGCACGAAGTTATTCGAAATGCCTCTCTACACTCCCGTCCTCGCCCAACTTCGTGAGTAGTGTAGTGGACACTTTAGGCTAATACGTCTCAAATGATCATACAAAATTTAGTCAGAATTGAATAATTATTTGTAAAACGGCAAACGTTTATTATCTTATAAGCGACGCGAGCGTATATAGGAAAATTCGGAGAAAAACTTGGTGTAAAATGAAAAATAATCGAAAAACGTGCTCAACGTTTTTGTACTGTGAAATAAATGTATTTCGAACAATTATATAAAACATTAATATTCAATAAATATTTTTAACACAGCATACGATCTTTGGGACGAACGTACCGCTGACGCGTTGAAAATCCGGGGGAAAACTGCTTTAGAATTGAAAAGATTGAACTTGGAAGGCCAAATATTCCAGAATCGTTAGCTCAATACGTCTTAAATAAGCATACAAAATTTAGCCAAAATTGAATAATTGTTTGTAAAACGGCAAATATATGCGAGCGTATAAGAAATTTGTTGTAAAATGAAAATTTTTAGTTCGCGGGCTGGAATGTTTTTGATTTCAAATAATGTCATGTAACAAACATTTAAAAAAATGTCATCAAAATCGGAGCTGTTATGGTGGGTTTAGAAGTAAAAAGCTAATTTGACTCGACTATAATGACATATTCCGCGATTATTTGTTATTATGGTAATTAGAAACAATTTTTTTCTCATACTAATTTGGGCGAGTTTGGTGTGGTTCTACCCATTCCATACCACTTGTTCCCCGCGAAGTATCAGCTAATGACCTCAGTTGTTGAGCGTCTATAATTTACAATTCAATAGAAACAATTTTTGATGGGTTTTTTTGACTTTCCTGCCCCAAAAAACACATAAAGATACCACACATATGCATATAAACATTTATACTCAAGATATATATCAAATAACGACCAGCCATTTTAAAAAAATCGTCATAATGGATTAACGCGTCATCGTAGAGTTGTAGACTTTTCACCGTCGTTTTCTACGGAAAATTTTTACTCACAGAAATTGTATTGCAATTAGTTTAAGTTTCTGCAACAAATTGATTAGACTATATACAAATTTTTTTTAAATTTGATTTTTAACACTATTAATAAAAATCATAAATTTTATGCGATATAGTATTGATATTTTTTTTGCCGTATATCGAATCAATACAAATATTGTACATCTCTACTCTCTAGTTATGTCTCCATAAAGAAAAATCATAATTTGATTGTAGGTAATATAAATTGACGGAAAACTTTAAATCATTTTAGTATTATTATAACTTTTTTAATTAAGTAGGTACTAGTTTTCGGAATCTAGTCACCGAAATCTCTATAAATAAATTTAATTAAAAATAATAAATAAATAGTATTTTTAAATTAAGTAATTGCTCGTTCTTTAAAAATTATATACAGGGTGTTTCTAAAATCGGGGGCCGAAATTCTACAGCGTGTAGTATTCGTCAAAATAAGTCAAAAAGTTCATAGATACAACATATGGCTTTAAACGCACCCTTAGGGAGGCAAAGGCCGTTAAAAGGGTTCAGATGAAATTCTTTTTTTTCTCTATTATTTGAAGAACGGTAAAAGATAAATAGACAAATTTCTGGATATTTTCCTAATTTTTCATGCTGAATAAGATGGGCCAATTCATTTTTGGTTATTAAAATTGCAGGGGCGTCTCTTTCGGTGGGGGGGGGGGAGTTGTTTTATCCTATAACTTTATTTGTTCAAATTTTTAGACATTTTTATGTCAAAAAGGTATTCTTTGTTTAAATCGATATCGGTAACAGTTTTCGAGTAAATCGAGTTTTAACGTTTGCAGAGAATGATAAAACTAAAAATAAATTTTAATTTGTTAAGAAATGGTAATTTTCAAACCCAATTTACTTGAAAACGCTTGGCGATATCGATTTAAACAAAAAATGTCTTTTTTACATAAAAATGTTTACAAATTCTAAATTTATAGTAAAAATGGAAAAAAATCGAACAAAAAAAGTTACAGGGTAAAAAGCTCTTGCCCCACCTAAAAGGGCCTGTACTTCTCTAAGGCCATATGTTTATATGAACTGATTGACTTATTTTGATGAATACTACACGCCGAAGAAATTTGGCCCCTTATTTTAGAAACATCCTGTATAATAGTAACGGTGCAAGTTACTATCAAAAACGATTTATTTTCTGAAATTTTTTGATTATATCTAATTTATGAGTTTTTCTATTTAAAATATATTGAATAGGGTAGTTGCCAGTGATCAAAATAAAATATAAAACTTTGTTAAAATGAAAGTTTATGCTCTAAAATAGTTATTAGAATTTTTATTTTTATTAATTAAGTTTCGTAAACATATTTAAATAAATAAATAAAATCATGATTTTTATTCTATGTCACGTGACTTCAAACACCGTGTAAGAACGTGTGACGTCAATTTTAAGTAAAAAATGAATGTATCCACCAGGGTTGTTACGGATGCAAAAATTTAGACATCCGCGGATGCGGATTTGATGCGGATGCGGATTTTGGGATTTTAAAAGGATAATTATTTAAATTTTAAGTGCATAAATAACTGAAAATCAATTTAATTTTAACTTTTTATTTATTTAATCATATTTTTAGCACGTGCCACTCTGGCTCCGCCCACTTTATTTACATGTAGTTACTTGTTGATGTGAATCTGCATCCGTAAAAACTCCGCATTGATTGATGCGGATGTGAATCCGTATTTACGGATGCGGATGCGAATATTCGTAACACCCCTGGTATCCACAGCAACGGAGCTTAGATTGTTTACATCATGTTCACATAGGTACAAAACGGTATTTTTCAACACTCTCTTTCTGATGTAATTAGCATCGAGTAGATATAAACGTACATTCATAAAAAATATGACGTCATAGGTTCGTAGAGCAAAAACGATTATTAGGGGGCGGGGCTAACATAAATATTTCAAAAATTATTTTTTAGCTAATTTGAAATCAGAATGAAGTGATTTAGGTATCATTTTGTTCAGAATTTATTGCTCTATTAATATAACACAAAAAAAATTTTAGTCAAATACCCTATTATATCCGTATACATATAAATTGGCGTTGTACAAAATTATTTTTCGACAATTGTGTTTTATTTTCATTTCTGTGTTTATTGTCAATCTAGAATCTTTTTCTCTCTAGAATACAAACCGCGTTTTTACTCGTTTCAGCGTTTATTACCTAAAGTTTTCTAGCTCTGGTTTTATACTTAATTATCACTTATAAAAAAAATATAAATAATATTTTTGTAACACGTGTATGAAATCTACAACATATCGTGTGTCTAGTCGGCTACGTAAAATAATATACAGGGTGTCCAAGACTTGCGTTGTCGGCCGATATACTGATTTTGGGTGAAGATAGAAAAAAAGTTTAAATACAAAAGTTGTATAAATTTTAATGGTGTATAACCTAAAAATATTTTCAATTAACAGCCTGTCCCATTTAAGCGTGGCAGACCAAAGCTATGTTTTTTTAACCTAGCACCTTGTTTTTTTTCAATTCTGCACCTAAATGTGAATAGAAATTGTAAGGGAAGACATATTCGAAAATTCAGTAACTTTTGAGTTATTCAAGTTTTTTAGAAATTTTTGACACGTGCAATCTTTACCTAAAATTCGACATAGCTAAAACAGAAACCTTTATCAAACTAAAATTTTGAGGATCACTAGATAATAGGCGGACAAATCAATGTCTGTCCTAAAAAAATGAATTTATTATACAGGATGTTCAAAATAATGCACTTCTTTTATCTAACTTCAATCATGATTGTTAACAACGAGGTTATTTTTTTGCTGAAATTGTCCAAAAAGTTACATTTTCAGGTATTATGTTATAAAGCCATATTAATTTATTTATTTTTAATCGAGGAAGTAAGATTTTTCCTTTAATAAAGTACTTTCATTTTTATTAAGCATGTTTATACTTAGGTATCTGTAATAGTTTTCTAATTTTTCGTGTTTTTTTTTTATTTCTTGTTTAAAACGGCATCCTCTTTAAACTTAAAAATAAAAAAAAATATGGTAAAAATATTTCACAGCACATTGCGACATTTTCTTTGAAAGGTGAAAATATTACATTCAAGTTGTAATAAATACGAAAATATTAGGTTTAGGTATAGAGAACCCTTTAATAAAAGTGTTAGTAAATATCCTAAAGAATACAATTCCAGCAAAAAAATAACCTCTTTGTATTTAACAATCAAAACTTACACGTGATTGAAGTTAGGTAAAAGAAGTACATTATTTTGAACACCCTGTATAATAAATTCATTTTTTTAGGACATACATTGATTTGTCCGTCTATTATCTAGTGATCCTCAAAATTTCAGTTTGATAAATGTTTCTGTTTTGGCTATGTCGAAGTTTAGGTAAAGGTCTGCACGTGTCAAAAATTTCTAATAAACTTGAATAACTCAAACATTACTGAATTTTCGAACATGGCTCTCCTTACAATTTCTATTCACATTTAGTTGCAGAATTGAAACAATAAATAAAATCAGGGTGCTAGGCTAAAAAAAACATAACTTTGGTCTGCCACGCTTAAATGAGACAGGCTGTGTAATTGAAAATATTTTTAGATTATACACCATTAAAATTTATACAACTTTTGTATTTAAACTTCTTTTCTATCTTTACCCAAAATCAATATATCGGCCGATAACACCTTGCATAACGCACGGCTGTAATATATTTGAACTAGCACGAAAAATATTTTTTGCCATACCCACTACAAAATAGCTATTTTCGATGTATGTATAGCAACCTTTAATGAATCAATTAACAGGCAGGTGTGCGGAAAATGTTTTATTTTCAGCACTAGCGCAGAAAATAACGGTTGCCACAGCAACTTCTGTTTATTCGCTCTATACGCCTGCGTACGCTTGCGCGCCTGTCATTACTTACTTGCACGAACTTCGCGGCACAGTGTGGAAAGAAAGATGGCGACGCAAATGAACTGCCAGAATTTTTTGAAAATGACGTGAAAAGTAGGTATTTTGTGGTGGGTATGGCAAAAAATACCATACATGCCTCGTACGTAATGGTATTACGTCTCGTGTGATTGTAAAAACTCGCTATCGCTCGTTTTTACATACTGTTATCACTCGCCATAATATGCCCCATTACGTATCTACTATCTAGACATACAATCTACTATTATGTGATACGACTTTAGATAGGAAGTGATGCATAAAATATTTTTTGTACGGCTTCAAATATTTTTTTCATAACGCCGCTATTGAAAATTCCATTTTCAGTACCTGTTTAGCGGGTTGAAAAACTGAGCGTTTTCATCCCTAGGGATGAGAGGGAGACAGAGCGATTGGATCCGCATATAACATTCATAAAGGTCAAAATGACAGACATAACCCCACATAAATCTGACAGATCTAATATTTTTGTGACTTTTTTGCACACCCAAATTGTAGGTACCTCAAATCGAATTTTCAATAGAGTTAGTGTGCAAAATAATATGCAATTACTCGGTATGAAACTTGGCGTTTGCAATACATGTGGTTGAATGCCCTCGTACCTCGTACTTCACACTGGTTGCAAACGCCCAGTTTCTTACCTTGTAATGCAATATACTAATATACCTATGCGTACATTTAAACTTCGGTTGCTAGGGCAATGAAGTAAATATTTTCAGCTGTCAGTGAGATTTCGGTATTTGAAGTTCTAGAGTTGAAATTGTTGTAGATTTCATACATGTGTTACAAAAAATAATGTATACAACTCGTTCAATTATGTATATGACGCGAGGGGTAATACTGGTACGCGAGCCGTAGTTAAGGTGATCAGAATTTTAAAATTGCTCAGGAGGACACTACCTGAACACAAAAAAAACTATTTTTGCAGTCTATTTATTATCTAGGTATATGTATAATATACAGTATACTATGTACCTATATACTTATAAAATACAGTTAGTACAAACATTATAAATTAATAATTAAATGCTGTGACTACTCTTGCGAGATTGTCTACCGATAGTACAGAACCACAAAAACATTTGTTGAAATCGTTAAAAAGTGGGACAAATGGGGTCGTTATGACGTTATTATTCGAAAGGAGGACACTATCACTGATGAGGACCAATCTCACCAAAGGCGGACTGTCCTCCTCAAAGGAGGACGTCTGGTCACCTTAGCCGTAGGCGAGCGTACCAACACTCCGAGCGTCATATACATAATTGTACTAGTTGTATAAACTACTATTTTAAACGTGATCATTACAGCTTACATCACCAATTATTAATGAAATACACGAAAGAGAAAAAGAATAGTGGTAGATTAACATTCTTTGAAAATGTGTTACCAATCGCAAGAGAATGAAATGTTAATACGACGTGTGAACATAAATTATTTCTTTTTTCATTTAAATAAATAATTAAGTATTATAAAATGGACCAACAATGTTTTTCTACCATTTATTTAATATGAAATTACAAATATTTTTGTTACCTATTTTATCCTGGTCTCTACGCACGTTTATTTCTTTCATTTTTCATGGTACATAAAAATTCTATCTAAACTTTTTCTGATTTTTTCATCTATAATTTCATAGTCAATCGCAAAAGTTCTACAGGCTAAAAACTATATAGATTCTAAAACTAAGGGCTATATTACAAGTTTTAATTTATATAATATATTTATATTTTTTTTCTAAACAATACATGTTAGAGTGATGACACACGCAGAGGTTTGTGCCGAGGCGTTTGCCGAGTCGGCACGTATGTTAATGTTTTCAGTGATGCAAAACACACCGCGGCGAGAATTGCCTGCCGACTCTCAGCCGTCTCGACACATCGTTCTCCACAAGAAACGCCTGACTGCCGAGTTGACACCGCTGTGAGTGTCATTGTCGAGTCGGCAATCGCCTCGGCACAAATCGCTGTGTCTGTCATCGCTCTTATGCTAGCGATCAATATAATATGTATTGTTATTATGTATATGCAATTTCATAACACTTGATTTGTTGAGACAATTTTACTGATAACAGTTAATTTATAAATACTCTAAACTTGAAAGCAAATTCAGTTGCACTGCAATTATAAACTGTGAAGTTTAGATAGTAATTATAAAAGTATAGGTACCTATAAATTTTCAAAATAAAACAAGTATAATGAAAATCAAGTCTATTTTCTTTTAATATTTATTGTTCATAACTTACTTACTCCGTTCTAAAATCGGATGCACCAAGCTCTGTTTTGACAAAAGTCATAAGTAATTATGTTATTTTTTTTTGCAAACTGCAACTATAATCCCAAGAAATACACTGGGAAATATGGTGAGACCATCGAACATAAAAAAATCTGGAATATTTTATTATTTCGTTTTTGTGATTTGATGATAAGATAAGACTAGAAATCATTCAGAATTATGAAACATTCACAGCGAAATTTCAGTACGTTTTCATTAAAATAATAAATACTTAAGTACCTATCTTCTTTCTATAAAAATTTATATTTAAAAAAATATTCTCTTCCATGAATAGGTGAATTTTTTCTATGAACCAAAAACGTTTGAAAACCCTGAATGTATTTTGTTTTAGTAGTTTTTCCAAATGTGAACATAAAAGTCGCTTCAAAATACTTATGAGGGTGATAATAAGAAAATGTTTCAAATAGACATACCTACTTACTACTTAGTTCATGAAAAAAAGGAAAAATAATTTAGGAATATTCCAACCATTCAAATAATTTTTTGATTAAAATTTAGCATTTTTATTGGCATTAATCCAGAAATGGGGTCATTTCCTCAATTTTGAAGTTTTGATATTTTATGTACCTAAGTGGCGACAGTGCCGGGATGAATTTTGCTAATTGAAAAAGTTTTTAACAAAACATTTTTTTAGCAATTTTCTAATTTAGTACTTTCGAAATTTGTAGCTTTCAAAGACATTAAGTATTAAGTAGAATTTAGGTAGGTACATTATTTTTGCTTATAGGCACAAAGCAATGTTTATCCGAAGGTTCAGATACAGTAATTATTATAATAAACGTTGATTTCACCAAACAAAATCAACGTTTATTATGACATCTAGGTGGGCGGTGTGACGTTACGGGAACTTGAATTTTGAATTGTAGTTTAATATTACAGATTTCATCATTTTTACCCGACTATGGCACATAAGGAGGGTAATGAGTTTGGCAGTCTATGTATGTATGTATGTAGATAGATAGATTTAAACTTTATTCTGTTAATAATAAAATATTCAGCAGTAAACTCTATCCATATTCCATATCAGTGCTTAGTTGCTACCAAACAAAAGCATATCCCGTCGTTACGTTCATTAATGTGTCTTTGTGTGTAAACGAATTATAATGACCAATCAGAAACGAGATTGACCCATGGTGTCTAGTCCTACGTCTGTAAGCCAGTTATACAGGGTTTATTTTCTTATACGGCACCAAAAAAGCTGTTTAGAGATGGCATAATTAATAATTGCTGTTATTTTTCAATTTAATTTTTGTATTACATAATCACTAACGTCTAACCAGAATGAAATCATTATATTATTATTTTTAACTTTTATATCGTCGGTGATACTGTTTACTGCACGCAACCACTGAAAGTCACTCTGCAATTCCGATAGGAGTAACTACTGAAGTAGCAAAATTGAGATTTCGTACACGCGGTATTGCAGAGTAACGTAACCAGGGGCGGATGGGGCCGCCGGGATATGGGAAAATTCCCGGTGGGCCTCCCATCAATAGGGTTTTTTTACAAACATGTCGATATTTAGAAAGCAAAAAAATTGATGCGGCTGCAGAATACTGGAATTTATTACAGTTGTGTCTATTACAACTAGTTTATTAATATACGTTTCTGACTTCTGTTTGAAAATACATAGTTACTTTTGTCTATGACTCCCACCCATCTTATGCTAAGTTTACACGAACTTAGTACTTGTCATTAGTACTAATTGCTTAGTACTAAGTTACTAACCTGCTTAGTGACAAGTAACCGTTTACACGTTGGTATTAGCACAAAGTGACAAAGGTATAGTGACCCAACATCCGTTCGAAATGGATCACCACCGCCGCCTTATTTTGCGCAATGTCTATGATCGTGCTATTTTATATAGACTCCATTCGCCCCTGGTGATGTTTAGCGGTTTTGCAGATCGCCGACGATATTTAAAAAATAAATTTTACCCAAATTAAACGAAAAAATTACAGGTTTGTTTAATATATTTACAATTTTGAATAGGCACATTCAGACCATCATTGGCCATTAAAAATGAAATAATAGAGGTGCGAGTGTTTTCAAGTTTTTAGACTCTTTTATGTCAAATGTTATTTTCACACGATAATATTGCGGTAAAATTTACTTGGTGTCAGTGTTAAACACAACTTGAAAAGTTTATTTGGCTTCATTACAATAATATGGTTATTTTAATTTTAAGGGTAATGTCACTCTAGCTGTCATCGAGGGACCGTATGGCCAGTATAGTTGTCGATGGGAACGTCGCTGGCCAGAGGATCTCGTTAATAGTGGACACGAGGGAAATAAAATGAAGTCGATCGGACGCGTTGGCGTTGCGCAAAAATCTGCGAAGCTGTCACCTGTGACAGTTCAAATCCGGACAGCGACGGGCGACAGAATTTCGACGCATGGATCGGCGACGATGACAACCGAACATCGAACGAACACCATCCATCGGAATACCGATGTCCTTTCAAGAAGGCCTTGCCCAGAAAACTATCGACATTGTTCTCGTCTGGAAGCGAAGACCTGCCGCGTTTCGAGAACCACTCTAGTAAACGAAGTGTGGTTGCCAAGCGAGATTAGGTGGGAACAAGAGGCAAATCCAGTTCTGAAGATGATGCTGGATTGGAAATGCCAAGGTGCAAGACCAGCCTGGGAGGTCGTTCGTTCGTCCAATAGAGTGCTGAAGGCGTACTGGGCCCAGTGGGACTCTGATGGTGGAAGATGGCCTTCTGAAGTGAATACTGGAAAGTGAGGACGGCACGGACGTGAAGCCTCAGCTGGTGATACCGAGAAGCCGCGTACCGGATGTGCCGCGACGCCTTCACAACGGGACCTCGGTAGGACACTTCGGCGTTAGAAGACCCTGGAAAAAGTTCGAGAGAGATTCTGCTGGGTCAAAAGGACGTCAAGGAATGGTGCCGCGAATGCAGGTTGTGACTTGTGTGCCACCGGTAATGAACCCTTGGAAGAAAGAAGGGCATCCAGGAAGCAGTACAACACGGGGAAACCGAGAGAGTGGAATCGGTTGGCGCTTTACAAAGAGAGCGATGTCATGACTGCGGAACAAGAAAACGAAACCAGAATAACCATTGGTCGAATTAAGATCACAGACGACCGACTGAGTTTTGAGAGTTTCATGGCCGAATTCTCTGGGACCAGAAACAGTGATAAATAAATAAGTTGTCTTTGGTAAACAGAAGTGGTTCGGACAAGTAGTGGACAGCGGTTTGGACAAATAGTGGACAGAGTGAACATAAGTCACAGACTAATAACAGTGACCAATAACAGTTATTTATAACGGTGACAAATAACAGTTACCAATAAGAGCTGTGTTGGTTCGTTAATGTACCGTTGTCCTGCATTGAAAATAAAGAAAAGATTTTTAACTGAAATTACCATTGCACTTTTGTTACAATATACTAATAATTTATACCTACTTCACAATATAACATAAGCGGGACAGTTTTATGCATGGGACGGGTATACTCAACATTGTTTCATTGCTTTTTCGCTCCATTAAGCGTCTTAGTAACAATGCATGACTCACTGACAATTATTTTCGCACCATCATCAAAGAAACCTCTCCTTTTACCGCGACCGGAAAGTTTACTCCTTCAATTTTCGACCTAGAACAAAAAACATTTGTTTTTTCAATACTATATAAGAGTTGCTTGAGAAGTGCCTACATATCGAAATGAGAAAATATCGTTTTTTTTGTAAAAAGAAATAAAATATTTATTTTCGAAAATAGAAATCTTACTAATGAATAAACATCGTTTTTTGTAAAAATGGCGCCCAATTGAAATAAAATTTCTATTTTCGTAAACAGAAATTTTATTTCTATCGGACGCCATTTTTAGAAAAAAAACGATATTTCTTCATTTCAATATGATGTAGGCACTACTTCTCAAACTACTCTTATATAGAATTGAAAAAACTATTTCCAGGTCGAAAATTGAAGGAGTAATCTTTACGGTCGCGGTAACAAGAGGTTTCCTTTGATGAGCCTAGATCCGCCTTTAAAAAAAAGTTAATTTGTACATATATGTTATACTCATTCTCGTGATTTCGCTCAATGATCGAAATTCTTGCCCACAACGCGTTGTGGACAGATGAAAGTATCACGACGCGAAGTGGGTATTTATAACCAGTCATTGTCCAAAATAAAATACTCAACGCGTTGTCTGTAAAATGATTTGCTCAAAGACCGATGTAGACACCTACTTCGGTCTTTGAGTAGATATTGTCACCCACAACGCGTTGTGGGCAAACGATGATGCCCATAACGCGTTGAGGGTATTCTGCATTTGCGTAAAGACCGAACGACACCGTCGCGTTGTGGGCAAAATTTTCGGTCATTGAGCGAAATCGGATAGTCATGGAAATTGTTAATGCATTAGAGAAAATCGTTTCACTTAAAATACAACATCCACTGAACAAAAATATTGTTAGGGTTGTACCTGTTTTTGTTCAGTGGATGTTATATTAATTAATGTGGAACGTACCAGGTGAACAAAACCCGCCTATGTTCAAGTTGAGTCTTAAGTGAAGTTCACTACATACTCTGCTAAACATGTACAACAAAAGCCTTTAAACAGATTTTTGTATTACATTATATTATTGTTACAAAAATTGTCAAAGTTACTCTTTTCTTTTTCGCTAGAGTGGCATTTCCCCTTAAATAAAATTAGCAAGTTGAGTAGCTATTATTAATTATTATTTTAAACACAGAAACATTTTAATCCAGTCGGTATTGTCAGGTTAACACAATTAAATGTAAAATTTACACACCGTGACTAATATATGGAAATAATAAAAAAATACAAACTGTTACACTTAAAAATATGGCAGCTTTATTGTTTATGCAGTCTAAAAATAAAAAAATTACATTAATAATGTACCGAAAATTTAACTAGAAATATTTGTATTAAATGATAAAAACAAAAATTTAGTGAAAGAAAAAAATATTTGGCAGCAAAAATATAATAATAATATACCTATTACTTATATATCTGTACAAATTTTATAAATCAAAGGAATAGTTTAGATTTTCAATTAAGTATTATAAATATTTAAGATCCCCAAATTATTATAAGAAATTATGGAATATTATAGGAATGCTTTCCTACACTGACGAAACTAAAAAATTATAACAAATATATTCACTTTTGAAACATCACAAAATATAAAATCAGCAACTGTATCTATGTACGGTTTATTTTTATTATTTTTTTTTAATTTAAGAAAATTTCTAATATGTATTATTTATTATAATAGTACCACTACACAAATTTAAAAATAACTAATTTCACTGCACATCAGTTAATCCTTGCCTTTTTTCCTCTTCCAACATGGCATCTAATTCATCTGTTAGATTGGCAAGCATGTTGCCAATATCATTTAGGACATCCGCAGGTTGACTGCGAGGTCGTGGTACTGTTGGCAAAGGAGAAGATGAATGTGATGAAATTGAGAGTGGCGATGCCGAATGTGGCCCAGGGGAAGAATGAGGCGGCAAACCAGACCTCGATGGTGGTCTTTGAACTACATTACTTGTCCGCGTCTTAATTGTACCAGCATTTTCATTTGCAAAAGGCAGTGAATCTGATTCTGTACTTGAGCTTGACTGGAATAAAATGAATACAATTAATTATAGTTTTATTATAACTATTTATTTAATTATTTAGGTACCTACCTTAAAACTAGCATCCGATCCATTTCTATGTTGTAATGCCAATGCAGCAATAAGCTCTTGTTCTTCTCCCGAACTTCCCCACGATTTGGAAGGCATAATACGCTGCGTTCCAGCTCCCGGTGGTGTGGCCGGTGCAGGAGGCGGAGGTAATGGCAATTCAGTTTGACCGTCTAATGATATACTCAAACTGTCTGAGCTCGGATATGCTGGTAATGGCAAGGGATTTGAAGTGGCGTGTATTTCGACTGTCGTTTGTTCACAGTTAGGGTTTTCTGTGATACATGATTCTAACGCAGAATTGCTTGACTGTCGTTTTGGTGGAGATGGTGGCAACTTTTTATGAGGACTTGAATTTATACCACCCATTTGATGAAACTTATCTATGAAATCTCTTGGTAAACTTTTATACTGGTTCCCAGTAAAACATGTTCTATCTGTTATAATTTGACTCGGGATATAACATTTATCTGCTATAAACTGTTTAGGGTCATAATCATGTTGTTGGAAAATGGCAGGTTCGCGGGTTTTCGCCTGTATTTTTGCGACAGGTCTCGGTCTAACTAATCCTCTTGGTCTCGGCAGAGTACCTCCGCCCCCTTCGTACATCAATGCACATTCATTCGTTGGAGTTATGTCTCCATCGTCGTACGATCGAGGACGCCATCCACCAGTTTGTTGATAATAGAATGTTTGAGTATTATCAGCGCTAAATGTATGATGCGTAGAGCGCTCATTAGGATCCTCTAAGCTTTCTAATGATTTGCCTCGGACACCCCGAATCTGCAAAGAAAAAATATTGGTTGTATAGATTATGTTTTCATCTCGAGGATAATTTTTCATTTTTCAGCAGAATGCAAATATTATTTACTAAATGTATTTTTAAATGTTGATACTAGTAGTCTTTTACCTATATTCCTATATCAAAGCATCATTTATATTTTCTAAAAAACTTTCTGGATTTAATAATATAGTACCTTTACGTCTTATATTCTTACTGACGAAAATTTTGATTCACTTTACAAAAAATATAATTATGATGCTTTGTTCGCTGAAAAAACACCAATCAGAAAAATAATCTCTGATCACTATAATTTATAGCAATACAGCGTTGCTACTATACTTAATTAATAAATAAATTTGATATACATAATCCGTCGTAGTTATAATATGAAAAGGCATACCTATCTCAAAATCTAGCTGAAGTGAATTACAACAATAAAAAAGAAGAATCGATTTTTTCCTTATGTAACCCATTTCTGTTAAATTTTTAGACACGCTTGTCGCTTTGTCGTTTTAAAGTGATGAATTATTTTATACAAAAAGCTTAATTAGCTAGATACTAGTTAGAAGTCCCGCAAATCTAAATACAAAACCCTGTCACTATATTAAAAATTAATTTCTTACAGCACATGACATTTATTATCATTTCTTTCATTTCCAAATTATTAATGCATAGGAATAATTTTATTTAAATAAAATTTGTAACAGAATAAAATATTATGCCAATTGCATGCATTATATGCATATATTAGAGAAGATGCATAAAAATGTACCTATTATAAAATAACTCACATGCTAAATTATTAAATTAAATCATTATTATAAATATTTTTAACAAAATTACATCCAAACAATTTTTTTGATATATAGGAATACGAAAAATTAAAAATATCATTATGATGGCAACAAGACTTTTTTCACTTCTATGGTCGCTCAAAAGTAAAAACTAATTACCAATCGTTCAAGCTTTTGCAAGCCTACGCTATGGTCAAAAATCTTCTAAATTATATAAATGTAGGTACCTACAAAAAATCTAAACAAATCCGACATGGTAATTGTAGTTCCTGGTAAACCGAATTTTTCTTAGCCCGGGCTAACTAAAATGGCCTGAATTTATTTAATTTTATTTGTTTTAAGATATAGCACTATTTTCAGAGCAGTTAATAATTTAAAAGACATAATATTATAGTATGTAGGTACTTGTAAATGTCGTTTTTCATTATCGGTTATACCGTAGTTTAGTAGTAATTAAAAATGTTTTTAGATAAATGTTGCAGTTTTCTTCCACTTTTACTCTTTTGTATTTTCGATTACCTATTTCTTTTATTACCATTTGATAGTCCTAGGTACATTCCATTTATGATAAAATTATACCTATCCTCAGGGGCGTACTGGGACTCAATTTCGGCCTGGGCTAAAGTCGGCCAGAGGCCGGTGGCATATTAACTAATTTTCCAATCTTTTTTTAGACAAGATTACCTATACATAATAGGTACATAATAAATTTTGTAATAAATTGTAAGTTTTAACAAAATTTTGATTAAAATGGACAGTATATGAGATGCCACAACCGAATTAGTCATTTTTGTCTGTTTCTCTTCTTTCTGTCTGTTTATTATTTTTAACCTTTTTACAACAGTCTGACAAATAAAAAAATATTACAGAACATTTACAGTATTTACATAATTAAACAGTTTTACTTTTCAGTAGGTAGGTAAAGAGAAAATAGAAATGCTTACAAAAAAATGTGTAAGAGGAAAAAAGTCGATCATCAGCCTACTGGCCGATCGGGCTGCGCCCGATTGCCCGATATGCCAGTCCGCTCCTGCCTATCCTACATAATATCTCATTTTATGCTTTTTTATACAATGTAATTTGTAAGTAATACGAACTTTAGAGTTATTCAAAATACAAAATATACTCTCTTTAATCTAAAAAATAATCACCATTCAAATTTCCGGCGGTTATGAGAAAAGTAACAACTTTTAGTTTTGTAACGTATTCAAAATCATTACATGATATACTGATAAAACACATTCCACTTTTCGTTTT
Source organism: Mongoloraphidia duomilia (assembly GCA_039654895.1). Taxonomy (NCBI): domain Eukaryota; kingdom Metazoa; phylum Arthropoda; class Insecta; order Raphidioptera; family Raphidiidae; genus Mongoloraphidia; species Mongoloraphidia duomilia. Next base: position 29,221,247 of record CM077518.1, on the reverse strand, counting down.
GAATCATCGATCATCAGTTATTACAGGGATGACACTATAAACACTATTAGTACGGGAGGCAGCGTTGCAAATGAAAAAGTCATAGTAAGCCGGCTGATTTTGATATCGATAGTTGATCTCGTATAACTAATCACTGAACCGAGCGTTAGCTGCTCAAGTAGCGGTGGGTCTGGGTGTGGGAGGCTGCGAAAGTGGTAAAAAAATTTTAAGTAATAGTACGTCGGCTGAAACTTTTTTATAAATAGTTGACATCATAGTGAGTTGAAAAAAAATTGTCAGCTGCATCGTGGAGGGGGGATTGTGCGTTAGCTACTCGCATGAACTTGTAAAAAAAACACGTAAAATATTGCGAATTTCACTTTTTTGCACTGACAGCAGCTGAGACAATTACGTTACCTAGGATTATGATCATATCGCTATCATAATCCTAGGTAATGTAATTAAAAAAACACTACCTAAAATGCAACTCAAACTCCCGGGCTATATACACAGTATTAAATTAACGTCCTTTGTATTCGGTACCTACGTCAACTGCCAAAACGCAACTCGAAATTATTTTCTTAATTAAAACAAAAGAAAATTAATACAACATAACTGACAATAAAAAAACACTGAACTTAACTACACATTAATACTACAATCAGGTTTGAAAAACATGCATGTACAAAACACTCAATAGAATTCATAAATATGTAGTTAAAATAATTTGCGTCACTGCATAATAATCACTATACTGATCGATTTTGTTGATTTAATAAAGTCTATCTTGCTCATAACTATATCTTTTAGCAAAATATTTGCAATGAATCAATTCTTTAATGAATATAATTAATATCTAAATCATTGTCGATTATTATACTGTATATCGCGTCATGCTGCCATGCATTTAATAAAAGAAAACAAAGTGCGTGCATAACAAAGTGGTAAACACAACGGTACCTTTATTGGGACAATATCGGTGCAATACATCGGCTGATAATAGTGCAGATGGTGTGTCGGAGGAACGGCCGAATAACAACTCGTCGTCATTTGCAGTGTCTGGTCGACTTCCCATGGTTGATGAAACGCTCTGAACGTTGTATGAACATTGGTAGGCATCGCCGGTGACGGTCCATCAGTAATGTCGGAACCCTGTTGTGCCGACGACGCAGGTGGTGCGTGTATCAAAGGTGACGTGATCAAAATGTGATCCTTGTTTTTAATATTGATTGGAGCGCAGAAGCGGCAGCAAATGACAGCAGCAACGGCAGAAGAGAGCAGTTTCGGATTTTGAAATACCGGCAGTCGTTTTGATTTTCAAGTGACAATACACAGTGTATTCAGGGTTGTGATTGTGAGGTGGATGTGTGATGGTAAAACAAAGAAGAGAAAAAATAAAATTAAATATAAAATCAGTAAATTTAACAAAAAAAAAAAAAATAATAATAAAACATGCACATATTGTTGATGCATGATTAGATTATCATAAATTATAATATTAAAAACGCATTATGCATATGAAGTTTTTTTTTCGGATAATAGATCAGGTTCATAAACACAAGCATATTTCATGAATATACGGTACAGTGTGCAATAATTAATATCACTTTTCAACCCCAATGAAAAAAACTAAAAAGGTAGGTACCTACATAATATATTATGTAGGTAGGCTGACATAAGTACTATCCATAATGAACCTGATTTTGGAAAATCGGTTTAACAATAACCAAATATCATAACTGAGCTAGTTTAAGTTAAACATTAATTACATAAATCGGGAAGAAATGCTAGTTTAAAATATTGAACACTGTACTCTTATCAATGGGAAATCAGTTGTATATTATGTTTAAGCAAATAACACAATATAAGCAAAATTAATATTGCTCAACAGGTGAAGTGAGCCATAATGAAAAATTGAATTATTTTATATTTACGATAGGTATCTATTATTTACTTAATTAAAGGATTTTTTTTTGTTTTCAACAACAAAATAACATTACCATAAAGTACCTAAACTTTATGTTGATTATTTTTTTTAAACTATCACTGATTCTCCATCATATTTTTAAAATAAACAACACAAATACCACCATAGCACATACACAATAAATTTAGAATATCTGTAACATTGAATTACATGCATTCGATTTTAAATTTAAATATTTCGTCAATATTGAATCATGTCAAGTCTATACTAATTTGTTAAATTTAATTGTTAAGACGTTGAAAATGTTAGCTTAATCTGAGTATAAACATAGGTCAATCAATATTTAAGACACAATTATAATCAGAGTGATTCTTATTATAAATTGCAGCTAGCAAAATTATCACAATGAGTATAATGTATACATAATGCCCGTATTTTCCCGTAAATCATGCAGCACGGCGAATAAAGCTCGATTTATATTATCCGGTCAGACACGGGGCGGGAACGTAGCGTTTCCGGCAAGACAAACATTATTACACGCATTTCAAATACGAGTATTGATACGTGCCTGAACGAACGGGATCCGCTAAGTATAAATACCTATTCGTATTTGAAATGCATGTAAAAATGTTTGTCTTGCGGGAAACGCTACATTCCCGCGCCGTGTCTGACCGGATAATATAAATCGAACTTTATACATCCCAACTTACACTTGCAATGTAACAATTACACTAAATTCTCACAAAAATACAAATTTTGATATTGTATGTACTGCAGGTAGGTAAAATAAGTGTGCCTTTAAAAAATCACCCCGCGGCGTCGCCTTTTAGTACGAGATTCGACCGCATGATTACTATGGTCATCTGTTTTTTAATAAAAATGCAATTTTTATTGATATTTATTATTAATAGAGATATACGGTTCTGCCGGGTTGCCTATCAAAATATAGCCGCAAGTATTTAATTACTTATTTTTTTAAAACAATTCCGTTCACTTGTTTTGAAGATAAAATATAATTCATTTCAAAGAGAAATATGTAAAGAACTTAAAAAGTTCGGGTTGCTGCTTTTCACTTGGCCGCAACCTTTTGCCAACCAGGTGTAAACAGGTATAACTTCGTTAAATTTATACGTTCATAACGTATCTTAATAAATTATAATTATATCAAATTAAAGCTAATTTTTATCTCTACACAATTACATTTTAACCATTGGTTACCAAGGTTACAAAAAAGCGCGTGATTTTCAAGAACTGTAGCGCGCTTATACCATTAGTACCACAGAAAAGTTGTAGGAATGAAAATTGTAGGAAATGTAATCCTCTTTAAAACATTACATAATGGAAGAATTGCTTAAGTCGACCGTTTCTGAGATATTTCGAAAAAAGCAAAAAAGGTAGTAAAATTTCGTGGTTTTTCGGCCGCCAAAAGTTGTTTTTTAGAAATTCCAGAGGGCTCCTAGGCTAACATTTATTAGTATACCCTAAGGTACCTTCATACCAAATTTGGTGCTTTTATCCGCCAGGTATTGGTAATTTTGAAATATAAGCTACCTCACTAAGACCGGACACGCGAGTGATCATATAAGGGTTCTGTTTCTAATCTTTTGAAGTACGGAACCCTAAAAATGGTAATATGTAAATATAATACTGACATTCACTCATATTTTTACAAAGGAGCAGATAAAAAACATTCCGACGCCGCCATTTTGAATGTCCGCCATTACTGTAATAGAGGAAATCTGAGATGGTCGCATAGCTAAATTTAATCTTCATATATTATGTAGTATATGTGCCTTAAGTTGCATGCTTCTATCATCAAAAGCACAATTTTGTACAATTATTTCACCTATATCTGCAATACTATATCATGTTTTATTTGAACACTATTAGTCTATTAGGTAATTATGTAGATTTGGATTGTCGTATTGCTTCAATTTACGCTGCACGATTTACTTGCTAACATAGGTACTCTACAGGGTGTCCAAGACTTGCGTTGTCGGCTGATATATTGATTTTGGGTGAAGATAGAAAAGAAGTTTAAATACAAAAGTTGTATAAATTTTAATTGTATAACCTAACAATATTTTCAATTATACAACCTGTCCCATTTAAGCGTGGCATATCAAAGTTATGTTTTTTTAACCTAGCACCCTGTTTCAATCACGTGTAACTTTTGATTGTTAAATACATCGATATTTTTAGGTTATACACCATTAAAATTTATACAACTTTTGTATTTAAACTTCTTTTCTATCTTCACTCAAAATCAATAGGTATATCGGCCGACAACACAAGTCTTGGACACCGTGTATATTTGCCATGGGAAGTTATTTCATTGCTGTCTGGTGGCAGAAAATAAAAGACAATTATTATATTTCTATTTATAGTTTATTATCCCCCGCGAGAAATTTATCAAAATAAAATATAGTCTATATCACTCAAGGAGCGTAGTTTTCTATTAGTGAAAGAATTTTTAGAATCAGTTCAGTAGTTCCCCAGATAAAAATTTATGATTTATTATCCCCCCCCCCCCCCGCGAGAATCCCTCGCCCTGCGAAGCGAAGTCCGCTAATACGCTAAAATGCAAAACAATTTTACGTTTTGTTAGTAGTAGAGAACCAATAAAAATCTAATTAATTAATGAACCCAAAAATTTATTTAAAAAGTTGAAAACACGTAGCCTATTAGTACTGCCTAGAATCTTCTAGAATACTTCTAGAATCATATTATGAAACATTTAAAAAAAAATTTCATTAAAATTCAAAATCCGTCAAAAAGACTAAGTTAAATCATTTCCAACATACATACATACAAAAAAAATTATATATTAGTATAAATTACTCTTCTTTATACATTACTCACTCGCTTCGCTCGTTCGCTCGAAATTTATTAATATGATTAACATGATTATGATTAATACGCGTCGATTGGCACCCTAACGTTGTCGATATCATTTTTCATTCTCGAGATTTCGTCTTAGAGGAATGACCACATACGTACATACGTACGTACGTACACACACACATCCACACAATATTTTGACGTTTGTACTTTTATTTCTGTTTATGTCAAGGTTAGTCATCGATAGCTTTTATTTTCTGCCACCAGAGAGTACTGAAATCACTTCCCATGTCGAATAAGCACTTTTTCTTGTGAATATAGTGACTTTTATAAGCTGCTATGATCATATGACACTTATTTTTTCAAATATTTTTTTGCCTACAATAATGAATAGAATTTCCCACTAAACCATTTCTATTTCTTTCTTATAATAAATTATAACTGAAAATTGGGTTTTTGAATGAATTTTTTTACATAAATGGAAAGATCATTGGCAAGTTTTATAGCAAAACTATTTTTATTTAATTTTTTTATACTTTATAATTAAAAAGTTGTAGGTATGTATTTAATTAAAAATTAATTTTTGAACTAACTTCCGACGATTCGCGGAAATAATCCGAACGCGTGTGACGTCATGTTTTATTGAAGAAAAGTACATTTCATATTCTTTTTAAAATTCAAATACCCAAATTGTATAAGCTAATAGGTGATCCAGTTGCTGACTAAAGGGGGGGGGGGGCGGAGAGGGCGGCCCGCCCCGGGCCTCTGATCCTGGGGGGCCTCCAAATCTCGACAAGTCATTCTTAATCAAATCCCAAATAAGGCCAAAATATGTTTAGTAAGTAAGAGACAGTTTGGAGTTGGAGGTCCCGTACGTATACAAAATATAAACGTAGGTAGGTCGTTTATTATAAATATTTAATTTTTTTGTCAGCCATTACATCTATATTAAATATTTTTTTATGAAATTTACACTACAAATACATCAATTTCTAAGCAGACCGGGGGCCTCATTTAGTTCTGCCACCCAGGGCCTCCGACGCGCTTAGTCTGCCACTAAGGTGATCGACCATAATAACTACGGAAATTTGAACTTGCCCAATTGAAATTGGAAATTTAAACTTTTGAAATAAAACTTTTTATATTCAAATATTAGCGCCACTGGTTGTACAAAGTAGGCAGCAGTCTCATATACACGGAAAACGCATGGAAGACGGAACTCAGAAATGCAAACTTTAGGCGCGTTGGTCTGTCGATCCATGGAGTTTAGCATACGAAATACGAATACTCCATTCTATGTGTCGAGTCTGTGACGATAGATATCTATCATAAAATAATATAGTTTATAAATAATTATAATGCCATAGAATCTATGGCCTTTATAAACTGTATTATTTATTTTATGATAGACGATGGTATCGACGCAATAGTTGCTTTCAATTAGATATTTAGAACAAATCTCAGAATATTTATTTTATTTATTTGATTTTCATTTCTTTTATAACAATTTCATAACTTTTTATGAATAAATATTCAGTTTTTTCATTTTGTATTATTATTATTTCTATTATATAATATCTGATAAAGGCCCAAACTAGGACCAACACGGAAAATTTCCGGTTTTTTACACCCTGGTTCCCCATGGAGCATATTTACACGGAAATCTGGCGGAAACTGCATCAAATCCTAACCTAACTTTCTGTATAAATTCCATTTAATCACTTAAATTCGATACATTTGACATTAAAGATTCAAAATTTTAATCATTCAACTTTTTTCTACAATAATCACTATTTTTTTTAACTTATGATAATTAATCAAACTGAGTTTTCCGTGTTTGCGCAAATTTCCGATTAATTTATGTCTATGGCGTATAGTAAGTAATCAAAATTCAAGACGGTTATAATATTATCATAATATCACTATTATTATTAAAGTACTTATTTGTTATATAATTTTACTTTTTTAACTACTAAACGAATCAAAATCATTTAATTTATGACAATTATAACACTGTACACATCAATGAGGTTTCAACAGATAACAGAACGTTTAAATTTATCCGGAAAAAACCTGATTGGTCAAACTCCGCCATTTGCATTTCCGTGTTCCGTGCGTTTTCGGTGTACGTGCTTTTAGTTGTATGAAGTACACGCAAATAGAATTTTTAGAAGAAATAATTTATAAGCAGTGGCGTAGCTACCGGAGGGCTAGACGGTGCCGTGCACCGGGGCCCCCGAGCTCAGGGGGCCCTCGGACACTGACCATCAAACCTCATATTGAACTAGCGAAAAATTCTTCCATCTTCAGAATGTAAATAAAATAGGTTGCAACACGACTTTAATCATGACAACTCATTTGAAAGAATACAGGGGAATTCTCAACAAGTTCCGACTTCTGTTCGAAACTTGTGGGGAATTCCCCTGTATTCTTTCTGTTGTTCGTGCAGTGTTGCCAACTTGAAAGATCTGCTTTGCTGTGCCTTGCAGTGCACGATAAAGAGCTGATGATAAAGTAACTTTGCACCTTTAAAGTATTTATATATATTTATATTTTGACTTGATAAAACCTAAACAGTTTAGTTAGGGCCCCAGTTTTTTTTTGCACCAGGGCCTTTGGTTACCTAGCTAAGCTTCTGTTTATAAGGTTTTCATATTACGTAGATACATATATTATCATGTATTTCCAACAGGGGTAGGAATAAAAATCCAAAAAGTTCACAACTGGTCGGTGTCCGCAACACCTTTTTTTTGTCAAAAATCATCCCCATTTCGCATTTTCGCAAATATCTTGAAAATTATAATTATGCTCCTAAAAATGTGTGCCATAAAATTGTCCACATTTTTTGTTCCAAACATTTTTTGATAAAATTTGCCGTTAAGCCAGAAACTAAATTTCTTATTGTTGAAAATATCCACTTTTTGTAATTTTGGATACGAACGCGAAGTACTGTAGTAAAAAGAGTATTAAAGAAATATTAAATTCCCACACCAAGGTTAAAGACCTAAAAATGGGTTTTCTATCTGCGTCGAAAAATTTGGAAAATATTTAAGGGGCCACCCTACAGAAGCAATTTTTCCAATATAGTGCTTTTTGACTTAAAATATGAACACTACGCGAAGTGCTCTAGCAAAAAATGTGTTAGAGAAATATTAAATTCAATACTAAGGTTATAGACCTATTTATGGGCTATCTAACTGTGTCGAAAAATTTGGAAAATCTGCAAGGGCCCACCCTACAGAAGCAATTTTTTCGAGTAGAATTTTTGAGGTAAAAAATAAGATCTTGAAAAAATTGCTTCTGTAGTGTGGCCCCTTGAATATTTTCCAAATTTTTCTGCAGTTAGATAGCCCATGAATAGGTCTATAACCCGCATATTGGAATTTAATATTTCTCTAACACATTTTTGCTAGAGCATTCGCGTCTAGTGATCGAATTTTAAATCAAAAGCACTGTTATTACAAGCACATAAATTTCGTGAAAAAAGCGAATAAAAAATGCAAATTGAACAAAGTTGAAATTAAAAAAAGGTCAAATGTCGAAAGTACAAATTGCCATAGTTTATATTTCCCAGTTCAAACTGTAAAAGTTCAATTTCCAAAGTTCATTTGGTATGAAATCACCTAATAAAACCTGTTCAAATTTACGCACTAAATATTACTTCAAAGTTCACATACAGTCAATATTTTAAAATTAAATAATAATTAACATAATATGTATAATAAAAATGTGTATCATAATACTACGACATTGTTCATGGACGTTCATAATTAGGGCTAAATTATGTGTTAACAATCGCTATAGGTAGGTATAGTTTTAATGCGCGACCAATAGCCTAAGCACTAATCTATCCAAAGAAAGCAGTTTACAATAGTCACTATATCTACACAGTGTTGAACAGATAGTGATATTCTGTAGGCACTAACCTGCGTCTGGCCAACATCCAAGCTATGAGGTGGATGCGCTGTTAAATGGAACCTCTTTCCGGCCCGAATATCCTTAACGCGTTTTATGGCGAGCATAAACTTCTTCTGATGACCAAGTTTCACTATGCCAATGTCCTCGAGATCTTCCCATGTCAACTGCGTTACATCTTCTACACTTTGGTATCCCTGAGCATGCAGTGCTGATGCATATTCTTCTAGGCGGAGAAGTCTCAACCATTCTTCTACAGAGCCCTGCATTCGAAATTAAAAGCATCATGTAAGCTTTTATCACTTTTTATGAAAATTTTAAATATACGATTTATGAAAATGTACTATCAACATAATGATTAGTCAAGTAAAAGAAAAAATAATTAAAATTACTTAATATTTTTAAAGGTTACATCACTTAGGGTACGAACATTCTGAAGATACCTTAATCAGCACGGTTTAGGTCGAGATCGCGGTCGATATTTACATTGATGAGAGGGCGAACATACCGAAGATGCTTCATATCAGTGTTCTTTGCGGTTTCTTAAAGGAAACACGTTTTTTATTAAAATATTCGAAACTGTAAAATAGTGGGTTTATAGTTTATAGGTTTATAAAAATAGTCAGATATGTATAAAAGTGATAGCAGCGATGATAGTGACCATATGTCTTCAAGTGTAAAATGGTGGATTATTTCTAATTCTTCAAATCGCCGGTTTCATGCGCATCCCATAAATCAGAAAAGACAATATTTATAGGTGAATACCATTTGTTTAAACAGCGAAAGGGAGGCAGATTTTATGGATATATGAGAATGACTCCTGAAACATTTTGTTTTATCACGTGATTAATGTGAACCAATGAGCGTGCATTTGCATGATTTACCGCGATGTTTAGCGTTCTACCTTGATAAAATAACAAACTATTGTGTTTTGGTATTTAAATCGATGTAAACAGCGAGGTAAGCGGCGAGGTTGAATTGGTGAAACATCTCTGCTATGTATGGTCTCGTAAGAACTTATAATATTCTAGCAGCCCGGTCCGGCTTCGCCCGGGTGCTAGGAATTTCTTGGGTGCAATACACTACTCACTCGCTTCGCTCGTTCGCTTGAATATTATAACTACATTAGGTACTCACTCGCTTCGCTCGTTCGCTCCCGGGTGCTACTTAGTCTCGCTAAAACTCATCTGTAATTGGAGCTTAGCTCTGTTGATTGGTGAAATAAATAAATAAATAAAACTCAAAAACGGCTTGATCGATTTTAATTTTTTCCCCTGCGTAGCTTTTTATTAGTGAAAGAATTTTTAGAATCGGTTTAATATAAAGATTTCTTCTGTCCGTGTGTTTGTGACTGAACTCCTAAACGGCTGGTTTGATTTTGTGTGTTTGTGACTGTACTCCTCATAAACGGCTGGTTTGATTTTGATGAAATTTTGGGTGCGTGATTAAGTTGATTCGAGGATGGTTTAGATTAAAAAAAAAATTAAAATCGGTCAAGCCATTATCGTTAGTCTCGCTAAAACTCAAAAACGGCTAGACCGATTTTAATTTTTTTGAATCTAAACCACTCTCGAATCGACTTAATCACACACACAAAATTTCATCAAAATCAAACCAGCCGTTTAGGAGGAGTTCAGTGGCATACACACGGGCAGAAGAAATATATATACCTATAAAGATTTGTTTTACAAAGAGGTGACATCGATGTAGCGACCTAAACCTCGACCTACACCGCGCTTATCGAGGTATCTTCGCCATGTCTGTACCCTAAGGGTGCGATTTAGGTCGATGTTGCGGTTTCTACATCGATTTCACCTCTTTGCAAAGGAAATATATATAATGTTCTTACGAGAAGTAAAGATGTTTCACTAATTCACCCTCGCACCGCTTACTTCGCTGTTTACATCGATGTAAATACCAAAATAAAAGAGTTTATTATTTCATCAAGGTAGAACTCTAGGCATCGCGGTACATGCAAGCTCATTGGTCCATATTAATTACGTGTTACCACTCACGCCAAAGTGAATACGAATATTTTATTTAATAAATAACGTGTTTCCTTTAAGAAACAGTAAAGAGCACTGATATGAAGAATCTTCGGTATGTTCGCCCTCTCATCGATATGGACCTAAACCGCGCCATCGAGGCATCTTTGGCATGTTCGTACTCTTGGACTTTTCTAAAAGATTTATAGGTAGTTTTAAAACATCTTCCTATGGCTAGAGTTTAGACTAATCCTTTATCTAGTTAATATTCTTTGAATGCATTCTTAAATCATTAGTAGTAAGTTTTGCAATTTCAATCGATTACTCGTCAAATGGTAATAACTATTAATTTATTAAAAATTTTAATTTCACTTGTTGTTTGTCCATTTCAGACACCCTTTACTCTATAGTCTATAGTATTACAAAGAAGTCAGGGAGTTATAAAAAATAATTCAATTAAAATATCTCTCACAAAATAACTAGAGAATATGTCCTTTTTTCAATGGTTTTATTATTTAAATTTATATCTTGATTAATGATGGAAAAAACACTCACAGGTATGTAATCAGGCAAATTATCAGGCAAATTCAGTTGTGCGATTTCCGCCTTGAGTCGTTTCCGATGATTTGGTTTTTTAATTCCAATTGCAGTTAAATCTTCGGGCGTCATTCTACCAATAGTTGGCAAGTCATAACCAGCACTCATAAACAGTGGAAAATATTCCTCAAAATGAAGTTCTGTTAACCATGCATGGATAATATCTTGATCCTAAAATAAAAAAATAAAATAGCAAAAACAAAATCAATTACTATAATAAAGAACATTTGACGACATGGGCTTGAGAACAACCAAGATCGTTGTAGCGTCATTGTTTAATACATAGTACGTTTATTAAAAACCGCAAGTCCACGCAACGGAACCTGCGAAATATGTTGTAGGTATAATGCAAAACTGCATACAACAAATTTAGTATATTTATCACACAATTTAAAGTAAAAGTTGGGAAAGCATATTTTCGATAATTTATTTTTTTTACTTTAAAGACGGTATTTGTAAGTTTTGCTTAGGTTATTTTCGGTAATTTTGATCCAAAATATCCTCACTTGATAATTGATACAAGTATTTTCGATAATTTTGCGAAAGAATGTGTTATTTCGAACCTGTAGAATATGTCAAAAAATACGTCTGAGCTGTAAGTCGACTAGATGTAGCTAACTTTGACAATTAAAAAAAATAATACATTTCTTACCGGTACACCCTGTGCTATCAGTCTTTCGATCCGACCTTCAGAACCGATGCTGCATGAACTAAGTGAGCAGCGAGGACTGCATCGTGCTCCAGGTGCTCCGCTGCTACCTCCCACACTGCTTAGTGGATGGTAAGATGACGCTCGACCGCTATCTAGCGAGGCTGTACTATGCCTCGATCCACTACCAGCACTCCCACTCGATGATCCTGGGCTGTCGCGACCAGGTGACTACAAGAAAATATAGTTCCGTTTAGGTTTTTAATAAATCCCACAATCTTATTGAAACTCCAACAACGTCAATACAAGAAAAAACTCGGGTCGCAGTGCCAAACCCTGCCGACAATATAGTGTATTTGCTAATACAGGCCTTGTGGCTTTAATACGTGAACTTAAGTTTGTTTTTGGACAAAATAAAAAATTTAACCCCTTAATACATCCCTTAAAATAATATTTTTTTCTTAATTTCAATATTATTATCAATGCAACCTCTGCACCACATTAAATACACCCTTCCATAAGTAAATCCGTATCAACAAACTAGTGTTTTCATAAAATTTGAAAGTCCGGTCCTGTCGGGCCGATTTTATTAAAATTTTAGCAGCACGTTTTAATCTTTACTAAAGAGTTAAATTTCAATTTTGAAACGATTCTGACAAATTTTTCGGTATTTTTGGGCCCAAAAACTTTTTGGAACCCCTAAATACAACCCTGAAAATGGTCCGATCGGGCCCATTTTAAATAGGCTTCTTGCGGTGATGGGTCCCAATATGTGTACCAAATTTCGTTTCAATCGATTAAGTCTGTCGAGAGTTATCGTGTACACACATATATATATATATAAATATATATATATAAATAAATAAATATATATATATATATATATATATATATATATAAATATATACATACATATATATATAAACATTTTCAAAAATGGTGCCAAATTGTTCAGGAGGCTATGAAATGTCGAGAAATTTTGGTCCGACCCCTAGGTCCCGCCATCCGACCGACGCCAATAGTGTATGTGCCATATTATGGCAAATACACTAATAATCATTTTTAGTGTATTTGCCATAATATGGCACATACACTATTGGCGTCGGTCGGATGGCGGGACCTAGGGGTCGGACCAAAATTTCTCGACGTTTCATAGCCTCCTGAACAATTTGGCACCATTTTTGCAAATGTTTATATATATATGTATGTATATATTTATATATATATATATATATATATATATATATATATTTATATATTTATATATATATATATTTATATATATATGTGTGTACACGATAACTCTCGACAGACTTAATCGATTGAAACGAAATTTGGTACACACATTGGAACCCATCACCGCAAGAAGCCTATTTAAAATGGGCCCGATCGGACCATTTTCAGGGTTGTATTTAGGGGTTCCAAAAAGTTTTGGGGCCAAAAATACCGAAAAATTTGTCAGAATCGTTTCAAAATTGAAATTTAACTCTTTAGTAAAGATTAAAACGTGCTGCTAAAATTTTAATAAAATCGGCCCGACAGGACCGGACTTTCAAATTTTATGAAAACACTGGTTTGTTGATACGGATTTACTTATGAAAGGGTGTATTTAATGTGGTACAGAGGTTGCATTGATAATAATATTGAAATTAAGAAGAAAATATTATTTTAAGGGATGTATTAAGGGGTTAAATTTTTTATTTTGTCCAAAAACAAACTTAAGTTCGCGTATTAAAGCCACAAAGCCTGTATTTGCAAATACACTATATTGTCGGCAGGGTTTGGCACTGCGACCCGAGTTTTTTTTGTTTTTAAATCGCACCGTGATTGTAATGCGGTTAAAACAAATTTAAATTGATCTACAGTTAAATACAGACAAAAGTTTAAGTAGGTATGCCTGAATTAGGGATGCGCACGATATATCAATGTTTGAAAAATACTGATTTTTGCCTTCTATTTTCGATGTTTACATCGATGTTATTTTTTTCGATACATCGTTCAACATCGATGTTTTTTTGTGATGTTTTAGTCAATGTTTTCTATTCTTTTCAATAACAACTTCAGTTTAAAAAAATGAAAAGTTAGTATTATTTTAAAAGTAGGTACTAACTATTTTGTAAATAAAAATTTCAATTTGGTACTCGAAATCAAATTAATAAATACTATTGAGTCTCTTTCTGGTCTGAAATTTTTCTAAAATCAGATTTGCCTAACTTAAATTTAAATGTAAGGTATATTAAATCTAAGGTATTAAAAACAAATATTTTCTATTCATTGGAAAATATTGATGTTTTTGTTCCGATATTTTTACGTTTTTATGTTTAAAACGTGCTGTTGGAAAATTAGAGGGGGGGGCACTTTGATAATGATTTTGAAAGCAAATACCTCGTGACATTTTTTCTTGCGTTTTAGGCGATCTATCTAAAGACACCCCACTCAATGGGGTCTGTAAAATAAAAAATTTTGAGTACCCTTTCAACTCTATGGGAAGGGCTCAAAAAATTATTTATCCAAAAATCTCATCTTTTCTGGTTTTGGGTCATCAATCTACGCCTGTATACCAAATTTCATCTTAATAGGTACCTACATAAATAAAAAGATTGGAAAAAAAGGGACCGGCAGAAGTGCCTTCCGGGCGGCAGATTGCAAACGCACCAACATTTTCTGAAAAGTAAGTCTCAATGTGCCTTCATGTAAAATTTGTGTTATTTTAATTCGGTTTTTGAAAGAGAATAAACTCCACACCTGTGTCATATCGATGCCTTGATCTTCCTGTAGACTGAGTTGATGGTGATAATACACAGCTTGTTTGTGACTAATCACCTGGCCAGGCCCTGTTGGAAAGGTGAAGGCGCCTCCTCCACTGCCGCCATAACTGCCACTACCTCCGGATGCTGGACCGGGACTCTTGCCTGAGCTTACGCCACTCACAGTGCTGCCGTAATCCGAATGATCATCTGAAATTAACACTTTTAATTAATTTTTTATTGCCATTCAATATTTTTCAAAAATAATGGCACTAGGACCTCTGCTGTTGAGCCTTATGGTTAAAGCTGAAATATGTACTTATATTAACGCCAATTAAAAAAAAAAATATTATTGATATAATAATGCATGATCCAGTGCCAAATTTCTAAATAGGAAAAGTAGGCACCGGCCTATTGGCTCGCGTCTATTAGAGCCCCGTGACAGGGAAAACGCCGTTCAGCCGCCTGCGCCATACCGGTAGCCAAATCATAAAACTTTTTCGCGTAATAAAATTGGTATACTAAAATTGTTAGTTGGTAAAATTAAAAACGTATTAAGAAATACTTTTCGAGGGGTCCTGAGATTTCTAGACTCTAGAAATCACCACACGGTTTTATCCGGCACTGCATACATCTACTTTAAATATTTTCATGTTCCAAATGCCAAATCAGTCAACTACCGTAAAATATTGAGGACATAAGAATGATTTAACGTTAACCAGCCAATTAAAAATTTGAATTTTCGTGAAAGCAAAAAAGCTCAACTCAGATCAAGCAAATAAAATATATTTTTACCGTGATTTTAACTTCGAAAAAAAAAAACTTTCGAAAATCAATACGTATGAGATCATAAAAAATACATAAAACCACTACTAAATAAATTTGATATTGAAGAACCTGCAAACAGACACTGCAAAAACATGGTTGAGGCATTTCTAAAATTCGTAATACAATGCCAAATACCAATAAACTGGTTACATTAAAATATAACAATCAAATGCAACATACATTGGCATCATTACAGTCAAAAGCAAAAGTAAATCTGATTATACAGGGTGTTCGGGTAAAGGTATTCAGAAATCCAAAGGCATGTAGTACTCAACAAAATAAGCCAAAAAGTTCGTATAAACATTGTTCCAAAAACGCCTCTCAAAGTGGCTACAGCCCCTTTAAGGGGCTTCTAAAAATATGTTTTTCTCACATATTTAGAGAACCGTTCAATATAAACTAATACAATGTTCTATGGTAGAATACTTTTTTATGCTTAACAAAATAGTAAACCTTAAATTTCAAAATTATTAAGGGGCGTTTCTACATGGGGGCGTGTCGAGAATTTCGTCCCTCCATTTTCTTTGCATGTAATTTTTTCACAATTATGATAAAAATTTTCAAATTTTCAAGCAATTTTGCTTTAAAAAGATGCTCTTTCTAAAACTTTATAAATTGAACCGTTCTTAAGATAAATGAATTTGAAAATTAGTATGCATATCTACAAAATAATTAGGGTCTAAATATTACGTCTAAATGAATGCATATAAAGAGATCTGTGCTACTCCGAGAATTTTTGAAAGGGTGCGCGTCTCAATTTGAGAAGAAGGGCTCGGGTATGTGTTCAAAATAATGGAAAACATGTATACTTAGAACATCTTTTTTTGAAGCCCCTTAAAAGGGCTGTAGCCTCCTTAGGAAACGTTTTTGGAACAAAGTTTATATGGGCTTTTTGGTTTATTTTTATGAGTACTAGATGCCTTTGGATTCCTGAATACCTTTACCCGAACACCCTGTATACAGTTTGACTGCAACTTCGCAGAACGTACATAACAACTAATTTATTAAAACAAAAAACAAATTTACTAGCGTTTTGTTAAAAAAAAACAGGTATATCAAGCATGGACATAATATTATCTTTCATATGTCCATGATCTTAAGTAACATGGGAGTATGTTCTGCGTCGTAACTAGGGCCTGGCAACCGGGGTTCGCGACAGGGGCGCTAGCCCCGCGAGAGGGCGCAATCAGCGATGCGAATATGATTATTTTCAAGCAAAGAGTGCGAAATCAGAATCTTGCCAGGGGCGCCTCATGATCCTAGCTACGACGCTGAGTACCTATGTTGCAGCAATTACAGTAACGGTTTTGGATGGTTTCGGATTCAACAACAATAAGGCTGGGTCCGTGCCTATACATTTGTCTGATTTAATTTTACATGGTCGTTAACAAAGTTAAAAATTCGACTGATGACCAGTCCTATACTTCCCACCTAGTAAATATTTGCAAAAAATAAACACTCTTTTTTTTATTCTTTGACTAGGCCCAAATAACCTTAGCTGTTGGTGGTCTTTAAAACACAATTTAATTTTTATTCTTTGAAAAAAGCATGGCCCTCTTTTTTGTTTAGTGATCTATTGATGGCTAGCTTAATATAGCAAAAATCATGGTTACCTTGATTTACGTACAATTTTTATTTTTTTTAGTAAAATATTTTTTTTCTCGAAAACTATACATTTTAGAGAAAAAAAATATTTACATTTTTTTCATATTATAACATCTAGAATTCATTTATATTTTTTTTTACCTATGTTAATACGTGACATTGAGGACGTTTTTTTGAATATCTCAGGATCCACTGAACCGATTTGACTCAAAATCTAATCAGATCTAAGTTAAAGGCTGATAAACACAATAGAACAATCGGCATGCCCGTATGTTGTTCCGTTCTTAAGATATCGAAGGCGAAAAATTGACCACATACACACACACACCTACACACATACACACATACACACACACATACAGACATCAGTCAGAAAATGATCTTAAACGATTGCTAGGGTCTCAAAACGTGAAAATCTGTTAAAATCTCGAAATATTGTTTTCGGACTGAATCCATTACTTCCCTACCATAGTAGAGGTGGGAAGTAAAAAGTTGGAAATGGTCTTTTTAAAACTCATATCAACTAAATTTTATTAATTTTATAAAAAAACATTTTCAGAAAAAGATTAATGAGTGTTCCAATCCAACACATATTCTTCAAAACAGTCTATACAGTGCGTTTGATTTCAACCAACATATTATTGACTTTACATGTTAAATTTCTCCATTTGAATTACATTGAAGTCAAGTTAAGTCAAATAGCAAGGCTCTGGACATAAAAATCGTGGCAACGGTCTTATAAACACAATTATTTTTAACACGCTTATATTAGCTTCACTTGTATGTTTGTTTGCGGGCTTGCGGGTTTGTCAGTTTGTAACCGACTTCTTTGAACTTAATTTTGACCAACTTTGAACGGTCAGATTTAGTTTAAACTTTGCACACTTATCAAGGACCGATGACAATACAATAATTCAATAAGTTTGTCCCATTATCCTGACCAGGATCTCCAGGACTAAAAAAAAAAAAAGCAAAAAACTTCAGATTGAACTGAAACTTTGCACACTTATCAAGGACCGATGACAATACAATAATTCCATAAGTTTGTCCCATTATCCTGACCAGGATCTCCAGGACTAAAAAGCAAAAATAAATTATAATTTAAAAAAACTAAAAAACACGCTTTAATGAACTAAAAAGCAAAAAATAATTAATTTTATTGTAAAAAAAGCGTGGGGTAGTATGAAAATATGATACAAAGCACCCCACGCTTTGTTACAATAAAATTAATTATTTTTTACTTTTTAGTTCATTAAAGCGTGTTTTTTAGTTTTTTTAAATTATAATTTATTAATGATGCTATTCTGTTTGGCCAATGTGAGAATTTACAGCACTGTAAAATTTGTCTTACTTTACCTTATGCAATGTAAAATTTGTTAGAAAGTGACAAAAATTTAACAGAACTATAATTTCTAACACTGACTCTACAGAATAGCGCCATAAGTTTCATAATAGCAATTTAAAAATAATAATAATAAAATACTTTCAACGAAAAATATTAAATTATTTATTTAAATTTACAAATAAGTTCTTTTAATAAATTTTCGAAAATTTCGCCAGAAACTGCTGTACCTACTTACAATAAGTTAACCTATCAAAAAAATGCCTTCTGCTAATACTGAAATAATGCAGTCCCCGCGCAATTCCTGATGATGGGAATATTTATACTATTTGAATTTATTTGCTCTTAAGAGTTTTAAGACTTCAACAACTTGCATTGTTGTAGGGATTTGTTTATCAGCATACTTAACTACAATAAAATTAAGAAAAATCGCAGGATAGTGGACAAAATATTGGATTTATTTTATTAAATGTACGACGTTTCGTCTATATATTTAGACTTTTTCAAGTACATAAAAATAACAATATTTATGAAAATTAATATTAATTTTCATAAATATTGTTATTTTTATGTACTTGAAAAAGTCTAAATATATAGACGAAACGTCGTACATTTAATAAAATAAATCCAATATTTTGTCCACTATCCTGCGATTTTTCTTAATTTTATTATAATCACGATGGACACGATTTCTAATATAAATATTTAACTACTTACTATACAATATATCAACCACACTTGTTGGTAACTATTTCCAGATCGTGCTCAAATAACCATTTCAACTTTTTCAAGTGCTGAATAATATAATAAATTAATTTTCATTTTTTGTGATTTTCGGATTTTTTCCTTAACTTGTGCTACGAGGCCTTGCTTTTTGTCAAATTTCATGATTCTAGGTCAACGGGAAGTACCCTAAAGGTTTTTGATGAGTAAGTTTGCGAGTATCAAAATAGGACACAAAATGGCCGTATCTTTTGATTGCGTTGACTTAGAAGCTTAAATTTTTTACACCTCCAAGGGACCGTGGACCTTAGTATTTCGTATTAATTTCAAGTTGATATCTTTATCCGTTCCTGAGAAAATGGGTCTTGACAGACGAACACCCAGCCAGCCAGACGGATAAACGAGTGATCCTATAAGGGATCCGTTTTTTCTTATTGAGATACGGAAAAAAAACAATTATCGTCTAAAATTCATAACAAGTTAAAAGTCTTTATTTTGTCGTCGTAAAAAACTGTTATTAAATTGTTACTTAAAACTCTGTGATCAACTTTACAAAAAGAATATCATCCCACCAAAAACATACATGTAAAAAACAGGCCAAGTTCTCGATTAGAATTAGATTTTATTAACTTCCCATTGAAAGTTATTGTAATGGGTCCGAAAATCGAAATCAAAATGTTAAACAAATTTTTATGTTTCAAGGTCACTACACTATTTTTACACTTTTTTTGGAAAGATGTCTGTGTGTGTGGACGACTGCAAAAACGTAGATTTTATACGAAATCTCGCCCACAAAAATGTATAATAGGTATAGGACCCCCTTTAATTTTTACTTTTTGTGATTTTCGGATTTTTCCCTTTACTTGTGCTGCGAGACCTTGCTTTTTGCCAAATTTCATGATTCTAGGTCAACGGGAAGTACTCTATAGGTTTTTGATGAGATGACAAAATGGCCGTATTTTTTGATTACGTTAACGTCGTTAACCTAGAAGCTTAAATTCTTTACACCTTTAAGGGACCGTAGACCTTAGTATTTCGTATAAATTTCAACTTGATATCTCTATCCGTTCCTGAGAAAATGGGTCTTGACTGACGGACACCCAGCCAGCCAGCCAGCCGGACAAACGAGTGATCCTATAATGGTTCCGTTTTTTCTTATTGAGAAACGGAACCCTAAAAATAAAAACTTTTTAACAAAAAAAACCTCCTTCAAAAAAGCCACTAAAAAGAGGAAAATAATAAAATTTTGAAATCGGCGCCAATTTAATCACTTTATTATCTACTTTCATTTTATTAAATTGGCGCCGACCTCAAAATTTTATTATTTTCCTCTTTTTAGTGACTTTTTTAAAGGTTGATTTTTGTTAAAAAGTTTTATTTTTTACTTTTTAGTGGCTTTACAATACGTAGTTTGCACGTTGAAATCGACTTCCTTCTTGATATTTGATTACTAAATAACTAAATAAAGAAAAACACGTATTTACTTTAACTAACTGTGTCAACAGCTATATTATTATTATAATACGTCACTATAGTTCACTTCTACAAACTTGTTACCCTGTGTAAAACTTACATTGTGTCAAAACTGACATTTACCTTAACGGTATTAAAGTCCGTTACTCACTTTTTATTAAGATCAGTCGAACTACTGAACCGATTTAGGTAAAATTTATATGGGACCACCCCGGAAAAGGGAATACAATCTCGGGAAATTTTGAGTAAGTCGAGATCTCGAGAGATTAGGAAAGTCAGTCTCGCGAGATCTCGACAATTTTGAGATCTCGCGAGATTAACATTATGTTACTAATTTTCTTAAAAAATAGAAAAGTAATGGAAAAAATTAAAGAAAATGTTAAGGTATTTATTATAAAAACCATTTAGGGCAACAACAAGTAAAGTACTTATCACTTGATTTTTATAAGTAGTATGAAGATATGAACGTTATAACTTTATACTTCAGTAGTATTACTAGTTACTAGTTATTAATTTTAACAATTTAAGTAAAAACCCACGAAATATGCTGCAGTGCAATCTCGATAATCTCGCGAGATCTCGTACGATTCTCGTTCGAGATTAATCTCGTAAACAATAGCCGAGATCTTGCGAGAACGAGATTACCTCGGAGGTATGTCCTATAAAATAAAACAACAATCATCAAAATCGGTTCACAAATGCAGAAGAAATCAGTGAACATATACATAAAAAAAACATAGTTGCCAAATATAGAACCTCCTCCATTTTTGAAGTTGGGTAAAAATACAACATACACTGAACTAATCATCACTAACAATATTTTAAGTTAAAGTTAAAATATTGATAGTGATGCATGTTTGTGTTCAGTGGATGTAGCGTTTTTAACTGGAACGATTTTCTTTATTCAATAATCATCTAAATCAGCTTTCGGCAACCTTTTGGAAGGCAAGGGCCACATAGTGACAAAATGAGATATAGGCGGGCCGCACTTGTATAATAGTAATTATTATTTATTTATAAGAATAAGACTGCTATTTACAAAACAGTCGCGGGCCGCAAGGAGAAGGGTTGGGGGCCGTATGCGGCCCGTGAGCCGCGCGTTGCCGACCGCTGATCTAAATGCATTATGTTTTCCATAACTACCTACGTAACAAATTAATTGGTATAATATGATAAAATCAATCGATTTTTAAAACCCCCATACGTAACAGGTAAACAAAACTCTCCTATGTTGAGTTGAGTCGTAAATGAAATTCACCGTATGTATGAATGAATGAATTGTAAATTATAGACGCTCGACAACTGAGGTCATTAGCGTCTGAGAAATTCATTGTAGGTACCTATATTAAAAAATTTGATATCTCATATAAAAACAAATATTTGTTTATTATTATTATGTTTATATAGGTATCTACTTTATTTCTATACTGTAGAAATAGTATATTTCTCCAGCCTATTAATTAATTTAAATTTAACATAATCAAAAAACAATATGGAGAATTTTAAACTGAACTGACCTCTAGGTGGAGCTGTCGTAGAGTCCGGCAGAAAGACACCATCTTCACTGGATGCATACCCAGCGCTGCCGAAAGAACTGCCCGAATGACGAAACTCATGAGGCACTGCCGGTGGGGCCACCTTTTTGGCCTGTGGAGTCGGTTTTGGCGGCCGGGACATCCCGCCCACTAAAATAAAATAAAAACAAATCAAATTTTAATACCTCATTAATAAAAAGATATTTTATCATATATTATGTATCTGGGACAAATAGGGAGTTTCGACGTAGAACTACGCAAATGCGACTCAATTATCATATTAAATCAGAATCTATAATATATTAATAGGCCAGGCATTTTTTTGTACGCATATCTCCTCCTAAACTACTGGACCGACTTTGACGATCGATGTGTCATTTGAAAGGGCTCGCGGAGCAGATGTGTAATAAGGTCTCAGAATTGCGATAAGTGAATTTTAAGGATTAAAAATCGAATTTAAAAAAAAATTATTTTTAACCTTAGCAAATAGATGATGTACCTACTATGAGATAGCTTTACAAAAAAAATTTAAAAAACGGTTGACCCTGCAGGCCATCCCTGAAACTGCCCGTTGTCTAGTTTTGACTTTTGGCATTATCCATAAATAATGACCAAATGCACATCATACTCTCTTTTAAAAATGTTTCACAAATTATTGTTAGTTCTTCATGTTGCATTACTATTTGAAGAAAATGTTTGACATATTTTCATGGGTTCTCTCGAAGTTTTAGTAGCGTATCTTTGTTTAAAGTTTACGTCTGATAAAAGTCATAGATATATTTAATTAACTGTTTTCGACCATTTTTTCTACTTTTTAATTTTATATTATTTTTATATTATACTTGCACTAGCGGACCCGGTCCGGCTTCGCTCGGATGGTATGAAATTATGATTTAATAGCGGTCACCCATGACTCCGCTCACGTATATTTAGTATAGCTGACCAGGCAAACGTTGTTTAGCCATATACGTTATTTCCAGGAATAATTACATTACTCACTCGCTTCGCTCGTTCGTTTGAATTTTATTGATACACTACTCACTCGCTTCGCTCGTTCGCTTGAATATAATAAATACACTACTCACTCGCTTCGCTCGTTCGCTTGAATATTATAATTACATTACTCACTCGCTTCGCTCGTTCGCTTGAATATTATAATTACATTACTCACTCGCTTCGCTCGTTCGTTTGAATTTTATTAATACACTACTCACTCGCTTCGCTCGTTCGCTTGAATATTTTCGCCTACTCACCCGCTTCGCTCGTTCGCCATATATGTATTTTTTAAAGCTTAATATAAAAATCGCGATTAAAAATCAGGGGTTCATCGTATAAGGGTGAAAATTTAGAGTTGTATGTATTTTTCAATGCTGAATCATGAAAAAATTAAAACAAAAAATTTTGTCCAAAAAATAATAAAAAAAAATTTGGGGTGGACCACCCTTAACATTTAGGGGGATGAAAAATAGATGTTGTCCGATTCTCCACCCTACCCGATAAGCACACAAAATTTCATCAAAATCTTTTAAATTGATTGAAGCTGCTTTCATTTTTAATATAACTTGGGAGTTTGTTATATACTCTTATAGAGGTTATTTTAGGACCTTTTGCTACTTGGGTTAATCTATATTGGGGGGGGGGGGCTAACCCTATACGCGTAAAGGTTATTTATTAATCTAACAGGATGTTAAAATGATCTTGGCCTCGAATTTTCATTTAAATTCCATGTTTTATGGTAACAATAATCGTTTACAAATAATGATTACAGAAACGACGAATGACGATGGTTGCAATAAAATTAACTGTTTTATTGATTCTTTAAATAATTACGTAATAAAATACGAAAATGAAGACATTTCGGTGTGTAAAAAATTTAACAGCCGGGTATATAACGTGTTATGTTTATTGACATTCTATCTTCCTATGAGCATATCTATACCAGTGTTTCCCAAATTCCTTGAAATCTCGGACCCCCAAAATTAGACACTAGTATCATGGGGACCCCCATGAAGTTTTGTTACAAATATAAAAAATAAAGCAACCTTTTTGCGTTTTTAGGGTTCCATATCTCAATAAGAAAAAACGGAACCATATTCACTCGTTTGTCCGGCTGGCTGGCTGGGTGTCCGTCAGTCAAGACCCATTTTCAAAATAGCGGCCTTATGTACTTTTTTGTAAAAATTATCCGATTCTTTTGAAAATCGGTATTTGAGAGTTTCATAGGACACAAAAAAATAAAATGACGTAATAATATGCAGGTATTTCAAAATGGCGGCCATATGTATTTTTGTAAAAATTATCGGATTATTTTGAAAATTGATATTTGAAAAATTGTGAAATTGTGTTTTAAAGACCACCAGCAGCTAAGGTTATTTGGGCCTAGCACCAATTCAATATTTTCAATTCATTATTTTTTTTTTTAATAATAAATTGAAAATCCAACTGACACTTTTACCAGCTCTCGGGCTAGAACCTGGGAACTTGTAATAGAGGAACCATAGCAACGTCATGTAAAAATTGATATTTGAGTTTTATAGGACGCAAAAAAAAATAAAATGATGTCAAATTTCAAAATGGCGGCTATATGTACTTTTCTGTAAAAATTATCCGATTCTTTTCAAAATTGATATTTGAGAATTTCATAGGACACAAGAAAATAAAATGGCGTCATATTTCAAAATGGAGACCATATGAACTTTTTTGTAAAAATTAACCAATCCTTTTGAAAATTGATATTTGAGAGTTTCATAGGACACAAAAAAATAAAATGACGTCAGATATCAAAATAGCGGCCATATGTACTTTTTTGTAAAAATTATTCGATTCCTTTGAAAATTGATATTTGAGAGTTTTATAGGATACAAAAAAATAAAATGGTGTCAGATTTCAAAATGGCGGCCGTATGTACTTTTGTAAAAATTATCCGATCTTTTTGAGAATAGATATTTGAGTTTTATAGGACACAAAAAAATAAAATTCCGTCAGATTTTAAAATGGCGGTCAAATAATAACTTTTCAATTGTATTGTTTATAGTTTTGATAAATTCGATTTTATATACAATGCGTAAGAAGCATAGCTTCTGTCGGGTGTCTTACGACACCTCATGACTTTTTTTATTTACCAGGCTCCGAGTTACTCTTAATAGTCAACCGTTTCGATGGAAAATTGTTTAAAAAATTCACTGTACTATTTTTTCTATGTAATCCAATACACATTTACATTAGGTCTTATGGCTCATAGCCTACTACAAAATTGTAATTCTTACTTAATGTTATTTTCTCTATGTTCGGTAAAACCGCGTTTATACACAGTACCTAAATTAATGTCGAGCTTTTTAATTCTTGAATTTGTATGCTCCAAAATTTTTGATAAATACATTAATTATGTCCATAGACATTTTGGTCACAACGTTATTATAGTATACGGCGGTTATCTATATATTCTATACATAATTACCAAGAAAATTATCTGCGCAAATAAATTCAGCCGTGAAATGGTGAAATCTGCCTCGTTCTCAGTTTCGCGATTCACACACGTCCGGTTATACAATATTGAAAACATTATATTAATTATTATAAGTTAAGTCACACGCAGAATTACTCCATCACACGTCTCGCAAACATTTTTTATTAAAATATCTCTTATGCCTTTAGGTTAACATAATATATTATGTATATTTATGTATACGTTTAATAGCATTTTCCGCATTTATGTTAATCATTCAGACCTTGATGTTACAATCTGCACTTAAATTATTTTTTTTATTCCTTTAAACGACATCGATTTATTTTATGGGCCTTAACATTATGCCATTCTATGTAGATATTATCTATACTAATATTATAAAGCTGAAGAGTTTGTTTGTTTGTTTGGTTGAACGCGCTAATCTCAGGAACTACTGGTTCGGAATTGAAAAATTATTTTTGTGTTGGATAGTCCATTTATCGAGGAAGGCTATAGGCTATATAATATCACGCAAAGACCAATAGGAGCGGAGCATCAATGAAAAATGTTGCAAAAACGGGAAAAATTATTCCTTTTGAGAGATTCTGTTGCGTGCGCTGCGTAAACGGTTAAAGTTACGCAAAAATCATGTATGACGGAATTGTTCCCCTTTAAAAGTTCTAAAAAAAAGTCCGTGACAGCATATGCCTATCTTTTAAGGTTGACTCACTATAACTTTTTCTATGGTAATCAAATTTGTTCTAAATTTTGATGCGGTTTTCACCATCAGTTAGATAATTTTTCACGGAAGGTTTATATATATAACGAACGAGCGAAGCGAGTGAGTAATGTAATTATAATATTCAAGCGAACGAGCGAAGCGAGTCAGTAGTGTATTTATAATATTCAAGCGAACGAGCGAAGCGAGAGAGTAATGTATTGCACCCGGGCTTTCTTAGCACCCAGGCGAAGCCGGACGGGGCTGATAGTGCATTAATTAATGTATTAATGAATGTAAACTAAGTGAAGTGGTGAGGAGTAATTCTTTTAACTTACCCGCTAAGAAAATTCTACATTTTCAAAAATTCGGGAAGTTATTTTTTTCAGTCTGATTTTCGAAAATCGAGTTTTTAAAAAATCTCGGCGTTTTGAGGTCCTAGGAAGCATCCGCATCCGTAAATGCGGAATATTCGCATTAATTCAGACATCTGCATCCGCATTCACATCCGCATCAATCAATGCGGAGTTTTTACGGATGCAGATTCACATCAACAAGTAACTACATGTAAAGAAAGTGGGCGGAGCCAGAGTGGCACGTGCTAAAAATATGATTAAATAAATAAAAAGTTAAAATTAAATTGATTTTCAGTTATTTATGCACTTAAAATAAATAATTATCCTTTTAAAATCCCAAAATCCGCATCCGCATCTGCATCCGCGGATGTCTAAATTTTTGCATCCGTAACAACCCTGCTAGGAAGTTATTCTGACTATGTATTTCCAAGTGGATGTCTCTGTATGTATGTATATTATGTGTATATGTATTAATGTAAGTATGTTAACCTTGAACACTTCCGAACGGATCGACCGATTGAGATCGGGTTTACGACATTCGAAAGTTTTACTCAATTTAGATTTCCTAAAAATTTGAACTTAACCAATCAAATGAATTTTGAGATATTTAAATAACTATTTAAACTCGATTTCCATGCAAGTTGACAGTTTAAATAGTTATTTGAAATGGTTAGCAATAATTTTCATAAAGCAAAGAACTCCCTAAATAATGTTTTTTGTCGCAAATCGATATCTTAAAAAATTTAGAAGTTATAGGCGCAACTAAAGTTTCGATACGCGTACCTTCTATAGATTATAGGTACTGAATTAAAAAAATCCATGGCAAATAAAATGATGCTTTTATGTACTTCTGTGTAGACATTGGGTTGAAGTTATTATCTTTATACCAAAAATACTAATTGAAAAATAAAATTATTGATCGGCTCAAATCTGCTCTTATAGTATCTTTCACCATCGGACGAATGGCTGTTTGTTGTGAATTGTTTAGCGCAAGACACTTAAATCTGGAGAAAATTGATGGGGTCAGCTCTGCATTTGTCACAAAGGAAAAGTCGAGCTATTAAAGACGTCATATATCTAACATGTGCTTAAAAAAGTTGCATAAATAAATTTGCTCTATTTTAGAGCAACAGGACGGCTAGTACCTACTTAATGATTAATGGCTCCAGATTTTTTTTAATCCGTACTCATTCTTGATGAGTGAGAAAATTAAAACGAAATAAATTCAGAAAATTTTACCACTGCACCTACATATAGACAGGACTGACCACTATCTTGTTTGCTCGATCTCATAAGTCCCATCCCACACAGTATCTTTAAGAAATTGAGTGGTATGTAGTAGGTATACGTACATTTATTACTTCAAGCAATAGCAGAGCATAGAAATAAGTATAACCCTGTTACTTCGTACAGGTACACTAAGTTCTTAATTGCACAAGTGAAATACCTTGGCGCGTGTGTATAAAGTGTACGTTTATAAAGGCGCCAGGAATCCGCACACGTGGGCGTCCCAGGCGACAACAGGTAGTATACGTATGCATAGTATAGGTATGATGCTCCCACGTGATTATGAGCCCTACTTCACGATAGCGGACTGCTGCTGCAGTCCCTTCACGCAGGGTCGGACATAAATATATCAATATGCAGAAAAGTAACAAAATTTCATTATTATAGTTTTTTCCGAGTCGAGCTAATATCTCAAAAATAGATAGCTCAAAAATTAAAAAAAAAATTCGACTGATGACCACCTAGTAAATATTTGCAAAAAATTAACACTTTTTTTTTATTCTTTGACTAGGCCCAAATAACCTTAGCTGTTGGTGGTCTTTAAAACACAATTTAATTTTTATTCTTTGAAAAAAGCATGGCCCTCTTTTTTGTTTGGTGATCTACTGATGGCTAACTTAAATATAGCAAAAATCATGGTTACCTTGATTTTCGTACAATTTTTATTTTTTTTAGTAAAATATTTTTTTTCTCGAAAACTATACATTTTAGAGAAAAAAAATATTTACATTTTTTTCTAGAATTCATTTATATTTTTTTTTTTTCCTATGTTAATACGTGACATTGAGGACGTTTTTTTGAATATCTCAGGATCCACTGAACCGATTTGACTCAAAATCTAATCAGATCTAAGTTAAAGGCTGATAAACACAATAGAACAATCGGCATGCCCGTATGTTGTTCCGTTCTTAAGATATCGAAGGCGAAAAATTGACCACATACACACACACACACATACACACACACACATACACACACACACATACAGACATCAGTCAGAAAATGATCTTAAACGATTGCTAGGGTCTCAAAACGTGAAAATCTGTTAAAATCTCGAAATATTTTTTTCGGACTAAATCCATTACTTCCCTACCATAGTAGAGGTGGGAAGTAAAAAGTTGGGTCGCAGCACAAAACTCGGCCGACAGAATAGGGTTTTGTTAATATAGGTAGGTATGATTTGTGGCTTTTAAATGTAATTATGTGAACTTAAATTTGTTTATTCAACACGTGCATGCTTTTAGTGTTTTTTCGTATCTGTTTTGCGGACCTTAAATAGCCGTTTATTGACTGGTGACGTCATGATCCATTATGAAACGCTTTTCGATGATATATTGAAACACATTTGAAAAACCCGTTATCTAATGAACAATTATGTATCTCTTTTCGGTGTTATAAATGAAATATGGTTACTATGGTAACAAAGTAAATAAATCATGTAACGAGCCCAATGTTTTTATTATGAGATGTACTTCTGTCAGTGATATTAAATTATTCAATTAAAGTCTAAAACCATGCATGTGTTGAATAAAGTATAGTGTGCAACGCGTGTGCTAAATCTTTATGCGTCAGGCCAGATGTTTTCAGCACGAGTCGTAGGCGAGCGCTCACGAGCCTTGGCGAGTGAGCATCGCGAGCAGAATACGAGTGCTGAAAACATCTGGCCTGACGCATAAAGATGTATTTAGCACACTTATTACACAATATACTATTTTTAATAAAATGAAAAATTTAGCCCCTTAATACAAATATAAAATGATTAAGTAAATTTTTTTCAATTTCCGAAAAAAAAAAAGTATTAGGTAAGCATTTTATAAGCTTAACATCTGCACCAAATTATATTTGATACACATTCCCAAGTAATGCATCATTCACAGACTAGCGATTCTTAAATGTGTTGTGTTCGGTCCCATCTCCGGTTTAATAAAATTTTAGTGCCACTTTTTAATATTTACTAAAGGGTTAAATTTCGATTTTGAACCAATTTCGCCATTTTTGGGCCCAATTTTTTTCAACCCCTAAATACATACAACTCTTAAAGTGGTCCGATTGAGTCCATTTTACATAAACTTCGTGCGATGATAGATTCCAACATGTGCCGTGTATCTACTAAATTTCGTTTTAAACGATTGTCTTTCGAGAGATAATAAAACAAATAAAATCTCGACGTTTCACATTATTCTTAACAACTTAACGCCACTTGAAACGTTGATATTTTATGGTACGACCTCTAGGTCCCGCAATTCTATAATTACTGCATAGATACGAGTACATACTTTAAGGAACACCTCCGTACAAGTTATAATTTAATATTACATAAATATAAACCTGTTTTAGTTGTGTGTGGTTACACTAGATGCGGATAGGTGCGATTTTTTAGTCGTACGACTTCGCATTTGGAAACAAACTTTAACTTACTCATTTAAGTGTGAGTGGTTACAGTGCGTGCCTTATCGTCGGACGTTGTCGTGCGATGTCGTCCGACCATCGCAGAGAAACAAACTTTTTTCCATGCGACATTCAACGATTTTTAGTCCAAGGCCAGTAGTTTAAATGAGTGAATTGTGTCTTTAAAAACGATTTCCTTCAATATTTTTATTTAAAATGAATTTAGAAAGACCGATTATGTGTGTGCAATCAAGATCTCTATTATGGGATCAGAAATGTAAAGACTACCATTAACTCATTAAAGAGGGTTACGTCTTCTCCTTCCTTATCCCTTTTTAAATAAATATCGTTAACACAATACTTTTTCTTTTTAGTAAATAGGTTTCCGTATTTCAAAAAAGGATTTTCAAGAAAATATTAATTGTCTTCGTCATCCATTTTTAGTGAACAAATCGTAAATAGTATAATCGTACGACTATCAATCGCACGACATCGTACGATAAAAAATCACACGTATCCGCATGTAGTGTAACCACACACAATACGTATCTAGCGCCAAGTTGTCTTTGATACGACGGCAACAACAAGTCGTTCAGAACTAAAACTTATTAACGTGTTTAACAACTGTTTTGATGACAAGTGAACGTCCACTTGCGTCTGGCTACATGACCACATCAACAATGTAAGCTGCGTTATTTACGGATAAATAGGACATTTCCGTGTGTTCCAAAGTTTTAAACGATTGGTAAGAAGGCCATTAATGCAGTTCAATCGGTTTGTAAACAGGGTTTCCGTATCGGAACTCCGAGATTACGGAATTTCGGACAAAATTTTTAATGATTTCCAGAATTGTATAAATTAATATCGGAATTCCGGAATTAATGAAACCATTAAAAATTGACAAATTTTTGCTTAATTTCCCGACCGGAAAGTTGATTTTTTACCAATGATTGACGGCTCTCTAGAGTTATCTATACAGTGAGTCTCACGGCGGCGTATATATCTACATAGATTTTTAGCATTGGGAAAAAATGAATGGATCAGAGTGAGCCCTGACTGAAAATGTATATATTTATATAGAGTTGTTATAATTATTTTAATGTCAATTATTTTTATTTTAGTTGACATAAAACAATAGAGATACCATAACTAGAATACAGCGACTTTATTTTAGACAGTGGCGACAATAGCTGTCCCATTTTTAATTGCCTATTGCAGTCACATGGTATCATCCGCCATTATGGGTCGAGAATTTTGTTGTTTACATGGCGTTGCTATGGTTCCTCTATTAGAAGTCCTCAGTTCCCGGGTTACCAATGTTTTGAAAATATGTCATTTTTATATATTATTTATTATTTATTTTTATATTCTACTTTTTTGAAAAATTCACGCAATGCCATAGCAACGCCATGTAAACAATACCGCCATGTTGTGTCGAAATTTGAATTGACAGATAATTCACTTTAGCATTTCTAGGAGAGTACACAATGCAGAAATGGTAAGGAAATAAAAAAGGCGCGCGCCTAGGATATTTAATAAACCAGGGGATATGCAAATTAAAAAATAATACATCATAATATTCTAGTTGGAATAGTTTTTCGGATTTTAATCGTGTGATATTTATTAGTAGCTGATGTTTAGTGAACAATTGCAGTTTACTTCTTCAGAGCAGGCCTGACATGTTTAATAAATATCATGTGACTACTGCAATCCGAAAAAAACTAAATCAAATCATCGTGGAAGTTTCAAATCTATCATAAATAAAAATTTCAAACTTAATTACAGGTTCCCCGAAACACGTTTTGCCTGTTGCTTCAAAATATTTTAAATCGCAATACATAATACAGTAGCCTTTCCCTAAGTCAGCGCTTTCAGGGCTGTTGGGACAGAAAACGCTGACGTTTGATCTAAAAAGAAATAAACAGAAGGGATTCCCGTTACCTCTTCACTTTTTTCTTCTTAGTCCAAATTTAACATATTCTGAGATCTAATATATCAGTTTCATCACCGCGGATGTGCAGGAGTTGAAACTTGTAACGATTGTAAACAGTAAGGCGCAGGAAAAGAACTACAAGTGCTGACAACAAGCAACGATTTAATGAGAGGATACTGCACATTCATTGTAATAGCACGCTTAGAGAAAAAAACCCATTTTGTTTTGCCGATTTCGTTACGTGGAGTCATCCAAAGTATTTTCTCGAAATTTCAACTACAGAAATTAAAATTTACAGCGTATAATCAATACATTATATTGAAGCCACATCCGAATTCGGCAACATTACGATCAGCAGCTGCTTTAATCACTTTGTAAATATTCAATGCTATCATTCCACACAACCCACAACATCGTCATAATTACAATGACAAAAACTGTAACAACTGTCAAACTATCAATCATTATACTTAGTGAACGTTTTCACAGACATTATTATTAATATTCATACTTTTTTTAGGTAAATGAATGCAAAAAATCATATCAAGCAATAAGCATATAGCATTACAAAATGACAAGTTATTGATAAGGATTGTTACTTATCGATTGCACAGATTGACAAAAGCAGGCAGCATTTAAATGACGTAGAATTATAATATAGAATTCCTAGAAAATATCGGCAGGAAATGTATAAAATAATAGTAGATTGTATATCTAGTTGCGTAATGAGGTGTATTACTGACGAATAGGGACATTATGTTAAAACGAGAATAGAGAGTTTTAACAGTCACACGAGTCATAATATCTTTACGCACAAGATGCATATGGTATTTTACCATTCCAAATACGCTAATGACCTCTGTTGTCGAGCGTCTATAATCCACCATTCCAAATCCACAACATTTTACAATATTTTCTCGTTTTGAGATCCCCGAATCAAAAAAACATATTTTTGGAAAAAGTCTGTTCGTCTGTTTGTCTGTGAGCACGATACAGGTCAAACGGCTGAGGGGATCGAAACCAAATTTTGGTTAGATGTTTGACATGTAAATATGAAGAGCCCTATTGTTTTTGGGGAAAATCGGCGCATGCGTAGAAGAGATTTGACCTATAACGTTGTTTTTTCTGTAATAATGGTATCCTTTTTATAACAGTTTATTATTTTTCTAAGAAAGTTTTGTAAAAAAATTTTTTTTCTAAATATTTTGAAAATAAAAAAATCAGCTGTTTTTTTGTTCTGAAGTAATTTATCTGTCAAAAAGAAATGAGTTATCTGACATGCATGTTTAGGTTAATTTTTATGTGTGAAACCATATGTAACTATGGAAACGAAAAGCAATATAATATAAATATTTAATATTAGCCGTTACCCGCGTCATCGCACACGTTAAAAGAAATTTTATTTTATTTATTATAATATCATTATGCCAAATGTCAGTATTTTTGAAGTTGGAATGGTCCCGTGTCCAATTGGCTGGAATTTTTTGCTTTATCTACCTACCATAAAATAGCTGATTTTCACTTCATTTTCATTGCTTTCAAAAAATTTTGACAGTTCATTTGCGTCGCCAACTTCACTTGTATAGTAGGCCGAGAGTAGCTGACAGTAGTTAATAGCGAGCGGATCGGGACGAATGAACACAAATTACTATGAAAATGGTTTGCTTTCCCACACTGGTGTGGGAAAAATACGTTCCCGCACACCGGCCTGTCAAAAGTCACTTTACATACAATGTATAGTACATTGTATATCTAGTGTCGTAATGAGGTACCTATATTACGCACAAGGTGCCTTGTTAAAACTCGCTTCGCTCGCTTTAAGAGTCACACGAGTGATAATACCATTACGCACATATAAATGGTATTTTTTGTCATACTCTATAAAATAGCTGCTTCTCACTTCATTTTCAGTATTTTCAAAATTTTTGACGTTTCACATGTATAGAAAACTTAACTTCTAAGATAGGTTATAGGCACGTATAACGTACAAAAATGGGCCGCGGCCCATGGGTTGGGAGCCGCTGAATTCTAGACACGCAGCAGTATGTCATCCAAGTTCGGCAATACTGACTTTTACACGAACCATTTCGGGCCACTTTTGAACCCCCCATAACTCAAAAAATATTAGACCTACACACTTGCAATTTTGCATGCTAATAAGGCCCTCTTGAACACATAGAATCCCAAATTTCATAAATAAACCTATTATAGTTTTTGAGTTATTAAGGTCTGAAAAGTGCCATTTTTGTCACTCACTCACTCATTCAATGAAATTGAAATTTGGCATCAAGGTAGAGATTAGGCGTATACAAAAGAAAAAATCTGAAAACTACAAATTATCAAATTTAAGTACTAATTATAATATTAAGTAATATCTAGATTATGTGGTGGAGGTGCCGTGATAAATAGCTGCGCTTCCACCACATTTATCTATATTTGTACCTATATCGAAAGCTACACTATCTCTGAGTGCTATAGGCTATATTTTATTAATTATTTCTCGGGGAGGGGGGGATATTATTGTTGAAAGGTACTAAGTACAATCATAACACATTGGCTATAGCCTATACCAGCGGTTCTCAATCTTTTTTGGTGACGGAACCCTTTTGGAAAGCGAAAGACTTGACGGAACCCTACAATAAAACAATAGTTTTTAAAAGTGTATTCTTTATTAATAAGCATAATAAAAGTACAATGTAACAGTTACTTATTACTTACTTACATAACAAGTATAGAAGATATTAAAAAAGAAAAAAATCTAACTAATGGGAGGTATGAAACTGTTTTTTATTTTTCATCAATTGGTTGATATCAGGTTTGATAGAGGACAGTTGAAGTCTCATATCAGGTTCAGCGTCCAGTCTATTGCGGTATTTTGTTTTCGTGGCTGCATAGGTTGAGAATCCTGTTTCGCACAAATATGTTGTTGGGAACGGGATAAGAATATTCAGAGCCATTTTGGCAATCATTGGATATTCATCACGGATTCTGCACTAAAAATCGTTAAGAGGCGTCGTTTTAAACAGTGACTCCATACTTGTGTCTGATGACATTTCTAAAAGAGATTCATATATCTCGTTTGACATATATGTCAAACGAGATATATGAATCTTTCGGGTTTTTGTAAGTTGGGTAAAAAAGGATTATGAATCCATGAATTCAGTTTCATTTTTGTATTCTTTTCTTCTGGAAAATACTTCTCAAAAGATGCGCGCATCGAAGTGAGATATTTGACCAATTCTTCAAATACATCATCTTATATAATAAGTTCGACTGCGCCTCGTGAATCGTGCTACGCCTCGTCAAAAGTAACGGTCGACCAGGGAGAGGTGTGTTTTAATTTTTTTTCTAAATTCTTGCGGAACCCCTACAGAAGTATCGCGGAACCCTAGGGTTCCGCGGAACACACTTTGAGTATGGCTGGCCTATACTATCCTCGAGTGCTATAGGCTTTATTTTATTAATTAATTTCTCGCATAGCAGGGGGAGAATTTCTCTCGGGGGGATAATAAATCATAAATTTTTATCTCTGGAATTACTAAACCGATTCTAAAAATGCTTTCGCTGATAGAAAGCTACACTACCTCTGAGTGATATTATTTTGATAAATTTCTCGCGGTGGGGGATAATTTCTGTGGGATAGTTACAAAACGCAACTCTGAAATTCATTTGCAAAAAGGGTCAAGTTCGGTACAAAGAACAGCTTCGCCGAAAAAAGAATTGAAATCTAACTGACTGTGGGGCGCATTTTCTTAGTTGTAATTACGTCATCACAATACAGCAATTATTTCGCAAACATTTCGAAATCCTTTATCATCGTTTGGTTTCGATGAAATTTGGTCAGGAAACAAGCTCATGCCTTGAGAATATTCAGTCGAAGCCTGCATATAATGACGATCGTTCAAAAACTGAGTAACCGCGACATGGAAAAGCAGAATTTGGCGAGCGTTTAGTATTTGACAAATGAGACACATTTAAAATTATTGTGGTGTCAATGAACAGAAAGAATAAAACAACATTAAAGTGTAGTTTACGCTAGTCTAAAGTTTAATAGTACTCCATAGAATTACGACTACCAAGTACCAATAAGTAGGTACACTTAAGCAACGGTTCGGTTGAACAAGAACTCCTCATGGCATCACATGCATATTATCAACCTTATATGAATTAACAAGCGAAGAGCGACAACATAATTTGCATTTAAATATGAGAGTTCCCTAAGGAATTGTGACCAAATAGTTAATTAGTATAGGTATGTGCAAACCATACAGCTCGGTTTTGCTGGCGAACGCACTTGATCGACGCTTTATCATAGATGCAGAACAACTCCAGCGTGAAACAGAGCTGAGAGATCTGCACAATATGGGCCAAGGTTTTATTAATACCAGATTGTACAGTTTGTAAGATATTATAGTATTTGTAGATTCTTGCATCACTAATCAACATAACATGGATAATTCAGTCGATTTACTATACAATGCTTGAGATAAACTAGAGGACCAGGAACGGATTCAGTTTTACTCACTCAATGAAAGAATCAAGTGCCTCAAAATAGTAGAATATCAAACATGTTACCGAATAGAATTTAATTGGAATGAGATCTATTAAAATGATTTAAAATAACCTTCATCTTGCTGGAGCGCAACTTGTCCAATGTTCGCCTTAAGAACCCGATCAATCTTATCACCCAAAATATCTAACGATCTTTCTTAGAACTTATATCATTTTAATTATGCGATTGGAGATGTCAAATGTGCTGGATGCTTGATACGTGTTTTAAGGTTTCCCAACAAATTTTTTTTTATTTTTTTAAGGATGTACAATTGTAGACAAAAGTAATGATAAATCTAATTTCAATAAGGTAGTGGCGGTATATATCGCCCAATGTCGCTGAGTTTCGAACTAATCGCCAAATTCCCAATTTTTCAACGTTTACAGTTTCCTTTTAGACGTTTAAGCACCATCTGTAAATATATTGAGGTATTTCTGATTGATACTTGCAATACCGACCAGTTTCCATAATGGTGCGCAAAAAGTTTGTCATTTAGTAAGGTTAGAGCAAACGGTTTAAGCAAAACATTTGGTGAATTTGCAATAAAAAGCTGAAATTTGGTTGTCCGACACACGCAGAGGTATGTAGTACATAATTACATATTATTTATTTTGCGTAAAAAAAATCTGGAATTGTTTTTTATGTTTGCCACTTGTGCCAGTTCAACTTGTAATATGCCCAACGTGCTGAGCTGGTCATATGACCGGGTCATGTTACCCGTCTACTGAGTGGGCCATTTCACCTACATTACACAACTTCTTTATTTATGACCTTGAAGTGACCTTGAATAACCTTATGTCTTAGGTCGTTAAATTCGTCTCAAAAACGGCTACAAGATTCCGCGAAAAAATCCACAGTCTGTTTAAAAAAATGGAGGTGACCTTGACCCAATCTCAGCATACCAATCGAGAAGAAAATCTACTTTACCAACATACGTGCCTTTTGATACCAAACAGTTTTTATGCGAAATTTTATATGCTACAACCAATACTTTCTGAGATATTCGCTTGTAACACTTTATGTGCCTCACCCTGTATGTATTGATTTTAACGAAATTTGGTCCACATTTTGGGATCCATCATCGCACGACGCCTATTTAAAATGGACCATTTTAAGGGTGATTTTTAGGGGTTGAAAAATGTTTTTGGGCCCAAAAATGCCAAAAAAATTCTCAGAATCGTTTCAAAATTGAAATTTAACCCTTCAGTAAAGATTAAAATGTGCTGCTAAAATTTTAATAAAATCGGCCCGACAGGACCGGACTTACAAGTTTTGTGAAAACACTAACTTGTTTGCGTATACGGATTTACAACCTGAGGAATGTATTTTATTTGGTGTAGAAGTTGGATTAATGATAATATTGCAATTAAGAAAAAAATTATTTTTAAGGGATGTATAAAGGGGTTAAATTATTTATTTTGACCAAAAACAAACTTAAGTTAACATAATAAAGCCACAATGCCTGTATTAGCAAATACACTATATTGTCTGCAGGGTTTGGCACTGCGACCCGAGTTTTTTTTACTTATATAGACTCGTAGACAAATTAATGGTGCTATTCTGTAGTCAATGTTAGAAATTACAGTGCTGTTAAATTTTTGTCACTTTCTAACAAATTTGACTTTACATAAGGTAGTGTAAGACAGAAATTTTACAGTGCTGTAGCCTGTAAATCCTAACATTATCCATACAGATTAGCACCATTAGTGATGATATTATATCTAATCAATTCATTAATTTTTTAATAAATTATGCAGTGATTGTTTTTTTTAGTGATTTTATTTTCTAGAATTTGAACCACATAATTATGTGGTTTAAAAATAAGTTATATACCTATCTTATAGTTTTCGTAACATTCTTTTACCTTTTTATGAATCAAAAAACGAGCTTCTCATTAACTTACGTGTTAATTTGCAGAAAATAAAATCTGCTATAAACAATTTAGCAAATCGATCTCAAAATTGTTTTGTAGATAAGGTGTGTCCGTCCAAGGGAGGTGTCCGTTAAAGGAGATTTCGCTAGAACTAACTGAAAATTTATAGTTTCGCATAATATGAAGGTAGTGATTTATCGAAACTTTAAGTATAAGTAAGAGTTGTAATTTTAGAAAAACATAAAACAACAAAATGTTCTGAACAAGGATTCAAACGAAAATCTCAATAATCTGATAAATTCGACCCTGTTTAGTAGCAGTCGTACTACAAACCACTATCCAGATATGGTCTTGTAGTTTGGAGAACAACTTTTTTTTGCATGCGAGCGGTCACACAAAACAACTGAGTGTCGATGGACGGACGGACAGTGGCGTTTCGAAGCGCGACGGACTCGCACACCGTCGTTCAGGCGTCAGCTGATTGCAGACACATAATTTGCATAATCTCTGCGTATATATTAACTACCGATCGGACTCGATGTACCGGGTGGTTTTAAAACACTAAAAGGTCTATTCAAATTTAGTTCCATCATACATCGTTGTAGATGTGTGGCGAAATCAGCAATATTTTAATACATAACACTGCACATTTAAAAACAAAAACTTTTTTGGCGGGTAAAACGTTGAAAAAACACTGTACCATGACTATTACTTTATAGCATTTTGACGTGTCAAATAGATATATATCTTAAATATTTACAAAATAAATATCTATCTATTTGTAAATATCTATCTATTTGTATGTCTGTCTGTCTGCCTGCCTGTCTGTCATTCAATATTAAGCTGGATTTAAAATTCTGTATGTTATACTTTTTTAAGTGATTACGGTTTGTAAATCTTTAATTAGGTACCTACGAATAACAATTACATTACTACATTTGAACAATGCATTTTATACGTAAAAAAATTAATACAATACACTTTTACGTTTACTAATTCATGTTTTTGTTTTTTTCTTCTTCATAAAAACGAATTCTTCCAAATGATATCAGGTGGGTTAAACTGTGCATATTGAACACATATTGCGCAAACATGCAGGTCAATTTTTTTAATTCCCCAACTTTAGTAGATAAGTAAATCAAGAAAATATTAAACTGTTTCATTTTACGATTTTCGTACTCCGTTTTTTTTTCAGCGGTTCCAAGCTTTCCTTTTTTAAAATTGCACCAGCGACACAAACACTCCAGATCATTCAATCATTAGTCAGTACCTACCACCCATCCTTACAATCATAAACATAGTAAAGTGAAAACACCCTGGAGTGACTCTATAATAATAAAAATTCGACTGATGACCAGTCCTATACTTCCCACCTAGTAAATATTTGCAAAAAATAAACACTCTTTTTTTATTCTTTGAAAAAAACATGGCCCTTTTTTTTGTTTGGTGATCTACTGATGGCTAGTAATATAGCAAAAATCATGGTTACCTTGATTTACGTACAATTTTCTTTTTTTAGTAAAATATTTTTTTTTCTCGAAAACTATACATTTTAGAGAAAAACTTATTTACATTTTTTTCATATTATAATATCTAGAATTCATTTATATTTTTTTTTACCTATGTTAATACGTGACATTGAGAACGTTTTTTTTAATATCTCAGGATCCACTGCACCGATTTGACTCAAAATCTAATCAGATCTAAGTTAAAGGCTGATAAACACAACAGAACAATCGGCATGGCCGTATGTTGTTCCGTTTTTACAATATCAAAAGCGAAAAATTGACCACATACACACACACACATACAGACATCAGTCAGAAAATGATCTTAAACGATTGCTAGGGTCTCAAAACGTGAAGATCTGTTAAAATCTCGAAATATTTTTTTCGGACTAAATCCATTACTTCCCTACCATAGTAGAGGTGGGAAGTAAAAATTATAATAGCAGTCCACAGCATTACAAACCACACATACACCTATATTTGTAATTTGTATGGTACTCTACCGCTACACAGTGTTAAACACATAACACAGCAAGCGTGCAAGGACGGGTTGCGAGAACATTGTCGTTAGCCGTCGGTATGTCAGGTGCCTACACAAATATTTAGTTTAGAATATAATATAGAATGCAGGCATTGTTTTTTTATGTGGGCACTCGTTTTATCGATTATCCTCAAACTTCAGACAAACACACTCATTTTCATCAACTAATCGACGTGACGATCAGTAAACTTTATACAAACATAATGGGTATAAGGTTGCCTACGAAAAATCGGTGATGAATCACGGTTGCCAGGCTTTGAAGTTAAAAAATTTAGTTCAGTCGGCAGCCACTTTTTACCTTGCATCGAGTCCAAAATTTTAGTATGTTGTATGTCGGTGGTATGTAGTACAGAATCCAAGTTTTCGACCTCGAGAACCTTGTGACTTGGGGGAACCCGAAAAACCGCAAAATTTTGGCACTTTGCTTTATATATTTTCTCCCTTGCATTCTACGACAAAACGTTCTCAATAATTTTTTGTAGAGCGTTAAATTTTCTACAATTTTCATTGAACAAAGTCGGTTTTACTTCAAATATTCACCAAGATACACAGCTTCAAAGAAAGGGCAAATTTCTCAAATCATGAAAAATACTCCAAATAGTGCAGGTTTTGGTTGTACATCTCTAATTGGACATTTGTAAATTTGTAAACCGACATAAATGCGAGCGAATCTGCGACCACAACCGACGTTCACGCGAGTGAAGTCTCGCACAAAAATTAGTTCAAAAATAAAAACAGTAAACTGTTATTAAAGTTCGATCAAACGGAAAAAGAAAATTTGACAATCTATGTACAGTACTACAAATCTTTGACAAAAGAAAAGTTAAGAAAATAAAGAAAATGCATAGCAAGTTACTTTGAAGATATATTAAACTAGAGAGGGAATTTGAGATGAGCTTCATAGCGGGACCAGTACCATTTCGTATGCAATATTTACGTGCGCGGGATACAAATTACAAACCAACATCCGGCAGGACATATTAATTTTTACACATCCTTTTACCTATGCAACTTTCTGTGAATTATGATTCTGTATTCGATTGCTAAGAGAGGAGGCGGAGAGACTTATCTTCCGTCTACCGTTTCCATTTACATCTACTACACATATACGGGTTTCCCTAAATAAAAGGAGCACAAACATTTTCAATTTAATTTTAAATCGACTTTCACAATCATTGAACAGCCACAATCAGTTAAGAATAGTTTTAATGATCATGGACGACTTAACACGGAGCAGAATATAACAACACAATAAATTGATCCTTTTTTTCACAATTTATGCAGTAAAACTAAGTACATACAGGTTCTCTTATCTTTTGTTTTTAGAATTTTTCTCGTGTTGCATAGAAATTGTTAAAAATAAAATGAATATTGAGAATCGCGTAAATATCTCAGAAACGGTCGACTTAAGCGAATCTTCCAAGCCATGGAAACCAATTGTTAAAATGTAATGTCCTTTTCAATAGCTGTATTTATTGTATTCTTCATCGAATTCTAAATTGAAAATACACACGTTCAGAAAGCAAAGAATGCCCTGAAACGTGATTTTTGTCCCATATCGATATCTTTAAACATTTAGAAGCTATAGCCAGTTAAAGTTGAAATCATCATAGAGCCTTACATTTTTTGGACATGCGTTACAAGTACTTTCTATATCGAATAAAAAAATGTCCATCTAGGAGCCTATAGAAAATTGAATGCCATAAATAAATATTTATGTCCAATCTTACCAATCTTAATGTTCATGTTTCTAAGTTTTGACATAAAATTGAAACACTTGATGCGAAGTGCTCTACTAAGAAGAGTGTTCGAGAAATATTAAATAGGAGCTGTCGACTTATTCATGAGTTATCTAAGTGAGTAGAAAAATTAGAAAAATCTGGAAGTACTCACCCTATAGAGCACTTCGCGTCAAGTGTTTCAATTTTATGTCAAAAAGTAGAAACATGAACAATAATGCTTATAACTTGAAAATGTCTCAAGTTAGTGAGATTGGACATAAAAAATTGTTTATGGCATTCAGTTTTCTATAGGCTCCTAGACGGACATTTTTTTATTCGGTAAAGAAAGTAATCGTAACGCGTGTCAAAAAAATGTAAGGCTCTATGATGATTTCAAGTTTGACTGGCTATAGCTTCTAAATTTTTAAAGATATCGATATGAGACAAAAATCACGATTTAGGGCGTTCTTTGCTTTTTGAACATGTGTATTTTCAATTTAGAATTTGATGAAGAACACAAAAATAAAGTTAGTGAAAAGGACATTACGTTTTAACAATTGGCTTCCAACGCGGTAAAAAGCGCGTGATTTTCAAGAAGCTGTAGCGCGCTTACTATTCGCACCACAGAAAATTTTTAGGAATAAAAATTGTAAGAAATGAATCCTATCTAAAACATTACATAATGAAAGAATCGCTTAAGTCGACCGTTTCTGAGATATTTCGAAACAGGTTTACGAAAAGTTTGCAAAATTACATTCAAGAGGGGGTAGCGGGGGAAGCACAAGGGGGATAACCGAGGACTTTTGTAAAAATACATGTCTAAAGGTGTTCTACCATCTGAGAAAAATGCAGCTCTATGGGAATTTGTGACATTGGGTGATTTTTTCCATTCATTTATTGGGATAATACAAGAAAACAAAGTAAATAGCTAAGATGATTGAACGATACAAAATCCACAACAACCCAATTAAAAATCTAGATATGTAGATATTGTAAATTATAGATGCTCGACAACAGAGGTCATAAGCGTCTGAAATTTAAAATCTATAGTAAGCTATCTTTGGACTCTAACCTGCCCTAGAAACTGTCTATGACAACAAATTATTAATTAATGATAACCAGAAACAAGCATGCCGTAATATAAATGCATGTCACCCTTCCGAAGTTATGATTCATTCCTAAGTTATGATCAGAATAATTAACATAATGACAACTTATTATGACGTCAGTAACATATATCACAGCTATCAGAAATGAAAATGCAGTGAATGATAAAAACATACTCTAACGCAGATTTTGTTCCAATTAAGTACTTAAATTTAGAAATGTTTGCGAAGATTTGTATCAACGTTACGAATCATTTCATTTCTCTTTGGATAATATAGCTGTCTCTATTCAAATAGGACACACATCATAATTCGGAATGTTTGTTCAATCTACAAGTATAAAGTTCAAAGGTAGATAAAAATTCTACACTCCATAGTCTACAGTGTTTCTGTAATATTTTATGTATTAAGATTCGCATTAGTTTTGGATTATTTACCGAAAGAGGAAATTTTCAGAAACAGGGTTTGCAAAGCTTTTGAACAATTAATTAAAATACACTATTTTAATAGACAGAAATAAAATTATAGCATTTTTTAGAATAAATTCGCAATAACCGTTTTTAATATTTATTTTTACTTCCCACCTCTACTATGGTAGGGAAGTAATGGATTTAGTCCGAAAAAAATATTTCGAGATTTTAACAGATTTTCACGTTTTGAGACCCTAGCAATCGTTTAAGATCATTTTCTGACTGATGTCTGTATGTGTGTGTGTGTGTGTGTGTGTGTGGCGCGCGCGCGTATGTGTGTGTGTGTATATATGTGTGTGTGTGTGTGTGTGTGGTCAATTTTTCGCCTTCGATATCTTAAGAACGGAACAACATACATGCATGCCGATTGTTCTATTGTGTTTATCAGCCTTTAACTTAGATCTGATTAGATTTTGAGTCAAATCGGTTCAGTGGATCCTGAGATATTCAAAAAAACGTCCTCAATGTCACGTATTAACATAGGTAAAAAAAATATAAATGAATTCTAGATGTTATAATATGAAAAAAATGTAATTATTTTTTTTCTCTAAAATGTATAGTTTTCGAGAAAAAAATATTTTACTAAAAAAAATAAAAATTGTACGTAAATCAAGGTAACCATGATTTTTGCTATATTAAGTTAGCCATCAGTAGAGATCACCAAACAAAAAAGAGGGCCATGCTTTTTTCAAAGAATAAAAATTAAATTGTGTTTTAAAGACCACCAACAGCTAAGGTTATTTGGGCCTAGTCAAATAATAAAAAAAAAGTGTTTATTTTTTGCAAATATTTACTAGGTGGGAAGTATAGGACTGGTCA
The DNA here is from genome assembly GCA_039654895.1 of Mongoloraphidia duomilia. Classification (NCBI taxonomy): domain Eukaryota; kingdom Metazoa; phylum Arthropoda; class Insecta; order Raphidioptera; family Raphidiidae; genus Mongoloraphidia; species Mongoloraphidia duomilia. Next base: position 29,176,384 of record CM077518.1, on the reverse strand, counting down.
TCAGTCGAATTTTTTTAAATTCAGTTGGTATCTGTTTATGATTGTAGGATTTTGCTGATATATAAAAAAGAGGCATAGTGTGTGGGTAAAACCACACTGCTAACTTCTCATTGGGTGCCCTTAGAGATTAGAGACCAGTCCACCGTAGAAAAACCGCCAAATCAAATTTCTTGCAAACCTTAACAGGTGTTCATTATGCAATTATGCGTCGAATGAAATTGGTCCGGAATAGATATCATTGTTCTCGAGATAGAGATGGGGGGGGAGAGGCAAACCTCTCTAAAAACAGTAGATTCGGATTCTAGGGATTTCAAAACGTGTAGATATGTCCAAATTTTTCATTCGCAAAATCGGACCTATTATAACAACTTCCAATGGGAAGTCAATAAAATTTTGTAGCCAATTTATTTTAAAGGACGCAATAAAGTTAATTTTTTTACGGTATAGGTATCTTTAAAAAATTACGTTAAGATAAATGAAGATTAACCACTCCAGAAAGCAGAATTTTGTTTTTGAAACGTTAAAACATAAATAGAAGATTTTTACTTTTTAACACTGCAACAAATCTAAATAAAACACTAATTTTTTAAATTTACTTTAAAATGATTTTAAAAAAATTGGTTGATAAAAATATCAACCAAAAGATATCTCTTTAATTTGAAATCTGTAATTGCATTCAGTACAAAAGCAATACAACAAAGAATGCACACAATTTAGGAAGTAATATCGCAACCTGCTGTAATTAATAATGTTGGCCGATTGTGAAATAAATCCCTGTCCTAAAGATGACAGATGAAGATCATACGTGTCGGAAATGAGTTGTGAAACAAAAGAATGACATGTCTACATTTCAATTAGATGAAAACGATTTGTCAAAGTAATTCACTCCAAAGATAAGTCGTTCCTCAAGTAAATGAAACAACCAATGGTATTGGAAACATTTCTGAACACATGCAGATATTTCAAACCGTCTTGCACATTTGTCGTTGATCTAGTGCTCAAACCGTTTGGTCACACCAAAACAGGTCTGTTATATGAAATATTTAAAAAAATGTGTGTAATATTACAATATTATTTGTAATCAGAAACATTCCCGCCCGCGGACTCAAAATTTTTATTTTACAACAAGTTTTCCTCCGAATTATTTTATACTTTCGCGTCGCATATATTTGCAGTTTTACAAATAATTATTATTAATTTTTAAATTTTGTATGCTTATTAGAGACGCATTGACCTAACGATTCTGACATTTTCAGTCTTCCAAGTTCAATATCTTCATTTGAAGAGCAGTTTTTCCCTCGGATTTTTCGCGACTCACAAGTATGTTCGTCTTAAAGATCGTATGATGTGTTAAAAATATTTATTAAATATTGATGAAATTTTGCACAATAATTGTTCGAAATACATATGTATTTCACAATACGAGAACTTTGAGCACGTAGTTTCCATTATTTTTCATTTTACACCAAGTTTTTCTCCGAATTTTCTATATACGCTCATGTTGCGTATATTATAAGAAAATAATTAGGTACCTACTGCTCTAGAAATAAAAATGATAAACTTAAGAGTGCTAAAACTTTCAGAATCGTTAGGTCAATACCTACGTCTCAAATAAGTGCACAAAATTTTGTCAGGATTGAATGATTATTTGTAAAACAGCAAATATATGCGACGCGAGTGTATAAGATATTTCGGAAGCAAATCGGAATTAAATTTGTTGTAAAATTAAAATTTTGAGTCCGAGCAGGCTGGAATGTTTCTGATTTCAAGTAATGTAATATTACAAACATTTAAAAAAAGTGGGTGCGTGTACTTAGTACTTACGTACGCGCGCGTTAGAAGTTATACTTTTAAAAATCGATGTGTTGATACGGACCTGCGGTGCCAGAAATTCGACCCTACGGGCTGCCGTTTTTCCATTATTTGCATATGCAAAACTTTTTGAACGTATCTTTACAATAGTTTTCAAAAATCGATGTGTGTTAAGTCAAATTCAATTTTAATTAATATTAATTTAATGTTCTTCAATTTATTATATTTAATAAAAGTACATATGGCCGCCATTTTGAAATCTGACGCCATTTTATTTTTTTGTGTCTTATAAACCTCTTAAATATTAATTTTCAAAAGGATCGGATAATTTTTACAAAAGTTCATATGGCCGCAATTTTGAAATCTGACACTTTTCTATTTTTTTGTGTTCTATAAAAATCTCAAATATCAATTTTCAAAAGAATCGGATAATTTTTACAAAAATACATATATGACCGCCATTTTGAAATCTGGACGTCATTTTATTTTTTTGTGTCTAATGAAATTCTCAAATATTAATTTTCAAAAGGATCGGAAAATTTTTACAAAAAAGTACATATTACGGCCGCCATTTTGAAATCTAACGCTATTTTATTTTTTTGTGTCCTAAAAAACTCTCAATTATCAATTTTCAAAAGGATCGGATAATTTTTACAAAAGTACATTTGGGCGCCATTTTGAAATCTGACGCAATTTTATTTTTTTGTGTCTCAATTTATAAACGTAAATATTTTACAAAGAGAGAGTGAGAGAGAGAAGAAAAGTTTTGGTGACACAGCAAAGCTGGTGGGTGACGGAACGTCACGGCACGGATGACGTTTTTTGCAATTTTACTCCTCTGTTGTCAAGTGCACAACGTCCGTAAAAAAGTATGAATTCAAAAATTTCATCAAAATCGGATCTGCTTTGGTGGGTTTACACACTCACAAACAACAAACTTCAAACCAATAATGCGCAATCGTTTTCAGTCGCAATTCTTCCTTAGAGTAACTGGAATATTCACCCCCCCCCCGGAGTTATTATAATATTATTAATTATTATTAATAAAAAAAATTAGCACATTCAAAATTTCAAAACAAAGATAAAACAGTGAAATATGAATATAAATTAATTTATTCCGTGCATCTCCTGCAACTCTGCGCCCTATTTCTATAGGTTTGTGTACTTTTTTAAACCATTCAAACTGTTGTAGGGAAGTACTTATTCAGGTGTGTGAGTCCAGTTAGATAATCCGCAATTTGCTTTTATCGTTGCTGCTGGAGAGACACCGAAAAAAAAATGAAAAAAACACGTAAGTAGGTATGCAGTTTTATTAGTCCCAGTATTGTCCGTGTTTATGCCACAACAAAATGACAAGTCGTAATTAGAAAAGCAAGGAAATCGTCTCGCAATGTCAGTGACATCGTACATAATATTATATAAGTATTTCCATTCATTTGTCAAATGATCAAAACAAGCAGCACGTGTTGTGTTTTCTGTGACAGTTATTGTCATCATTGTTAGACTTGGTTCGGAACAACGTATTGTTGCCAATGTACGCATGTTAACAGTCATTACAGTGATCACCTTAGAACTATTAATATAATTAATCATTAGTCATTAGATTAGTTAGATTAGTATTAAGATGATTATAGGATATTGTTTTTTATATGAAACATTGCGATTTTATTTATCCGAAAATATTAAAGATATAGGTAAGTCTTTAAAAATATCCGATTCTATCCAATGTGTGAGGACTCGTATTTATCAAACCCAGTTAACAATTCAATGCAGTTCTGAGAAATTAATACGGTAGAAACGAACAATTAGTAACTAAGATTAAAAACTGAATTTGGTAAATATGAGCCTATATGCAAGCAAGTTGATCCTTGATTACATCAGATTCACCCTGCTTCGTCAATAATTTTTTTCTAAATAAATATCTCCACATATCTCTAAACTCCAAAAAACCGGAGAAGTGTGAATTATACTCGCGCACCGAGGGTTCCGTATCATCATTGGAAACATCGTATCTACGAGTATACTAAATACTTATAGTAAATTATAGACGCTCGACAACCATTAGCGGAGTATACTAATATTATGAAGAGATAAGATTTGTCTGTTTGTTTGTATGTAGGGGGTATTCTCTGGAACTACTGAACCGATTCTAAAAATTCTTTCACTAATAGAAAGCTACACTATCCCTGAATGATGTAGGCTATATTTTATTTTGATAAATCTCGTGGGGGGGGATAATTCCTGTGGGATAATAGTAAAATGAAACTTTGCAATGCATTTGCATTTTAGCGTATTGGGGGAATCCTATACCTAATATTATAAACACCACCAGCTCGGCTTCGCTTCGCAAGGGAAGAATTTCTCGCGGGGGAGATAATTCCTGTGGGATAGTAACAAAATCTAACTTTGCAATTTTTTGCATTTTAGCATATTGGCGGTATTCTACTAATATTATAAGCACCACAATCCCGGTTTCGCTTCACAGGGGGATGATAAATTATAAATTCTTATCACCCGGGCGAAGCCGGACGGGACCGCTAGTAAATTAATAATTTTAAAAATAAAATAGTTTTTCTATAAAGTATACGTATTCTTCTAACACTAGTTTTTTTTTGAAATTTTAGTTGTACTACTAGTTTTAGAGAGGGAATCAGTTTTCGATATGCGTTTTTTGGAAAATCTCGAAAACTGCGTAGGTAATAATACAATTAAAACGGTCCAGAATTCCGCTTACTGTACTTGGTTTGTTAGGAGTTCCACAGGGCTCAAGGGCCTAGTATATTGGTACAAACATTTTAAATTGCTTGCGTTAGCTAATCGACTCAACAGGTTACAACTGTGATAAAAAACTTAGTTTTGAACCGGTGCGCGGTGTTTTGGTACGCAAGAACTTTTTATGTCAACTGTTCAGTGCGTAGGGGTCTCCCGTCCACACGCGAGCCTACACTTTCTGTATCTATCGATGTCGTGTGCTCCACATTCCAACGTGCCTCACTGAATATTGATGAGCGCATCGCAACATCAGAATGTGAACGCACAGGGCAACGCGGAGGCGACCTAATACCATATATGACTTCACACATTGTATACAATGATGGTGTCAAAGTACGGAACTGAACTGTTTATTTGAAGATGAAGGCCATTGGCCATTGCTATTGGGTAAAATTACAATGTGATGAATTACTGATGTTTATATAATTACTAGTTTTCGCTCGCGTTAATGTCGATTTTGCCAGGAACCTTATCTTTCCCGTGCATGATAAAAAATGCCGCATACTTTTACGTACTAACTTATAGCGTCCTAAATTTAATAAAAATCAGTTTTAAAGTGATCCTGGTACAAACAGACAGACAAAAATCCGGAATATCACATTTAGTATTTGTATACCCTTAATAATATTAATTATTATTATATTTAAATGTTCTGATTGCAATACTTTGGTGCAGGTTACCTAGAAAACAGTGTTTATAAGGTAGTGTGCCAGTGATATTGTTAATTGAGAAAATACAAGAAATAGATTAAATATATTTAGTTAGTTACGCGAGCAGAAAAAATTTGAATGGAATTTTTTCACTTTTGTAAACAAGTTGAAAAATCGAAAATTGAGGAAAGAAAAATAGTATAAAATGATTGATTTTGTCGGTAATATACTACGACCGGTTTCATCCGAATACCATTCATTATTATAAACATTATTCCATATTATAATTATCTAATGGAGACAGCGTAATGCCTGATTACGTCATTTGATCCGGTAATGTATTTTATTTTTCTCGTCTCTTAAAGTTTCTTAATTTATTAGAATATTCTTATATTCTAGTTCAACCATGTTTTCAACTAATTCCAATTAGTTCATAATTAATAACGAATACCTATTCCTATATTCGATTTCAATTTTTGTTTAGAACTAACTCCATTTAGTTCATAATTTGATGACGAATATTCCTATATTCGATTTCAATTTTTTGTTTAGAACTAACTCCATTTAGTTCATAATTTATTAACGAATATTCCTATATTCGATTTTCAATTTTGTTTCGAACTAATTCCATTTAGTTCATAATCTAATAACGAATATTCTTATATTCTACGTCGACTGGGTTTACAACTAATACCAATTAGTTCATAATTTAATTACCAATATTCTTATATTCTACGTTAATTTGGTTCACAACAAATTGTTAATTATTATTAATTTATCAATAAATATCCTAGACTTATACTTAGTTTCCTTATTTAACTTACGTTTCGATTGTTGTCCTTTAGGTGAGGATCACTCTGGGAAATTAAATTTTAATTATTCAGTTGGGCCCCATTTTAACATCCCGATCCTAAAGACAACATCCGAATCTCTCCTTTTCCCAGTTTTCTCTCTCTTCCCTTTTTACAGGTGAGACGACGACTACACCAAGGCTAAGTCCACTGCATATTACAACAATGATGGTGTCAAAGTACGGAACTGAACTGTTTATTTGAAGATGAAGGCCATTGGCCATTGCTATTGGGTAAAATTACAATGTGATGAATTACTGATGTTTATATAATTACTAGTTTTCGCTCGCGTTAATGTCGATTTTGCCAGGAACCTTATCTTTCCCGTGCATGATAAAAAATGCCGCATACTTTTACGTACTAACTAATAGCGTACTAAATTTAATAAAAATCAGTTTTAAATGAATGAATGAATTGTATATTATAGACGCTCGACAATCAGTTTTAAAGTGATCCTGGTACAAACAGACAGACAAAAATCCGGAAACACGTTTTCTCGTCTAATGCTGGACTTCTGATATGACTTTCAGATTTAAATGTAGATTTAAGAATGTCATTTATTTTCAACTAGGTAAATGGAAATTTTCATTTAGTTGAAAACAAATTACATTCTTAAATCTACATTTAAAGCTGAAAGTCGTATCAGAAACCCGGCAATAATGTCTTCTCTTTATATTGTACTAGTGATTAAGCCTGTTTCCGCCAGGCGCAATATCAAAGTCAAGGTTTGAAAATGTGATTGAAATCTTTGAGGGAAAGCAGAGGGTCTAAAATAAATTTCGGACTACCTACTGAAGAACTTCCTTGTCCATTGTTTTTCGAAAATGTTTTGAAAGACCCTTTCAGGATCATGCCCTGCTGCCTCTCTTGCCTTACTTTAACGTCACTACATGGCCTGATCCTAAAAAACGCTAATTAGGAGAATATTTGCCAAAAGTAGTATGGATAGCTGCCCATACTGGCAAATATTCTTCTAAAGTTTGACCTTGCGATTTGTTAATCGCTATTGAAAATTCTAGTCTCACAGGAAACTGTCTTCGTATTCGTAACACAAATGGGAAGTGTGACTCAACCGGGTTTAAATCTAAGGAACAAACGTAGGACTTTCTTCGGCAGTACCAGTCAAAATCGTCGTATAGATGAGATTTTTTGAAAATTTGAGTTTTATTGCCTATAGTATTTAAACCAGTTTTGGAACCTAGCTAATAATGATCAAAATTACAGCAATGTCAAGTGTTCGTTGTTAGCATGTTAAAAAAAAAGCAAAAAATTATGCTTTGGTTAATTTTTACATGTGAAACCATAATATTATTATGGTTGCACATGTAAAAAATAAATAAAATAAAGTTTCTGTTATTATGCGTGCGATGATGCGGGTAACGGCTAGTAATAATGAAAAGCAAATGCCATAATATAAATATTTACTTATTACTAGCCGTTACCCGCATCATCGCACGCATATTAACAGAAACTTTATTTTATTTATTTTGGTTAAATCTCGCGGGGGGGGGGAATAATTCCTGTGGGATAATAATAAAATGAAACTTTGCTATTCATTTGCATTTTCGCGTATTGGGGGAATCCTATACCTAATATTATAAACACCACCAGCTCGGATTCGCTTCGCAAGAGAAGAATTTCTCGCGGGGGAGATAATTCTTGTAGGATAGTAACAAAATCTAACTCTGCAATTTTTTTGCATTTTAGCATATTGGCGGAATTCTACTAATATTATAAACACCACAATCCCGGTTTCGCTTCACAGGGGGATGATAAATTATAAATTCTTAGCACCCGGGCGAAAAATTAACCAAAGCATAGTTTTTTTTTTTGTTTTCCGGACGGCGATCATACTGTTCGACCGTCGAGTCGCCAAGATAGGTATCTACACTTGATATGAATTTTACACACGTTGATTAAATTTGTTTATTGTATATTATAAAGTCGATAACTAAGATCATTAGCGTCTAATTACATCAAATTAAATTAAACTACATCAGAAAACATCCATAAGCGGAGATGGGATTCGAACCCACGACAGTTTGATCCAAAGGCCAGCATGCTAAGCGATACACCAAACTTCCTCTTACACACGTTGATATAACACAAACGCTGTACAATGCTGAACCTATATTATTAACTTTAGAGATATCTACTATATTATGCAACAATAATATTCTCATTTACAAATGCATAATGCTCGCTTGAGGACGAACTTTTTCATTAAAACATAAAATAAGAGGTCACGGACGAAAAAATTTGTAAAAACGTAACCACAAAAACTAACAGAAGACGCAAGGACTGAGAAGACGCATGAAACCCGATACTTACCATTTGAATATAGGTTTGAGGTGACATAGAGGACGACAGAGATGAGGAGCTACAGAACTTAGACTATAGTGCATGCGTTATGTGGACTTAAGGAGACAACAATGGATACCAAGTACCAACCCACAAGTCGTAAATTTCCCATACGCCACACATTATAACATTCACATACATGTAAACAGGCTGTTTGAACAACACAAGGATGGAATATCGTCTCAATTCGTTTTGGATATCAGTTGCTATTGGCATAAATCTTATCCAGTTTTAGTTTAACAGAGAGAATGCGAAAAAAGTTTTTTTTATAAGTAAATTTCGCTGCAGTACATTAGTGGACCAGGGACCTAAAAAAGCTAGTTATTTTTAGATATTTGTTGCAACACAATTATTATATAGACATTTCAACATATTATGATAAGTAAATACGAATATGTAATGCAACTGTTAGTTACAAAATGCGTAAGTATCTGCTTAAAGTCTGAACAATATGTTTACGTAGACAATCATATTATGTGACCTCAGTCTCACTGTAGTAAAGAATCCGACTAAATTAACAAAAAACAAAAACTCCTTCCAAAAAAGGCACTTAAAAGAGGAAAAAAAATAAGATTTTGAGATCGGTGCCAATTTAACAAAGTAGATATAAAAGTTTAAGTAATTAAATTGGCGCCGACATCAAAATTTTATTAGTTCGATATATTTGTGTACTACATATATATTATCTATCAGACAGATAGTTTTTAGGTTTCAGTACAATGAATAATTGTGTTATTTATCCTTAAATTACAGCTTGCCGACGTTTCGACCAATATATGGTCATAATCATGGCCTATGATTAAAAAATTACATGTCAAAAAATATTACTTTAGGTACAATTATAACTTATGTTAATCTACTTGCAAAATTGTCTAAAAGATTACTCAATTGCTTAAAAGCATATTATTATGAGTAAAAGATTTAAGTATTTTACATCCAGAAAAGAAATTTTTATTACTATTTTTAAGAAAAATAAATTAATAATTCTTTAATCAACTTTCATTTTATAGGTGACATTTAATTTATACGTAATATGAATATAGTGATGTAAAATACTTAAATCTTTTACTCATAATAATATGCTTTTTAGCAATTGTGTAATCTTTTAGACAATTTTGTAAGTAGATTAACATAAGTTATAATTGTACCTAAAGTAATATTTTTTTGACATGTAATTTTTTAATTATAGGCCATGATTATGACCATATATTGGTCGAAACGTCGGCAAGTTGTAATTTAAGGATAAATAACACAATTATTCATTGTACTGAAACCCAAAAACTATCTGTCTGATACAAAATTTTATTATTTTCATCATTTTGGCTTTTTCGGAAGTTTTTTATTTATTAAAAGTGTTTTTAATTTTTACTTATTAGTGGCTTTGCACTACGTAGTTTGCACGTTATTAACCGACTTCTGTCTTGATATATGATTACTTAACTAAAAAAAAACTACTAAATCGATTAAGGAACATGTGGGACCACCCTGAAGGTATGCCTCGAAATGTTACTGTGCAATATCTTTTAAACTAATCGACGTATTTTGATAAACTTTTCGGCAATCGAAAAAGCTATTCAAGCCTCAATCTGAATAAATTTTGAGACCAATCGATCGTGTTATGTAACAAAAACTTAGAAAAACATTTTTTTTAAATACCTAATTTTGAAATTATTTGACTGATCAGCTTCAAAATCTAATTAGATCTAATAGCCCGGTTAAAATTAATTTTTTAATTACTGCTTCTTCTATTAAGCATTTTTTTAAAATTTAATTTTATTTTGTACTTTTTAGTTGCAAATAAAATACATTTTTCATTTTTTATTCGGTTCTATGAAGTTTTCAGAAGGTTCTATGAAGTTTCTAGAAGGTTCCAGAAGTTTTTCGATCCTAAATAAGTGTGACATCAAGACAGGACAACATTTCAATTGCAATAAAAAGCATCTAAAATAAAAAAAACCAAATTAAAAAAAATATATAAGAAAAAGTTTTTGCTTAAAAAATGTACTAAAAAGTAAAAAATATTTTTTATACTTCCGGAAACGAAAAGCTTTGGGGCGGTCTTATAACACTATTGCATAGTTTCTTTGTTCAATTGAACGCCGCAAAGCTATTCGTTTCCAAATGTATGAAAATTATTTTTTACTTTTTAGTATCTACATTTTTTTAAATAAAAGCTTTTCTTATAATTTTTTTTAATATCTAATTCGAGTGTCTTTTTCACACCGTTTACGCTTTAAAACTAACGTAATGGCAGTTTTAAATGTAGGTACACCAATTATAAAGAAACTTATTCTCACCCCTGACAGGGATTTATAAGATTGTGTGTATTTTCGAACGCCCCTAACACATGACGGCACCGCTATGCTTTTATGCCGTCTATAATAGAGGTCGGTCGCGACGGCCGCAGGTCGTTCCTTTGTTGTTTCTCTGGTTACGATCCCAGCCGTACGCGATCTTTAATTTCTAAGGTAGATTTATTTATGGCCAATTCCACATTATTTTACTTGGACGCTCGATTTGTGCGCAGAATAAGGACGTCGGTATAAGCTGTACAATACACGTAGGAACTAACTGAAATTCGATAATTAACTGAAACAATTTTATATCTTCTGCGCACAACAAAATTGCAAAGTAATATTTTAAGAGATTATAGATTTTGAACTAAGCCTAAAAATAACAGAAAGGTATAAAAATACAGTAGAAAGCTGTAGGGCCAATTGTGCAAAAAATATGTACTCGGAGACCTTGTTATGATAATTAATATTCAGGAGATTGTTTGTTAACTTTCTTTTGAAATTGAAAACACCCTCATTGACATGTATGTAAAATAAGTCAATCAATATAACCCCCTTTTTTGAAGTCGGCCAAAAATAGAATATTTTTTACCTCAACGAGTCAGTATGTCAACCATTTTTGCCCGATAGTAGCAATGACAGCTTGCACGCGACTCAGAAACTTCTCTGCTCGCAAATTTAAATATAAGTGAAATACCACTGATTCATTGACTCACTTACACATTCATCACAAAATCTCAGGAATTATACAACGGTCTACAAACATGAAATTTCGCAGGTACGTTCCTTATAGGACGTAGGCATCCGGTAAGAAAGCATTTTTCGAAATTCAAAAAGGGATGTAGAGTTTTTTGATGAATTAACGCCCAGGGTGAAGCTATAAACTTGGAATTTGGACAGTGGATTTCTTTTAATAAGCACCTACTAAGAAGAGATTTTTCGAAATTCAACCCCTAAGGGGGTCAAAAGGGGGTGTAGCATCCAGGCCAAATCGATGAAGCTATATAAACTTAAAATTTGGATAGTATAGGTTCCTTTTGTTACGTAAGCACCTACCATGAAGAGATTTTCCAAAATTGCAATTGCTATATATATTAACAAATCAATAATTCATAGTACCCGGGCGAAGCCGGACGGGACCGCTAGTGTAGTATAAAAATAGCGTTAAATTATCCCTGACATCTCGCAGCCATATTGAAGTACTATATTTTTAGTTCTGTCAATGACTGCGAAATGCCAGGGACAATTTTTCTACGGCTTTAATTGCTTAATTGGTGGTTTTGATAGATATAGAATATAGATAGATAGAAATTGTAGATTAGGTATAGACGCTCAAGCTGTTTTGACAAAAACGGTTAAAAAGTAACTTAATTTGGGATACCGTTAGAATGTAAATAGCACATCAAGTTTCATTAAAATTGGATTAAAATTTGGTCTGGCATGAACAAACAGACAAATACAAATTCTGAAATCACGTTTGAAACGATTCTGACAAATTTTTCGTTTTTTTGGACCCAAAAACTTTTTGGAACCCCTAAATACAACCCTTAAAATGGTCCGAATTTTAAAATATATATATATATATTTGTTAAATACATACATATTATCTATATCCATAAACATTTTTTAAAAAAGGGTTGCCAAATTGTTCAGGAGGCTATGAAACGTCGAGAAATTTTGGTCCGACCCCTAAGTCCCGCAATCCGACCGACGCCAATAGTGTATGTGCCATAATATGACAAATACCTACACTAAAAACGTTAAACACAGTACAAAGCAGACAAACACTATTCTTGGAAACAGCTGAAACTCGAAACACCTACCTAGTACCTAATATAAAACAAACTAAAGTGTATACTGTATCTGTATACGGCCATCGCTTTACGTGGACAACCAATTATCACGTTTGTTATTTTTTTTTGAATATAAATAAAATGGAATTATGATGAGATCACCAAATTACCAATTTTTATAATATGTACATTTTATGAATGAATCTTGTGTAATTTGCACATATAGACATTCTAGGAAACATTACTAACTGACAAGTACATAATATTTCTTATGAATATTGAGAAAATTACAGTCATTATCTGCAAAATACGGGTTGGACCAAATACACTGTGATCAACTGATTTAAATCGAGTAAAATCAGACTTCATTCAAATCTAATATTATACCTACTTCTTTTCACGAAATAGTTTACCATATTCCCCATTTGATATGAATTTATTGCATGGCTCATTTACGAAATGTTATAATTACCACAAAAACCAAACCATAACAAACACTCTCGACGTACGTTTCGCCAACTTGGTTGGCGAAACGTACGTCGAGAGTGTTTGTTTGGTTTGGTGTTTTGTGGTAATTATAACATTTCGTATCTTTACACCAAAGGTTCCACCACTTGTTATTGGCTCATTTAGAATACAATCCGTTGTGTTATGTAATTATTATTCATTTTGACACGCTTTGACAGCTTTTTTTTTTCTTTATTTTTTCATTATTTCCAGTTAATTTTGAAAAATAGTTTAGTATTAATTTCCTTACATAATATATTTATAAGATGCATAAAAAACTGGGCAAATGAGCGTAAAACACATAACCCTCCTTTTTGGCTTCGTTACAGTAGGGTAAAAATCAGTTTGGTAATAAAAAGTGGAAATATATCTATAAATCATAAGTTCTAACTTTTAAATTATTTTATGAATCGGTCGGTATAATAGACAGACTTTAATAACAGTAATTATAACTTACATTGCAATAAATTTTTCCAGCTACCGCTCAGCACTTTCATGCACTTGTTGAAGGTCGTCGGAGGAGCTGGTAAAGCCAAAGACGCTTTCTTTGCTAAATTTCCGTCAGAATGACTTCGAACAAGAGACAGTTTATTTGTTACTATACCCGATTTAACACTGCGATTTAAAGAATTCGTATTTGAAATTAATTTACGACAATTCTTCGAATGACACTTTTTAGAACAACGTTTTCCACCAGCCGTATTAAAATCGATCGTTTTATAATCAAGTGTAGGACTCGAATCATCCGTACTACTATTATTGTTGTACTCAATTTGTTTAGTTTTAGATAACTGAGTTTCTATTTTTCTCCACCGTTCTAAAGTTTTAAAAGCACTATCACTTGTTTTAAATGTATTTAAATTAAATGATTCGGATGTTTTCAGAACACCGTTTGTTTTAAACAGTTGAGATGTTTTTAAAATAGTATTAGTTTTCTTCAATTTTTCAACTGCTTCTAACACATCGTTTCTTTTAATAGCTTCATTTGGTTTAATTACGACAAAATCGTCTAATTTAGACGGCAGTTCATTTGTTTTTTTCAGATGTTCATTTTTTTCATCGCCGTCAAATGAACTGTGTACATCTACAACAATTTTATTCTGGGCATTGTTTTTCAATTCTATAAACTTGCTCTCAATACTTTTTTTGAAATCGCTGTCATTAACTTCGGGTGAGCTCATTTCACCATCACTCTGATACTGTTGCTGTTTACCATTTCTTCTTGCGGTACATTTCCGGTGGACGCATTTTTTCTTGTGAACTTTGCGTGAGCAGCATTCGCTGTGTTTACCGTTCGAAACTTTGTTGTTCTGAAGCGACGACATTTCCATTTCTTCAGAACTGAGTACAATTATTTCGTCTTCAGATGGGTCACGGAAACTGTGATATGTGGAGGACAGCGAACCTTGGGAATACTTTCGAACTCTTCCCGAGCAGTGATGGTGATGGTGCGAAGTGCTTGAAAGTGGAAGTAGTGATTTCTTATTTGGAGGCAATGGAGGCGGTCCAAAACATGTCGTTGCCATCATTATTTTTATAACTCACACTAACATAAACACATTTTAAAACGATATCGGTCACTTCATTAGATACTGTCAATGCGTAATACATATATACCTATTAAGGTACGTTACAGTTCACATCAAAAAACTAGTTATTTAAAAATGAAATCACTGGCTTAAAATAGTCCCTGCATCATTATAGCTACAAATAAGCATTATCGCATTTCTTCTCAATTTCAATAAAAATGTTCACTTAATTACTTATTTTAATAAAATTTTCATCTTAACGTTTTAAAAACTGGATTTCAAAAATAGATAGATAGTTATTGTTTAGAAAGTTCCTAAAATATAATAAAGTATGAAAAATAAGATTGTGAACAGCATTTGAGTCAATCTTTTCTTTATAAAAAAAAATGTGAGCCGTCGTGGGGTCTGGCAGATGTGAAACATTTTCATAGCTCTCCCCCTGCGAAGACAATTACTTAGTGAAATAATTTTTAGAATCGGTTCAGTAGTTCCAGAGATAAGAATTTATGATTTATTACCCCCCCACCTCCGCGAGAAATTCTCCCCCTGCGAAGATAAATAGTGAAAGAATTTTTAGAACCGGTTTAGTAGTTCTAGAGATAAGAATTTATGATTTATTACCCCCCCTCGCGAGAAGCTCTCTCTTTGAAAGTATTGAAACAGCAGTACACAGATGTTTACACACACACACACACACACACACACACACGTAACATAGCGAGACGTAAAATAGCGAGTATCTTGTATTTATTGCCTCCCTCCCTAACCCCCCAAAACAGCTGAAAATCCCCTGGCAATTCACACCCCGCACACGCACGCACGCACGCACACACACACGTAAACTGTGTAACAGTATACAATATATAGATATGTAAAGACGCGTCGCTCCATTCAAACGAAATCACACCCGCGGCATAAATATCAATATTAACATGTAGGTAAATGTTATAAAATTATGCAGTTATATTTATCACTGACATCATCGCCCCGTCGCAGTTCAGTTAGTTAAAATTAATTCAGTTAAATAGACAATATAGTATACCATCTGGCGCTAGCGTTGAACTTTTTACAAAGAACAAAAAAACATAAGCACCAATACCAAGTACCAACACTAAATAAAAACAACTGACAGACAAGAAACAACCGACTGTGTAGAGACATAGTACACATAATACAAGTGATTGCTATTACACAAATGTCCGTATAAATAAAAAGATAGCGACAACAATTGAAAACAAAAATAAAAAGACAGAAGAGAAAATAATGAACCTTGAGCCAATTAAAGCGCACTTGTAAATGAAGTATAATATATGTACAATATTTCATCCACTCAGGGTTGTGTGTTTGTTTTATTAAATAACGAATGACTACACGTAACTTCCCGCAGATGAACACGTTAGTGGAAAAGTTAACTATATTATGTATCCCTCCCCGCCAAAATTCATAAAATGAAGAGATCGGCCGTCGCTGGTACGGTGTTCTCCACTGCGAGGTCCACAGGAATAAATGCAATTTTAAAGTAGTGATATCAAGAAAAGCGTCGCTTTTCAAAAAAGGATGTACCTATTTGAAATTTGTGATATCAAAATTGAGTCGCATATTCATAGAAGCACGATAATTTTTAAACTTTATATCGCTTTTCAATCAAAAGCGAAATAAAGTTAAAAATTATCGTGGAAGGCGAAATAAACTTTAAAAATTATCGTGCTTCTATGAATCAGCGACGCAACTTTGATATTATACTAATTTCAAATCTGTCCTTTTCTGAAAAGCGAGGCTGTTCTTAGTATCACTTTAAAATCGCATTTATTCCTGTGGACCTCGGCAGTGGAGACACCGTACCAGCGACGGCCGACCTTTTGATTTTATGATTTTTTTTTGGGGAGGGGGGATATAATTTATTTTTTTGCAGAAAACTTTATAACTATTGGGTAAATTTTTAAATTCTAAATGTTAGTGATAGAAGTTATCATCAAATTTAGTTATAAAAAAATTTAATTACGTGAATTAATTTTTAAAGTGAAAAATTCCAAAATGTATACATTATAAAAAAACAAAAAAAAACTAACAATGACGTATTGTCAGTTGGAATTGAACCCGGGTCTTCTTACTGACGTGGCAGCGCTCTCTAACCCACTCTAACCACTACGCTTTGAAACGATTATTTCACAGCGTCAGATCATACCTATGTACCCTGTCTATATCCGTCATCTGGTGGAAGTCACTTTTTGATCGTTGGCAACACTGGTCTGTCTGAAGAATCAGGAGTAAATATTATACTAATATTTTGAGGTTAGGTATGACAAGTAAATTCAGACAAAGATAAAATATCGCGATTTAAGTATAATTGACAGTGAGAAATATGTCTGAAAAATCCTGAGAAAACCAAACGTGAAAAATAGCATTAAGAGGTATTGGTGAGAGAGAAAGATGCATGATAGGCGGCGCTAATCGGACAAAGAAGTAGAAGAAATTTATAGAATTATACTCTCTGCCGGATTTCGAGCTCGCTCTTCGATTTTAATTTTTTTTTTGTTTAAGCGACGGACGAAATTCATCTAGATTTCGTAATTTTATCTTAAGATGCTCAAAATAGAACAGATTGAGAAAAACATAAGAAAAACAGCGACAATTAGTATAATATTATAAGTACTCTGTACTTCTTTCAAAATGCAACGGAAAAGTTGCTCTAGACCCTCGCACGAATAAAATAATTTCTCTTAATATCACACTATCAACAACTAATAATCATCTTTATCTGTTTTCTACTTTTGTTGATGTCGCTTATAATTAGATTTAAATCCATTTCTTTCTTTATGTTTTGGGGATATCGAGTTTGGCGTATTCATTCTATATAGAATTTAGATTTATTAACTTTGATTTACGAATGAAATAGTTTTGCAGTTAAGGGTTTAGTTGAAGTTATCTCATCCATAACTCACAAGAAGTGAAACACCCACTCACCCCTGCCTTAGTCGATTACAAACGACCACGCAGAATCTGTACAAAGTGTCCAGAAACCAAAGCTACAGACAATAACAATGTAGGTATAGACATTCGTAATTGTTAGTTCTGTTCCTGCAGAGATTCAGAACCGTTTCGAAATTACTTCTGACTGCATTGAAAGGTATTTGAAAAATGAAAAGTTCGATTTTCTAACAGCACCTTTTAAATTTGAAAATTTCTCATTTATGGCATTTTCCTCTTTCTACAATGTGTACTGAATATACGTTTGGCCTTAGTGATTATCACCTGGCAACAAAAAATGGAAACACATTGCATACAAGTGCAATGAATGGAAAACGTTACTAGTCGTATGACCTCAACAAATTAGGTACTTCTAATGATTCCAGGAATTTACAAAAAATTACAATAAATTCATAAAAAAGTATCTTTGTAGAACACATTTAAATCAAGTTTCTGTTAAAATTAGAACGTCCTTTAAAAAATGTAAAAATCAGCTGATTTTTCTTCATATTGAAATTGGTTAAATAATTAAAAATTGAATAGTAACACAAATACATCCAATTTTGAGTATGCTTGTAATTTATAAATATTACCAAGAACACGTCCCAACTACCATGTAAGCGAGCGGGGCGATCGTATAACATAAAATAACGGAATAAAAAGTAGTGGAATAGAGAAGAGTTGTCTAATAGTTTAGGTATAAAAATAAACATATGCATAAAAAATATACATAAAACCATTATAGAATTATGATTTATTGTAAAGAAATATAATATCTCAAGGTTGTAAATCAAAGCTATATTATGGCAATACAGGTATTAATGGGTTCCGAAACAAACACATTATGTGTGGATGTAATAGTTGTGGTCCTAATTTAAGGTCGAACTGCCGAATTTATCAAATTGTCCATAATAGTTAACTCGTACTTGAAAACTATACAGTTAATAAAATATCAAATAGCATTAATAGTCATTAATGGCGCCAGTCGTGTTGTACATATTACAGTGTAAACCAAATGTGTTAATTAAACGCGTTTTCTCTATTTTCGTGAAACACAAAATATATATAGAATTGTCAGAAAATAACGGAGCACAATCTGCTTTAAACGCTCTTCAAGTCTAAAATGGCAGACAAGTTAAAAGTCATTAGTCATATACAATATACATGTAATAAATAATGCTATATAATTCGTGTAAATGTCATATTTTCTCGACAAATAATATTGGTAGCCACACCATTATTATACGCAATTAATGTTTTCTGATGTCTCTCTGCCATTAACATTTTTTTCGGTTTTACTTATTGCTCTGTATACGAGTAGGTGGAGGAATCACAAGAAAATTTCAATCGGGTAGGCACTAGGCAGGCAATGTCGTGAGAACAAGAATCGAATCGCTGGTATAAGCTTTACTCCTAGTAAAGCCGGACAGAACAGCTAATAATTTATAGTTTTGTTTAAGAGAACGACACGTAATATAATAAGAATATTGTAATCGCGGTGATGACCAAAATGATCGCCTCATCACATAATATGGCATTGCGTCATGTAATATTACAATAAATTAACATTTATACGGCTGAATTGCAAATGAAAAGTTTTCGTTGGAAAGCAGCCAATTATATAATTGATTCGAAACATATTGGAAAAAATTATTTTACTAACCATAGTTACAGTCAGGATTCTAACCTGAACCTTTCCACTTTCGCGGCGGAATGAGCTTACACTTACTCAACCGTGACAAGATTACTAATTTAACATTTACCTTATATACTTCAGAATCAATTGATTTTCACTACATACGAGTGAAAATCAATTGATTCTGAAGCATATAAGGGAAATGTTAAATTAGTAATCTTGTCACGGTTGAGTAAGCTCATTCCGCCGCGAAAGTGGAAAGGTTCAGGTTAGAATCCTGACTGTGACTATGGTTAGTAAAATGATTTTTTCCAATATGTTTCGAATCAATTATATAATTGGCTGCTTTCCAACGAAAACTTTTCATGTAATATTATGACACATAGTTTAGATATTAGAAGACTGTTGTACCTTTTGGGTCCGAAAAATTAATATACTTGTATTAAAATAAACTAGTTTTATTGTTATTGCAACGCACACGACAATTGTAGGCTAGTTAATTAAAACTGAAAGAACGTTATCATAATGATGAAGTAAAACGATTTATTTTTCATGGCACTCGACATAATTTTACTGCTCTTCTTAACACGTTTATACGCACAGCAAATGACTAAAATGATGGTCATATTATTGAGAGTAAGTTGTCGTCGATGAAACGTGACATAAAAGTCTTTTTAATGGAATGTTATCCACGATATTGAACTAACAGCGTAAACAGGATATTTTTAAAATGATAAATATACGGATGGCTATAGAAGTACATTATTGATAACTGGTCAATTAGTCAATAAGTGTTAGATGACAGAAGAAGTGGAAGGTGGTAAACGGCATTACGGTGTACTTTAACCAACCAGACTACTTAAAGAACATTAAGCGCTAATCTGACAAGTGCTAAATCATCGAGCTATGTTTAAACAGCAGCCATGCCTACCTAGAAATGGATGGAACTTCTATTAACGTTTTGAGAAGGCCCTGCTTTAAGAACAGCGCTTTACGCTTGTTCATTTACGCAGCGTACAGCAATTTACTCGCGATAAATAGCATTTATCGTTTAGACAAATGTGGTGTTTTATGACCCTACACTTTTTAATAAAAATGCCAATTAAAGTCCATTTGAATCATAGGTATTATATGAAATATTGAAAATCGAGTTTAAAGAGAAATAGTATGTAAGAGAACTAACACCACTACCTAGTAGGGAGACTAAGGGGTCCAGCCTTGCACTTTTTCCTGCTGGGATGAAACTTGGCACGATTCAAGTACATGCCTATAGGTAACATTTAAGAAGTGGTGCCCCTCGGCCGGACGTGCAGGGAGCCGGTTGCCTACTGTTCAGGGGCATTTATTGCATTTTTTCAAATAACAGTTGTCTATATGAGGATACCGTTGGACTCGGCAGACACAGGGCAACCTTTCTTTCATTTGTTGAAATACTGAAATTAATTTCCCTCAAAATTAGAATTTAGTTAAATTTCCGAACAAAGTTAGTTCTTCTGTAACATCGCGCCTGACGTATAAAGATGTATTTAGCACACTAGTTACACAATAGATTAATTTTGTTTACTTTGAGGCGCTGTGTTTGCCCCGTCCCTTTACCGACGGCGAAAATTTTCAAAAAAAAGGGGTGTGGTATCGGAAACCACTTTTAAGAGAAGGCTGAAAATTGGTGGGCAATTTATTAAGAAGCAAAAAATGATCTTTCATGAAATGAGTTTTTAAAGTTTTTTTGCGTAACAGGGTAAATATGTATAGAGTATGAATTCCTTTTTTTCTAAACTTGATTTACCCTTTGAGGTTTTCGATAAGAGTCTCCGTTTACGAGTAAGAATAATAATAATATAGGTAATATAAAAAACAATATATACTCAGCACAAACAAACGAAACAAAAACATTAAATGGAAAAGTTAACAAAGTATAAACATTTTTATATACGTTTTCTGGATTTCTTACTGCGGTGAAATATAATATCTAATATCATGTACGGTTTTAATGATTCCTAGAGCGAATTTTCCGTTTTCATAGTTTTTTGTCTGTTTTACATATAATAAAGCAGTAAAGGGTATACCTTAAAATCAGGAATCTTCTTAAATATCGTTTAGCGTTTATAGTGGTCTAGACTCCAGAGCCAACATGGATGAACCCCCGGGGCCCGGGGCCCGAGCGTCCCGGATGCACACGCACACAAGTCCGCTCGATGCTTTCAAGAAAGAATCAGGAATATATTGTTTTTGTATATTTTGATGTTGAATAAGAAAAATGCTTGTTGGAGCCCCTAGGTAACTGCCTATATACTGCTTTATGGATAATCCGGCCCTGACAGTTTCTATACACTACCGATTTCTATGTTTTTTAGACGAGAAAAAATATTGAAACAAATTACCATACCATCATTATTGTTACCGATTGTCATTTTCTTCGAGAACAACATCGCAAATAAATATAATAAGACCTTCAGAGTTCAGACTGTTTACAATTATTTATAACGAAATACTATATCTCATCCTTGTTTTATCTAATACCAAAACTTGGAAAATATTTCAAAACACTAGCCACTGGGAATAATATTTAAATGTGTGTATTCAATCACTTGAAAATACTAAAGCGTTTGTAAATACATGTTATATAGGAGAAAACACTTGTGTAATGTCGCATTTAGTGGATACCATTTATTATTGTGTAAAATATGTTTTAACACATCAACAGAAACCAGACTTGCATAATTATTAATTAATATTTTGAACAAAAGCGTTAGAAAGAATCGCTATTGATGAACACAAAAAATGATAATAATTTTATCCCTAAAAATACCAGAAAATTCTTTGCGTGTTATCAGAGGGTAATTATTAATGAATAATGAAGCAAGTTCATCAACAGAAACGCAGTTTCAATGAGCCCTTGGGAAGCGATATCAGGGTATTTAAAAAATATTAATGAAATGACATCGATCTAATATAAATTAAAAAATTAAAATCTAAAACCCAATAATTTCTGTTCTAAAAATACAAAAACAGTTGAAAGTAATTAAAAATAATGAACATACCTATATGTACAACTTTTTCGAGATTTTTAAATTAGTTTTAATTTGATATAAATATCAAAAATGAATTGGATTTTTTGTAGAAATAGCCGCCATAAAATTTAGAATAAGTACATATTTCAAATTTCATACATAAGAATTTCATAGAATATGAATAAAAAGAAAAAACTTAACAAAAAGTCACTTAAAAAAATATAAAAAACAGAGAAAAATTATAATAAAATGGCAAATGTTGTAACCTTAAACAAGTATAGGTACCTACATAATTTTAAACATTAACATTTAAAAACCAAGTCGCAAAAACTTTTTTCTTTAAATCACAGAACACCCACGTTCAAAGTACCGAACAGAATAAAACTTACAATATAATAAAAACGAAAAAATATATAATTTCTAAAATTACACAAATATTGAGAAAATAAAAGCACGCACAACTTTTTTAATGTATGTAGATCAATTATTCGCAAAATTCAACACGGTCCGACTGTCACTTGTCTTACAAAACAATCACTAACTCTCATGTGTTTTGCAGACAGCTGAAGATCACGTAAAAGAATATAATAATCTACTGCCATAGGTGGTGAGGTATGAAACAGAAATGTTGCAGCCACGGATTTAGCAGTGCGCATGAGAGATGGAAGCAAAGGAAAAAATGTAAATAAATTAAAAGTGTTTAAAAAGAGAAAAGTTGAACGCATGCAAAAGATATGATATTATAATGGAAAATATATATATTTGAAACCCACGTGAAGTTCGCAAGTGTATTTATCTCGACCATGTGGTGTGGTGTTTTTCATGGAATAAATGGATCGCCCACTAGAACAAGAACCACATCGTATGTCTTCTCTCTGTCACACCCACGTGCGAATGATACGCGCTCTCACGTCTCGTCTCTCTTGCACGCTCGTTTAAATCACTGACTTGTGTGCAATTATCATTTGTTTTTAGCGCGTTCTCCTTGTCACACTTATTATATGAATGCAAGCGAACCTGTCCATCATTACACACATCGATACTCGACTGTGAATATGCTAATTGTGTCCGATATTTTCTAAATTTGTTTAAAAAATAAATTTTGCTCTGTGGTAAACTCATTAGATAAAATCTGTCACAATTTGGCTGAATTTAAAAAAAAATTGGAGCATACAAGTAATTTCAAAAATTACAATGCGCAAAATTCATGCCTATAATATTATACAATTTGATGTCAGGTAAAATCGAAATTTTGGCGACCATTTGGCCCACATTTATCTGTCTTTTTTATCGCAAAAACCGATTTTCAAAAAAAAGCGGATATTTAAAAATAAAAAAAAAATCATGTTAATCGGATCAGTGGTAAAAAAAGTGCGATTTGTACCCGGACGAAGTCGAGTCAGTTAGCTAACACGAACAAATTTGTTTTAAAACAAACCGGAACGATTTTAAAAAATAACTAAACATATTTTAAAACGCACATAGTCGCAAAAGAAGTTATTCACTTCAAAAATATTCATGTAAATCGGATTAGTGGTTCTTGAGACAGTGAAAGCCAAATTGTTCAGGAGGGTTATGAAACGTCGAGAAATTTTGGTCCGCTCTCTAGGTTCCGCCAATGGACTATTATA
The DNA here is from genome assembly GCA_039654895.1 of Mongoloraphidia duomilia. Taxonomy (NCBI): domain Eukaryota; kingdom Metazoa; phylum Arthropoda; class Insecta; order Raphidioptera; family Raphidiidae; genus Mongoloraphidia; species Mongoloraphidia duomilia. The sequence goes on along the minus strand of CM077518.1, from coordinate 29,152,570 downwards.
ACCAAGGAGTCATTACTCCATGTAAACAAATTCGTCCTAAAATGGCAGTAGTGTTCCGTATACACCGAAGACAGTGGAGGGAGCATAGGCGGTTGTGAAATGAAAATAACATCGCGTTTATTTAAATATCAATCATTTTGAGCGCGAAGATTCAATACCTTTATAAAACGAATAATTTTGCCGACATTAACTGAAATAAATAAATAATGGAAAATTCTAAAAGTTAAATTAACGAAGATATATACAAAAATTCAGCTAACTGGGAATTATTCCCCAGTGGAAATCTAAATTTACTGGACAATAGGCGCTTCTTCAAATTGCACTAATATCTCTTCAACTTACATTTTGTTTTAGTGAGCAATCGTCAGTTAATATTTTTGTCTTGCCAAGCTCACTAATTATATGCACCTAACCCGCTCGCACTAATTTAAACATTTTAGTAAGATTTTCTATCTTTGTTGCGTTCAAGCAAGTGCACAAGCACTGACATTTAAAACTACACTTGTATACAAGTGTCACTTTTTATCTTTTTTACACCTACACAAAAAAGTATTTATTATCTTTATCTGCTAACTTAGCTTTAAAGTTTAAACGTTGCTGTTATTATATTTCTATCATTCTCTAACAAATAGCAATATACACAACTGTCTCTATTCAACACATGTGCAAAACATGTTTGATTTTTGCAAACGTCTCTGTCAATCATTTTCAAGAATTATTGGCACATTATAGAATGCTCTTTACGTAACTAAAAATAATGAATCTGTGATCAGCACGGTGATTCTTTTAATTGTTCTATAACAGTATTTTTCATTTTCATAGGATGACGGAAATGCACTTCAAAGCTGCTTTTTTCCCAACATGGACCATATAGTCTCACAATGGGCCACATCATATATAAAAGACGAAAGATTAAATACCCATAGTAAATTTCTACACGGACAATCAAACTAAAATGTAAGAAAAAAAAACTTTTTAACAAAAAAAACCTCCTTCAAAAAAGCCACTAAAAAGAGGAAAATAATAAAATTTTGAGGTCAGCGTCTTTAATAAGATATGATGTCGGTTAAAAAGTATATTTTTTAACAGACTTCACATTTTATTGTTTACTTATTTAGTGGCTTTACAATACGTAACTTAGTCGCTTGCCAACAAACTCACTTCTACAAACATTTTACGCAGTGTCAAAAAGTAACATTTACCTAAACGGAATCTCAGTCGTTACTCACTTTCATTAAAATCAGTCGAACTACTGAACCGATTTAAGTAAAATTTATATGAGACCAACTTCGAGGTATACCTTATCGAATAAAAAAAGAATCAACAAAATCGGACTACTCTGTAAAAAGTTATGCGTGGTCATATACATAAAAAAAGGCAAAAACAAATATAAGCGTCGACATGAGAATCTCCTCCTTTCTTTGAAGTCGGTTAAAAATACTACGAACTTTTATTATTGAACGGTGCAGGATAAAGCATCATTTCTGTTAGAAACTAAAGTTAAGAACGACGATAAAAGGGGTAAGATAGAACTACCGCTCTGGTGCGCTTATTTATAAAGTAGTTGCTTATAGGCATGAGATAGGGTGTATTTTTCATTTTGTAAGTAAAAGATAAAATTTCAAACTCGACTGATACCCATATAGGTATAAACTGTTGAATTCAATTTTAGATTTTGTTAACAGGCTCTTCTGTTTACAAAATCTAAATCTCTCTAGCAAACAGGAAAAAAATGGGCTGCATCTTGTAATTTTTTAGTTACATCTAAGCATCGATTACTTCAATATAATAACACGTTTTCATTTTATTAACTTTTTACCGTTATGCTTTCTTCGTTACAACCTGAATTTCAAGTTAACGTGAATGAGTTGCTTCGTTATTTCAGTTCATTCTATAAAAAACAAACAATGTAAAACGACAGTATAGGAAAGCTACATTAACTCAATTACTCTTCTAACATAATCGGCCTTGTAGTGCATATGCATATATGCTAATGAACATAATGACATAGTGCCATCTTCTTCTTGCACACCAGCATGTCTGACGGCATCACAGCTAATGCAAGCTGCAGATAATTTGTCTGGCCGCATCTTTATTAAACCCAACGCTAACTAACAGCAGCAGTAATCTTTTATACATAAATTAATTATTGTACAATATTTGCACCTTTAACGATCTGCCTTTGAAACTGCCGAATAGTGTGCTGCGATCATCAAGACCGTTGCCAATTACCGAGTCCAAAAGTCATCGAATGCACTCTGAGATTGAAATGAAAACATGAGCTTTTTAGTATTCATGGATAGGTCTCCGTCTGTAGTTTTGTTTGAGATGAACTCTCAGTCATTTCAACATCATTATTGTTAGTAAAAGTATTTATTAAAAAAACTTAATGACTAAGGGTTCTAATGACATTTCAATTGCAATTCAGCCGTATAAATCGATTAATTTATCTTAAAAAATCAAACTCGAGTTGGTTGATATCTATACTGTGTTTTATGTATGTATCTAACATGTAGATTATCTTACGATGTCTACAAGATATAATTGTTTCTAGAATATTATGTAGTAATACCAATCTATGGTTATTTATTGATATATCTAGGTATTTATTTAATATATCCCATTTAAGGGTGTTTGAAATAATTTTCACTTTCATGATGAGCTCTCACTAGTACGAAGATTCACACCTACTACCTAGCTATTATGAATTAACACTCGCATGTAGTGAAAATCAATTGATTCTGAAGCATATAAGGGAAGTGTTAGATTAGTAATCTTGTCACGGTTGAGTAAGTGTAAGCTCATTCCGCCGCGAAAGTGGAAAGGCTCAGGTTAGAATCCTGACTGTGACTATGGTTAGTAAAATGATGTTTTCCTATATGTTTCGAATCAATTATATAATTGGCTGCTTTCCAACGAAAACATTTTCAATAGCATCCAATGTTCTGTGGTAATCCCTGTCCGACAAGCAAACATTTGAAGTCAATACTACATAGATATAGTAATCATGTTCACGTTTTTTTTCCCAGAAAACTGTAGACAACAACTGCTTTGAAGCTATGTTCTCATATGATGCAAATTCCCAAAAACTAGATTTGGGAAATATTTACAAAAAAAAACAAACATTTTTATCGATGTATCAACAATTTTTCGTCGTTAAAACGAAAGCGTATCTCAAAATTAGGCCGAAATGAGTTACATCTGATTATTAATAATAAATATATCGTGCGTGGCTGAAGATATTATAAAATTTGTAATGGTATAGGGGAGTGTTGTTTCTATAGAACCCTGCAGTCCCGTAAACGACATTATAACGCGATTCGACTGTACTTACTTTTCAATACAACAATGTTTAATTTTTTTATCATACAAGAAACTATAATAATTATTTACACAAAAAATGTTCAAAAATTCTATAAATCCGCAAATAATTCCTATCTCCGTAAATAATGGCAACTTTTTATCTGATAATACATACTGTTTTGCAGAAATGCAAATCCTTCTGTCTGAACGTGTCAAACCGTCAAATAAATAATTCGTAAATTTTGTTTGTGTCTGCAATCGCACTGCATTATGCATCGTACTATTTCATACATATCTACTGTCGAATGTGTCTTTGTCACTCGTACATAATAATGCCTTCCATATAGTATGTATAATATGCTCCATCCCCCAGGGGGGACATTGGGATGTAGTTGTTATCGCAATTGCATTCCAATGTTCTTTGGGAATTAGCGCTCCCAGGGACCCGAGCTCGTACCAGTCGGTTGGTGTATGCCGGCTGGCGGATTTTAATACACAAATATGTTATATTTTGTTGTGTTGAAGACGCTAATGACCTGAGTTGTCGACGCGTCTATAATCTACAATAAATAAATAAATATAATCTGCTGCAGGATAACAACTACGTCACAAGAATCAGCCCAAAACAATAGACAAAACCATGAATGTGTTAAAATCTAAGGAGAACAGTAGGCATTGTGCCTGGAAAAACTATACGGAAAAAACGCTAGGTCGACTGTTCAGAAAAACTTTTAAATAAAAAAAAAAATGATAACCACTTGATAGTTTGGTAAGTATGTTATTGTTAATGACCGAGTACTGCCCAAATTCTAAGAGACAGTAGGTACAGTAAAATATGTGTGTAGGTCTAGGTATATAATATATCTATATTATATTTCTGGTATGCATGGTCTAAAAATAAACCATAAATACAAAACGGCTTTGAAAAGGCATAAAAAACCAGCAAACCATTCCGGAAATACCATTTGAATTCTATTCTTAGCCTCCTGTGAACTTAATCTTTTTTTATTTTATATTGCTTTCATGTGAGTCAAACAAAGTTGTGATCAGTACCGTCTTAAGCATTTTTGATCCCTAAGAAAAACGAATTTGAGGTCTTCTATCATTACATAAAAGCGTGACAATCGAAAATAAACTGTTTGACGAGTGAATAATAAACATTTACAATCGATAAAAGATATTAAATCTTAATTAATGATAAAAAGGCATGGAGTGAAATTTAGTTCTGATTAAATTGACATTATTGAAAAAACTACATATAAACATAAGGACTTGAACGATGTCTTGAAAACTTACAACAAAAAAACAAATAAAAAATGTTATTATTTATCGAATTTTTTTAAATATCTAAAAATACAAAGACGACACTAGTCACTCATTGTAGTAGTATTTAAACATTACAGTAAAATAAAGACTGCTAGATGCAACAACAGATGTATAATATTTTATACCAATTACCCGCGGCTTCGCTCACGTCAATGTCGGCTTAATTTACTACCTAGCTTCCTTTAGAGTTTATAGAAGTGCGAAATAATAAATAGATTATCTTATTCCCTGATGCATAATAATTTAACAAACATTATAGTGAAAATCAAAATCGGTTAGGTAGTCTATGAGTTAAGCTGGAACAAACAAACTGGCAAACAGATAGGCAGATAGACAAAAAAAATCGATCTAGATATCTTATAAACCGTGGATCTAAGTTAAAAAATGTGTCTTATGATATAATTAAAATTAATTTGTCACATTTCATTAAAAAAAAAAAAAAACGATGAACAAACGATGTTCAAAATCAATTTTAGCATGACAGGGGGATGAGACCAACCATAATATAATATGTTTCGTTAAAGTGTAAATAAAAAACAAACCCTTGAACAAACATTTAATTAAAAAATCAATTAGTTGCAGTGCACTAGTCTTCAGCTAAATTTTGTTAAAAGACTGAAAAACTTCAGGGAACACAGAACAAGTCTTCTGTTTACTCCACGTCTTTGCTGCCCAGAGGCGTAGCGTGTAAGTTTTATACAGAGGGGGCGTCTTTTTATATACAGATACGACGTATCTCGAATGAACATAGCTAGTGTGGCGCCCACCCGAAAAGCTACATAACCGTTTGTAAAAGTATGTTCATTTTAAAACGATTAGACCGATTTACTATCGCACGCCGTTTTACTATTTAATCGTAAAATATTTTTACAAAATATATGAAAATATTTAACACTTTCAATTTTAGAAAAAAATTTTTGAGTGAATATTTTTTATGTACTGACGTAATAAAGATACAATTTTATTATGTCCTGACATAAAATTAAATGCTTAAATAATATTATGTACATAATATTATTTCTTGAATTTTTATTGTTGAATTAAAATTATGTACCTACATAATTTTAATTCTGCATCTCTTTCTACAGTATATAGTGTAACATACTGTAGAAATAGATGGAGAATTAAAATTATGTACATAATTTTAAATCGAGAATAAAAATTTAAGAAATAAAATTATGTACATAATATTAATTCGGAAATTTTGTTTTATTATAATTAAAATGTTTCCAAAAAAAATTTATTTCTGTTTTGACTTTTTAAATTTCAGATAATTTTGCTTCTACTATTAAATAGTAAAACGGCGTGCCATAATTTACAGTCAGTTCTTGCCACTATATCTTGAGGAACTTCTAAACGATAGGTACTATTATTATTACTAATTATAATAAAAATTGTGAAATCGAAATTATATTTAAAAAATTGAACCAACTTCCCTACACACATTCAATTGAATGTAAGCAGGGAAGATAATTATAAATCAAAGAAAAACATTTTATATATTTTTTGTAAGTCTGTTCAATTTTTTTATTTTTTTTTCACACATTATAATGCCCTTGTATTTTATTCCAAGTTGCCCAAATAAAGCCGGATACTTCGATTAACTTTTAAGGTTACACAATTCTAAACAAACAAATTTTTTTTAATAGTAATTCATAGTTCCTGAGATAATCACGCACATATACATAACTACATACATTTATACAAACACAACCGTCGAATTAATAACCTCATTTTTATGTCTGTTAAAAATTATTCGCTTGTATAAGTTCAAAATATACAATATATTTTAAAGTCAAAACTGATATTAATGGTGGACTGTGGTGGAAGTAAAGGTGCTATGTTCGTGTTTGTTTTTGTTTGTAATTTCACAATTTTTTAAATTGAAAATGTTGTTTTATAGGTACCTATACTATAAGGTTAGACTGATTGTTGTAACAAACAACAAAATAATAAAAAATATATAAATAAGAAACCCTTCCATCATAAACTGGTCGTATTTGTTAAATCTAAAATAGAGAAAAAAAAACGGCCAAGTGCGAATTCGACTCATAGGGTTTCGTACCTATGATTTGTGAAAACACAAACTTATAAAGCGGCTGGGAAAATAATTTTGTATAATGTTTTGTATCGTAGTCGACCGCAAATAAAATGATGAGTTTATAAAATTAACTTCAAGAAATCTGTATAAGGACCTAAGATTTTTGTTTTAATTTTCCTGTAAACTTTTTAAATTTCTTTACCTGTTATATAGGTAATATTATGTGCATTGTGCATGCCTAAATCTATCACCTGTCCGTTTAGTAGAATAAAAACAATTGACTGGTTTAAGGAACATGAGATAGGTACATCTTGACTTTTTTAACATCAAAATTATGTCGGCAAATTGGACGGAAAGAAAATATGTAGGTATATGTCAACATAACAAAATGCATCATTCTAAATTAACATTCATAGTTGATGAAAAATTAACGTAATTTATACAATAATTACGTTAATTTTTCATCAACTATGAATGTTAATTTAGAATGATGCATTTTGTTATGTTGACATATACCTACATATTTTCTTTCCGTCCAATTTTTCCGACATGATTTTGATGTTAAAAAAGTTAAGATGTACCTATCTCATGTTCCTTAAACTAGTCAATTGTTTTTATTCCACTAAACGGACTGGTGATAGAATTAGGCATGCACAATGCACATAATATTACCTATATAACAGGTAAAGAAATTTAAAAAGTTTACAGGAAAATTAAAACAAAAATCTTAGGTCCTTATACAGATTTCTTGAAGTTAATTTTACAACCTGATCATTTTATTTGCGGTCGACTACGATACAAAACATTATACAAAATTACATTTTTAAAAGTAAAATATGTTAATCACTTTCTGAACATCACCTAACTTAGAATTGAAAAAAAGGTCTCGTCCATTTCCGTCAGATAGTTGTTGCTATAGTTATTTTAACAGCACAAAAAAGTAATTATAATGACCTTTTCGCCAAAAAATGTAAAAAACAGCGATCGAAGTGCGTGTCTAGAAAACTATTGTGAATCGAGCTTTAAATGAACAGAGTTAGCACTCGTAAACGTCCAATAATTTCAAAACGAAGACAAGGCCGATAGTTAAAATGCAAAGGCGTTCGCTCGAATGTTGCCATATCATTATAATAAATATCATTTATACATAGTCAGACGGAACACTCAGTGCAGATACACCATACAGACATAAGTGCAAGGCTTACAACCTGATGGTCGCCAGGTCGATTCCGATCGCGACTGCTGTTTTATCGTTTTATCGCTTTATTGACATATACGAACAGACACGAAGAGCTGATACTATAAATCCTGTTTAACGAGCGAGAAAAATTATTTGAAAATATTTACTGTGCGTACCCAGAATTAAAATCTCCGCTTGCAGATTATCTACAAATGATCAGATAAATTAAATGTTGCGATAGACAAGACAGCGATTGCATGAGGCGTTAGAAAAAATGCACTTACTGCGGTAATTAATGTGTAAAAGGAGATTATAATGATTGTCTCATGTTAAGAATAAAGGTCCGTTCATACTGAATACAGTCATGACTTAGACGTAAACTGACCACCAGTTAGTCAGGGTCAATAACCGACCAATTTTGTTGATTATAGGTATTAGACAAAAACAAGTGGATCTACACAATAAGGATAAATACAATTATATTTTTTAGTTTTGCAAGATTTTAGTGGCATCTGAAAGTATCACGTATAATAACTATATGTATAGCAGTCTACTTGTAATCGTTCATAAAGTTCAACTATTTAAACCTGTTCATTCAACTATATTTAACAGAAAAACATCAACCAAGTAAAACATGTCAATTCATATTTCAAAACTTATTTATGATTTTGAATTTCTATATTTTTAAAGTCAGCGTTCGTGCTTTAAAAAAATCTCTCATAAAACCGTAACGTGCGTACGTTTTATTGTTGTAAATCAGTTTGGACAATAAATTTTATAAAGTCGAAACATTTCTTGATATATTTTTACTTTAATGTCGGGTTTATCGTACATTTATCACGCTATTTTGTTAATACCTCAGTCAATTAGTGCTCTAAAGAGGGGTCTAGCCGGAAAGTCAATAAGCGCAGAAACCGACTTCGGGACTTTGTTTGGACTGGTTGATAAAAAAAACATATTAAAAGTCATTGACCCTCGGGTGGGCGCAGAAAATTTAATGAACGGATCATGAATGAAGAATTTAGAACGCCTTGTATGAATTTAACAAGAAATCCACACTAAATTGGCGATGATTATGTATGTTATCACTTATTAGTTGTTTATAATTTGATTCAACATTAATAAATGACATTGCTCCAAATACTCGGTCATAGATCTGTACAATTTTTGATAAGTTGAACCACAATCTGATATTTCACTGTGGGCTTTGATCAGTCATTTATATTAATGTAATAAATGTAATAAAATATAGACGAAACGTTGCGAATTAAAACTTTAACTGAGTTTCAATCAACCCACGGTCCAAGTTCCCATTAATCTCTTATATATTTATATTAATGTTGCTGATCTATATGGTCAATGTTAGAATTATTTAAAGTAGTGCTTAATTTTTGCCACTTTCTAAAAAATTTAACATTACTTACATAAGTTTAAGCAAACAAAAATTTAACAGCGCTTTAAGTTTTAACATTGACCTTACATAATAGCACCATAGTCTAGTTTATTATACTTCCGTACCCTAATCGACAAAATGGGACACTTATAGAATTACCTCGGTGTCTGTCCGTCCGTCTTGTATGTTATAGGCGTTTTTCTCAGACATCGTTAACGTTTAATATGGAAAGTTGAAATTTGGCATTGTAGTTGTAGGAAGTGATGGTCCAATTACAGACGTGAAGTAAGAAAAGTTTAATTTTGATTTTGAGGGTGGAAGAAGGCAAAAAATGTTTTTTCTTCAATTAGGTCATTGTATCACTGTGAACGGGTATCAAAGGAAAGCTTGTTAAAGCGTGAGTTTAAAAATACATAATTGTTTTTTTTTATGTAAGCTTTTTTTAAAATTTTTCTAAAAAATCTTTTAAATATCGCCGTCCCTATACTATCTTGAAAAATATGGCTCAGAAAAATCTGATAAATTAAGAATATTGGTAATGAAATCTACATTGAACGAAAATTATCAACATATTGCATTAGGTACGTAAGATAGTTTTTGGTAGGTATATGAAAAATTTGAAAACTCTTAATAATACGGAACACTACATGCAAGTTCAGCTGTGAAATGAGCACCAAAGTCGGTTGAAAATATAAGGTTAAACACTTTTCCAAGTCGTTTTAATAATTCTAATTTTTTAATTGGAGTTCTGGATTCTTAGAAGATTTAAAAAGGACGATGTATGTAGCTGAGGCGAAATAAAATCTAAATCTAAAGAAAGTTACCTCTGTAAAAATGGTTTTGAAAATAATCAATCTATAGATTCGAGTTGTTATTTAACCGAAAAAAATCACCTTAAAATTATTATTCTTTATAATTTATAAACATATGCAGTATTCACGGCAGATCAACAAGTTATTTCGGGGGATGGGGGGCTTTATAATACACAATCGAAAGATGTACCTCGGTAACTCCAGTACCATGATTAAGTTAACCCTTCACTGATAAATGATTCAGTTATGTAGACGTAGATATGTAGTTCGACGCGTCGTTCACAATTCTCGCACAGAAAGAAATTACCCACAAGCAGCAATGTTTTAATTACAGTAAAAAATAGATCACCAAATAATTCACATACCCACTGACATGTTAGAGTTATTCAATACGACTTATTATTCTGAATTGACCTCGCATCCAGTTACATTTATATCAATGGGCGCGGTGTAGTGATAATGAACTAAACAAGTAAACAAGCTGCAATTGAAAGGCCGAAGCTTTGCTGCGCGTTGAACTGGAGAAGTCAATGCGTGCCACAAAATATATTACCGTCTGGTCGAGATTTTATTTTTTTCTGTTCTTAACAACACGAATCTTTCTGACCATATGGTTACAGAAATCGTACATTTACTATATTACAGATGATGGACAAACATTGCTCCATCTTTACAATACCTCTTTCGATATATAATATTCAAATATCAAATAGTTTTTAAAAGCTAATTCCTACAGGAAAAAATCTTAAAATAGTTCTAATTGTATTGTTAATAGATCAATGATGTCCTAGGATCGTAATAATAGTTATCAGCTTAAACTAAATTTGTACGAATACAACTTAAATTTAATAAAAAGTAAATATTTATACCGGATATCTGTTTTATGAATTGTTTTATATTATTAGGTAAATGATAAAATCAAACGATATTTCCTCCACAGTGCTCGAGAGTGGTAACTGATTCCCTCTTATATATAGGGGATCAGTTACCACCCTCGGGCACTGTGGAGAAACTGGTAACTCACCTAGTCGGAAACTGGGAGTTTCGGGTTCAAGTCCCGACAGTGGTCATTTGATTTTTTCTTAGATATAGCTTATACAAATCATGGCAGCTTGGCTGTCTGATATATATTATTTTCACCTCTAATTGTTATGTGAATAATATTGTTGTGGATATAAGAGGTTAAAAAATCGTTTGATTTTATCATTTACCTAATATTACTGTCCACAAGAACTCAAACCTTTATTTATTTTGTTTTATATTAAATTAAACTCTAATATTACAAAAGGTATTTAGACTGATGACTATGTTAAATGTTGGAACCTGACTACAGTTGCCTAAATACGAAAGCACCAATGGTTCGATGATGCACACGTGACGTTTTGGTATTTTAATATTTTCATTCACTAACGTCTAATAACCTTCACGAGATATAGAAATCCTTATTTTTGAGATTACAATAATGTAACGTTTTCAGGAATCTACACTTTTAGAGAAGAAAACTCAGGAGTGCACATAAACTATAAAATATTATTTTGTTGTCAAACAAGGTTCGTTTTAATTCTTAACAGTGAAATGTTCTATAGTTCATTTCATATTATTGTAGAAATTTAACAAATGAATAACGCCTGACATTTTGATATTGTGATTAAGGTTTTAAAAATTAGTGTGTATCGTGAAAGTTTTACTTAAATGACTAAATAGTTATTAATTGTCATCTAATATTCAAGATGTCAAAAATATCAAAACGACAAAATTTGTTAAAATTGTTAGAATGTGTTGTTTCATTAACTACATTTTAAAAATTGGTGATAAAAAGTTAATGTTTTACAGTTGTTTGATTTGCTGTATGAAGTTTGAACATTATCAAATTAGCATTACAATTTTTATAAATCTTTCTGTGCTTGTGTATTTTATTCGTATCATTGCAATTTTAAATTTATAATTTTATTTTAAAACATTGAATTATAAATTAGGAAACTATAAAATAATAATAAAAAGAATAATAATTAACAAAAAAATATAGCAAATATTTGTTGTAGCTCTTTTTTGCGTCTCTTTTTCAACGAACAATTTGCGTTATTAGCTGTTATTACTAAGTATTTGTGCATAATAAATATATAAAAATACATAACTGTAAAATGTTATTTATTATTTATATTTTTTTACAAATTACATGATAGTTACATTTATATATTTTTTTACAAATTATATGATAAGTTTTCATCTTTCCAAATATTTCTTTCCAGTAAAAACTATAAATGGGAGAAATCTGGACGATTATATTATTGTTGCATTATTGTGCTTTCACTAGCAGAACCAACAGGTTATTTGTATCACCTGTTAATTGTCAAGCGACTATAATTTACTATGTCTATCTATCCATCCTGTTTCTAAGCTGTGTGAACTTAAACAAGCTGTGTCCGGTGATACAGCTTTCATCTACTCAGTAGAAAACTGAGGCTATGTTCAGTCTAGCTTCGTTCATATTTTTTTTGAGCCTCTTTTGGAGTTGAAAATGTAAAAATTTATTACAAATCACCCTAAATACAGATGAAGTTCCCTCAACTTAATGTTAGACAGTTCAACGTAAGCAAATCCTATTTATTTTGCACTATACTGAGAGGTGCTCTGGGATCAATATTGATATTATCAACGAATATAAGTGGTATAAGTACTGACTGAACCTTAATGTAAACGATTGATAACACTACCGTAGTCTAATTACCATAAGCGTACAACATTTTTATCGGCGTCAAATGTAATTTGCATAATAAGAAAGAACAGGCTTTCCATCTCACGGCAGGACATCTATATAATTATTTTAAATAGATATAATTGCATAATTAAACTGTTGCATGTAACGACGAATTGAAAAGCAATAATGAATTCTATACATTGTTATTACCAGCCTCTCTACCTAGCATTTTTACAGTTAGTATTAATATAACATAATTTACAGTAAGTATTAATTAAAATAAGTAGGTATATAATATTATAACTATAAGTACTTAAGAGTTTAACCTCATCGTCTTTTATCTTAAGCAGCTCTTGATTTTATCTTATTCAATAATATAGTAATTGATATAATAATAATAATTATTAATAAAAAAAATACATCGGCCCTTCTTGGAAGATTTTTTTCATCCAAATAAGAGAAATAATTTTGCAATTACGTTATAGGTAGTGTAAACTAAAAAAAACTTAATAAATTAACAATGAAAGATAAACAATCAATATGATTAATTTCCCTAGACCGTAACTAAATACATACGAATATCAGATTAAAAAAACTTACTTCTTTTACTTTCTGTATCTTTTAAACATTGTCAGATTTGATAAAGAGTTCATCAAAGATAACATCGTATTTTTAGTGTATTTGCCATATGGCACATACACTATTGGCGTCGGTCGGATGGTGGGACCTAGGGGTCGGACCAAAATTTCTCGACGTTTCATAGCCTCCTGAACACTTTGGCACCATTTTTAAAAATGTTTATATATATATGTATATGTATATATATATATATATATATATATATATATATTTATATATTTATATATATATGTGTGTACACGATAACTCTCGACAGACTTAATCGATTGAAACGAAATTTGGTACACACATTGGAACCCATCACCGCAAGAAGCCTATTTAAAATGGGCCCGATCGGACCATTTTCAGGGTTGTATTTAGGGGTTCCAAAAAGTTTTTGGGCCCAAAAATACCGAAAAATTTGTCAGAATCGTTTCAAAATTGAAATTTAACTCTTTAGTAAAGATTAAAATGTGCTGCTAAAATTTTAATAAAATCGGCCCGACAGGACCGGACTTTCAAATTTTATGAAAACACTAGTTTGTTGATACGGATTTACTTAGATATGGAAGGGTGTATTTAATTGGGTGTATTGATGAAATCCATGTCTAATATTGAAATTTAGAAAAATTTAATTATTTTAAGGGCTGTATTAAGGGGTTAAATTTTTTATTTTGTCAAAAAACAAACTTAAGTTTACATAATAATGCCACAATGCCTGTATTAGCAAATACACTATATTGTCGGCAGGGTTTTGGCACTGCGACCCGAGTTTTTTCTATTTTTCATTTGGTTGTATACAGGGTGGCACATCTTAAACAATGCAGTGAAATATCTCGTAAACGGTACAAACCATAAAAACATGTTTATACTAAAGTTATAGAGTGTCAAGGGGGACAGAAGACTGTGATATCAGATTTAACATAGGTGCTGCTGTGAAGGTCAGGCGAAGATCAGCTTCGATTTTTTAATTATAACAGTGAATTTTTATTTCAGAATACGATACAGTATTTAATAGTGAACAGTAAATTATTAAGGTACATATGAGCCAAAGTTAATAAATATTAAGATATTTAGAAATTAAATAACGGCCAAAATGAACGACAATTAGATAAATTATGGCATAGCAGATAGCCATGATATTACGCACTGGCCTTCTTGGCTTGAATTCAATTCATAAAAGAACCGAATTGACAAATTAAATTTGCTATTTAATTTCTAAAAATCTCAATATTTACTAACTTTAGCTCATATGTACCTTAATAATTTACTGTTTACTATTAAATACTGTATCGTATTCTGGAATAAAAATGCACTGCTACAATTAAAAAGTGTTAAATTTGATATCAGTCTCCTGTCCCCCTTGACACTCTATAACTATTGTACAAAATATTTTTTTATGGTTTGTACCGTTTACTGAATATTTCACTGCATTGTTTAAGATGTGCCACCCTGTATAAAGCGGTTCACGTAATACGCATAGCTTCACTTTGTATATTTTTTCATATTATAAACAAAATAACGTTCGAGTTTCGGTTTCGTTCCGGTTTTTAACGATGGAGTTTAAAAAAGCTTCAAAACTTAATTTTGTTTAAGTAAAAGTTCCCATTGCCTAGGCCTTAGACTATTAGGAGAGATTATTATTTTTTATTAGGATTTAGGACCAATTTGTTAATTTTGTAGGTAGGTACCTACTTCTAAACCAAATGAACTATTTTTTATTTGAGTAATATGAATTCGAATTGAACATTGATGTTATTTTGGTAAAATTATTTATTTCTCTAAATCCAAAATCATTCCAAAGATACAAATTCGTATTGCCCGGGTGCTAAGAATTTATGATTTATTTCCCCGCGAGAAATTCTTCCCCTACGAAGCGAACTGGTGGTGTTTATAATATTAGAAGGATTCCGCTTATACGCTAAAATGCAAAAGACTTTCAAAGTTACTATATCCTACAGGAATTATCCCCCCGCAAGAAATTTATCAAAATTAAATATAGCCTACATCACTCAGGGATAGTGTTAACTTTCTATTCGTTAAAGAATTTTTAGAATCGATTCATTAGTTCCAGAGATAAGAATTTATGATTTATTACCACTCCTACGCAAGAAATTCTCTCCCTGCGAAGCGAAATCGCCTGTCGTTGTTCTCGCTTCGCGTACTTGCCTACAGTTTGTAATATTAATATAGTATATTAGTATAGATAGTAAAAAAATCCTACACACCCGTTTTACCCCCTTTGGGGTTGAATTTAGAAAAACTCGAATAACGTTCCTCAATAAACAGGCTATCTAACAAAAAACATTTTTTTCAAATCGGACTGATAGTTCCTGAGATTAGCGTGTACAAACACACAAACAATATAAAATAGATAGGCAAAAAATCCTACACCCCTGTTTTACCACCTTTGGGGTTGAATTAAAAAAAAAATAGCTTTATGATAATTAATATGTAAATAATATCTTTCACAACGCCCCTATTGAAAATACCTGTTTAGCGAGTTGAAATTGAGAGTTTCAGCCCTAGCGATGAAAATTTTCAGTAGTCGGTTTTCTCTGTTTTTTAACGTTGTTAAGAGAGAGATAGAGCGATTGAGTCGCACCAATTTCAATTCGCATATTATATTCGAAAACGTCAAAATGACAGATATAACCCCTCATAAATTTCACATGGATCTGACAGATCTAATATTTTTGCCCACGCCCAAATTGCAGGTACCTCAAATCGAATTGTCAATAGAGTTGTGAAAAAAAATATGCAATTATTCGGAACGAAACATAGCATTTGCAACGCGTGTGATTGCTGCTCTCTAGGGCAGCAATCTTCACACTGGTTGTAAACGCTATGTTCCGATCCTTGCAATGCAATATACTAAACCTTCAGAAGTATTTTGATCCTACAAATCTTATAATCAATATTTTGCATAACTGTATGACGTTACGATACGCATTACGGAACAAAATTAAAAGAGAATTATGGCAGCTGCCAAAGTTTATATTTTTTATTCCTCTAATACTTGAACTTGTCGATAATAATAATCATTGGAATGACGCACGCTAGATAGCGTTAACAATCAGTAAATAAACCATTGTTATAAAATATAATAAATAACCTGTGATTCAGACATTCGACCTATATGTTATGAAATATGAATTGTTAATTAATATATTGAAAACACTTTGAAATTGTGTCCATAGTACGGACTCTATAGCACGTACTCCACATTGTCGACTATAGATAAACGGAAATTCCGCTTACAGTTGAAGCTATCAAATTGCACAGTCGGAATTGGATGTGTACCTGCGCCTACTTCTGAGCAGTGATGGACGAGCTAAATACCAGAATGTTACGGATATCTTATATCGGAATCGAATTTTTAAATGGATTATATCGGAATCGGATTTAAAATAAAAGAATAGGTATACTATACTATATTTTTCCAAAACATGATCCGACAACAAAACACGTATACGCGCAGTGCGTGAGTGTACATCAAAACAGTAGTCATGCGCGGGAGGGTACTGTCCGCGTAGCGCGACGGATTCACTGCAAGCAACGTTCGGATATTCGGATACGTAATCAGCTGTGAAGTATCGGATTATCCGCAAACAGGCATACGTATACCTATGCTCTGTATTTACCCCATTATCTTATCTTTGGGTAATTGTGTGTGTATCACCGTGTTATGAAATATGAGGGAATATTGCACACTGCGCATATTATGACTTTTTAACTTGTTTTTAAGAAAATTGTAAATTTTCAAAAATTCGGGAAGTTCTTAGTTTCAGTCAGACTCAGTGGCGGCGCTAGGATTTTTTGTTAGGGTGGGCCAGACATGGGCATATTGTTCTGAAGGTGGGCCAATAACATTTGTTTCCAAAACAATGCTCTTCAAAATTTTAACCTAGATTACTTGCTATAGAATTTACAAGAAAAATTGTTGAAATTTCGAGGGTTAAAAACGTATTTAAAAGATAAACTAGTAATTGGGGATTATTCCAGGGTGGGCCAAGACAGTTTAAGGTGGGCCATGACTAATCCGGTCCACCCTCTAACGCCGCCACTGGACTCTAGACTTTCAAAAATTAAGTTTTCAACAGATCTCGACGTTTTGAGGTCCTAGGAAGCTGTTAATTCGGACCATTTTCAAGCAGATGTCTGTATGTGTGTAAGTATGTAATTCTTGAATAACTTTTGAACGGAATCGACCGATTGAGATCGGGCTTGCGGCATTCGAAAGGGTTTTACTCAATTTAGATTTCCAAAAAATTTGAACTTAATCGATCAAGTAGATTTTAAAAAATCTCAAAAATAAAATTTTCGAAAAAAAGTTTTTTTTTATAACTTTTAAAATACTTTACCTATCGATTCCAAAATCTAATCAGCTCTATTCCCAAAAAAAAAAAAAACTACGTCGAATGTCGCAAACCCGATCTCAATCGGTTGATTCGTTCGAGAGATATCGTTGTCAAAAAATTTTCAAAAAAGTGTTTTTTCAAAATGAATTTTAGATTTTTGATAGATCGATTTTTAAAATCTAACTACTTTTTGCGCTCGAAAAACTGCGTCGAATGTTACAAACCCGATCCCAATCGGTTGATTCGTTCGAGAGATATCGTTGTCGAAACATTTTCAAAAAAACTTTTATATTTTTTGACCGGTCGATTTTTAAAACCTAATCGATTTTTGCGCTTCAAATATTCTGTGAAAATTTCAACCGGCTATCTGTTACGGCTCAAAAGATACAGTCTTCTAAAAGTTTTTCATTTTTTTTTTGTAATGGGGACGACCCCCCTTAATTTTTACTTTTCGTTTTTTTTTATTATTTGTTAGGATATCCGCCATAATAATACATATTCTGTGAAAATTTCAACCGGCTGACTGTTACGGTTCAAAAGATACAGCCTTTTAAAGGTAGGACGGACGAACGACGTAGGCTTAGTAATACGGTTCCAGTACGGAATTCTAAAAAGGAAGTCGGGACAAATCCACATACTGATTTTTGAAAAAATGTCTGTTCCATTTCATGTTTAGTAAAAAATGCTAATTATCAAAGTAATATCAATCTGGTAGTGAGTAAAATTCTGTATACAATTCTTTTCTACCATTCATAATTAGGGTTCCGTGCCTCAGAATGACAAAAACGGAACCCTTATAGGATCCGTTTGTTGTGCGTCTGTCTGTCTATTCGTCGAGACCCCTTTTCTCAGGAACGGCTAGAGGTATCAAGTTAAAATTAATATCAAATATACTATACTGCGTACAAACTCATGGTCCTGTAAAAAATTACCTTTTATTATGCTCACAGTGCTATGGTAAAGTATTTTCTGAATATTATGGCAAACCTCATACAAGATTTTTTTGATTCAAATTATGTTCATTGTATGCATACAAAATTGTGCACAGAGCAGAAAAATACAAACCGTGTGAGTATAGATATAGTTCACTCACGTACAATCTGATAAATGATAATGTGTAAAGTCATAGATTTGACTATTTTATTTCGATCTGGCCATATAGTCAACAGCTTTGACTGTCTTGTTATGCCCGCCCTTTGAAAGGACAAGTAGGTATACAGTGAGTCTCACGGCGAGGTATACATAGATTTTTAGCACTGGGAAAAAATGAATTAATCAGAGTGAGCCATAACTGATAATGTACGTATTTATGTAGAGTTGCTATGGTTATTTTAGTGTTTTTATTTTAGTTTCAATTATTTTTATTTTACTTGGCATAAAACCATAGAGATACCATAACTAGAATAGGAAAGCCACCCAAAAAAAGTGAGGATGCAAAATATAGAGATAGAGAGAATATAGATGTTGTTTTATCTCTTTCTGTCACGCTTTGGTGGTACCTATAGTAACAAGATGCATAAAACGCATAGAAATATCATAGATAGAATAGGGAATCCACCCAAAAAAGTGTGGATGCAAAAGATAGAGATGGATAATAGAGCAGTTCTTCTATCTTTTCCTATCACAAATACATAACCATGATTACAGATGTAAATTAACAATACCTATTATAAATTTTTAAAATCTCAAATGTGTCAGAAGACAAGGAAAGGAGAACTTCAACGTTTTCTATCTCTCTTTTCCAAGGTAACACTGTCACAGTTGTGCCTATGGCTCCTCTACTCTATCTATGATATCTCTATGATAAAACGGCAAATAAAAATAAAAAATTGAATCTAAAATAAAAACACTAAAATAAACATAGCAACTCTACAGGGTGTATCACAGAAAACCGAACATAGGGAAAACTCCATTGTGCAAATTAGTTAGGATCAACGATTACTTTGGCCACATATGAGAATGGGTACCATGGTAACGCTGACTAACCATTATTTAATAACAATAATAGCTAATAATGAATAATTAGAAAAATCAGTTAAAATAAATTCTTCAATATTAAATGAATTTATTTTTATTAATGAAACAATTTTTTATTAAGAAAATATTTTTTTAACTAATAATTAAACAAAACAAACAGTTAAAATAAAAAATTAAAGCAAATGTTCAAATAAACCTCCATTTTGAATTAAGCAGTGGCTTAATCGGTTACAAAAACTTTGTCTAACTTTATCTAACATTACAGGAGTCATATTGAAACATACTTCGACGATTTTGTCTTTAAGTTCATCCAGATTTTGTCAAATGAACAGCAATATGCATTTGTTACTGTATACGTACACCATGGTAACCATGGTAACGACCTCTGAATAGAGGGCAAAGCAATCTCTGATCTTAACTAATTTGTACTGTGTACTTTTCCCTATGTTCGGTTTTCTGTGATACACCCTGTATATAAATACGTACATTATCAGTCATGGCTCACTCTGATCAATTCATTTTTTCTAAATGCTAAAAATCTATGTAACTTCGCCGTGAGACACACTGTATAATATGCAACTTCGTGACGATAGCGGTTCTAACTTCTATTACCATAGTTTACCCACTTATATATGGTTTACCAACAGAAACTACGGTAATAGTATTACCTACTGGTCACGAAGTAATGGTAACTTACCATTCATAAAACAATTGGTAGCGCCGATATTGTTGCGATGGCGATGTACTTTCAGAAGACGGGCATCATTCGATTTTATTTTATTTATTGTAGATTATAGACGCGTCGACATCTAAGGTCATTAGCGTCTTTCAACTACACTAAATAACAACTAACTTAAAACTAAATAATATCACAAAACATCCATGAGCGCAGGTGGGATTCGAACCCACGGCAGTCCAGTCTAGAGGTTGCAGCGCCAAGCACGCTATACCATCTAGGCTATACTGCCCTCGGCATCATTCGACTTGTCTTTATGAGAGTGTGCTATAACTTTCAGCCATCGGGTTCTAAAAGTATGTAAAACTTACATTTCACAAGTTTTAATACCATCTTGTCTAGTTCAAACACTCTATAGTCTTCTGAGCAAAACTATTTTTAAATCACCTTTATAGTGCACTCTTATTACAAAGCAATTAAAACAAAATTTTTATAATACAAAATTTACGACACTACAATATTTTAGAGCGTACAGTCCTGGTTCAGAACAGCGCGAGTGATGCGTTGCCGGTATTCACTTGTTACATTTGAATGATCGACCACAATTTTATTTATGTTCGACTAAACTCTTTAACGCATTAATTTTTCTACCTGAAAATAATTTCTTTAATTATTACTTCCCGGAATTGCGTTGGAGGTTATTTTTAATGTGCTTAAATTCAAGTTTCTTGGATATAGTTGAAATCATTTGAGCCTTGCATAACTCTAACTGAAAGAAAATTATGAAATTGAATGTATTGGTAACTGACTATCTAATATTCATTTTTTGTTAATATGTAAACAAATGCAATTGTCGCAATTTTTTGGTTTCAGTTTTTGCTTGCAGGTTGTGCACAATAAATTATTAATGAGCGAAAGTCGACACATTTTGTAAACATATACTCTATACACCAGTTGTGTACAGGGCATTCTGTCACTCCAAAAACATACTACTCAAAATAATAGAAATAAATAAAATACATATGACTGGTTGTAAAAAAGCGTTTATATTTAATTTCTTGAGTTAAAACTTTAGAGCAACTTCAGCTACAACACATAATCCTGAACCAAGACTAAAGACCGATTTATCACATATTAAAACAATAGATTGTTAATTTGTCATACTAAAATGCTTTATTGTCACAGGTGAGCTTCGATCTGTATATGTACGTCCTACGAGAGAGGATCGAACTTTCATTGAAAAGTTAACATGTTCAATTGTTATTATCCGGCAGCTGCGACATGACAATGTCGTACGGCACCGCGTCAAATACTACAGAGGTAACGGAGTGCACAAAAGCTGTTAGTATTATATTATTATCTTATCAATGCAAAGCCGTAAACAGTACAATGCGACAGTGGCGGTGCACTTGACTTTTTTAAGCGACTGTTTCCCTGTAAAGTTGTTTTGTTACCTATTTATAGCATTTTCATAGGCATGCTATAATTAAAAAACTACTTTTAAACATAAATTTACTAGATTAATTTTGTTCATGTACTATGAAAAAGTAATCCAAAATCTCTTACTTTAATTCGATATTTAGCTCTCATTTACCTAACGACGCGGGGGTAAACTTGTTTTAAAATTATATCCGAATTTATTTTCCTCTTCAATGCGCCAACAGATTTTATCATTTGAGAGATATCTTAACTGTAGATTTGTACGAATAGCAAGTAAAACATAAGTGTGGGCATTAAATTGATCAGTGATTACGTTGGTTCATATAAAAATAATATATTTAACTGACATTGGTGCTAAACAGCAATAAAATATGTTGCTGTTAAAACGGTTCACTACTCCTACTGCACAGTGTTTTATGGGCGTTTTATAGCAATCGTGGAGCTTCTGCCGTCAAAAGCTATGTTCTTGTAATTATTAGAGGCGATGGTATATCATCTAAAAAAACTCGGGTCGCAATGCCAAACCCTGCCGACAATATAGTGTATTTATTATATAGTGGCTTTATTATGTGAATTTAAATTTGTTTTTGGACAAAATAAAAATTACCCCTTAATACACCCCTTTTTTCTTCATCTCAATTATCATATATTATAAAATAAAATATTTTGATCACTGGCAACTAGATATTAGAACAAGCCGTGAGGTGGGTCGTTTATTAGGACTAAAGTGCGACCCTTAAGGTCCACACGACGAACTTCCCAGTTTGATAAATATTTAATAATAATAATTAAATTAGATATTACACAGAAAAGTAATCATTTTAATCATTAAAACATAATTATTATTTATTTTTAACAATAATTAAAAAAAAAAAACGGCTGAACCGATTTTTATAAAATTCATGTCGGATCAAATTGACGTTAACACGCCTCGATTGACACCCTTACGAAGTCGTTATAATTTTTTATTCGCGAGATATTGTGTAAAATCTACTTTTTTGGAGGTTATTTGGTTAAGAAAAAAGAACGGCTGAACCGATTTTGAAAAAATTTCTTTCAGATCATATTTACGTTAATACGCGTCGATTAGCACCCTAACGTAGTCGATATTATTTTTCATTCTCGAGATTTCGTCTTAGAAAGAAATGGACACATACATACGTACACACACACTCACACACAGACATCTTTCTAAAAGTAGTGTAAAAATAGTGTAGTGACCTTGAAACATAAAAATTTGTTTTCCTTTTTGATTTCGATTTTCGGACCCATTACAATAACTTCCAATGGAAAGTTAATAAAGTGCGCTAAGGAAAGTGGACGCGATAGAGACGAAGAGAGAGATAGATGTCGAGTGATCTCTATGGATATGAATATATTAGAGAGATAGTAGTAGAGTAATTCCTCTATCTCTTTTCTATGTATTTAAAGACTCTGTATCTATCTCTCTCTTTGCCTCTATCGCGAAATCAGGGCTCTTGCGCACTCTATTCTAATATCTCTATGGTAATAATATTATTATAAGAGAGAAAGACAGCAGAAGGCTAAACGTGTCTAAATAATTTACTATACTTGTAAATAATAAACGCCAATTCACACCCAACTGAATGTCCTGTTTACAAGATATTTCAACTCTGATTACATTGTAGTACAACATATTCTGTCGTGTGTAATGACTTTACCAAGCCCTTGATTCGTACAGATTACAAGGGTTGGGTTTTTTGTATTGATTTTTAATGACGGTCAACTTGTAATTAACCTAATTTTTTCCTGAACACTCTAACACGCATCGCATATCCACGCATAGGCCGGGCGTTATAAATATTTATTATCATATATATATTGTCGTATACAGCAGGAGCACTGCAGGACGCTTTTTTTAAAGATGTCAATTTATCCGTTAAATCATTTTTCTGATATATAATGATAGCACCTAAGCACATCTAATATTCTAATTTTTTATCAATAATGTTTATGATGTGCATTCTTGAAAACATATTATTATTTTGATCATTATGCAGAAAGAATAATTCCTTAAGCAATCATTCAAAACTTCGGGCTCGTACCGCCTACAAGGGATACTTACGGGGCAAGCAGAAATCATTACTCGTAACAAAATTAAGAAAAATCGCAGGATAGTAGACAAAATATTTGATTTATTAAATTAAATGTACGACGTTTCGTCTATAGATTTAGACTTAATAAATCAAATATTTTGTCCACTATCCTGCGATTTTTCTTAATTTTATTATAATCACGATGAACACGATTTCTAATATAAATTATTCGTAACCTCGTAAACTCATATCCTGAAATGGACTGCTAAAGCAAACTGAATAGGTACTCGAAGCAACTTCATAAATAAGTATAGGGACAGCTTTCTGCATTCGGAAGACCATTTACATTACGCTAGGATGCCGAGATTAATATTCTTCCAAGACAATTTCGATACGGTTTAAAGAACCGATCATTAGGACATTTAATTTTGCAGAATATTCTAGGCCCTGTTCCTTGAACTTGAAAAGAAGGTTTTTGCATTTCGTCCGTTTTTTATGTCTCCCTCGCGATTACGATACAACAGAAGGCGAGAACTCGATGACATGCGCAGTTTTATCTCTTGGAGAACTATAGTAGCTGTTGAGTAAATTATTTCCGACTATTATTAATTAGTAATGAAAGAAAACAGCTTTGGAATGGCTTAAGGATCCAAAATAAGAAGCAAATACTGTTAATATTGCATTTATTAGCTAACGTTTCGAGAATTACATTCTCATCCTCAGAGCTCTGTATAAATATTATAAAATTGTGTTAGTTAGGAAAAATACTTAAAAAATAATGTATAACAATTATTGATTAACTTACCAAATTGTTATACATTATTTTTTAAGTATTTTTCCTAACTAACACAATTTTATAATTTTTATACAGAGCTCTGAGGATGAGAATATAATTCTCGAAACGTTAGCTAATAAATGCAATATTAACAGCATTTGCTTCTTATTTTGGATCCTTAAGCCATTTCAAAGCTGTTTTCTTTCATTATCATCAAGATCACCACTTTTCTGTTTTTAATTAAAACAGTTTCTTCACATTAATTAGTAAATACTATATTATGAAAATGCAAAAACAGAAGACAATACCAGTGATGGTTTCGATAAAAAAAATCATACTTAGGCATATCTACAAAAAATCGTACAAAAATAGAAAAGGATAGGTAGTCAAAAAATAATGTTAATTAAGCAAACGTCCAAACTGTTTTTAAATATAGTAATATTGAACTAATATATCTTCCGGAAAAAATTCTATTTGTTTGACTTATAAATAATATTATTAGCCCACATTTACTGCCACTTCCTGATTTTACATCTCGCTTGCATCGACTTCTTGTCTCGCATATTCCAGCTTTAATTAATATATCATATAATAGGATTTTCATTTACGTAACTACTAATATTATTACGGAGATACATACTGTAAGAACAAATTTATGTTCTTATTTTAATAAAATAATAAAACACAATAAATTCAGTTGAACAAAATCTCAATGAAATAAGTGTTCTCAATATTAAATGTTGATTAATTCTAAATCAATTTTTTTGTTGTTATCAAAACAAACTTCAATTTTTTAGCGTAACTAAGAAAATATAATTTTGACAAATTCATATCGAGAACGCGTGTTATTATAACAAACGAGTTTGCTATAATAAAAAAAATCGGTCCTTGAATTGCTATAGGTATTATAGCAAACTCGTTTGTTATAATAATAGGTCGAGAGGTAGGCGTAAATTTATATAGCTCATTTGTGACAGGATGAAATTTTCAGGGAAGGTAGAATCTAGTATGACAAAGAATAAGTGCTAGGGTTGCCTCGTCAAATCCTGGTGCGAAGGCCGGGAGGAGCTCACTTCCGGTGCAAAATACACATATTTCATTAGCTCATAATTATCTTTCGTCATTATATGACAGTATACAATTGACGCCATATTGTAGATCTCGAAGAGCTGTATTGAAATACATAGGGTTGCCTAAGGAAATTTTGGGTAACACATTGAAAACTTATAAATTATATTTGTTTTTTTGACATTTTTAAAGCTGTCAAATAACATTATGTATATATGTATACTTATATATTGTAACCGTTCTGAAATGAGTTATCGGCCTTGTGTTTGGCAAACATTCATACGTATGTCTAGTTATTTATAACTTTATGTTTTCAACGCATTTGGTTTCTAACTCATATCCGTATAATTACGCAGGAATTGCCTGAATCTGGTATTGACAATTTTCCCAAGAATTTATGTATTTTAGGGTAGCAATTTCTTATTTTTATTTTTCAACGTAATTCAACGTGCACCTCTTATATAAATTAGTATAAATTACTTACTTGAAGGTCGTAGTAACCTGTAATAAAAGTTTTAAAAAAGGTGGTTTGGAGTTTGTTTCGAAAAGAGAAAAAAGGTTGATTTTTGTTTGTATTTTAAATTTGGTTTGACACTAAAAACTAATTGAAGCATTTGACTTTAGTGAATCTCGATTAATATTTTTTCTTGAAATTCAACTTAATCAGACACAGGTATAAAGTTAACTAAGCGAATATAAAACCAAAATAACTATAATGAAAAAATGGGAAATAATAATAATTTACTATAATAAAAGAAAAAACCGATTGATTTGTGAGTCAGAATTGTCAATCTTTATTATGGCAACTTTTCAGCAACTATTTTGTTGCCTTCTTCAAGCCTAAAATTACATTATTATAATTATGTAATTTTAGGCTTGAAGAAGGCAACAAAATAGTTAAAAATTACATTATTAGAATTATGTAATTTTAGGCCTGAAGAAGGCAAACATTGCCAATGATTGACAATTCTGATTCACAAATCAACCGGTTTTTTAATTTTATTATATTACATACGTGAGTGATCGACATGAGTTTCAATATAGTTTACTATACATTAAACTATTCAAAAATGTTCCGAACAAATATTAACGTGCTATTAAAATATTTATTTTTTTTTTTACAATAATATTATGTAAACATTTTTTAACAAAACGTAGTTTAAGGTAGTTGCTTTGAAAAAAAGTCAAGAAAATCATGAAATAAAAATTAAATATATTTTTTTTAATAAAGGTATCTCTTTATGCTAATTAAATTAGAAAATAATGCGAGATATTTTTTGTTGAAAATTGAATTTTTAACATTTTTAATATAGGTAAGGTGCTAAAAAATATCACATTAATAATTTTTCAATAAGAAAAAAAACAATACATAATAATCTATCTGTTTTTTTAATAAAAAAAAAAAAAAAAAAAACGATGCATGACACATTACCGCTGATAATGTTAGCAAAAAAACTATAATTATTGACCACGTAGTTTCAAAATGCAATAACAAATGACATTTGGCGACGTTCCATTTAAACGACTTTACACCCGTACCTAAAGATGTTTCACATCAAAAATTTAAATTTTTGCATATACTGATACTACTTTACAAAATGTGATACAGGATTTAACTATTATATTTTATCCAATTTTGAGCAGTTATTAACAATTTATAATTTTCGAAATGTCATTTTCTTAAAAACTATGGTTACCATGCTGGACAAAGGGCCACTTTGTAATTTTGAGCTGTTTGAATTTATACATATATACATATACATATAAAAATTGACATTTTGCACCGGAAGTGGCTTATCCCGGCCGTCGCACCAGGATTTGACTAGGCAACCCTAGCGCTTTTTCTTTGTCATAATTAATACTACCTTCCCTGAAAATTTCATCCTGTCACAAATGAGCTTCATATATTAACGCCCGCCTCTTGGTCTATAACACGCGTTCTCGATATGAATTTGACAAATTCATATCGAGAACGCGTGTTATTATAACAAACGAGTTTGCTATAATACCTATAGCAATTTAAGGACCGATTTTTTTTAATCAATCAAATTACTTAAATGATTAAAATGAAACTAGCAGATATAGTACCTACTTGTCATTTCTAGTTTCAGCTTGAGATTTTCCAGACAACACGCGCTTATAGGAACTGTAATTAACGGAATCGAACTGTAATCGGAAAACAGCACCAGCAACAGAGAAGTCAAAAGCACTGAACGCCTCCGACAACTGATTATAATTAATGACGCGTGTTTCCAAGCTTTAAAAATACGTCCAGCAATCAATTTATTATTATGCGGATTTTGCGTTCAACGGTAATTTATGTGCAAATGGGGTTGTTTAATTGAGACTGCGAGTAGCTATTGCAATGGCGCGCCCACGATTTCCTTTCGGGGGTTCGACTCGTACCATAAAAAACACAAAAAAAATGAACCAAAATACATGTTAATGCTAAATGATTTGAAATCCTTCTTTTGATTGATTTTTTGTTATTTTTCATAGCAACCGGGTAGATTAATTAAATTTTATTGCAATAGCCATTAGCCATGTTCACATTTTTTTGCAGTTCTTTTGGTTAATTAAACTATTACACATCGCTAAAAGGATTTCAACAGTCTATGTATTTGTACTGTAAATATAGAAATGAAACTATTGTATATATTTGTTTGGAATTTTTCCGGTAGGTACCTATTTTGTATGTAAACGGAACAACACCTTTATAGGACCTACCTATTGTATCTGAATGTATCCCCGAAAACTACAAACGATTTTAATGAAACATGGTACACTATAAATTTAAAGTATATAAGGCACTTTTTATTCGGTTACGCTCGGGTTAAGGTAAGGTTGTCAGTTTTCGTGAAAGTCGGCATTAACGCTGAGCAAAAACGGCGTTCACGCGGGCGAATGCGCGGTAAAAAGCTAGTTTTAATGGTAAAAACGAGGATACTTCATCTGCGAACAAAATACTGTGAATTATCACAAAACGAAACCATGTTTTCTACACAAGCACAAGCTGTGTGTATCTCCATATCGTGTTACTGCTCAATTGCTTTGTTGACTCAGTACACACGATAAACGGTATCAACAAAATGTAGATTTGATAAACTTTCAAAATAAGGATGTACAAATGTTATTAGATTTTGCGTTTAAATTATCTCGTCAAACGAAATGTCATCCAATAATTTACTAAAAATTTATTAAAGTTTGAGCGTAGCGTATAATGCTTTCTACTCCAGTAATTTTAGACATTAGAACGACCCATCTGCTGAATAATTCCCAGTTAGCTTTTTTTTTATATACCTTCGTTATGGTGTTTTATAAAACGTGTAAAAAGTCCCCATCGATGTCGTGCCGGCGTTGCCTGATATTCGAGTTTCAAGTTCACGATAGACGGTTTTTTGCGAATTTCTCGGTTCCGTTCTATTTTTTGTAAAAAATGGTAATTATCAATCTTGTAGAAGACGAAATTATCTACAACTTTTGTTTAAACATTTTTTGTCTACGATTTATAGTTTTTCTTATTTAAGTACCCGCGGCTTCCTCCCCCTCGATTTTACATAACGGGATTATGTTGCTTCCCGAGGGCCTAACAAAATGATTTGTAGTTTTATTTTAAGTTGAACTTTAAGCTAACGATTAACTATAATTTTTATCGAAATTAATTCAGTAGTTCTCTAGTTATAAGCAACCAAACATACAAATCGACAGCACTCAATCAGACAGACAGACTGACAATTTGTTTTCGAAAATACCATATTTATACTTGACATCAATTATAAAGACCATTCGTAAAGTAAATTTGTAAAAAAAAATTACAAGGGTTGTGAGAGTGCGGATTAAGTACGAGTATGCATTTGCATACCATATAACGCACTCTAGTAATAGTAGCCACATTTTTAATTTTTTTACAAAATTCCTTTACGAATAGTCTTTATAACAAATGTAATGACTATTCGTAAAGGAATTTTGAAAAAAAAATTAAAAATATGGCTACTCCGGGGTATTCTTAGTAGAGTGCGTTATAAGGAATGCGAATGCATACTCATACTTAAATCGCATTCTCTCAAGCCTTGTAATTTTTTTTTACAAAATTACTTTACGAATGGCCTTTATAATTGATGTCAAGTATAAATATCGTATTTTCCAAAAAAAATTGTTTGTCCGTCTGTCTGTTTCACTGGTGTCGATTTGTATGTTTAGTTGCTTAAAATAGAGAGCTACTGCATTAATTTCGATAAAATTATAATTAATCGTTAGCTTTAAGTTCAACTTAAAATAAAGATACAAATCATTATGTTAGGCCCTCGGGAAGCAGCATAATACCATTATGAAAAATCGAGGGGGAGGAAGTCACGGGTACTTAAATAAGTAAACCAATCGTAGACAAAAAATGTTTATACGAAAGTTGTAGAGAATTTTGTCCTCTACAAGATTGATAATAACCATTTTTTACCAAAGATGGAACGGAACCGAAAAATTCGCAAAAAACCGTATATCGTGAACTTGAACCTCGAATATCTGGCAACGCCGGCACGATATCGATGGGGACTTTTTACACGTTTTTGAAAACACCATAACGAAGGTATATAAAAAAATCAGCTAACTGGGAATTATTCTGCAGTGGAAATCTAAAATTACTGGACTATTCGGTATTGTTATAAACTACCGTTTGATGTAAAAAGATTTCTAAATTCTAGATTATAAAGAGGAAAGAGTTTGTACGTTTGTCGCGGGTAATCTCAGGAACTACTGAACCGATTTGAAGAATTCTTTCAATATATTATTGCGCTACGACAAAGGGTGGATGAGCAGTGAGCGAAAATTAAAAGCAAGTCGAGGATCCAGCACGTGATCTCTGAGTTAAATTGGTGTACGCTGGCTAAACTCCTTTATCGTTTATTATGCTATTATTATTTAAAATTATTAGTAAAATTTTTAGAGACAAGCTTTTATTGAAATGTACTTAAAAGAAAAAATAATATTTAATAATTTAGGATCATAATTATTATAAAAGCGTGGGTTGTAAACTCTGTGAGAGTTTATTAGTCGCAATCCCCGCTTTCATAAAGTCTGTAAAAAGTTTTTTTTTACTAATATTTTATTTAGTTCATTTTAGTCTTTCAAAATTTTACCTCCTTTTGACCCCTGCAGGGGTTGAATTTCGAAAAATCCTTCTTAGTGGATGCTTATGCTTACGTCAGAAAAGGAACCTACTGTCCAAACTTCAAGTTTCTAGCCTCAGCGAATTGGCCTCAGCGTTGATTAGTTAAAAAAAAAAACCTATACCCCCGTTTGAACCCCTTAGGGGTTGAATTTAATTCTAAAAAAGATTTAGTCGTGTATTGTCATCGGATATACACATGTGTACAAAATTTCAAATCGATCTGATACGTGGAAGTCATTCAAAATTGACTTGCAAGATTTGACCCAAACATACTAACACACAAACTAACTAACAGGTGAAGTTAAATAAATATTGTAAAATGATGTTTTATTTTACACTACACCCGCGGAAAACACAAAATGATTCAGGATTTATAGTAGTCGAAACTCGAAGTCATTCTCGATTGTTTTCTTAACATACGTGTAACACTTTGAATTTTGGACAATTCTACCTAGCATCTATACATTAATGTCTAGTCATCATAAAAATTGTGTAGAAACGTAAATAAATATTTATAGAGATATAAATATAATTATTTTAAAATATGAAGTATATATTTACTTTTTGATTACAAAAAAAATTTTATTAGAAAACAAGAACCTAATCCCGATAAGCCCTCTTTCATTAAAAATAATATTA
Organism: Mongoloraphidia duomilia; assembly: GCA_039654895.1. NCBI lineage: Eukaryota > Metazoa > Arthropoda > Insecta > Raphidioptera > Raphidiidae > Mongoloraphidia > Mongoloraphidia duomilia. The sequence continues at coordinate 29,121,042 of CM077518.1, read as the reverse complement.
CGTTTTTTGATCTTTCTAAAATCGTACAGGTCTACTACTTATAACTCGCACAAAATAAGGGATACACTATTACTAACTTTATGCCTACTAATATAAAGCGTTGTCTGTTCTTTTTCCAGGCTTCAAAGGCTAAACGGATTGCAATGAAATTTTGAATATCTATGCCTAATATAATATTATATTCTGGATTAGAATATAATTTATTATAGGCTATGTATTATTACACTATCTTATCTGTACTAGTCTTTAACTGCGACTTTGCTCGCATTAATGACGCTTTTGACAGGAATCTTATACGCTGAATTAAAACTCAAGAATCACTGAACCGATTTTATGAAATCGGTTCAGAGATTCTTGTGTTTTAATTCGGCGTATAAGATTTCTATCAAAAGCGACATTATATGCGAGCAAAGCCTACTGCTTAACACAGGCTATACATTATTACTTTACAACTAAATGAGGATGAGCAGTGAGCGAAAATAACGATTTACACAGGGGCGAAACCGGACCGAGCAACCAGTAGCCATTGCTTTTCATATCGTAATTTATTGTATTTATATTACTATACTTTATATACGTATCCAATTATGCACCGACAAATACACATGACTATAAGGCCTTCAATATCGGAGCATTCTCAATTTCGGAACTGATTTCGATATTTTGGTTCTCAGTTCCGGAATTCCGGAACTAGTTCCAATATCGAGAAAAACCTACAAAAATACGGCAAGTAGAAGACATATGTCTTTTTCAAATGATATAGAAAACGTTGAATGAAACTTCGAGTCGAAAATTTGCAAACAAGCAAAAAAATCAACATTATTGATTATTAATTAGGAATACTTCGAATATTAAACTTAAAAAACTTATGGTCGGCAAATTCAAACTCCGATATTAATTTTTAACTTCCCACTGGAAGTTATTGTAATGGGTCCGAAAATCGAAATCAAAAAGGAAAAAAAATTTTTATGTTTCAAGGTCACTACACTATTTTTACACTACTTTTAGAAAGATGTCGTGTGTGTGTGTGTGTGTTGTTACGTACGTACGTATGTACGTATGTGTCCATTTCTTTCTAAGACGAAATCTCGAGAATGAAAAATGATATCGACTACGTTAGGGTGCCAATCGACGCGTATTAACGTAAATATGATCTGAAAGAAATTTTTTCAAAATCGGTTCAGCCGTTCTTTTTTCTTAACCAAATAACCTCCAAAAAAGTAGATTTTACACAATATCTCGCGAATAAAAAATTATATCGACTTCGTAAGGGTGTCAATCGAGGCGTGTTAACGTCATTTTGATCCGACATAAATTTTATAAAAATCGGTTTAGCCGTTTTTTTTTTAATTATTGATGTTTTAATGATTAAAATGATTACTTTTCTGTGTAATATCTAATTTAATTATTATTATTAAATATTTATCAAACTGGGAAGTTCGTCGTGTGGACCTCAAGGGTCGCACTTTAGTCCTAATAAACGACCCACCTCACGGCTTGTTTCAGTTTTGGATTTTATATGTTTAAAAATTTGGTCCAAAATTCCGGAATTGCGAAATCTCGGAATTCCGATATGGAAGTCCTACGTTCGTTAATAAATTATTACCTACTCAACAAAATATATTTCATTCACATAGGGTATTATGGTATACTTTGTAACTATAGGTATTTTTAACTGATCAAATATCAGAAATGAATGTTTATTGAGGAAATACAAATAAGCATTAAAATATTTCAGATTAGGTGTATTAAATAAATAATTATTTATTTTTCATTTTATCGGACTGCGAGTCAAATAAATATTTTATACAATACGTTGGTGGTTTGCCTGGTAAAATATGGCACGCTTGATACCGTATTAATTATCATGTTGCTTTCCAAGAAGAAATTTTCAAATTTTCTAGCCTTGCACTGTACTGCATCATATATTTTAAAATAACTGAGCAATTTTTGATGAAAAGTTCTCAAAACGTTCTCCTTCCTCGGGTGTAGTACTTTTTATGGCAGTCGTTTCAGAGGCAGTACATATTCTTAATTGCTGTAATATATGTGAATTTATTACTTGCGGTCCCCCGGCGAAAAATTTATCAAAATAAAATATAGCCTATATCACTCAGGGATAGTGTAGCTTTCTATTAGTAAAAGAATTTTTAGAATCGGTTCAGTAGGTAGTTCCAGAGAGCATGTAGGTAATATAACCTAAACAGTGAACACTGAATGCCAACTTGACAAGTAAATAAAAAAAACAGTGCACTGGGACTGATGCCACTGACATGTACACCGCATCCCTTCAATAATAGAATAGACCAATCTAAACCAAATCTGGTTTCTGCGCATGAGGCGGTTAAGTTTTCTCTAAATGTATCTACTATAACTATCTCTATCTATTCACACATATTTTTGCATATGTTGAAATGCATATAATAAATGCATAATAAATTTCGAAAATAATTACAACTTACTTCACGAGCAATTGAAGTGTAGTCCATACCTATATGTATCTAAATGCGGAACACTCACCTGAAACAAGAAGAAAGATAAGATTAGAATCTAGACAATAAAAGTTATGGAGTACCTAATTAGTTCCATTGGGACACTATTATTAATTACACGAGAAAGGAAATGTGTAATGAAATATGGTTGTACTGCTAAAAAACCACTGTCAACTTTTACCAGGGGCGTAGCCAGCAATTGCTTTTTCCGGAAAATACGCTAAAATAAAATTATTGTTGTAATAAACTGTCTTATCCATTCTGTAGCATCCATGTTAATGGTAAGACCATAAGGGGTAAATGCAATGAAATACTTGTGAAAACATTTGAGAGCGTCCTATGCTGTATAAACCCATGTTCTTTCAATTTGAAATTTGGTAAAAAACAGAAAAAGTACAGCAGTTGAAAACATTCCGCATTTAAGTCCAAGGCGACGACGCGTGGTGACTTTTTCATGTGTTGTAGAACTAATTGTATTAAAAACCATTATATCCTTTTTTATCCTAAAATAGACAGTTTTCGAGCTATTTCCAAAAAAACTGTAAGTATTTTTGGGCGCTTCGCGACCCTCTATGAGTCTCGAGACTTACACATACGCTTAAAGTGGAGCTAAAATCGTGCTTCTTAATCATTAGCAAGTTGCAATTTTAGCTAACATTTATTTCTAAGTAAGTAGGTATTATTTCTCATAAATGTTTACTTTCCAAAATATGGGAAGTCTTGCAATCGTGCAAATATTTGATTTTGATTTTTTGGTGAATTTACACGTTTTTAAATCCCTTGAGCCTAAAAAATCGGTTTTAAAAAAATGTATGTCTGTTGTCTGTCTGTGGTCGCACCTAGAATCCAAACCACTATATCAATTTGGCTCAAATATTGCGTGTATGTTCAGGCTGATTATACTTCGAACTGAAATCGTAAAATCGATCCTTGCTCAAAAATGTGAAAAGTGCCCCTCTCTAAATCGGTAAAAACCGATTAGCCTTCTAAAAACCGGGAAATAAGATTACAAACTGGAAAATACCTAGTGTTTTTACATAATTTGGATACTCCCTTAGTAGGTATCTACCCGTAAAGATGAAATGGCTAATTCCTCTTAGAAAATACAGCCTGTCAGCCTGTTTGTATCGGCATCATTTGAAAATAAGTTGAACCAATTTTGATGACACTACATAATATCAGTCGGACGTGGGTACATAAACTTGAAGTGTAAGGTAGAGTTTCCATCAAAACCAATATTTACGCAAGCCTCCGAGAGAAATCAACGTTCAAGCAAGAGAAGCCGCGGTTAAAAGCTAATAATAATATAAAATTCACTGCAAACTACTTTAGTCCAGTCACGAGAGCTTAAAAAGGTAGGTCCATCTTGCGTTTTGTGCAGCAAATGATTTTATTTTTTTGTGTCCTCAAGCATGTTTAGGAGATGTCAAATCCAATTTTGCGACCTCTAAAACAGGGCGGGGGAGTTTTGGTGGGCTAAAAACCCCGATTTTTTGCACTTTTTTCGGTTTTTGCTTATAACATAAAAACGGCATATTCTATCGAAAAAATGGTCCTATTCAAAATTAAAGGACACAAAATATACTTCAAAATGCAAATATGTTTTTGTTCCGATTTTTACCGACTCTACAGAACTTAGAAAAACAAAAAAAAAAAAACTCTTTTTTTGTTTGAAGGCGCTAATCTCAGGAACTACCAGTCTGTAAAATAAGCAAAGTAGTAATCAATGAGACTCTATACGAGTTTTTTAAAAATTCAATCCCATAGAATGAAAACGGGAGAGTAGGATTTATTGTAATAACAAAAAATCCTAAAACCACGTTTTACTACCTTTGGGATTGAATTAAAAAAAAATCGAATAGCCTATAACCTTCCTTGATAAACGAGCTATCTAACAAAAAAATTTTTTTTTCAAATTGGACTGGTAGGTAGTTTCTGAGATTAGCGCGTTCAAACAAAAAAAAATAAACTCTTTTTTTGTTTGAACGCGCTAATCTCAGGAACTACAAATCCGATTTAAAAAAAAAAAATTTTGTTAGATAGCCCGTTTATTGAGGAAGGTTATAGGATATACGAGTTTTTTTTAAATTTAACCCCAAAGGAGGTAAAACGTGGGTGTAAGATTTTTTGTAATAACAAAAAATTTTACACCCCCGTTTTACCCCCTTTGGAATTGAATTTAAAAAAACTCGAATAGCCTAAAACCTTCCTTAATAAACGGGCTATCTAACAAAAAAAAATTTTTTTTAAATCGGACTTGTAGTTTTTGAGATTAGCGCGTTCAAACAAAAAAAGAGTTTATTTTTTTTTGTTTGAACGCGCTAATCTCAGGAACTACCAGTCAGATTTGAAATTTTTTTTTGTTAGATAGCCCGTTTATTAAGGAAGGTTATAGGCTATTCGAGTTTTTCAATAGTTAAAAGCTTGAAAAAATGCTTATTTTCATTTTGGTAAATTTTGGCGATTCTGTAGATCCGGTAAAAATGGGAACATAAACATATTTGACTAGTACATTTTGAAGTAAATTTTGTGCCCTTTAATTTTGAATAGGGCCATTTTTTCGATAGGACCAGCCATTTCCATGTTATAAGCAAGAAACCGAAAAAAGTGCAAGAAAATCGTGGTTTTAAGCCCACCAAAACTCCCCCGCCCTGTTTTAGAGGTCGCAAACTTGGATTTGACATCTCCTAAATATGCTTGAGGACACAAAAAAATAAAATCATTTGCTGCACAAAACGCAAGGTGGACTTCCTATCGTGACTGGACTACTTGTGAACACTAGTTTTTGAATAGGTAACCGGTTTTTTGTGATAAAAAATAGCGTGATATTGTTATTTCCCTTACCTGGATCTACATGCCTTATTGACAGATAGACATTTCTTCATTAAAATTAGTTCAAAAGAATAATTGGCTATTTTTCAATTTCTATTTATGTACTCGCATGGTTCTAGGCAGTACCGTCTTTAGGGGACGAGGTTGGGCAACTCCCCAGGGCGTCAGGTCCCGAGGGGCGGCGGAAGATCGGTGTAAAAGTCAAAAGTATACAAGCCGCAACTTGTTTTTTGGTCATATTTACCATGATCTACGTAATTTTTGGAAAAAGCTATTCTAAAAAGATTTTGTAAGTTGACTCCATAAAGGTCTCTCATAAACTCGTCAAATTATTAAAACAAATAGGAAAATCTGTCATTGGAAAAACATTAAAAAAACCTGGCCCGGGCGGCCCTGGTTCTAGAAAAGGATTAAGAAACTGAAAAAAATATTTGAAATATAATATATGTATAGGTTGAGAACTACCCAGCTCACTCCTGGATTTATACTTCTTCTGATCCAAAGTTAAGTGATACTCCATTTAATGTCACTGACGGATAAGATTTGAGATAATAAATGGTAACAGATGCAAATTAATCATTGTCGTTAATGATGGGGGGGACGTAGGACGCAGGGTTGTCAGTTCACGTAACGCGAGTGTCACCTCGCATGCTGCAAGGCATATAATTACTGTTATAAAAACTGGTACTTATACATACCGATGGCGCCCATGTGAATGTACATTCATCACAAAATGTACAGTAGTTGCGAATAAATTACGATGTCGTAATTTACGTAATGTCACCTCGAAGATGAAAAAATGAAGTTTCTCTGTAAATTACAGATCAATAATCGATGGATATGAGATTTTTGTATTTTACACTTTTTTCGATTATTTTAATTATTTTATTTTTAATGGGTGATAGTACAGCCTACAGGTCAAAAGAAGACGATTAGTGTGTTAAAGCACCTTAGTAAAAGTTGTATGATAAGAGAGGGAAATTATCATGTAAATTCGTGTTCTAACTTAATATTGAATGAGTTGACATGTTACTAGTTTATGGGGAAGTGCATCAATCCAACAGCACAAATCGCAGATATAATGACTAAAACAATGGTATTATATATCGTTGAATAAAAATAATAATTAATAAGCCAAATTCTCGAGATGATCTTTGAAAAAACAAACAGATTAGTTGTCATCTTGGAATGTTTCGTCCAAGCAATTAAAAAAAAGTCTAGATTTATCATTGCGATATTGTGATCTACTTTCGATTGTACTACATGCCTGTATGGGGCATTTTGTTATACCATCGTGGCCAAAAGTCTCAATCGGACTCAAGCTCATTGGAAAAAATAATCACACTAAAAATAAGAGTGAACTGAGCCCTTAAAGATTTTCTAATAATAGTACTTAAATGTGACAAAAAGGCAAACCGATATAAAATAATTTTAAAACTTTTTTCAAGCTTTATACAGTCAATGGGATAGAGTATAATAGAAGCATTGATGAATAATGCTTGAAACTGTAATCATATTTTACATCGATTTATTAAGGAGAATGATGCAATTGTCGGGGCAAAACAATATGTGGAAGTTACTTGAATTCAAAATATTTTATTAAAAAAATCTTTTAGCTCGCTTGCAAATTAAGTTACAAAAAATTTAAAATTTCAATAGATATTACAAATGGAAAGAAAAATTCAAATAATGTTTTAAGCTTTACTGATCAGTTTCAACTACAAAATATAGTTGTATTGCATTACATTTTATTCGTTTGCTAAGTCGAGTTGCTCGCATGAACATCGATTTCTTGACGTAAACTCTATCTTAATTCTTAACCCAATGCTAGCCGGGTAAAAAGTAATAAAATCAGTCCAGCCGTTTTCTAATTTCTAGTGATGTCGGTACAGACAAATTCTGGAAATGCGTTCTCTAATTGTCTAGGTACCACTCAAAATATTCTTAAGCCCTACGAGAAATCGAAATTACAGATCAAGGTCCCGCTACAATTATATTTACACGCCTTCATAAAAGTACAATGAACATGAACATATTTCCGTCTATTTTTGATCTTGAAATTCGTTCTAAAAATTGAAAAATTGAAATTAAAGTGGCCGATTTAACAGAAGTGAAGATTGCAACGAAATGTCATCAGTATAAGCTTCTCAGAGCATAAGTGGAATATCCAAAATACAGTATGTTCAGGTTATTTGAATATTTTATGTAGAATTATAAAATCTCAATAACAATAATTTATAGAAGAATATGTGGGTCGACCATGCGCGAGTTTATGTGGTGGCAATGATGAACTTCAACCGGCTAGCATAAAGATGGCAGCAACTGTAACACGTTCCCTACACGGCAAAATCACTTATTCAATTCTAATGGCTCGTCTATTTAATAATTTATGGCGCATTAATTGATTTAAATGTCGTTTTTTTACGCCACATGCTCATTCCAGAGGTGACTAGCCTCGTTATTAATTCAGATTATTTGTTGTTTTTTCGGCAGATAATCAGAGAACGGCTGAATATATAGTAAAATTATTCTCAAACGATTTATTTGAATTTTAATTTGCTCATACAGATTTAAAAGATATTATCAATTCAAAATGGTGAAGTTCACCTACAATATTAACTGCTTATACCATATTTTTCTATACGCATTTTCAAAGTTTTACACTATGGGTAATCAAAAATAAGTACTTAATAAAGCAAAAATATCAATTGTACGGTGTACAATTGTTAGATAGATCATAAGTAACGGGATTTTGACTTTTAAGTGCCCGTCCATACTTTTTTTTGTAATATTTGCTTCCCGACCTCTCTTTTTATTTTCAGATAATTTTTCACTAAAATTTCCTTTGAAATCGATCCTTCCCCCTAATTTTATTCTAACAAACATTCGCCGTGAGAAGACAGAATTATAATACCCACAGCAAAAACACAGTTTCTTATAATACGTATGTATTCTAATGTTTATTCAAAATTGAAAACAAAAAAATAATACTTACAATCAAGTTACAAATTTTAATAACGTACGTATGTAGTGATTCCACTTATACGCAGTGTTAAAAAAGATCAGGTGTGTCGTGGTCACACTCGGTACAAGTGAAACTTTTTATTTAATAGATACAATTATTTATTTGTAAATTCATACCGTCTCCATTTAAAAAATTATATTTTTTTGTGTTTTTTTAGCAGAATTGTCTGGTTTTTATTTTTAAATACTATGCATTATTAATTGTAATTTTATTTTTTAAATTATAAATTATTGCTATACACAATGTTAAAAAAATTAAAATTCGAGATTTGAACCTGGGTTTGATATTTCCAATATGAGCTAACAACTGTAACGTTCTTAATGGATGCCCGTAAGACTACTATACAAAGTGCAGTTATAATTTTATTTTTCAGGATGTGGCGTCACTTGTCAATTTCCGTTACGGAAAATTCTGAGTTACTGCGAGCTATAAAGTTTCATTTAAAAATGAAATAAAATAACGTAGCTATTTTATTTGCATATATACGTCCTCCATGATCTAGAAAGTTTAGATCATACAAAATATGGAGAGCACGTCAGGAATCAAGGATTAATAAAGGATTGATCGAATGATTGAACATATTATTTAATTTTAAGGTTTATTTTCACTTTTAAGGTATCACTTAGTTATTAACTCACTATATCTATAAGTAGAAGTTCTAGGTTTAATTATATCGTATTCATCCCTAATTATGATTTAAATTTTGTTCTTGTTTTATAATATAAATTAAAAGTATATTGATAAAACAATTCCAAATCTTGTTCAAATTTAAAATATTTTTAAAACGCTTTTCAGGCTTCGCTCATCATCAGAAAAAAAATATTGATGATGGCGGGCAAAGCCCGAAAAGCGTTTTAAAAATGTTTTAAATTTGAACAAGATTGGTAATTGTTTTATCAATATACTTTTAATCAATAATCCAAATTCATCTTTACACAATATTATAATTATAATATAAATTTTATATAAAATTAATACTTATTATAATTATAATATTATAAATTTTATATAAAATTATTAAAATGTTATTCAAATCAATACAACAGCAATGTGTTTTCATATAAATATAATATAATAAAGATTTTATTATAAAGCAGGTTCCGATTTTCAAGAATTACAAGAAACTCGCTTTTTTCGTTTTTATAATTAATTTATTTTTTATTTTTCAGTTTTACATTATCTATTAGGTATACAGATACAATATTGGAAGTGTTAATAGAAGTACCTACCGAAATATAAATATAATGGTTTTACTTATGAGTTTGCCAAGCACAATAATTAACTGTAGGTATAAATGTCATGACGCCAGGGCTCACCGTTGGAGACTTTTTGTTGTGACATACAGAATATTTTCTATTTTATAGAAGTACCTACAGATAATATTGTACAATGAAGCATGCCAATTTAGTAGACAGAAATATTGAGATATCTGGCTTTTCAGCCTGTTGGAAATTTTCCAAAAGTATATTATATACATGAGTTTTATTGCCATGAGATAAGAGACATTTATAAGGAATGAAATTCATCTTCCCACAGCACGAAAGTGGTTCAAGAAGTTTTATAATCCTACCAAAAACATAAATGTGAAAAAATTAGTCAAGTTCTTTTCTACTAGGCTGTTCGGTCACCAAAAGAATGAAAATATAAAACAATTCCAATTCCAAACTCAAAAATTAGTTTTGGAACATAAATTCTGAAAAAATATAACACTCCATTAAATTTATAAGGTACAGAAATTATGCTGCTAATCTAATTTTTCGAGATTGGAATTGCAATATGAAACCTCGTACCGTTTTATTCTTTTAGTGGCTGAACAAACTGGTAGAAAAGAACTTGGCTTATTTTTTACATTTATGTTTCTGATAGGATATATCAATACTCTTTGCAAAGTTAACTAATTTTCCCTATAAAAATTCTAGACATTGGGGATTTAGGGTGGTAAAGTCGATGTTTTTTCCTTAGATTTGCTTAGCTTAGTTTTTTCCCGTAGCTATGGAGGTGGAAAATAAGCCTTAGTTTGTTCGTATGAATAGACTCATGGCACGGCATGCGCCAGCGTTGCTGCGAAAACTTGGTCAAATTATTCATTTTACATCCGAATACATAATGATAAGGCCAACGATATGAGACCAAATTACTTATTTTTCTTCGTGGGATATCGTTTTTACACGGAGGTCTCCTTGTTATTGCCAAATTAGTACCGTCTAATTTGGCACATTTTGCACATTTACAACACACAGAATAGAATATAAAAGGGAGGAAAATGAAAACGGTGGTCAGTGGACGTTACAGTACTCCACTACTTGTAATCTTTAATGAAAGAAACGAGAGGAACTGATCGCTCCGAACAGGCGTGTTTTAAAGATCACCAATTGTATCTCATACTTCGATTTAGTTGCGACAAAAAATCATATTTTGACGTATACTATAAAATCTAACTATACAGAAAACATCGCACTCTTCGGAAGAAGAAAAAGCAAAAGAGCGTTAATTTATACCATTTCTTGCATGACTGTTCTGTAGATTTGTGTTCGAAACGTCCTCGTACAAGGCAAGCACACTGCGAGCTGTTGTTCACGCGTTTTAATTTATATTCGAGCAATTTTTTACGATAGGTCACGGGTACAAAAGAAAGGAATTGCCGCAGTCACGTGCAGACTGCATCCTATTTATAACAAATGTCTGTCGAAACAGTAAATCATCAACAATTGATAGTGACGAGTGTATAATATATTATGCCAAGTACAGTAAAATCTGTGTTTTATATAACAAGTTTGGTTTTATGAACGCTGAAGTCGGATGACATCGTATAAGCTAAATGGTGACTATAAACAGATTGCATAGGTAAAAAGTAGTCGATGTCTGTTTAGTTATTTAAAAGATCTCTGATCACATTATGAAAAACGGTTTTGCGTCAAAATGCAAATGTGAGATAATTGTACTTAAGAGACCAATCTTTTATGAGCAATCTTAGGTAGTTAGGTGTCTATATTATAGAAACTAGCGGTACCCGTCCGGCTTCGCCCGGGTGCAATACACTACTCACTCGTTCGCTTGAATATTATAAATACATTACTCACTCGCTTCGCTCGTTCGCTTGAATATTATAATTACATTACTCACTCGCTACGCTCGTTCGCTATATATATAAATCTTCCGTGAAAAATTATCTAACTGATGGTGAAAACCGCATCAAAATCCGTTGCGTGGTTTAGGAATTACATTACTCACTCGCTTCGCTAGTTCGCTATATACATATTATATTGGGCTAATTTTAGTCGTAGTTAGGGGGGCAATTAGCCCTTTTGTACATCCAGTAGATAGCGGTACAATTTTAACTTCAAAGCATTTTGACTCGCATTTTGATTGAATATTCTGGCAAATAAAATAACTTTTTATTTTGGGATTTTGGATTTTAAATTGTACTTTTCGTTTTGGAGCTGTATTATTGGATTCGGCGTTGTTTTCTGCTTCGATTCCTGTATTGGTCGACCTTCCTAGTTTTCCTAATTCCTGAAAATTGATTTATTTTCCGTATTTCCATTGTTGGATTATTGTTATTCGATTTAGTTAGCTTGCCGTGCAAACAATAAACCATAAAGAAACCAATCGGTTTCTCCTTGTTTAGGGATTATAGGTTGCTGCTGTTGGATTTCCGTGTGGTTGTGTTGATTCTGGAATACGGGAATAATTTAATTTATTCCAGAAATTTTGAGGATTTTGCAATTATTCCGAAATTTTTAATATTCGCTATCATAAGTGACGATGTATCAAGTATCCCAGAATATTATCAAGTGTCTAGCCCAGTGGGATAGATATGGTACTACAAGATATCCCGAGAATATTAAGGGATAACATCTAATATTTTATGAACATTTTACATTTCTGAATGTCGACCACTTTGCGTGGTACTGGGTCAATTTAGATATTTACGTCAGAATTAACATGAATAATAGTGCGTCGATTGTATTCCTGTAGGATTTCTTGCACTACATTGGGAATTTTCCAAAATATTTTGAATCTTATTACGAATTAAGTTTGAATTCCACGTCGCCAGTCTCGCGATTTTAAAGTGTTTATGTCTCTAGTCCTATGCTATGTATTTTCTTTTCAGGCTCAGGAATTTCCGTACAGGCACGGATTAAGTGTGAAATAATTGTTAAAAATTAATTATGTGAATTTCGTTATCGTTCCGTATCGCTTCATTATTTATGAAGATTTTATGTTGAGAATTTCGCTATCGTTAGGTTATCGTTTTGCTATCGTTCGCTTATCGCTCGCTAACGTCACGCTAGCGTTTTGCGATTGATTAAGTAGGTTCTTATGAGGCTTCGAGGCCTATTGAATTAGGATTTTTGTCTCGATTGTTGGAAGTTCCGTAGGACCTGTGATTACAGGGCCGCCTTTTTATTTTTTGGTATCTCGAATACTGTGTGTCCCGATATTGTGTTCGTAATCTGTGTTTTGTTGGTAGTTTAGGTTAAGTTATCGTGTGGTTTTGGCCATCGAAATCACCTCTGATTTTTTCTGTTGATCTTGCTAAGAAAGTAACAGCGTTAGGCCTGGGATTTAATATAACTGTGATTGTGGTTCTGGACTCTGTTCCGGAATATTTTTCGGATCTCTTTTGGCCAACGTGGTTATCCTTTTCGAATTATCCCTAACTGTGACCACTCTCGCGTCTCAGCTTGGACGACCTGAGACTTACACAGTGTGGCCTTATAAGTTCTGGCGCCCTTTGATCTCTCGGTCGGTATCTGGCACACTAAGTAATCTTCCAACGAGGTCCGTCTCTGGTTAGGTGATACTGAGTGCAGAGGTGACTTCAAATTTATATTGAATTATTGTGACGCACGATTTATTGTGTGCGTTCACATTTTGTGTTGTCCTAAGTGTCGAGTGGTAGGTGGTTGGGTTTTTTATTGCCCATTAAGGGCTTTTCCTGTACTTAAATTTTAGGGCTGCTTTCCTAAAAACAAGAGCGATCGTATCGCTAGATAATAATTTTTGTTCTCCGACCCATGACCCCGCGCCGTCGGTAGCTAGCCGCGCAACCGATTAAATTCGGGCCTTTAGGAGCAAAAGCGATTGCTATAATTTATAAACCTTCCGGGAACAATTCCGTCATACATGACTTTTGCGTAACTTTAACCGTTTACGCCGCGCACGCAACGGAAGCTCTCAAAAGCAATAATTTTTTCGGTTTTTGCAATATTTTTCATTGATGCTCCGCTCCTATTGGTCGTAGCGTGATATTATATGGTAGCCAATAGCCTTCCTCGATAAATGGACTATCCAACACAAAAACAATTTTTCAATTCGAACCAGTAGTTCCTGAGATTAACGCGTTCAACCAAACAAACAAAACAAACAAACAAACAAACAAACAAACTCTTCAGCTTTATAATATTAGTATAGATGACATTTGTTGCATGATGTTATACGGTGTTTTGTACTTCTGAAGAAATCAAAGCAAATATAATACCTACCTACTTTTACTTATACTACACAACCGCGAACAATTATATTAAAGTATAATAAAAAATACGATAGAAATGTGAAATAATGAATCGAAATTACAATGAAGGCAGCTGTTAGAATAAGAGATGTTTTCAAAATTGTTATCTGTGCCATAGGCGTACTAGAGGAGGGCCGGGTGGGCGCGTTCCGCACTAGAAGTATCGTCTAACTCACACTAGAAATATGAATCAATAAAAGTAATACGTGTTTTCAATGTATTCTCTAAAAAACTGATCAGACAGACAGAGACAGGCAGACAGCAAAACAGACAGTCTGGGACCCGGCCCACTTCAACTTCAAATCTTATTGTGATATCAATGCCTGTGGTATCCGAAAACTTTCTTTTCGAATGTAAATTTATAAATACATTTACGAGTACGTTGTCACATATTTTGAAGTACAAAAATGAATATTGTGTTTTATGGAAAGTTACATTGAAAATATCCTCCCTATAGGTAATCGAGGAGAAATGACAGAAAAGTTGATATGAAAAAAAAACATTTTTCTTTCTGTAATGATTGTGGCGTAACAACATATAAATTATGACACACTGTATTTTCAATTCTTAATAGATTCAATTTGCACACCCTAATTTTCGTAAGCATCGTGTAAGCGATGACGTCACGAGGGTAAATATCGCATTACTCATTACTGTATAGTGAATTACTCATATTGTGTAGATAAATAAGACACAAGAGATAGATACTTCGGTCGCGATGACGTCACAGGGGTAATATAACAAACTGATGCCGCTAACTTTACAATGCCATTTATTTCGTCACGATGCCGCATTGGATTTGTTTGGCTGGGGTGGCTTTGGTAGTAGAGTTCAAGGTCGGTCGTTGCTTGAACCTTCGAGGAACATCACTACACTACAATTCTGATAAACTGAACATATACCAAGTAGACTATTACTTACGTATTACGTAATGTATGTATTAACGATTTCATCTTCAGCCTTAGTTGAATGCATGTTGTTTGATGAAACCAAAATACATGCAAAAATACGATCGAGGATGTTAGAGGAGAACACTAATCATTTATCAGAAACAAAATGCAGCTAGGTCGAGTTAATTTATGGTGATTTCATGAAAATTAACTATGTGGTTTATTCAGTAACATTTAGATTTATGTAAACGCAAATATTGTTTATCCCTTGGGATTTAAATTTTAAAATATAAATAACCTAGGAAGACCGCGGTATAGGCTATTGTTTGCCTTTTTAGGCGCGACCTAAGTATAGCTAGTTTATTATTTTGAGTTCTTTTAGCTAACTTTCTGTTATATTATGTGTATCTATGTAATTTATTTAAAAACGTATTCGTCATATATTCAGTCTGTGACCTATATGCAAATAAAAAGTCAAAAGGCTGTTGACGTTCAGTTGTATATCATTAATAATGAGTGAACCAATCTCTGCATGTGTGGCAGTGAATATAATTTTGCCTTTTGAAAATGTTTACAAGCATAATAAATTGCGCCAGTAAAAAGCAAATATATATTTTTATAAAGCTTTTAATAAATAGCCCAATCATTTTAGATTTTTTCAAAAGATTAACTGTCGGATTAAAACTGTTGACGCAGGTAGGTGTCCTCCACAAATTAGACGAAGAAAACATATTTTGGCCCATTAATTAATTATGGCAACTGTCCGCCATCTTGGATTTTGTGTTTTTGTCGATTTTCAAGCGTATTTTGCATTTCTCGATAAAAAAGGTAAGTAGCAAATGTGTAGACAATTTAATTCTCTACAATTTTCATATAGTCAATATTTAAAAAAAAAATTATTTATTGCTAATAATAAGCAAACAGTCATGAGGGGCGGTTGGATGACTGGATTTACTGCCCTTCGGCGACCGGCGGTCATGGCTGCCAGTGGAAGAAACGCCTGTGCGTCGATTGTAAAGACCGTCCGTACGTGGCCTAAGACCACATCTCACTCCGTTCAGTGTCCGACATCATTCTGAGCTAAATACGGCGGATCTAGAGAGGAAAACTCGATAAAACCCGCAATCCCAAGGTGGAAACAATCGTGCTGAAGAGATGGATGGCACTGCGTGAATGTGTCTCTAACGATGAATTCCGGATAACAGGCGACCTCCGGTTTCAACTAGCCTTCCGACGATACTGCGGAGCTCTGCTGTCGGTGACGAATATTTCTTCAGCTACTCGTGGGAACAATATGAATGGAGACACTAGTAATATCAATGAGGGTGGAGCACCTCTAAATGCATCAAATACCTTCGGGGTCAATGACCCCTTACCTAACGAAGACAACTTAAGTCTTCTAGGTGAAAATGATGCGATGGAAATAGCCCTCCAAGACGAGGAAAATCTCCTTAAATCGCCAGGATCGACGGAGAAAATGGAATCGGGGAAATCAGAAGCCCCAGCCACTCCCAAAACAAAATTTTCTGGCGCGGCCAAAAAACGTTTAGATGGCTGATTAGCCAAGGCTATAGTGCTGATGAAGCACAGGCGATGGCGACTCGTCCCATCAAGGAGAGGACGGAGAAAGAGCTCTATAAGAGGACTCGCTCCGATAACTCCTCTCCGGGGGATAGTCTACATCAAATCAAAAGGAGCAGGGCAGAGTCGGAGAATCCTTCCGCTAGGAAGCAAGTCTCCCAGCCCAATCCCCTAGTTAAACCCAAACACACGTTCAAAACGATTGCAGAGAGTGTGCGGGTGGGGATACTCCCTGTTGGATATCCGGAAGTGACGCTAAACACGGAACAAATAAGGTCCGTTCAGAGCGCCATCCTACATAAAATTGTTGAACAGAAACAGGGCTCAATTAAGCCGAAATTTCTAAGTTCATCAGAGCATGCAGGGTGACTTAACGTGGCATGCGCTGATGAGATCACTGCAACGTGGCTCAAAAGCGTAATCAACACAATTAAGCCGTGGCCGGATGCAAATCTGAAGGCAGTTGCAGAGGACCAAATTCCTCGACCTTAAATTATAATAGGATACTTTCCTGACAGTTCCGAAAACCCCACGGAATTAATCCTAGATTTTATCGAAGGTCAAAACGCAGGGCTTAATTTGAGCGAATGAAAAGTATTTAGAAAGGTACCAAAACCAAACAAAGTGGCTGAGCTCACGCTCCCCGTAGATCTAAAATCCGCGGACCTACTAAAGAAAAATGACTACCTATCTTATTAGTTATAAATTCACCACCGTCAGGCTCAGGCTCAAGGGCGGGGCCAACAAACCCCAAACCTCAGTCAGTAGTCAAACCCCAGCTGATTTACAACCGTCGACCTCCAGTAGAGACCGATCTCCCCAGCACAAACCAGAGTTCGAAGCCAAGTACGGCTCCATCAACATCTCAAGCTGGTATCTCGAAGGAGGAAATCAATAAAGAAAGCGGGGCCATACAAACTAACTCCCTTAAATCAGCAACCACTTTGAGGGCTGCTGAGGTTTCTCCAAAGAACAAGAGCTTTAGGAGGAAGAAATCGGGGCCTAAATCAGGCCAACAATGGTCTAGAGAGCCGTCCTTCTGTCAAGAAGCGATGATGTGGTATACGGATGGATCCAAAACAAATGAAGGCGTTGGACTAGGTGTGTTTGGTCCCAAATGCCGAATTTCAAAAGGACTTGGCATGACACCTACTGTATTCCAAGCGGAAGTGTTAGCCATTGAAGAATGTGTGCAAATTTGCATTGGCAGAGCCTTAAAAGGCTCCACAGTATACATACTCTCAGACAGTCAAGCAGCCCTCAAGGCACTCAAAGCATTCAGAGTAGAGTCTAAGGTTGTCTGGGATTGCATACAATCGCTAAGGCAATTGTCAGATAATAACAAAGTTATTCTTAGATGGATCCCGGGGCACGAGGGTCATCAAGGCAACGAAATTGCCGATAGTCTAGCTAAAAAGGGATCAGAAACGCCCTTTATAGGACCGGAGCCTTATTGTGGCACATCAAAATGCTACCTTAAAACGGCTCTTGCAACATGGGAAAAGAAACAGCATTCCCTGTATTGGAAAAATACAAAACGCCTTCGTCAAGCGAAGATCTTTATTAAAACTAATAACGACAAATCGGAAAAAAATTTACGCTTAAAGAAAACTGATCTCCAAATTATTTCTGGGCTCTTCTCAGGTCGCTGCCCATTGAGGTATCACCTTAATAAAATTGGTGTAACGGACAACGGATCATGCTGCTTTTGTTTAGAGGCTCCTGAAACATCGGAACATTTGCTTTGCAAATGTGAAGCAGTCATGACTCAAAGATTCCGTCACCTTAACATTCCATTCCCAACGCCTGATCAAGACTATGGAATACAGATTCCAGAGCGATTCTAGGATTCATCCAGAGCCTTAACCTCGCATTGGAATAAACAAGTCAGGGCCACACAATAGATCTATTAAGGTCGCGGTGTCGACGAGGCTTGCCTTACGCCCTCTTTCTAATCTAATCTAAGCAAACAGTGTGAAAAATTAGGAGAGTGGAGCATTTTTATTGAAAATAAGCGGCACATTTAAATGACAAAGTTGTAGAGGACTCATTTCCCAACTGCTTTCGTACAAACAAGTTTTTCGTACGACGTGTGGATCACGGCCGGGAACACGCTCAACACAACGATTTGGGGGAACTCGCGCTGCTGGACACAATATTTATACAATGATGCAATCCATTTATTTTGACGTAGCTATGGCTATTTGAAACATCAAAACGTCAAATGCGTAAGAAGCTTCGCTTTTGTCGGGTATTCCACGACATTTTCATGTTTTTTCCCCCCAAATCGTTGTGTTGAGCGCGTTACTAGCCGTGATCCACACGTCGTACGAAAAACTTGTTTGTACAAAAACTGTTGGGAAATGAGTCCTCTACAACTTTGTCATTTAAATGTCCCACTTATTTTCAATAAAAATGGTCCAAAAATTGAAAAAACTGCGCCACTCTCCTAATTTTTCACACTGTTTGCTTATTATTAGCAATAAATATTTTTTTTTAAATATTGACTATATGAGGATTGTAGAGAATTAAATTGTCTACAAATTTGTTATTTACCTTTTTTATCGAGAAATGCAAAATACGCGTGCTAATCGACAAAAACACAAAATACAAGATGGCGGATAGTTCCCATAATTAATTAATGGGCCAAAATATGATTTCTTCATGTACTTTGCGGGGGACATCTAACTGCGTCAAAAATTTTAATCCGACAGTTTACTTGCTGCTTATATCGAATTTGATCTAAAATGATTGGGCTAAAATGTTTCGGCTATTTCAACATACAAATATCACATTAATGAAAAAATCAACAATAAATTTCGATTACTTACAACTAATCATGATTCCAAACAACGAAAAATTAATCGAAGTAAAACAATGGAATAAAACTGTATCTAAGAATTTGACAACGATGTTTGATCAATACATGAAAAACCGCAAACATTTTGCAGTTGAAAATTATTATTTATATATTTTTATAACATACAATATCATCATTATTTCTCATTACAAAAATGCGTGTGTACAAAATCTTACTGAAATATTTCGTGTAAGGTGATGGGTAATTAAAAAACCAAAAAGTTTTACTATTTTTTAACAGTTTATCTTTTTTATAGGTAATACCAAAAAAAAAACAAGTTTCATTTAGTATCTTATATTAAAATATACCTACTAACTGATAGTAAAAGGCGATGCTCTCTTGCCAATCAAGTTCGAACGGTAAAAAATATAACAAGAAAATTATATTTCCTCCTTGAAAAATGTTACCCGGTTCTGGACGATTTCAAGATTCTCCGAAACCAAGATACTTATAATGGTTGCGAAACGAAGAATATTATAAAAATAATATCAGCAATAAAAGCATACACATACTCTTTAAACGTTTTATTTTTGCTGCAATTAAAGTGAAATGAAGGCAACATTAGGAAGCATTTGAGGTTGTTAACGGTTATAAATAAAAATAGCAAAATACATCAATCATTTAACGTTTCATTTACCAGTCAACTTTGTCTACTCGGCTCGCAGATTACCGTCTTCCTTTAGTTGATATGCTTCAGCAATTTAGGCAATGTGCATTGCTATTGGTACCGGCCGACATTAGAACCATACATATAATGTATTGTAATATTATGCTAACCTAGGTAATCAAGGAATAGATGACGAGAATGAATATACAATAATTATTGATACAGGCATACACTGTTGCTTGATATTTAATTGACACATACTTAAAAAATTAAAATGGTAAAATTAAATATTTGTAAATATCAACACTCTTCGACATTTTGAGAAGACTCAATAGCAAAATAATTATGCGTGCTCATATTTTTATTTATTAATCGTAATCGTAAGTTTCTTTTAGGAAGATGTTCTTTGAAGTGCTTCAAAAAACATCTCCCTAAAAGAAATTTACTAAACACTAAATCAAATTACGCCCAACATATAATTTCACACAATCATGAATATCACGATTTTGAGACAAATTTTGTTCCACTACATATTTGCAGTAAAGGTAAACACATGGACACCCTCGAGGAATATGAAATATATAAAGCTACAAAATTCAACAATACCAACATTCTTAATAACAAACTAACGTTAAAATCGAACATAATATACGACACAATAATTAACACCCAATCTCATTACTCGTCCACATACATACACACTCACAGTTCCATTTCATCTACCTACTATATAAATCATAAAATCTCGAAATTTAAATCAGTACTTCACAATTCACAACATAATATACATGTGCTTAGCATCATAATATTATACCGTGTTACGAATATACTCAAAATGTGTGTTTTATATTATAAAAAATTAACCACACTTAAAGATAGCAACTCGTTACTGAAACGCGTTGTGTTAACAACACATGAAGTCACAAGACGGACACAAAAATACAAGGTATTTCTAATACTTCTTATTATTACTACGCATTGAATTGAGAACCTCCTTTTTTTGAAGTCGGTTAAAAACAAACAGAATTGTTATTCTATATGAATGAACTATTTCTATGATTTATACTCATTATACACCCACTGAAGGTAGAGCATACAGCTAAGGTATGTGTGAAGAAGAAAATTGCTTTTTAATTGTCGCATTAATCCACTAACGAGGTAGCATTATCATTCAGTGGTTATAAATCTATATCATTTTAAGATCTATATTATTAAAAGTTTTCCTTCTATACGAATAAAGAGACCTTTAAAGAGATTTATTTTATTTCTTATAATACATTATTTTGTCGTATTGCATCGAAAAACAATATTAGAGAAAAAAATATTTTAAAATACTTATGATACAGAAAAAGGAAAAAATCAGGTGGGTTCAGGTCTATTTGTACCATAGTGTTTTCCGTATAAGGATTATGTCTTGCCTATATTTTAGTTTGATCTGTTCATAGTCGCTATTTCGGGGCATTTTTAAGATTTGTCGAAAATATTGAGCTTCAAAGCGACGTCAGCAATTCAGTGTTACCTTTAGGTTTAGTAATATTTTATACACTAAAAAGTGTGCATGTATTTCAATATAATGTCAAGTTACACGAAGTTGAGTGGTATAATTATTATCTATGCTTCCTTTTCTTAGTGTTTTAACATTGGAAATGTTTATGTTCGTATATGGGGGCAGAGTTACGAGTTTTCGTTCAAGGCCAAAAGACAACGGTGTCGCGATCAAGTGAGGAGCAATCATGCAAAATTGAACAAGTGCAATTTTTTCGAAATGTGTTTTATATCATGTCTAGTTATTTGAGAGGTATTTGCGACGATCTGCGGTGTTATTTTTGATGTTAATAAACACTGTAGAAAAATCCATTTAAAAGTTAAGTAATCAAGCAAAAGTGAACGCGTATATAACGAAGAATAATAGGGTTATTCCTGACAAAACTAAACAGTGCAATCATAAATATTGTGTGTATAATAAACAGTTAATTATGTTTCATATATGCTGTTATTATTTCCAATGTCCTCGATGGTTGCAAGGATTGCGAAATCTGTGAATTTTTTAAAATGTCAAACTAAATAAACTAACAAACGCACATTAAAAATTTTAAATGATAATTGAACGGGACTTCCTTGGCTTTCAAATGACATGCATTTAAAAAATCGTTATATTTTTATTTTTACAAAGTTATAGCGATTTGCCTGTTTCATAAAAAAGTAAGTCGAAGTGAGTGGCGAATACCCGCGAAGATAGACGTAGTTCTACGCCAAAAAAACGATTTTGTAGTAAATCTGGAAATAAATTACAGTGATTGCATAGAAAATATTAGCACTTAAAAGTTTCTATACATGTAACATATTGAGATGCACTGATCGATAAGAAGAGCGTATGTTGGAATAACAAGGTGCTGTAAATTAAATGAGGAGAAAATTAGAGACGTTGCAAGCACAAGATGAGATGCAATACCACTTAATAACGTTAGTCAAATAATCAGGTTGATCTTCATTCGATAATGAATATCTACCAATTTAACACGTGATAAGTCAAATACGGTTTTCCGAAGCAAAAAAAATCAAGTTGTGCAAAAAGGCTTAAGTTCATTAAAAATAAAGGTAGGTAATTAATACATTAGAATAATTTATTTTTAATAAATTAAAAACAGAATATTGCCAGAAGGTAACTCATCTGATTTAATAATAACCAACGATTTTTATTATCGTGCGAAGTATAAATTTTGTTTTATCAATTTACGAACAAAATTAACCTTTGAGAATATTATTGTTGTAGTCATGTCCATTATAATTTATAATCTAAGACGTCACAGGTAATAATTGGACAACAAAATTAGAAAATAGAATCTGATTGTATTGAACGTTCAATACAATCAAATTTTATTTTCTAATTTTGTTGTCCGGTTACATGTGGCGTCTTAAACTAAATATTATGGTGATCACAATAATAACTTTTTGAAATGTTGAAAAAACTTTATGAAACACTTTATAGGTACTTAAGACTTAATACGCTGTCGCCCGTCTTTAAAAGAAGACTAGCATCAAATGTTTAGAAAGAAAATAGATGACTATAAGATAAAATCTTTCTGCTTTAGTTTTAACTTCTTGTGTACACAGATCCCAAACACAGAATTAATTGAAGCGTGTTTTTCTTATAATTTCCTGATTTCTATCTTTGCCGTTTCTAGACTCATCTTTAATAATATAATATGTATTCGGCTCTCTGTATTACAGATTTACCAATTAAAATAAAAAGTATTCCATTTGGAAACGACAGGTCGTTATTTGAAAATGATGTGGGATTTACGATGGAAAGGGTGACTAAAATACACAATTCAAATCTATGATGGCCGACGAATAAAAAATCTGCTGTTTATACTGAAACAGATTTTTGAAAACATTTTCAAGAATAATTATAATTTATGCACTAAACATATGTTTTGAAATTTCAGATTTAACTTTTCCAACTATAATTATTTATAAAATTTCTATTATTAAAATTGTTAGAATATTCAGATTGAGGGTTCAACAATATATTTATTCTCTATTTAAATGCAAATTGTTTGTAAATAAATTAATCCACGTTTAAAGAAAACGAATTTTGTAATTGATGATGATAAAATTATATTTTAACAATTAGAAGAAATAGAACAGTCCTCTATATTAATTTGGTACCAATCTAATTGTGGCGATGAAGTATCGAAAAACAGGTAAATGTAAAGTCTTTACTATGATCGCCTGTTCTAGGATGCTAACATTAAAAAAAAAAATGGGGAAGAAAGCTCTGTGTGAAAAAAACCTTGGCTTAAAATTATTCCGCAGAAAGTTACTGGACTTACAAGTGTAGTTAACACAAATCGAGTTTTAAGTTTATAAGCTTCAAAAAAGCCCATAAATAACTGTTGAAAAATACTGAATTATGTAAACAGCTAAACTATGTAACTATGGTCTACGGAAAGGAACACTCAAGATGTTATATGATATCACACGCTATTTGTGATCACATGATTTCTTCTATTTATTCATAATATTATGTATATTTTAAAGCTATTTCGTTGCTTATAAAAAAACTGAAATTTCACAACTGATATCAATATAGGTTCCAAATTATTGTTATTTATCAAGATAATACAAGTTTTAGGTGATTTAAGATATCTACATGCTTCGTCCTCATTCTATATAAGATCAGTATTATCATTAATTATGTTACAACTGTCGGTTTGTTCATTCAAGCTAAAGTGTATAACGATTAGGTTCACCGTAGGCATTTGCTAATAACTTGCATAAAAAGATGTATTTAGCGCTATTCTGCAACTTACGAATATTTAGAACCTTGCGGAATTGCCCTTGTCGTTCGGGAGTACAAAATAGACAATGCGTTCGCAGTAAAGAATGTATAGTTTCTGTAAAAATGCTACCTGCGTGTCAATTAACTGAAACATCAAAATGTACCCATATCTAAAGTATAACAAACTTTTATGATGCCTGATTAGTTTGAGAAGTAGGCAAATTTTTTACAGAAACTCATTATTTGTATGCAAATACATTTTTACGAGATTGGACCTTTTTGCTAAATTTAGGTTATTAAATTGACATTGATTATTATTCTTTGATTTTATTCTACAACGGATAAGCTCAGAATGATGATTTTTAGCTTATTACCTTCATTTAAAAAACCCGTTAAGTTCGCACACACTAGGCTAAGTGTGGTAACAACGCATTACCGTGTACTGAAGACTTTATTTTAATACGCGTTTATCCAGCTTCTGTACACCAACTTTCTGTACAAAACAGCTCATATATTATTGTTTCTTACATAATAACTATGTTGCTTAATACAAAGCACTGTCTCTTTAGTAATTTATATTACCAGCAGCTTTTGCCAACTAAGCGACCGGCGATACTAGCAACAAAAAGCTATAAGTCGCAAGTTTTAAACAAACCCCATGAACTAATGTAACGTACAAGTTATGTATAAAATAATAAAACTTTCTCATGTTTATAGTATTACGTATTGTATTTTAAAACCGGTGGAAATTTGTGATTTTTCTTTTCCACAAAATTAGTATTGTTATTGCTAGTAGGTACTTAGTTAATAATAAAAGGTTTTAGTTTAAATGTTTCGCTAAATGTTTTACTTATATTATGTAGTTTTAATGTATAATTTGTTGGTTTTAAGGTTCCGTACCAAAATGGTAAAAAACGAAACCCTTAAGGTCGATTTACATAACATCCGTGCCGTGTCAGGTCTGTGTCAGTGCCGGGCCGGGGTACTTTTTGTTTTGTGTTTATAAATTACCAAGCTGTGAAATGTTCATTGTTCAGTAATTGAGTATGTCTATTGTCTTCCACAGAAGATCAAGATCTGGCCGTATTGGCATTATTACTGGACGAAGAGGAGAATCGGAAACAAAAGAGGAGGAACAAACGACAGTGAAGTGTCCATCCTGTGTAGAGAAGAAGACAGAACGAGGGAGAATACAAGCTATACAAAGGATTGGTCGATGATGATACAAAATTTCACGAATATTTTAGAATGTCGCAGTAGGAGTAGGTAAAATACAAAATTTTATTAAGAAGCAAAGTACATTTTAGAAAACACCGATTTCACCTCGAGAGCTCTTAGCTGTAATATTTAAGGTAAATAAATGTGGTGTCACATCAGGGCATGGATAGAAAATATCGTTGACAAGCAATGTATGTTCGAGACACTGGTGAGTCCCGTCCGGTAATGAGTACTCAATTTAAAATAATGCTTTAATTTTTTTGTCCGGCTCTGTCGAGGCACCAACCTGACACGGCACAGATATCTATAAATGGACCTTATTGTCTGTCACAGACCACAGTCGATTTTACGTTGTCTACTGTCACAGTAGATTTTACGCTATATTGACTTTTAATTTAGCAAAGTTATAAAGTTTGTGTGCCCGCACTTAGTCCAAGAATCAAAATTACAAACAAAATTTGGGGTGCTAAAAAGTGAGGGTAAATTTTTTTTCACCTGGTCACGGGTCAAGAGAGGTATCATGAAAGGACACTTGTTATAGATTCCGTAACGGTATTTCCTTTTATTTTAGGTCGCGTAATTTTTGCATATTAGCGAAAATGCTCGCTTGAAACTATGTCTCCCTCCGAACTTAAGTCCGAACTTTGCAGGCCAAAAAATGTGAAAATATTTACACGCTCAAGAGAGATATTATCCCTAACACGTATAGTTTTAGATAGAAAAAATAATAGCCTATTACTACCAAACTTAATTATGTGGTTGGAAAAATCATTACTAATTTGTGTTATTGTGGATAAGATTTAATTAAAATGTAATTTAATTTAATATATTAGGTACTGCATTAATTGGTTTGTTAGTTGTAAGAAACCCTCGGCGAACGAGTTACTCTAGTTTTTTTTAACTGAAGACCACCAACTGCTAAGGTTATCTGGACCTGTTATCAATTAATAGGTATTTCCAATTAAATATTATATTTTTATACTATACTGAAAAACTCAATTCATACTTTTAGCAATTTTCAGATTAAAACTCAAATAATAATATTAAATTAAGTTTTATTTTCAAATGTCAAAAAATTGATCGACTTTTATAAAAAGAATTAGATTACAAGCCTTACCTGCAGTTTTCATTTTAATTTTGTGAATATTAATGCGGTATGTAGATACAGTCTGATTAATTACAACAAACATTAGATACTTAATTAACTTTTTTATCGATGATTATTTCTGGTAAGTGGCAGTTCAAAAGAAGGTCGTTATCAATAAATCTTTAAATTTCTATTACCTTACGAGGTTAAAGAGCATAAACTAACTGGCTATAACTGAAGAAAAAAAATTTACTTACGATTATCAATGTTATTGAAAATTGCCGAACACTTACCTGAAAAAAGAAAACACATTATATTAGTTGATCATAATATTAAAAACACGTTTTTTATTCAATATCACAAGAAATATCTACATTTTTACACAATAATTCAGAAGTAAATAACTGCTCTAAGCTGCGATAGAAAATTATATTTGAATCTATATTTTTTATATCATCATTTTTTATATGCAATATATTCAGGGACAAGGACTAAAATGAAAGCTAAATACGTTTCTTCATTTTTATTGTTGGCCAGCCCTGTATGGCAGATACGACACAAGAGCTTTGAGTATAATGTAAGGTTATGTTACACAGCAGCCATAGGGTGGAGCGCCAAAGCGAACGCAAAAGCTACGGTTACATAAGACTGAAGGAGTTCTTTTATTCTTCATATTTTCATCTATCAAGTTCAAATATTAGCTCAACTACTACTCCTACAATCTACCCCTGTCGCTTTTATGGCCTCCCTTGTGATAAGAATGCCATTCCAACGCTTTTCACAATAAAATATATAATACATCCCATACTTGAAACTCTTGAAGTTTGTTTTTTTTTATAACTTCCTACATTATTTAGTTATAAAACTTATATAACTATAAAAGAGAAAATGTTTAAAACCAAACGATAGTTAGCATTAATTGTAACTAAGCTTAACCAAATTTTCATTCTTTTTTTTCTATGAAAATAATGTTGCTTTTTTGCACTTCCGTTTGGCTAAAATTTCATTATTTTCGATTAGTCGCTGTCTGAATTTTTAGATTCAACATTAAATTCTATATTCAATTTATAATGCCTTACTTGTAAAAACAACCGATTTTATTTATTATTACTACATTTTTTCCAAAAGTTTTAGTTTTCGATTGTTTTTTTTAAAATTAACATCTCTCAGACTAATTGTACCTACAGTTTAGTAGTAATAGTAAGAAATTTGCTCAAAATTTTTATAAAAAAATGTCAGTACCCATACATGTTTTTCATTTATAGTACATAAAAAAGACAATAATATGAAAGGTCTTTACAGAATGTAATCGGCTGGGCATTTTAAATTTTTGCAAAGCCAATCTAGCATTTACCTCTCTTATGTAGGTATTTTGCTTTTTTAAAACACCTGGTATAGTCCATCATTCCACCAACAAATATATAACATGTATAGATTTTAAAATGAACATGAGTTAATGGTAAAGATGACTTTTCATAAAATATAAAAAAAAATAAACTTAAGATATTCCTTTTGAAAATATTCAAATTCTAGAGAAGATAAACAAACTACACAGCACATATGCATAATATATGTTGTGGTTACAAAAACACATATTGCAAAAGTGTATACTGTATAGATATTTCATGCTGATTCATTGAACGTTCCGGCGCGCGTCATCGAGAGATGGAGGATGTTTGTATTATTGTTTCCGAAATCCATATTTTAAAAAGCTGGAAAGTAAATAGATGTGATATCCTTTGCTGCGCTTTACAGTTTACGCCATAAATATTTATTGGTATGAAATTATGTGAGTTCGGGCCGTTTAACGTTTATGTTAAATATTTAACACTATATTAGCGAAAGAAGAGTTTTCGAATATTTTTAAATGCCAGTTCAATACAGCTGAACGAGCACACTGACTGAAATTTAGTTGTGAAAATATTGATACTGACAGTAGCGAAAGGGCCAATTTAAGTTTAGTTCAATTTGTTTGAAAAATGCTAAATTATTGTTTACATTAAATGTAAAATTTTATTGTACATACCTACATGTTACACACAAATACACAAATTGACGCTAACTTCTGAAAGTCGTCGTGGATGCTCTTATATAATATTAATCAATAATGGGAATAATTTTATTGGAAAACGCAGCCATGAAGTTATATGACTATTAGCGGTCCCCGTTCGGATTCGCCCGGGTGCTAAGAATTTATGATTTATTATCCACCCCCCACGATAAATTCTCCCCTGCGAAGTGAAGTCAGGTTGGTGGTGTTTATAATAATAGTAGGATTCCTAAAATGCAAAAGAATTTAAGAGTTACGCTATATTACTATCCCACAGAAATTATCCCCCCCGCGAGAAATTTATCAAAATAAAATATAAGGTTTTTTTTGGAAAATTTTTTTGCAGCCAATTTATTTATTTGAATGAGTTATATTTATATTAAACGTTTCGCCTTTTTGGGCATCATCAGTAATATGATGATGCCCAAAAAGGCGAAACGTTTAATATAAATATAACTCATTCAAATAAATAAATTGGCTGCAAAAAAATTTTCCAAAAAAAACCTTATAATATCCTCAGCCGTACTAAACTCACTACACAAAATAAAATATAGCCTGGAACACTAAATTTGCGTTTTTGGCTATTTTTTGAAAAAAAAAAATTCCGGGAGAGACCCTCGGACCCGCCGGTCAGTGGGTTGACGCATAGATATCTTAAATTTCGTCGGAATTAATCGCATACTATTATTCCTCCACTCAACAGAATTGTATACGCTCATATAGCTTTATTAGATTAATAATTTATAGTTTCGGACGCTAATGACCTTCGATGTTGATGCATCCAAAAATAACTATAAAAAAAAAGATTGGGAACCATTGCTCTCCCGTGGGCCGTGACACGACTTACAATCAGATTTAATTTTAATATAAGCAGATAATATAATATGTCAAAAATTTCCATTTTGCGAGTGTTAATTTTTAAAAATTTACACTCGCATGTAAAGAAATTTGAGTCCTGACTGTGACATTGGCTGAAAAATGATTTTTTCTAATACTGCAAATAATTATAATTATATTCACTTTGCACCCACACAAAAAATTATCGTTTATGGTAATTTACAAAAAATTATATTTCAATGGAAGAATGGCTCTTGACTCTTTATTTTAAATCCCGATTATAAGCTCAAATTTTCAAATTCAGCAGATCTCAAAGGACATATTTTACCTTTTTTGTGGTGTGAATTATGCTAGTTATATCTTGCATTACACATTTTCATCCTAGATTGACTATACAGTTCAAAATTTCGAATCCCCAAAAAAATTATCACTTTATTCGTATCTTTGAAGGTTAGTCTAGGACTATAGTTATTTATTCTTCAATTATTATTAAACGGTATTTTTTCTAATCATCTTTATTTATTGTTGTTATTCTACCGGTTTAGATTTTGTTAGATGAAAAGAATTATTTATTGCTATTTTTGCGAACAGATGGAAACAATTGCGTTAAAAAGTTAGTGAGAACTATAACTACTTCCTGATACTATTGCGACAGCCAAAGCGTTCACTGTTGATATTTTTACATGCCATAATGCAAAGTGATATTAAAGCTTTTTTTTAATTTCCAGAGTTTTTCTATTAAAACGAGTATATATTTTATCGACTACACTCTAATATATCGTCAGTGTATAGGAAAAAAAGAGACAGTAAGAGGGAGAGAGGTGATCGGTCAAACACCGCCACGCCACAGTTTTATTAGATGCTGATACACTAATTGACAATTTCCTACGGGAGCGGCTAACAGCCTTGGTTATGTAATAAAACACTATATACTGCCCCTATGTAGTTACATAGTCAATTACAAACATGTTCTTACGTGTGTTACCAAAATATACAGGTGAATCCCTTTCCGCTTATTAAAAGGGAAATTATGCACACATTTCCACATCTTGATTTTATGTTAATAATGAAAATAACAGAAATGAAAAGTTATTATCTCCTACCCTGGAACTGGCTTTGCCAAGTTGGGTAGGACTAGGAAAACTTACCTTAAAGTAAATAAATAAAATAAATTTTGCCACCTACAAAATTGCAAAATAAATCGTAAAAATTATGAAAAAATGATTGTGTCTGAAGTAAGTGCCCTTACATTACAATAATTAATTTACGTCAAATATTATAAAGTAATGGTATTTCCTGTGGATAGTAACGCGCACTAAAAATATTACATTTTCTACGCCGATTACCATAAGGAAGGATTTATGGGGCTATCACTATCCAGTTATTTATATTCAAGGAAAGAATTTTGTTTTATTTTCAGACACATATAGAAATTAAATTTTAAACTTCTGCAAAAAGGTAAGATTTTTTTATATTTAAGTTGTTTTGTTCGATTTTCTCAGTCGACAGTCACCAATTACAATGCATTGATATTTTGTTTATGAATGCAAATTATCTTACACAATAATATTAGGCAATGAGCTCGTTTTTATTTGAAATTATCACCATAACGAGAGTCCTTATATTACTGTGATAGCTCCGCAAAGTATTCTGAAATTTATCCATCCAACTTAAGAAACGTGTTTAACAACAAATATTATTTACATAAACTACAGTACTATTTTACAATATGATTTTCAAAAAAACTCTGAGATAAAACTCTCTCGTGGTAATTTAATGTGCTTCGAGAGTTCCTATAAAAATATTCTGTCGTCCCAGGTTTATCTTAACACGATGACTGCCGTAAGAAACATAACTTGATGCTTGAAGAATCGATCATAACAGCCGCGAGTATCACAAGTTGATTCTCAAGCACTGCAAGTTATAATTATTGCTAAGAAAAGCATCATTCGATTCTCAGGTCAATGTAACTTTTATGCAACCCAATATACACGGCTGTAAGCATTAGAAACTATGCGTGGCCTGCACCTGAGTGAATCGATAGTTGATTCTCAGGCTTGAAATGTTTGTAGTTGACATTTCACTAAAAAGCAATGAAACTTCAGATAAAATATTATTTTTATATTTATTCAAACAAAAACCAACACTTAATTACATTTCTAAATAAGAAAATAACTATTTTTTTTTCATATGATTCAAGCGTATGCAGACTTGTTTACATATGAACGGCATATGATTCATACGGCTATTACTGCAAACTTCAACTATATGGGTCACGTGAACATTTGGTGTCTCTCGGCTCAAAAAAACAAAAAAATACATTTTTTAGGGAAAAATAAATTTATTAATGTTAAAGAATATTATCGCTATCCTATTCAAGGACAAAACAGTTCTGACCAGAAGGAACCAGATATTTCTGATTATTGCGGCAGTCAACGTGTTAATAAGAATCATAACTTAAATAATACCAACCAGTATCAATATAATACCTTTTTTTAAAATATTTAGTATATTTTTTCACTGTCACATATAAATAAGAAAAACCCTTCCAAAGTTATTAAATTTTATTAAAAAATTATGTATAATCGACTATTTCGAGTAAATTTTAGTTATAACAATAACAAATACGTATAATACACTTATGAATCTGTTGGGGAGTATACCCCTGATCCCTGGAAAAATAGAAATTCTCAGTATTCGCATTAAATTGTGACTGGAATTAAAATACACAGTAAATCAGTTCTGAAACTGCAGAAAACGCAAAGGATCTGGTAATCTATTTCTATGCATACGTTTTTACTTATTGATTTAAGTGTCCTTATTTTAAACGCGCATGAAATATAAACTCTTTCGGTTCACTCACCAATTGCATGCAATCAAAACATGCATCAAATACATATTTCCATTGTAACAATAAATCAACGGTCGACTTAACAAAAGCCAGTAATCACAAAAGAATCGATTAGAGACATTGCCGTCGTCCATAGAAGTGATGGGTGTGTTGTGTGCGTGTGTACCTACACAAAATATGTACGTACGGTACCTCAGGATATTATTCATGTCCAAAATTTATACAATAACAGTGAATAAAAGCGACATGTTTTTAATCTTTAATTATATAGACTTTCAAGATTGTTTTTATTAAATACGTATATTAAAAACGGTAAGTAAGGTATTTATGTTTAATGAAAAAATATAGTAATTAAATACATTTCTACTTTGATATTTTATTTTTCAGATTAAAGATTTCAAAATACAGAGCTGGGTTCGATCGTTCAAATACTGATAAAATGTCTCCTGATTTCAGTATGGTCTAGGATACCAGCCGAAGGTTATGGCAAATGCCGAATAATAGGCTTCGGTCAAAAACTGACCTTCGGTCGGACACTAGAAATAATACAATGCTCAAAAAAATTAGTGGAATGCTTTTTTGAAAGATCATTTTTTTATTGAATGACCAAACAATTTTCTTCTCGTGGCAAATTATTCATTAAACATTCCTTTTTAAACTGCTAACAAAACATCATGCATTTTAAATGCGATGTTATTTTGACCACGCTGTTAAATTTTGACAGCTACGTATTCATTGGTTGCTGCATTTCGTTACCATAGCAACTTGTCACTTAATCGTGTGATTAAAATAACACCGTGATTAAAATGTATGATAAACTGACTATTAGTCTTGTACATAGCTGTTTAAAGAATAAATCCCCACAAGAAAAAATTGATCGGTCAATAAATAAAAAGACGAGGATCTTTCAAAAGCGTTTCGCTAATTTTTTTAAGCAGTGTACAATTTGCACCAATGTCTGAAAATTATTTGTTTTTAGTTTTAAGGAAAAAATGTACCTATATTTAACTGAAAATTATTTTTTATATTGTTTACATAAATAAAGATAATAATTGACATTAAAAATCGTTTATATTTTTTAAATTATTTTATTGCAAAAAGCAGTTAACAAAAATAAATATAATTCTATAGTCCGGTCAAAATAAACATTTCAGTTTGCAATAATTCGCATAGAGCTAAATCATGGTAATGGTCTTTGGTACACTATTATAAGTAAAATATGAAAAGTCCTCATCGATACCATGTGTGCTAAAAAATTTATTCAAGGTCAAAGGTCGCAAATATCGTTTTTTGGAATTTTTCTCGTAAACAGTAAGTGTTATCATAAAAATAGCTTATACACTCTTGTAGAGGATACAATTCTCTACAACTTTTGTATAAACATTTTTTGTCTACGATTCAGAGATTTACTTATTTAAGTACCCGCGGCTTCCTCCCACTCGATTTTACATAACGGGATTATGCTGCTTTCCGATGGCTTAACAATATAATGATTTCTACATTAATTTTAAGTTAAACTAAAGTTAACGATTAATAATAATTTAAACAAAATTAGAGCAGTAGTTCTCTAGCTATAAGCAACCAAACATACAAATCGACACCCCCAGGGGGGACATTGGAATGTGGTTGGTATCGCAAATTGCATTTCAATGTTCTTTGGGAATTAGCGCTCCCAGGGACCCAAGCTCGTACCAGTCGATTTGTGTGTGCCGGCTGGCGGATTCTAATACACAAATAGATTATTTGTTGTGTTGAAGACGCTAATGACCTGAGTTGTCGACGCGCCTATAATCTACAATTAATTAATTACAAATCGACAGCAGTGAAACAGGCAGACAGACAGACAGTTTTTTTTCGAAAATACGATATTTTTACTTGACATCAATTATAAAGACCATTCGTAAAGTAATTTTGTAAAAAAAATTCACAAGGGTTGAGAGAATACGAATTAAGTATGACTATGCATTCGTATACCGTATAACGCACTCTACTAAGAGTAGCCCCGGAATAGCCATACTTTTAATTTTTTTTTTCAAAATTCTTTTACGAATAGTCATTATAATTGTTATAAAAACTATTCGTAAAGAAGTTTTGTAAAAAAAAATTAAAAATGTGGCTACTATTACTAAAATGCGTTATACGGTATGCAAATGAATACAGCTCAAACCTTGTGAATTTTTTTTACAAAATTACTTTACGTATGGTCTTTATAATTGATGTCAAGTAAAAATATCGTATTTTCGAAAAAAATTGGCTGCCTGTTTCACTGCTGTCGATTTGTATGTTTGGTTGCTTATAACTAAAGAACTACTGCTCTAATTTCGATTAAATTATTATTAATCGTTAACATAAAGTTCAACTTAAAATTAATGTACAAATCATTATGTTAAGCCATCGGAAAGCAGCATAATCCCGTTATGTAAAATCGAGTGGGAGGTAGCCGCAGGTGCTTAAATAAGTAAAACTCTGAATCGTAGACAAAAAATGTTTATGCAAAAGTTGTAGAGAATTGTATCCTCTACAAGATTTTATAAGCTATTTTTATGATAACACTTATCGTGCAAAAAACCAATATTTGCGACCTTTGACCTTGCATAAATTTTTTAGCACACATGGGATCGATGGAGACTTTTGATATTTTACTTATAATAGTGTACCAAAGACCTATACCAATATTTAGCTCTATACGAATTATTGTAAGCTTACCACTATTTTTTGGTCTATTTTGACCGGACTACTATTATCACAAAACAGTACTTACAAGTAATTATTGTAAAAATATACAATGTAATAAAAAAAAATCGAACCTCCTTCAAAAAAAAGCCATTGACCACAGGAAAATGATAATCTTATTGCAAATAGCAGTCAAAAAAAATAATAATTCTAGTATCACAAAACAGTAGGTACTTAGGTACAAGTAATTTATTGTAATTTGTAAAAATATACAATGTAATAAATAGAACCTGCTTAAAAAAAGCCACTGAAAAGAGGAAGATAATAAAATTTTGAGATCGGCGCCAATTTATTAATTATTAAAACTTTTTATATACCTATCTTTTATTTTATTAAATTGGTGTCGACCTCAAAATTTTATAATTTCCTCTTTAGGTCGGCCGCACATTTCTTACTATCGGATCCGGGTGTCTGAAGCTCAAATATCTATGAGTTTATATGACCATATCGCACACTTACGATCCGATATCGGATCGGACGTCCGGCTTTCTTGAATTCTTTTTGTATTCAAAGGATGTATCCAATAGTGACGTTTTATTTTTTTTTTTCGTTGTGAGAGTAGAAAAGCAATTGCCAATAACTCTCCGATAGTAGCAAATGTGCGGTAGTGGTCCGATTTTAAATCGTTTCTGATAGTAGGAAATGTGCGGCCAGCTTTACAGTAACTATTTTTAAGGTTCTATTTTTTTATTTTTTACTTTTTAGTAATTGGAATAAATTTTTTCTAGTTTTATTTCGTTTTCGCTTTTGAAACCGTTCTTGTTTTTGAGATTTCATACATATTCCCTCACATCCTAGTTGTGAGAAGATTTTTTTTTGAAAGTCTGTTTGAATTACAAAAATGAAGTCATTTTTGAGAATATTTGGCGTATTTTCCATTACTTGTCCCAATGGCTTGTAAAATATGCGAAAACCATCGATTTCTTTTAATTTTTTAATTAAAATGTCAACACTTATATGATCTTCATCATGTCGTTGAATTCCCTTAATATTAAACTGTCGTTTTATATTATTTATGTCTTTTTTTCCAATTAATGCTTCTCGTGTGCATAATGCTGCAGACGTAGAACTTGGCTGTGATAATGAAGTAAGATCAGCAATTATTCGACTAACTGTTATACCACATTGCAACTTAGCTGCAATTGATATTCTCGTATCTACATTTATTGGTATGTGAGCTGGACTCATTTTATGGCCATAATGAGTAGAATTATATAAAACTGTTACATTTTGGTTTTCCTTGTTTGTCGTGGCAGTAATCTGTGCAAGACATTTTATGTTACATTTGACTGATCCTTGTGTTTTAAGAGCGCGTTTCCTATCGGTGTCGTTAATTTCTGGTACATAATTTCCAGACCGGTTACAAATAAAATAATTTATTTTTTTCAACTCGGATTCTGCACAACCACGGGCAAAAACAAAACTGGATGTTGTTTGTTTCTCTACATTTTTCTTCCATTCTCTGAAGTCTTCGGCTGTAGAAAATTCTAACTTTGTAACATTGCACTCAAAGTTATGATTAGTATTGAGATGTTCACGCAATGCCTTGCTATTAGTACAACTAAATTTGCAAGTATCTTCTACGCAGATCCAATTAGAGGCTACAACAAAATTAAAAGATAATTATAAATAGCATAAGGAAATAACCCATTATAAATGACATTCATATTAAATTTACTTAGAAATATAAATTAACTGGCGGCCTGTTACGGCTTCGCCCGTGTAGATTTAATTTTGCTAATATAATCCATAAATAATTTTTAACTCTTATGTATTATTTTAAAATTATTTAAAACCTGGAGAACCTTCGGTTCTTGGAGTAAGCTTTCAAGACTCCACCTCATTGTAGTCTTGTCTCGCGGGGTTGCGCCCCGTTCAACAACACCAGTAGTGGAGCCTTTGGCTCCACAGTATTTTCAATTTTCCTGAGTTTAATTTATAAAATACTAGCGGCCTCGTTTGGCTTCGCCCGGGTGTTAAGAATTTATGATTTAATATCACCAAGCCCCCTCCGCGAGAAATTCTCCCCCTGCGAAGCCCAATGGAGTTTATAATATTAGTAGTATTCCGCCTATACGCTAAAATGCTAAAGAATTTCAGAGTTACGTTTAGTTATTATACCACTGGAATTATCCCCCCACCACCCACGAAAAATTTATCAAAAGAACAAAACACATACTTTTTTTTTTGAGAGAGAACGGCGCACTTCCGGAAAGAAAGTCAAGAGTCTTTTTTCGTTCAGAACGTTGACTTACACACGACCATATTTTTTAATTTTGAGGACCCCTTCGATCGAAAAACACGCCCTTGTAGGTGCTTCGATCGCAAACGACGATTTTTATATTTTTTGCGAAAGAACGATGGCCTGGAGGAAAAAACGTCAAGAGACACTTTTGATTTAGAAAGCCAAACTACGTCCGACAGTATTTTTTACTTTAGATCCGGGACACTCCGAGAACCGAAGGTTAGTACCACTACCCAGTAACTATCGAAGGGCATTTTTGTCTCGTTACCGGCATTGTAGAGAAGAACTCGAGGGATATTTTTCATTCGGAACATTGACCCGCGCGCAACGATGTCGTTTTCATTACACCCCGCGACACTTCGGCCGAAATTGACGTCTCTGAAGGTCTACCGATTGCAAAAGTAGGTACTTTTTTATTTTATTTCGAGAGAGCGACGGTTTTTAGGAAAAAATGTCAAGAGATAGTTGACTTACGTCGAAAAATATTTTTTTCCGTTTCAATGCTGAACACTTTTTCGAAAAACCGTCTGTCCGATCACGACGAATGCAGTTTTTATTTTTTCCGGGCGAACCCGACCTCTTTCTTATTTAATAATTAATATTAAATTTTTAGCATTGTAAAAATAACTTAATCAAAATGACCACTTCTTAATGATAAAATATAAAAAAATATAATTTGTTATAATAACAATAAATAAGTAGTAGAATGAAAATAGTAAAACACTAAATTTGCTTCCAGAAAAAGATATAAATATCCTAGCTAGTCTGTGTATCTACTCTAGACACGACAGTCACGTGTGAGATTTACGGCCACAGGATTTAAAGCCTATACAATACCCAGGTCTCTGTTAACAGGTGGAAAGGATATACGGCCTGATTCAAAATTAAGGAATGCGTGTACTTTGACAGGTTCTCATTTTCCCTTTCTAGGATATACTATACAATCAATTAATATCAACTATCGATAAATTATTACAGTCAAGTATCTTTTTATGTGGATCATTTTATTGCGGTTTTGAAGTTATGCGGTCGGGGTTTTCCAGTTATACATATTATATTAGCGACCCGGCCCGGCTTCACCCGGATGCAAATTTAATATATAGATACTTATAATATAGCTTTTACCCGCGATTTATTATAATTATTATTGGGTATAATATTTTGAGTACAAGTTGATGTGGTACATATACTTAAAATAAATAAAACACATAAAATGAATTTTTTACAACGCCTGCTCTGGAAGTTGACTTTTCGAGCGCTGTATGTCATCTCCGAAATACACAATAATCGCATACTTGACTATATGTGTTTCATAAACGCACATGTTCGGTTAAATATCACATAACTGCACGGATTCCGCCTAAACTATACTACTATAGAAATATAACCTCACGAACACAATCTGTACTTAACTCACTCTATCTTTTTCACTTTACTAGAGACTACTGAAACGCCATCTAATGTCGCGATAATAATATACTTTTTATCGTTCATGTATAGTAATTCAATTAGGTGTAAAAAAATGAAAATTCAATAAAAAATCATTTTAATATTGCAATTTTTTATAAATTAACTCAAATTTAAACTGTCCAAAAACGGTGCAAAGGTGGCCAAAAACGGTACTTCTACCCTATTTCTCTCAAAGTCAACTTCCAGAGCAGTAGTTGTAAAAAGTATTGTATGCTACAGGTGGGATAAGTAGTAAATATGACAGTCGTGATTACGACATTCGCTGTAAGGTTTATGAGGCATTCGTATGAAGACTCGTGTGATTGTCACAACTCGCCTAACGGCTCGTTGCGACAAACAACACTCGTCTTCATACGAATGCCCCATAAACCTTACGCTCATGTCGCAAAACACGACTGTCAGATTATTTGCTACTTATCCCACATGTAGCATAAATTACTTATAAACCAATTCGCAACTAAATGTTTTCTCTAATTCTGCAATCGCGTAATCAGTATAATATAATTTTTTTAAATTTCTATTAAAATAACTTTCATTCATTCGAATTTATGATTTATTAATACATTACTCACTCGCTTCGCACATTCGATCGAATTTATTAGTAGATTGTATGTCTAGATACGTAATGGGGCATATTACGTACTAGACATATATATGGTATTTTTTGCCATACCCACTACAAAATTCCTACTTTTCACGTCATTTTCAAAAAAATCTGACAGTTCATTTGCGTCGCCATCTTTCCTTCCAGTGTGCCGCGAAGTTCGTGCAAGTAAGTAAAGACAGGTGCACGCAAACGTACGCAGGCGTATAGAGCGAATAAACAGAAGTTGCTATGGTAACCGTTATTTTCTGCGCTGGTGCAGAAAGTAAACCATTTTCCGCACACCTGCCTGTTAAATGAGTCATTAATGGCCGCTATACGTACATCGAAAGTAGCTATTTTATAGTGGGTATGGCAAAAATTAATTAATACATTACTCTCTCGCTTCGTTCGCTCGCTCTTTAACTTGAAATCGATCCTGTTTGGACTCGGGTGAAGCCGGGCTTATAATTAGTTATAATTAATAGCCTGTGTCCTAAAGGGTATCACCTATCGAACAGTGAAATATTTTTGAAATTGGTTCAACATTTTTTCTTTAAATAGAATAAGGTTGTTCTCTATCGAGTGTCTTGACTGTAACTGGTAGACCATAAAAAAATGTGGATCCGTAATAAGATATTCCACTTTTTGTCTTGATTATTCTATGGAAATTAATATTGATTTTGCTAAACTTTGGACGTCTATAATTTCGACTAAACGCAAAATAAAATTCCAAAAAGGTATGTTTTTTTCAGAAATTACAATATCTGTAAGGTTTGAAGTATATCTATACCTACGTATTTTGTCGTTTTGTCAATACGTCTACAACATATACTAACAGAAACAGACAGAAAGAAAGGCACTGCTCGGATGATTGCAGGTTTCTAACCCTTCAATAACCAATAATGATATTACAGTTACAAGGGCTTGGCTTCATACAAAAGTAAACACACTTCCTTTGCTTGCGCATGCTATCTTTTATTTCCGAAATAATTTCTCGCAAGACGATACGTCTATTTGATAATTATTGTTATTGAATTCTGAGCTCACAGTGCGTGAGATTATTTGTCCTATATTATAATGAATGAATTGTGTATTATAGACGATCGACAACAGATGTCATTAGCGTTTGTAAAGAAACAGTCCTATATTATAGATAAGTGTATTCAGGAACAAGGCATTATTATAAAGTTATATTTTTTATGTGTAAGCATCTTTACTGACACCTTCCAAATTTCTGATATTTCGCGGATTTTTCAGATATTTTCTATGTCGGGAAAATGTATTTCTAGAATTTTTATTTGTCTGCTTGTACCAGCATCCCTCGAGAATGGCTGGACCAATTTTGACGAGCCTTGGTATATATCTATAGTATCGTTTAGCTTAAGTTCCTGTCAAAATCGACGAAACCGCGAGCGAAGTTACAGGAAGACTATTACTTCTGTAGGTGCCTGCTAGATATCAGTAACATCATAAACTACTTTTAAAGTTCATCTGTTAAATGTTATCGTCTCACAATGTGTGAATGTGCAAAATGTTAATCATCTATCAAATTTACTAACATTAAAATTAGTATAGTAACCGAATCTCCGTACACGGCCGTAGCTAGAGCTGAATTCAAGATAGGGCACTGAAAGTTTAAAGTAGGGCTGAAGCAAAAGACTACAATTTTTTAATTGGATTGCCCACCTCATCTGGTGATATCAAATTACAAAAGCAAGAAAACGGTAAATGACAATTTATTCAAAAAAAATACAGAACTTGCCATGTTATCAAATTTCCGAAGAACTTCATTTAGTCCAACGAATTTAATCTTGTTTTTCCAAATGCCAGATAGATCAAGTCTGTCGTGACAGTCTTTGCGGCTTGTTTATAATAATATTCCTTAAAGTAGGGCACTGGATGTTTTAAGGTAGGGCATTGCCCCTTAATGCCCCCCCCTAGCTACGGCCCTGTCTCCGTAAGTTTGTAGGCGTGACCCAAGCAAAGTTAGCACTGAATGTGTGTCTGTATGTCACGCTTTTTTGTGCCACGCATACAGCCCAAATGGATGGACCGACTTTAAAAAACTTTTTTTTGTTCGATTCCTCTCGGGGTCTATTTGATCCTAACACGTCGCCCGATTTCTAAATTTTGGTCCCAGAGGGGAGAAAATCAGAAAAAACCTGTTTTTGCTTATAATTCGCTCAATTTAAGTCTTAAACGAAAGAGTAGAAAATTTTACATAGATTTCGTATAACAGATATCAAAACAGTTTTTTTATACAGATTTCTATGCAAATCAAACTATATAAATTCGATTTTACCTAATAAATCGCGAACATGTTTCCGTGTTTCGGTTGTCTTTGTCTGTTTCAGTGTAATGTTTTCGTTTATTTTGTTGCCTGGAATACTACACGGTCATTCCTTATCTATGGACGTTTAAGAACAGAAAGTTTATTGAAAATGTCTTGCAATGGAGTTCAAGAGCTTATTGTACAAACTTCACATATATTTGAATCAAATGAATTTAACAATGCACTTACACAAAAGGAAATACATATTATAAGTTATTGCAAAGTCTAGCTTATACATATAAATTGTTCAAAACATAATATGTTTCACCATCTCAATGAGAACGTATAGCTAACACTAAACATGCAAAAATTGAGTGATACGGTGATTCGTATTCAGGGAGTCCTAGACAAAAAAAAAATGCATGGTGCCAATAGCGGAAACTGCAAGTCTTTCTCATTTTTGAGGTCAAAGGTTAAAAAAACGAGTTTTAGCCAAAAAAACGAAAACGGTTGAGCGCATGCAAATGTGCGGGAAAGCAGTAGGCGCGTTAACCAATTCAATAGTTTTTTATATCCGATTACGCGGGCGACTGCTATTCCAGGGTGGCAGAAAGCAGTATAAAATTTTGATTTGATAATGACCTTAGATTGTGATCATATATTTACCGTTTTTTGCCATACCCACTACAAAATAGCTACTTTCAATTCATGTATACTCGTCATTTAACAGACTGGCGTGCAAAAGTGTTTCCATTACATAGCAAGGGCAGTAAGTAAACGGTTGCCATAGCAACTTCTGTTCATTCGCTCTATTCACCTGCGATTACATACTCACGATCTTCACGGCCTACTGTAAAAGTGAAGGTAGCGATGCAAATGAACTGTCAAAATTTTTTGAAAATGAAGTGAAAAGTAGGTATTTTGTAGTGGGTATGGCTAAAAATACCATATATACTATATCTCGTGCGTAATGGTATCATGACTCGAGTGACTGTAAAAACTCGCTATCGCTCGTTTTTACATACTGTCACCACTCGTCGGTAATTTACCCATTACGCATCTAAATATACAATTTACTATTATACGCATGCAGAATAATGCCGTGAAACTCTGTCAATGTAGAACTAGATTGTAGGTACTCACCACAAAGACAAATGATTGATCTACATAGAAAAAGATCGCTTTTCAAACTAAATTTTGATAAAAATGCCTAGAAAAATGTTGTTTCGAAGTGGAAATTGTATAAAAAACTACACAGTTAAAAAAATCGTTTCTATAGATCAATTATTTTTCGAGCAGGATATCGATTTGAAATTCTACAATACTTTTCTTATGGAGAAATATGTGTGGTCCCAATCTAAGGTTTGTCAAATCAGATTTTCTGACAATGCTTTCTGGCTTCTGCAACAAAGTTTTAGCCTACTATTAGGAGTGAAGGTAGGTACAACAAACATTTAAGTGCGCCCAATCCTGAAGTTTACAGAGGGCATTGAACTTCTGCATAAACAAACCTATAATATTATCTGCAACGTATAACATTTTTGGTTTTATAAAAATATGCCCATCATTAAATGATACGATGCAGTTGGCATTCAACGGGTTAAATGCTACACAAATTCACTATGCTTATACCATTTTGATTAAAGTTATGTAAAGTTTTCAACAATTTTATTAGCATAAGAATTGATATTGTTTTGAACACTCAGCACAAAATCACTTATTAAATAAAACTTATTGAAACTTCATGGTTAATTTAATTTTCAGTTCTAACTCCCGACAAAGTTAATACAAAGCGTTCAAAATTCTCTTGTAAAATTATTACTTTATTTTATATTCACTCTAAACATTGTTATACCTACAGTCATACTTGTCTATGCGTTTTGTAATTGTTTAGGGTTTAGGCGTTTAGGTATCACTATTATATAGAACTATCGTCTAACTAAACTAGACCGAAGCTAAGTTATAGGTGAACTATTTTCGACCAAATTACTATATTACCTAACTAATTCTCAGACCATTAAATAAAAGATAAAAAAATATTAATTTACTAAAAATAAACCTAAAATTTTTATATTTCGAATAGAAAGTTCTTGTTTGTTACCAAATAATTTAACATGTGAACACAACTTATGATTTACTTCCATGGATTCTATTTAGATATAGAGGTAGGGTCAGACTCTGATTTACCATCAAAACGTAAAGAAAAGTGGTTTTCCGCATGACGGCTGTGTATGCGTGCGTGTGTCTGTAGAATTTCTTTCGTGCAACGAGTTGTATGTTTTTTTAAATGTTTGCCTCAATAAGGACTCCAATCCTATTTCTTGACTTCATTTATAATGTCGTTTTTTCAATTTGGGAATAGAATATTTCTTGCACTGTGACGTACGTACTTTATACACATTTCAATAATAATAACCGACATATAAAACAATAACTCTTGTATTGTTAAATTTCATAATACGAACATAATGGCATCTCTTTACTCATACAACAAAAGAAATTAAAACCGGAGTTTTGTACTTTACAATATCTACGTACGGGTATACCGGGTGCTGATTTATGTAAATTTATGTAAAATCATGTTTTTTTCCTGCTTCCCTATATATTTTAGTGAAAAAGAAAACAAATACAAAATTTGTTCATAATTAAAAACTCTACCTGACACGTATGTTTGCAAATTACCAATATGCAGCTTTTAATTACAAAATAATTATTAAGGAGCTATTATACAGGGTGTCCAAGATTTGCGTTGTCGGCCGATATATTGATTTCGGGTGAAGATAGAAAAAAAGTTTAAATACAAAAGTTGTATAAATTTTAATGGTGTATAACCTAAAAATATTTTCGATTATACAACCTGTCCCATTTAAGCGTGGCAGATCAAAGCTATGTTTTTTTTAACCTAGCACCCTATTTTTATTTGTTTTTTCAATTCTGCATCTAAATGTGAATAGAATTTGTAAGGGAAGCCATGCTCGAAAATTCAGTAATTTTGGAGTTATTCAAGTTTTTTAGAAATTTTTGACACGTGCAGACCTTTACCCAAAATTCGACATAGCCAAAACAGAAACCTTTATCAAACTGAAATTTTGAGAATCACTAGATAATGGACGGACGAATCAATGTCTGTCCTAAAAAAAATGAATTTATTATACAGGGTGTTCAAAATAATGTACTTCTTTTACCTAACTTCAATCACGTGTAATTTTTGATTGTTAAATACAACGAGGTTATTTTTTTGTTGGAATTGTATTCTTTAGGATATTTACTAACACTTTTATTAAGGGTTGTCCAAACCTAA
The DNA here is from genome assembly GCA_039654895.1 of Mongoloraphidia duomilia. Taxonomy (NCBI): domain Eukaryota; kingdom Metazoa; phylum Arthropoda; class Insecta; order Raphidioptera; family Raphidiidae; genus Mongoloraphidia; species Mongoloraphidia duomilia. The sequence goes on along the minus strand of CM077518.1, from coordinate 29,076,302 downwards.
ACCTAATATTTTCGTATTAAAATAATAGGTTTAGGTTTGGACAACCCTTAATAAAAGTGTTAGTAAATATCCTAAAGAATACAATTCCAACAAAAAAATAACCTCGTTGTATTTAACAATCAAAAATTACACGTGATTGAAGTTAGGTAAAAGAAGTACATTATCAGGAACACCCTGTATAATAAATTCATTTTTTTCGGACAGACATTGATTCGTCCGTCCATTATCTAGTGATTCTAAAAATTTCAGTTTGATAAAGGTTTCTGTTTTGGCTATGTCGAATTTTAGGTAAAGGTCTGCACGTGTCAAAAATTTCTAAAAAACTTGAATAACTCCAAAATTACTGAATTTTCGAGCATGGCTTTCCTTACAATTTCTATTCACATTTAGATGCATAATTGAAAAAACAAATAAAAATAGGGTGCTAGGTTAAAAAAAACATAGCTTTGATCTGCCACGCTTAAATGGGACAGGTTGTATAATCGAAAATATTTTTAGGTTATACACCATTAAAATTTATACAACTTTTATATTTAAACCTTTTTTCGATATTCACCCAAAATGAATATATCGGCCGACAACGCAAGTCTTGGACACACTGTATAAGTTTAAATTAAAAATATTTTATTCGAATAGCCATGATTTTGTTTGTCATGGGCATGGCTATTCGGATAAAATATTTTTAATTTAAACTTAATAACAGCTTCTTAATTATTATTTTGTAATTAAAAGCTGCATATTAGTAATTTGCAAACATACGTGTCAGGTAGAGTTTTTAATTATGAACAAATTTTGTATTTGTTTTTTTTTTCACCAAAATATATAGAGAAGCAGGAAAATTCATAAACATGATTTTACATGTAAAATCCCTATTACGCGCGCGAATCAAATTAGCACCCGGTATATTATTATACATATAGTACTTACCATAGACGCACGCACATGTAATAATAAATGTACACCCCTATGGATGTGAAATTATCCACAGTCCACTCAAAGCTATCTAATAATTGTTACTGAAGCCTATCCTAAACTCCAGATATTTACAGAGAAAGAGTTGTTTCTCGGCCAATTTCAAGATGATTTGCTGAGAATACAACGATGAAATTATTCTAATAATTTCTTTCAAGCGTCTACTCTAGTTGGACTGTATACAAACGTAGGTATGTTAAATGAATTACACAGATGTAACTATTAGAAGCCATTGATTTTTTCTTACTGGTAGATCATTATTGTTAATTAACCGACGAATATTGTGCTGAAAATGTTATATTTGACTGAAAGTTGACTTGCGAAACAATCCTCGTGTAAGATAAATTAATTATTATCTTTCTTTGTTGTTTGCATAAATTTAACGCCTCTAAAAAAACGACTTAAAACTGTGTACAGTAAGTTGAACTGAAGACAATTTAATACACAAAGGGGAAAACACAGCATACGGAAAGAAGCGAATACAGAGCTACACCGTATTCTGTGCAACTGTGCAATTAAGAAAGGGTTAATATTGTACAGAAATTTGAGAACACAAAACTTACAAGAATGTGGACTAAGGCTGGGTGATGTTGAAAATATTTAAATTCAAAATTTTTATTTTAGTACTGATATTATCAACAAATTAATAATCATTATTTAAAATAATTCTATAATCTTTTTATATGTTGTTTAACTTAAAAGGCCATAAACTTTTTCACTTGATTTTTTAGGAGGTTGGGTCATTATATCATTCACGATAAGATCGTGTTGAAATTTTTCCAGATAACTGATAATAGTAATTTAGCAATGAGTGAATTTTTTCGAAATTTTTTTGTCGTTGGTTTTGGAGGAAAAAAAATTATGAAGGTTGTAAAAATTACACGGACTCTTTATGGAGTGCTGTAAACCAGTGTAAATATAACCTTTTCCAGCGATAAGAAAATTACGAAAAAATTCGTCTGTTTTTACTTACCCCTGTAGAAGCGCTACCCAAATTTGAACTGTTTCGTGTCGCTACAATGAGCCATTTTCCTGAGAGTAGTTCCTTCAAGTACCCACGAGAGGCAGCACTTGTGATAGGTACAAACATCTCCATTAGTGGTATAGCTTAATAATTTAATAATAATACTTTAATAATTAAGTTATACCACTAAAATGACACGACACTTATGGGGAATAAATAAAGTTTATACCTACCACAAGTGCTGCCTCTCGTGGATAATTGAAGGAACTACTCTCAGGAAAATGGCTCATTAAAGATATCGCGAATAAACATCACTGACTCGTGGATCAAGCGTTTTTCGGTAAACAGTAGTGGCAACAAAGAACTGCTACGGGCTACGGCGCTCTGCGCATGACTAAATAGTCGCGCGCCGACTTCACCAAATTCAAATAGTTTTGTAATAATGTAACTAACGTATATAAGATAAAAACAACAAACAAATTTTCTTTTCCGAAGTTGGCCATTGTCTTTTTATCCTATGATGAGTTTCCCCTCACTCCACGCCCCGCAATGTATACTGTCCCAACCTCCTTAAGCTATTGCGTTTACATATTTAATTTTAATGTTTTACATAACAAATATTACAGACAAGTTCGTTTGTTGGTTTGTCAGAGATATTTCATAATTTATTTAATATTGTTCATCTATAGCGGTTCCAAGAACTACTAACCGTGCATTAGCAGTTATCACTGATTTGAATTTAAGGAAATAAAGTATACTCAAATTTTGTCTGTCAAAGGATATTTTCAGCAAAAAATTTCAAGCGTGGGTCACGGTTTAATATAGATGAAATGTGTCTTGCGACAAAAATACTTCCTTATGAAATAGGTACTGATTCTAAAACTACTAACGTAGTATGATCAGTAAATGGAGGGATACACTGTACAAACCAATTAACCCCAACCCTAGTATGTTGTGACGTTTGCCCTTTTTTAGGTGTGCTGAAAACCTACCGACAACAATAACGAAAACGCTGCATAGTGCAGGGGCTATTACAAGTTAATTTTGCAGTAATACCTGAAGTGCGCTTTCACCGATTGGAGAAGGCAAACAATATAATATTACTATTACCTACTCCACAGTTCAACACCATTACCATGAAAAGTGTTATTATTTTATTTACACAATTTATACACATTACACAAAAGCTATTCCAGGTAAGAATTTATTACATTTTACACGATAAACGTTCCAGAATAACAACATTAACCATACATGAAATGTTAATGTGGAACGACGAGATTTTAAAGGAAACAGTCAGATTCAGAGAAATATGCAATAAAAGCTATATAACAGAGAGAACTCTTTCGCAGGATTTTTTTGGAAAGCCCTTGAGCTTTAAAGAAAAAGAAAACAAAAATATATGTTACTTAAGTGAATTACTTACTGAATGGTGAAGGTTTATAATGGTGCAGATGTTAGATTGATAAATGCATGTCGAATATTGAAACAGACAATTTTTTTCCATCATGCATTAGATAATTATTAAGAGGTTAAATTTTTAATTCATTTTGTCCAAAAACAAATTCTGGTTGAAATAATGATACTACAATGTATGTACTAGCAAATATACTATTTTGTTATTGACATTGCGATCAGTATTTTTATAGTATATCTACCTATTTTAAATAATTACAGTAACATTTAATATCCTAATGGTTTTAAAGTGTGAATTTTAATAAGTAAACAATAAATTAGTTACAAAATAAAATATAGTTACTTTTTACCACAACAGTTGTGGTAAGAAGTAACTATATTTTATTTTGTTTTTATTCCAACCACAGTGCTCATATATATTTTTAATAAATTACTTGCAAAACGTCTCTCGGGATGCTGTAGGAAAGATATTAAAACAAAGTTCTGGGACTAGGTCAACAATATTATTGTTGCTGACAGACAGTAAATATTTTAAATTTTGTAAATAATATAATTGAGTCAATTCAAAATTGCAGCTACTCCTCTTGCCTAGTAGTCTATAAATTTTAGAAGCAAAAATTAATTATTTTTTTTCACAAAATGTTCCTATCTCACAAATCGTTAATTTGTGAGAGGTATTGAATTCAACAAACTAACTCTTCTTTGAAAATATAAGAAAATTCCCTTTTTCGAGCGTTTTTTTTAATTCAACCCCTCAGGGGGTCCAACGGGAGTATATGGTTTTTTTGATTAATCAAAGCCTAGGGCAAACCCCTAAAGCTAGAAACTTGAAATTTGGACAGTAGATTCCTTTTATAATGTAAGCACCTACTAAAAAGGGATTTTTCAAATCAATCTCTACGGGAGTCAAAAGGAAGAGTAGCGTTTTTTTGACAAAATGTTCATATCTCACAATTCACTAAACTGAAATGTATTGAATTCAACAAACGAAGAACTCTTCACTAAAAATAATAATACATTTTAAATCGTTCTTTTCTTAATCAACCCATAAGGGAGTGAAAAGGGGAGCTCTAAAAATACTCTTATAGTCTATAGTCTATAGAAATTGCTTGAGTTAGAACCATGAAATTTGTTAAAATCGAAGAGATTGGCGTTGGACAAATTATCGAATTTCGATTTGTAAGGAATGAAAACGGGGGCGGAAACCTTCATGAAGAATCTCCGAAATTGCTGAAGCTAAAAACGCGAAACTCGGGACAAAATACTCTTCTTAGAAAATAAAGAAATACATGATTGATGTTTTTTTGAAAAAGCTGCACGAACGGGAAGGGGTTGGGTTTTGTACAAAAGAATATGATTGTGGTTGTGCAGACGAGAGCTTATGCTGACAAAACTTTTAATATTTTTTCCCGATTTCCAAATGGAAAGTCGCGGGCAAAACCTCTATCTATACCACGCGGACGAAGTCGTGGGCAGCCGCTATAGTAGTAATAAAGTTTGAATACTATAGGGCTCGCTATAGGGCTTATTATGTCATGATATTCGAGGACATCTTGTATGTATTTACACGCAGTAGTACACATAAGTATGTCTTCTTCTCTTTCGTAATTTAGCTAAAACGATTATGTAAATTGCGCGCTGAAATTTCTCCCAGGGAACTAACGTGCGCCATTGTTTCAGTGGTGGCTCGCCTAGCTTCACCTGCAGTACAGCTGTATTGTGATAATAACATCAGCTGCAGTTATCTATTTTTGAAGTGATAACATTTCAAGAACAATTTTCTAACTGCATACTGTATCTGTGCATTCTCTTGTATAAAATAAATCCACCTGTTTGAAATTATACCTTAGTAAAAACTAAAAAGTATTTAGCAAAAAAAATTAGTGTTTTCTCAATTTTTTAATATAACAAGAAACTTTTATAAACTTACTCTCCTGTCAGTGTTAGGTACGCGACTTCGACGCTACCGCGACGATTTCCGAACAAGAGCAACTTGTTAGGGTCGGATGACAATGAGCGTGTTTGCTGGTTTCTTCGATTTGAAGATTTTCATCAAAATGACGAGAATCGCACGCGCAGTCTAAAATAGATTGTGCACATGCAGATCCCATCACTTTGACGGAAATCTTAAGAAACCAACGAATACACCCAATGTCTCGGAATATATATTTCGAAAGAACCTATCGTTTCTATGGTGCCTTATAGTCGCGTATTACTCACTCTTATAGAGAATGAACTAAGCAGGTCGTATCGGTAAAAAAGAAGAAACACTGCAGGGGTGGATGCACTCTTTTTCTTTATTTATCATTAAAAATAATAAAATGAAAAAAATTAAATTACTATTGAATTTTACTTTCCCGCACAAAGGCCTGTAAAGAGTCACTTTACATGCATACATAATAATAATAATAAGCAATGTTATTTCGAAGACATGCGTGTAAAGCAGTTATTTTATAGGGGGTACGAAAAAAAAAACATTTTAAATCGTTTTTACATTTTTTTCGTAGGAAAGCTTTGCAAATTGCTAGGAAGCTTAATAAAAAAATTCAGTAGGTAGTAAAAAATAATTGTAGCTATTCTGTCCTGTATTTAATTGATGTAGCCGTAAAGCTGAGCAATTATTCCTATTTTCGGTATTATAGGAATGAAAGGTAGAATTTGTTGCTAAAATAAATGAAAGCTCACAAGGCGACGAACCAACCCTGTTGCCGTGTTTACCAAATGAGATGAAGGTGAATGCACCCCGTTGTAAGTATATAGGTACATATGACTGTGAAGACAACACCAGGAAGATGTAACCCCCTGGTTCTTAATTAAAACTGGTGTTGTTAAAATCAGTCTATTCTTCCTTATTTAAGCCCGTGCAATATTGTAACACGTATACGTTATATAGTTCAGGAAGTTTTGGTCCAAACGATCTTTCTGCTGTAAGATTGACCACATGTGGAGCTTGTTCAATTTCTACAGATTTCGTGCAAAAAACAATAATAATAGTAAATAAAGTTAATTTCATAAAGCTAGACAATCAAATATATCTAATACAAACATAGATACAAAGAAAAAAATCTGTAGATCGGTTGACCCTGCAGGCCATCCCTGGAACTTCCCGCTATTTTCAAGCGCTTTGAATTTGAAGCACTTGATAATATACCCAAAAGTAGATTCTCAAAAATCTGAAAATTGCTGTTAACAACACTATTTTAATTTTTGAAAAACTATAACTTTTGAACGCGTTGTTCGATTTTGATCTTTAAAACGGCATTCGACACAATTTTTTAAGCTCTAAAAATATTGTACACAATCGATTGATTGAGAAATCTCGAAGTTATTTTGAAAAAACAGTTTTTTCGAAATCTGTTGACTACGTAATCTCTCGAACGGATTAACCGATTTTGATCCGCTTAGCGGAATTCGACGCAGTTTTCTGAGGAGAAGAGCTGATTAGATTATGAAATCAATCGGTACAATATTCTAAAAGCTATTTTGAAAAAACATCGTTTTAACAACTTTTTTTTCGGTTTTTTTAGAATTTCTCAAAATCTATTGGGCCGAATCGGTTCAAATTTTCAGGAAATCTAAGTTCAGTGGAACCCTTTCGAATGCCGTAAATCGCGAGAGAGAGAGAGAGATACTGACATCATTGTAAAAATATAGCTTCCTAGGATCACAAAAAGTCGAGATCTGATGAAAACTCGATTTTCGAAAATCAAGCTGAAATCAATAGCTTCCCTATTTTTTAAAATTTTCATTTTTCTTAGCGGGAAGTTAAAAAACACACACATCAATCATTAAACACAATAACAAGTTTTAGCATCGAAGTTAAAGTCGTTTTATTGTATTATCTTAATCTGTTGTAGTGCCCTACAAAATTCAGATTAAATCAAAATCAGATTAACGTTTTGATATCGCTCTCTCTCCCCCCTCTCTCCCTCATTTGTTAACTGTTATAGAAAATTGTTACCATTATGTATTCGCCATAATTTGACTCGGTCGTAAACATCAAAATTGCAAAGTCTGATAGTTTATATATAATCGATAAATTGAAAATAAACACTCTTAAACTTCATAAGCAATACCTCAAATTTATGGTTTCTCTGAATGATTTATACAATCTATAAAAACAGAGAAGAATTGTGATTTAAAAATATAAAAAACTCGGGTCGCAGTGCCTAAACCCTGCCGACAATATAGTGTATTTGCTAATACAGGCCTTGTGGCTTTAATACGTGAACTTACGTTTGATTTTGGACAAAATAAAAAATTTAACCCCTTAATACATCCCTTAAAGTGATATTTTTTTTTCTTAATTTCAATATTATTATCAATACAACCTCTGTACCAAATTAAATACACCCTTCAGTAAGTAAATCACTATCCGCAAACTGGTATTTTCATAAAATTTGTAAGTCCGGTCCTGTCGGGCCGATTTTATTAAAATTTTAGCAGCACATTTTAATCGTTACTAAAGGGTTAAATTTCAATTTTGAAATGATTCTGAGAATTTTTTCTGCATTTTTGGGCCCAAAAACATTTTTCAACCCCTAAAAACTACCCTTAAAATGGTCCGATTGGGCCCATTTTAAATAGGCTTCGTGCGGTGATGGATTCCAACGTGCCTACCAAATTTCGTCAAAATCAATTAACTCTTTCGAAAGTTATAGCACGTACACATATATATATATATAAATATATAAATATATATATATATATATATATATATATATATACATATATAAACAGACATTTCCAAAAATGGTGCCAAAGTGTTCAGGAGGCTATGAAACGTCGAGAAATTTTGGTCCGACCCCTAGGTCCCGCCATCCGACCGACGCCAATAGTGTATGTGCCATATGGCAAATACACTAAAAAAAATTTTGGAGCATACAAGTAATTCAAGAATTACAAGGCGCGATATTCATGTAGGTATTGTGTGAAAACGGTTTTACCGAACATAGGGAAAATAACACTAAGAAGATCAATTTTGTAGTAGGCTATGGCCATAAGACCTAATGTAAATATGTATTGGATTACATAGAAAAAATAGTGCAGTGAATTTTTTAAACAATTTTCCATAGCAACGGTTGACTATTAAGCGAAACTCGGAACCTGCTAAATAAAAAAAGTCATGAGGTGTCGTAAGATACCCGACAGAAGCTATGTTTCTTACGCATTGTATATAAAACCGAATTTATCAAAGATATAAACAATACAATTAAAAAGTTATTATTTGACTGCCATTTTGAAATCTGACGCCATTTTATTTTTTTGCGTCTTATTAAACTCTCATATATCAATTTTCAAAAGGATCGGATAATTTTTACAAAGAAGTATATACCTATGGCCGCCATTTTAAAATATGACGCCATTTTATTTTTTTGCTTTCTATAAAACTCGTCAATATCTATTTTCAAAAAGATCGGATAATTTTTACACAAAAAGTACATATTGCCGCCATTTTGAAATCTGACGTCATTTTATTTTTTTGTGTCCTATAAAACTCGTAAATATCAATTTTCAAAAGGATCGGATAATTTTTACAAAAAAGTATATATAATGGCCGCCATTTTGAAATCTGACGTCATTTTATTTTTTTGTGTCCTATGAAACTCTCAAATATCAATTTTCAAAAGGATCTGATAATTCTTACAAAAAAGTACATATGGCCGCCATTTTGAAATCTGGCACCATTTAATTTTTTTGTGTCCTATGAAACTCTCAAATATCAATTTTGAAAAGGATCGGATAATTTTTACAAAAAAGTACATATGGCCGCCATTTTGAAAAATCTGACATCATTTTATTTTTTTGTGTCCTATGAAACTCTCAAATATCAATTTTCAAAAGGATCGGATGATTTTTACAACAGAGTACATGTGGCCGCCATTTTGAAAAATCTGACGTCATTTTATTTTTTGGTGTCCTATGAAACTCTCAAATATCAATTTTCGAAAGGATCGGATAATTTTTACAAAACAGTTCATATGGCCGCCATTTTGAAATCTGACGCCATTTTATTTTTTTGTGTCCTATAAAACTCTCAAATATTAATTTTCAAAAGGATCGGATAATTTTTACAAAAGTGACGTTACATTACTTCGTGACGTGACGTTTCACTTTTTATTATTTAGGTCCCCATCTGAAACGTGCGTTAAGAAGCATAGCTTCAAATAAAAATAGGTAAAAAAACTTTTAAGTTAAACGGTTTTATAATAATAATGTTTTAAAAAGAAAAAAATAATATTTAATTTAGGTTCATAAGTATAAAAGCGTGGGTCGTAAACTCTGTGATAATTTATTACAGTCACGACCCACGCTTTTATACTTATGAACCTAAATTAAATTTTATTTTTTTCTTTTTAGTACATTTATAAAACCGTTTAACTTAAAAGTTTTTTAACTATTTTTATTTTTAATTTTTTAGTGTGCTTTATTTTCTTAGTCTGATTTTATAACATTTATCCGATCCACTGAAACGTTACCGGAGGAAGACCTTTTGCCTGTGAAAATTCATAATATTGTGTGCAAAATTTCAACTCAATCGGATCACGGGAAGTGGGTGAAAATTCAAAAGTACGATTAACACCCGGACGAAAGCCGGGCCGGTCAGCTAGTTACTATAAATTGTATTGTCACCGGAGCTACACATGTGTGCAAAATTTCAACTCAATCGGATCATAGGAAGTGGGTGAAAATTCAAAAGTACGATTTGCACCCGGACGAAAGCCGGGCCGGTCAGCTAGTTATCATAATATTGTATTGTCACCGGAGCTACATATGTGTGCAAAATTTCAACTCAATCGGATCACGGGAAGTGGGTGAAAATTCAAAAGTACGATTTACACTCGGACAAAAGTCGGGCCGGTCAGCTAATTACCATAATATTGTATTGTCACCGGAGCTACACATGTGTGCAAAATTTCAACTCAATCGGATCATAGGAAGTGGGTGAAAATTCAAAAGTACGATTTACACACGGACGAAAGCCGGGCCGGTCACCTAGTTACCATAATATTGTATTGTCACCGGAGCTACACATGTGTGCAAAATTTCAACTCAATCGGATCACGGGAAGTGGGTGAAAATTCAAAAGTACGATTTACATCCGGACGAAAGCCGGGCCGGTCAGCTACTTACCATAATATTGTATTGTCACCGGAGCTACACATGTGTACAAAATTTCAACTCAATCGGATCACGGGAAGTGGGTGAAAATTCAAAAGTACGATTTACACCCGGACGAAAGCCGGGGTATGAACGTCGAGAAATTTTGGTCCGATCCATAGGTCTCGCCATCCGATGGACGTCAATAATTAGTTACACGTCATTTTAACTCAGTAGGCCAGGGTTTTTAAACTTAAATTCAAACATCAGCAGTCAAAAAATTGAATAACTATATTAAAATAATGCAATATAAGACAGAGCATACGCTATCTTCCAATATCCATATTACACTGTGCAACAGACAAGGACAACCGAAACAAGTTCGCGATTTATTAGATAAAGTCGCATTTATTTCGTTTAATAATCATATAAATCTGTATAAAAAAACTGTTTTGACACAATATTATACATGAAATCTATCTAAAATTTTCTGCTCTTTCGTTTAAGACAGGTTTCGAATCGATCTGACTTAAATTGAGCAAACTATAAGCAAAAAACACCGTTTTTTCTAATTTGCTCCCCTCTGGGGCCAAAATTCAAAAATCGGGCGACGTTAGGATCAAATAGACCCCGAGAGGAATCGAACAAAAAAAAGTTTTTGAAAATCGGTTCATCCGTTTGGGCTGTACGCGTGACACAAAATAGCGTGACAGATTCACAGATTCACAGATTCACAGATTCACAGACAAAGCGAGTGTATATAGGCGCTTCTAGCTTCGCTAAGATCGCGCCTAAAAATGTTCGACTAGCAGTGTTTTCAGATGATTTTTAAATAGTTTTACTTATATGAAATTTATTATTTCTAAAAAAAAAAATGTAGTAGCTATCAAATCATGAGTTAAAGTGACAACGTGCATAGCCTTTATTTTCTAAAGTGGCATCGACAGTTTTCAAATTGTATATTATCGAGCATTTCTATAATAAGTATGAACGGACTATTAGATTTTCAGTTCTATTCAGACTTCATAATTATAAAATTTAAATGAACGCAAATAACTTTCGGATCGAGTTTCATTAAAAGTAATGAAGAAAATACTCTAGAAGTTAAATAAAAGATATAATTATCAGCCCTTATACAGACAAAATAAATAAAAACATCGAGTGTTCAGAGTTAAATACAAATTTTATAAGTGTGTATCTCTATACATAGTGTGTAGATTGACTATGCGATGGCGAAGGTGTATCTGCAACGTTTTGAGTGTCAGCGCCGAAATATAGAATGCAAGTATTATTAATACCGGATAATCGGTACCTTACTACCTAACGGATAAAATCAAAAGTAACGTACACCCAATACTGAAAAGTGAAAAGTTATCGTATTTGAAACACTAACTTTGGCAGCGCTGTGTGAAGTGGTCTCTCCTCGCTATTTTACGGAAAAAGTTCAGTGCATACCCATGTCTAAGTATCAATGAATGAATGAATTAATTATACGGGACCTGTATATAATTTTAATTCCTTGAAATCGAAATCCTCATGCTTACAGAATGCAAGCAAAACAACTTGAAGAGTAGTATTTCGGTCGGTAGCTTTAGATATAATATTATATATAATAGGGTAGAACGAATAGAGGGAGCGCAGTCGCGATAGCTCTAATGTCATCAAAAGAATAATATTATCGTTGTGAACACAGATTGGGTCTTATTCCGTATCCGGTTTTATTATATTTCTTGTATTTGATAATATAAAGTTTATTTCACACGAAAACTTTATTTCATCAATTCTATAATTTTGTTAATTTGAGGGAATTTTTCCCTCAAAAACTTATTTCATAGAAGTTTTGATATGGTTGTTCTCTTATGAACAAACTCAAAGATTATATTGATATAGGTATGTAAGTATCTAATCGAGTACCTACTGTATTACAGCTGATAGGTAGAACTTATCTCAGAATATATACTGAGGAACTGGGCAGTGCTAAATAAAAAGTAGCAGCAGAGGCAGCCTGACATCACATACTGTCTCGCTTCTTCTCAAAAGTAAAACGATTGTGCAATACAGATTGGTTGAGGCTTTCGCGGCCAGTTGATGAGCTGATGTTGTCCTGATTCAGGTCTATAGGCCGTTGTTGGTTGGAATTGCTTTCTAACGTTTCGCTAGCACGAGTGGCGAGCTTCTTCAGAGGTCCTTCCATATCTGATGCTGGATGTAGAATGTAGAATCTCCAGCATCGGAGATGGAAGGACCTCTGAAGAAGCTCGCCACTCGTGCTAGCGAAACGTTAGGAAGCAATTCCAACCAACGACGGCCTATAGATCCGAATCAGGACAACACCAGCTCGATTGTGCAATACTTTATTACCTGACAGGTTCCTGTCAAATCCTGATGGTTTTCTTAAGAATGTATGGCACGTATAGTCTCGTTATTGACATCGGTGACCATAGATAAAATTTTGAGCAAAACTTGTTAGATATTGTAACAAAACTCGTTGGTAACTTTGGTAAATATTTTATTTATCTATTCTTTCACAACAGTAACAACGGTTTACATGCTTTGGATAATATTATTGTTCCTCACTTTATTCACTGTTCGCTTTTTGTCTATTTTCCGTTGGTCAGTTTTGCTTGACCGTTGGTCAGTTTTTGTTGACCAACACTTCGTCACTACTTGACCACTATGTGTCCACCATATGTCTGTGGTACGTTTATTGTTCACTGGGTCCACTATATGTCTATGGTGGTGGTATTTATTTGCCACCTGCAGATATCTTCCACACTGTCTGTCACTTTGCACCAGAAGATTATCTGCACTTAATCACTCGAAGATCTCGTCTGTCACTCGCAAATATCTTCCACACTGTTTGTCACTTGGTACTGGAAGATTATTTGCACCAGGTCACTCGAAGAACTTTTAACTCGCTGGTGGTATATTTATTTCCTGTTGCACTTTTCACGTCTGCTCTCGTTGAGAATGTATACGTGACTCTCCCGTGTTTCATTCTTGCTCTTGCTTATATGAACTTTCCTGATCATTTTACATCCATGGTGGCGGTTTTTCTATTGTCGCCACCCAGAATATTTCTTCGCGCTCAAGGCTGCGTGATTCATTTTAAGCCAACGAATCAAGGCTGCAGCCAGCCTGCCTAGATTCGTTACAATATGTAACTAACATATTGTAACAGATCGAAGAGCGCCGTTTGAAATCTGCAAACATTCTGGAATGTTCGATCGCGCATAGACTTAGATCAATGGAATATTCTAGCATCTCAATAATGAAGAAAGCGCCACCCTTGCCTGGGGGTGAGTTTAGAAGGCTATATACATAGGTGGATCGATTGTTGAAGTGATGCTTCTCTGGAGCGTTGGAGAGAATGGATCAGCGAGCAGTGATAAATGAATAAGAGTTGTCTCTGGACCGTTGGAGAGAGTGGATCATCGAACGGTGATAACCAAATAATAGTTATAAATAAATAAATAGTGAACATAGTGAGTTGTCTTTGGAACGTCGGCAGAAGTGGTTCAGACGAACAGCGATAATTAAAAGTGATAAATAACAGTGACAAATACCTAACAGTGACAAATGACAGTTATAAATAACAATGACAAATACCAGTTATAAATAACAGTGAATATAAATGGACAAATTGATAAACAATAATTGTGAAGAGTTGTGTTAGTTCGTTATTGTACCGTTGTCCTGCATTTAATAAAATAAAGATTTTTACCGAAATTTCCATACAGTTTGATTAAATATTCTAAAAATGACAAATTTTTCTCGTTGATATTACTATATTAAACTATAAAAGCGCCATTTTTCCATAAGAGCTCATGTTAATTTTATAATTACCTATATAATATGTATTATCTTTTTAAACTATTCGGTAAGCCGTTCTGAAATGTTGTGTACTTATTTAAGATATATTAAGAAATAAGTTTACAAAATTTCACTCATTTCTCGGTGATTTAAGTTCTTAGAACGGAACTGCAGAACTGGATATAAGCTTAAGAAGGTATACAAAGTTTATGTCCAATAATTTTAACATAAAAAGTAAAAACGAATGACCTTTAAAATTGATGTCAAGTATAAATATCGTAAAAAATTGTATCTGTCTGTCTGTCTGCCTGTTTCACTGCTGTCGATTTGTATATTTGGTTCCTTATAACTGGAGAGCTACTGCATTAATTTCGATAAAATTATAATTATTCGTTAGCTTTAAGTTCAACTTAAAATAAAGGTTTTCAAATCATTATGTTAGGCCGCATAATCTCGTTATGTAAAATCAAGGGGGAGGAAGCCGCGGGTACTTCAATAAATAAAACTATGAATCGTAGACAAAAAATGTTTACAAGAAAGTTGTTGAGAATTTTGTCCTCTTCAAGATTGATAATAATCATTTTTTACTAAAAATGTAACGGAACCGAGAAATTAAAAAAAGCCGTTTATCGTGAACTTGAACTTCGAATATCTGGCAACGCCGGCACGATATCGATGGGAACTTTTTACACGTTTTTTAAAACACCATAACGAAGGTGTATACAAAAATTCAGGTAACTGGGAATTATTCCGGAGTGGAAATCAAAAATTACTGGACTATAAGTAATATTTTAAGATCGTTAACAGCAGTGAATTAAAACGTTCATTACAAAATTTATTGTTTATTTAAGATTAAAATATTTTGATTAGGTACAGTTTGTAGATTACATTTCTTTTTAATAGGATTTAATGAAAGTAAAACGTTTATATACAAACGAAAAATAATCAGAAGATAGAATTAAGAAAAATAAATTAAATTTCTATATACATATAGTAGAACCTCATTATTAAATAAATTTAAAAAACTGTGTTCTTCCCTCTCTAACCTCTAAAAGAGGGTGGTGCAGATTTCTATAGGTTCGTAGTCACAGAAAGCTGAATTTTATTATGCATGCTAGGTTACCCGTAGGTACAAGTAACGAAAAATTAAAGAATCTGTGATTTCCCCCCTCCTTTCCCTAAAAGGGGGTGGTGCAGATTTCTATAGGTATATAAAAAGAATATAAAAGGTAATCTAAGTGGAAATTTGGCATGCCGGCTAGATTTTGTGTATAAGCAACAACATTCTACAAAAAATTTATATTAGAAATCGTGTCCATCGTGATTATAATAAAATTAAGAAAAATGGCAGGATAGTGGACAAAATATTTTTATAAGATCAGCAGATTATTTTCTAACATAAATATTAAGTTGATGTTTTATAACTTAAATAAATTGGATAAGTTATTCACAAGACTTAAAGATAAGACGCCTATCTCACATCAATCTAATATTATTTATAAAATATCTTGTGAATGTAATAAGTGCTATGTGGGACAAACAAAACAGTTATTAAAAAATAGAATTTATCAGCACAAAATGGACTGTAGAAACATAAACTTATTAAGTGATAATAAGACGGCGTTGTCATCTCATCATTTCGACACTGGGCATAAATTTCTTTTCAATGAAGTTCAAATATTAGATAAAGAGTCAAATTGGAAGAAACGCAATATCAGTGAAATGTGTTTTAATAGAAAAAACAATTCAATCAATTATAGAACAGACACTCAAAATTTAAGTAAGTAGTCAGTACAATTATGTTATGAAATTATACTAACATTTGTATTATTATTATTATTGATTGTTAAAATTTATAGTCAACATAATTTGTTACCATGTTACCATGTTTTTGTCTTATGTACCCTATCTTATGTTAATTGCTATGATTAGTAATTAATATTAATTTTCATAAATATTGTTATTTTTATGTACTTGAAAAAGTCGTACATTTAATTTAATAAATCAAATATTTTGTCCACTATCCTGCGATTTTTCTTAATTTTATCCTACAAAAAGAATTGAAATCCCATCAAAAACAATTCTTGTAAAAATAAGGCCAAGTCTCGCGATCACGTAGCAGTAAAAAGCTATGAGATCTAATAGAGTTAAGTACAATTAATTGTAAGTGAAAAGTAGTGAAATCTAAAACTTGGCTAGCTTCAAAGTTCGCTAAGAGAATAAAAGACGAATTACTAGCGCTAGACCTTGCAGTGGAAGCTAGCCAAGGTTTAGATTTCACTACTTTTCACTTACAATTAATTGGGCTTGGCTTTATTAGATCTCATAACTTTTTACTGCTAGGTACGCGATCGCGAGACCCGGACTTATTTTTACAAGAATACATATACATAATATGTATGACTTGTAACAATACTTTTTAAGTTTTAACAATGGTCGGTTTTAATTTAGTGTGAACATTATTTTCCCTACATTCGGTAACCTACTACCGTTTACAGACTGTATACCTGTTCATTGACAGTCATGGGTATCTACTTAATAATCATCTTCCACCTGTCCTGAATTTACTTAAAATAATAATTTTAAAAAATCACTCATAAATATAAATTTTAGAAAAGAGCTTTAGATACACCGTATATATTTTGTGTACAGAACATGAGGTCTTGTGAGTTCACAAGACATTTATTGCAGGAACTGTTTCTAAACGTGTAAACTAATTTAAGGTCGAACTCTAGGTATAGGTAATTGAAAACATTTTCCAGCTGTAGAGTAAATCGAACCTAACAACTTTTGTCTGAAACATGTTTCCGTACGTGTCTTCATTTTTGAAATAAACTTGGCTATTTTCCTCGCGTGAACACCCTGTGTATAGTATATTATTATATATAATATAGTATGTGTGGCTCACATGAAAACTCGAACCGGCCTGTGTGTAACACATTTTCATTTATATTTCAGACCGTAATTTATGCATATGTGAGGGGTGTGAGAACGCCTCCACCCCATTCAACCGCGTCAGCACTGTATATAACATCACATATTTATAGATACAAGGTGGAGTGCAAATATATATACTCTTCTTTTCAAAACCTTTAAGAATGTTATATTTTTAACTACATATTTATATTTCTTACAGTTAACTGAAAAATTATTTGATATTCTCACGAATTCTAGGTAAATGATAACAATTATTCTTTATAAGTACAATATGATTTTCGTTTATAGCCAAAAAACATTTGACTATGTTACAGAAAATATATAAACGTTTTTATAAAAAAAAACTAAGTTTTAGAAATAAGTCAGATTTGCATTACTTTTTTTATAAGTCAAATGTATTAAAACAATATCTAGTGATTTTTAAGACCTCTAATTGGCAAAATCATTTTAGTCTAATACCTATTAATATTTTCAAATTAGGTATTTTTTATAAAATGCAAATGGCACTTTTAAATAAATATATTAAATGGAAAAGCTTAGAGTTTTATTTGTATAACGAACCTTATAGTAATAAATCATTTTGCAATTCAAAAAAGTTAAAATAATGTCTTACACAAGTCATCGGTTATATTTAATAAATTAATTATAACAAAACTGAGCCCGATAAACACAGTATATGGACTGTCGAACTTAATCAAATCAGTCAAGTGAGGTGTTCATACCCACCTTGATTAATTAATAATCGATCCAGTCATTATACTAATATAATTGAATGTACACCTTAGTCATTCTGATTGTTGTTGCCAGATTGCTGCGCCTTGCATTGTTTATCTATCACCAGTCATTACGATAGATTACATACATATTAAACAATATTCACGCTACAGAGATAATTAGTTCTGACCGATTTCAAACCGGACCATCGCCGCTGTAAAAAGTCTATTGACAATACAACTCCATTTCACAAAGCAGCTATCTCTACTCAACCGGAAATTGAATTAAACGATATATTTAAAAGTTTCCGTTTAAATAAACAATGGATTTTGTTTCTTGCGCAAGAACACTACCTTATAATATTCTTTGAAATATATAGTCCAATTTAACCTTAAGGATTAACTAAAACGGGACAACGGAAACAAAGACGTCTCAGGACTACTGCAGTTTACGCAGCGAAGATACAATATATGCATTTAGATTTGCGTCACAAACTGAAAATCCTGCGAATGTATGTATGTAAATGATTATGTAATCTCAATATAATATGCTCCCCCTCTACGGAGTGTTGGCTCTAATTAAAATTCATTTGTTGTAAACTTATGCCTAAGTTATTATCAGCCCATCTGTATTTAAAAGAGCCCAACTTTTAACTAACCACTCGATAATCAAACATTTTTCATTTCAACAAAATCCTAGAATTTTAGAATTCATTTACAAGAAGCCGTACCTACACTATAAGTTTACACAAGTCGGCATTATACACATCTACTGATTGTACATTAGGAAACATTTGAGCAAAATTCTTTACACACTATAAAGAAAAAATGTTAATATTCCTAAAATAAAGATTTAAAAGAAAATTAGCGTTGCACGTTGGTTTGAGTAGAACCATATTTATTAAAAATGAGTTAAATTCATAGTCGTCACGGCATTGAACTAAATGCTGAAGATATTTTAGAATTCAGTTCAATAACTCGAATTCAAAATATGACATCCAAAGCTATATAGTACTACCTACAATTTTTTTTGTGGATCAACATTCGTGAGTTTTCATTTAACTCGAAAGATCAAAATATGTTTAAAATAAAAAATAGACTTTCATGACGTATGCCGCGAAGTTTATAAACATAAGTATGTATCATTCATAACTGAATATAGGTACTCATTATTAGCAGGGCCAGCGGAAATCTATGTGGAGGTGCAGGATACCCACCACCCGAAAATGTTTCTGGTGGTAAATCCACAACCCGAAATATATATTTTAGAATTCCCTTCTAAATACGTTTTTTGTATTCTCTTTATTCTTTATGCTCTTTCCACATTCCACAGCATTCAGCAACTGCCAACTCGACTTGGGCTGCGTTTTGAAATTCAATTAGGGTTCATACCTAGAAAAATGTGCACCAGTGCAGCCTTGGTAGTGTTGAAATATACTGTTGGACAAAGACTAGAGCGTGTAGGTCTATCGACTATCCTTCTTCGTTATTGTTATTACTTGTTTTTATTCCCTCTAATTCCGAAATAATTATAATTCCAAAAGTTAAAAATCATCTTTCACGTCTAAAAATGATTTTTCCCCACCCCTGAGCCTAACCCCTCCACTTCACCCACCACTCGAATTCCACCGGCTCTGATTATTAGTATTTTTGTCATATAGATTATAGCCAATAAGTTTTCGTATTATGAGCAGCACACTCGGTATGTTGGCAAGTTGGCAGATTTTGATTATCTGCACACGCGGAACCCCGCATGGAAGAGCGGTGTGCGGCTTTTCGCTGCCGCAGACACATTTTTCGTGTTTCTGTACGCCTTCCTGGACATCAACATTGTGTGCTGGCAACATATGGAAATGATATTCCAATCATATTTTTTATGAAAACAAAAATTGGGAAATCTCTACACAACATGTCAAAAGGATAAGTAGTGTAAAGTATTTTATTTAAAACAAGGATGGAATATGTGTACTACTAAATATATGCCGAAAATTCAAATGAAACAAAATATATTTTTAAGTGTATTTAATATCGTGCTGTTCATCAAAAACCATTGACATTATACATTATGAGCATGCTACTAGAACACCGTGCGAATTTGTTTCATCTAAACTCAAACTCGACTCCAGTAAAGAAGACTGAATTGGATGTTTCGCATTCCATGTTCTTCGGTACCTACATGTTTTCTGTGCAATGTATTTAATTAATTACCGGTGGTTATTCACAAAGCATTATATTTAGTTGTATTAAGTTCAGTGTGTAAATTAATCAACGGCAGACACTGGAATGCATTACAATTAATGCAAACGGTGTGCTCTCTATAGATAGTTAACCATATAGTTCATTAGACTTACGCACGCTGCGTTTGTTTGAGACAACGCGTTTGCTTCATAATGATTGCATATTATTTAGTGTTTTACCATCAACTGCAATTAAAACACAGTACAAAACTTCAATATTCATCGCTGAATAGACTTGTCAAGTCAAAGCACGTCTAAAGGTCGATTTATATTATCCGGTCAGACACGGAGCGGGACCGTAGTATTTCCGGCAAGACAAACTTTTTTACATGCATTTCAAATACGAATATTTATACTTAGTGGATCCCGTCCGTTCAGACACGTGCCAATACTCGTATTTGAAATGCATGTAAATATGTTGGTCTCGCCGGAAACGCTACGTTCCCACGCCGTGTCTGATCGGATAATATAAATCGAGCTTAATACTGTTTTCATGATCATTCCTGCATGTCAGTTGATGATACATTATCATGATTTTATTGCAGCCATCTATTATTTCCTCCACGAACTAACCATATTATGAAACATTGTACTATTTTTTTATTTATTTTTTTCAGATTACATAAACCATCTCGTATTAAAATCATATTAAGATCCCACCAAAAACCATTCTTGCAAAAATAAGGCCAAAATGTTATGAGATCTAATACAGCCAAGTCAACTGAAAAGTAGTGCAATCTAAAACTTGGCTATAACTTCAAAGTTCGCTAACAAAATTAAAGTTTTTTACTTGCACTACAATACCTAGAGCTTTAGTCATTGGTCTTTTATTCTCTTAGCGAACTTTGAAGTTTTAGATTTCACTTACAATTAATAATTGGACTTCGCTCTATTAGATCGCATAACGTTTTGCTGCTACCTACGCGATCACGAGACTACGCCTTATTTTTATAAGAATTGTGTTTGGTGGGATTCCAATTCTTTTTGTAGGATGTTGTTTATACACTAAATCTAACCAGCGCATGCAGCATGCCAAATTTCCACTTAGACATCATTTTTTTATTATAGTAACTATACAAATATACCATCACTTTAGGAGGTTGGAGGGGGAAAATCACAGATTTTTTTTTAATGTCCTCGTTACTAGTATTTATTTATTTATTGTAAATTATAGACGCGTCGACAACTTAGGTCATTAGCGTCTTGATTATACATTAAATAACAACACACTTAAAACTAAATGACATCACAAAACATCCATGAGCGGGGGTGGGATTCGAACCCACGACAGTCTGATTCAAAGGCAGCGATGCTAACCACTGGACCACGACTGTCCTCTCGTTACTAGTACGCGAAACCCAGCATGCATACCAAATTTCAGCTTTCTAGGACTACGGGAAGTACTCTAAGGTGACAATGAAAATTAATCATGATTCTGTTTATCCTTAAGGTGGCACTACAAAAGAGGATCAAAGTCAAGGAATGTTATTTTTGCACTGTAAAAAAATTTGTGTTTTTTGCTGCTGGTTTCACGACAAAAGTTTCATGATGAAAATTGTAGGGCAATGGGCATACTTTGCTCTACACGACACATTTATTTATACACTGTCAAATACCACTAAAAATTAAAAGTGTCGCTTTAAATTGACAATTTCATTTCATTCAATAAATTAATAATATACTCAATGCTATTTTATAAATAAAAATATCTTTTTTTGATAGGTGTAAGTTAAAATATAGAATTTAATATACATAATATGAACAAAGCACAATGGAATTTTCATCTACATATTGGTATGTAGTTCATTGTCCTTATTTTTCCGCAGGCTAAAAATCGATCTTGTCGTACTCCGCGCAAATATTCGCCACCAACGTGCGTTTGTCTGTAATTTTGAGGCCATAAAAATCACCGCCGCGTGTTCACAAATGGGTACAACGTTCGCTTGTTTATTATTCGTCGCGATCGCATTTTGTTTATCGTCGGTAAATGAACTTCACTTATTGTCGCCCGAAGCATTCTGTATTTTGAAATGGTGGTATTCGTAAAGAGTGATGTGATTATCTGACTTATGACATCACAATTAGGAAAAAAATATACGCACCATATCATTACAAAGGCATCCGACTTTAATAATTATTACTAAATTTGAGAAAAAAATATCTGTAGGAATATTGCTTTAGGAAAGAACTGAGAATATAGGCTACCGGTGAAATGATTGGCAACTGCTTCACACATTAGGTTAGTAAATTATCATTGCTATACTATGTTTTAATTCAATACCAGGTAGTACATAATATTTCTTCATATATTTTACGATGCGAGGGCTGATCTGTACCGGTATACATATTATATATTAGTTGGTACCCGTCTATTGATGACTGGTGTTAAATGCATATGCGTAATAATATATATGTATACGTGCGTGTATGTGTTTACAACTCCAAATTAGGCGCAAGTGCGCTTGAAATGCCTCGACCGACCTAACGAGAAATATCAAAGCATAAACATACACTGCTATTTGTACCCAGTTATTATTGGACGTAAATATTTTGTTTTATTTAACTTTGTGGATAATTTGCTACCTTTAAATACATTTAAAAGTGTCGCATAGGGTAAAGGCACCATCGGTGGTCGACCAACAACAGATTATTATAGAGGAAGTTAGGAAACTAGAAATTGAATGAAAGAATAATAGTAGTGTGCTAAATACATTTTTATGCGCCTGACGCATAAATATTTAGCACATGTGTTGCACACTATACTTTATATAACACATGCATGGTTTTAGACTTTAATTGAATAATTTAATGTCACTGACAGAAGTACATCTCATAATAAAAACATTGGGCTCGATACAATTTATTCACTTTGCTACCATTATAGTAACCATATTTCGAAAAGAGGTCCATAATGTTCATTAGATAACGGGTTTTTCAAATGTTTTTCAATATATCATCGAAAAGCGTTTCATAATGGAGCATGACGTCACTCATCAATAAACGGTCATTTAAGGTCCGCAAAACTGATACGAAAAAACACTAAAAGCGTGCATGTGTTATATAAAATTATTTTCTTTATTACAAATATATAATCTATTTTTTGTCAAAATATATAGTAAATACAAAAGCAATCGACTGCATGTGAGTGGTCGGGAACTGGTGCTTTCTCTACCCTGCGTATTGTCGATGACATTAAAATAAAAAAATCATGCAAAGTGGTCCTAAAGGTACATATTTATACACATGCATGTGTTGTGACGGACCAGTTAAAACAAATTTAATTTTAAATGTATAGGTACCTATATGTTAAACTGCACACCTAAAATTTCGACGTCGCCGACGATTTAGTTTATTGATGCGACAGATTGTATATGTATGTACTTATGCATGTGATGCACACAACTATTTAATATCTACTTAGAAGTTTAGAACTTGGGCAATAGAGCGCAAAATGGTTGGAAAATCACAATAATTGTCTGATGAAAAATATTAAATATTTAACTATAAAAAATTTTGTGAGTTTAGAACATACATGTTCAAATTTAATATTTCAATACTGCAGTATCTAAAAAAAACATATTACCTATAGCTACAAATCATGCTAAATGTGTAATTAATTAGACTGCATATTTTGCAGTTACAAGATCTTTTAAATGTTTATACATCTTTAGATGTTTATACAAGAGGGTAATTTCCCGGGAATTCTGAGTACAAATTTGCTGGGAATTCTTAGGAAGTCTTTATCGAGCTTATAATAAAATGAAATGTAGGTACTTTACAGGATTAGGACCATAATGATAAACAAAATAATCATATTAACATTGGAAATGTTTATGTTCGTATATGGGGGCAGAGTTACGAGTTTTCGTTCAAGGCCAAAAGACAACGGTGTCGCGATCAAGTGAGGAGCAATCATGCAAAATTGAACATGTGCAATTTTTTCGAAATGTGTTTTATATCATGTCTAGTTAATTGAGAGGTATTTGCGACGATCTGCGGTGTTATTTTTGAGCAAATGTTAATAAATACTGTAGAAAAATCCATTTAAAAGTTAAGTAATCAAGCAAAAGTGAACGCGTATATAACAGAAGAATAATAGGGTTATTCCTGACAAAACTAAACAGTGCATTGATAAATATTGTGTGTATAATAAACAGTTAATTATGTTTCATATATGCTGTTATCATTTCCAATGTCCTCGATGGTTGCAAGGATTGCGAAATCTGTGAATTTTTTCAATCAATATTTAATTTTTTAATATTAAATTGAAAATCCTATTGATACTTTCAGTTCTCATATTAGAACCTGGGAACTGGGAGTATAGAGCTTGTAATAGGCCAAGGAAATGCTATATGAACAACCCTACACGCTCGACTATTCAAGTCCCATATGAACTATTAACCAATTTAATGTTCGTCTTCTCAAAGGATACAAGTATGTAACTTCGTGACGGTACCGGTGTTGTTACCACTAATAAATCTATATCACCAGGAATTCTTCAGAAGTCCCGGGAATTCTTCGGAATGATTGTGTCCACTATTCTCGGGAAGTTACCCCCTCTTGTTCATTAGTTAATTAGAATGTCTTAATGCTAACGGTATATTTTATTTCTCAGATATTCTTTAGCGGTAGTCACTACTGAGATCAAAACTGAAGTCAACGTTGTACTAGCGGTCCCGTCCGGCTTCATATGAGTGCTATGAATTTTTTATTAGTTAGACGTTTTTAGCTTGAGCAATTTCAGAGATACAGCGTGTCTTCATGAAGGTTTCCACCCCTTAGGACACGGATTTCGATAATTTGTAGAACGCCGATCTCTTCGAATTTAACAAAAATACCTAAGTTAAATTTCGGTTGTGTATCGTTATGATTAGTTAATTTAATTTAAATTTTGGTAAACCCGGACGGTCCGAACGTATAGTCTATACATTTAAGTGTGTCTACATTTTAAAGTCACAAACGTGTATATATCGTACAACCTTTGTTGTCGTCTGCATTGCTGTACTTCACTTGCTTTATGACTGGATAATAATATGTCGGCGTAAAAAAGCTCACAGTTTAATACAGTAACAAACGAGATACCCTCGGGCCTTCACTAGTTGCTGATGATATACAGTTTAAATTTATGCATTATTCCATTGTCTGAATTTTGTTACAGGTTCATATTTTGATAAAATACATGCATAATATGTGTACCTCCATATTGAAAAATGGCACTGTTACAATAAACAACATTGGAAATTATTTATTGCATTATTTGACTAACTGTATTATATACCTACTCATAGATATATTATGTAGCATACATATGTACAAATTATTGCAAAACATTCTGCAAGGTTACTATTTACAATAATATTATTACACAAACATGATATGAGAGAGAATTATCTATCAATTTTCATTATTCTAAATTTTTACGATGAAGATCTTACCACATTTATATTTTATACGACAATATTAAAACAAATACTTTATGAAAAAATACAAATGACATCAATTTTTTAATTTTTATGCATCCAATAAATTAACTATTTTCTCTTAAACTTCACCAAATTTAAAAAATAGTTTAATCTTTAAGAGATTGGCACATGTAACTGAAAACGAGATTTTCATAAAAAATAAATTTCAAAATCACTTGTCACATTTAAATATTGGGATTTTACTTTAGTTTTTTTTTCAAATAAAATAAAAAATCACCTTTCTTAAACTGGTATGGAACATCGGGGAACCTCGATTGGTATGGAATGGATTCCGTTGATGATATCACCGACTCCCCTAATTCAAATGCATGTCTTCGCGTTTATAGTATAAGAGGGTAGATACTTACCTATTAAAAATGAGAAAAGTCGACTGAAGGCGTGAACCTAAAAAGGCGGTGAAATACTGCTTCGCATTAATAAAACTCTTAAAATAAAAGGGAGAGATGTAAAAAATTCAATAATATTTTAAATTGGACTCAGGAGTCTTTAATGTTTTAAATGAAAAAAAACACAATCGTCCAATCAAAACAATTGCTTTAAGGCAGCTATGTCGTTTTCGCTTTATTGATCTGGAATTCAGATACTATTTCGAATAACGAACTGAAACCTTTTTGTTTTACTTACACAAGGGAATATTACAATCAGAAAATTATTATGTTACCGAAAAATGTATGCTTTCCTTTTATTTTATTTTTGAAGTTATACCTCTTTTTGCGCGTTATGGAAAAATGATGAGAGTGAATTTTTAGGATGCGCGCGCATCGCGTCACGAAAATCTACGGTATGAAGTTAGTCGTTAGTAAAACTTCAACTAGTCGTTACACCATGTGACAAGAGCGTTTTCAGTTTTGAATAACATTAATAAAAGCTATTGCCATACAAATGCTCGTTTATGCCGCTTTCGTTAAATATGAGTTCGTACTCCAAACCGTGCTTTTTTACATTATCATTTTTCTTGATTATAATACCCTATTATATAGCACTGCTATCAAAGGTGTGCCGTAATGTAACGGTAACGGCCTCGCGTCATACGCAATAGGTCCAGGGTTCGAATCTCAACACAAACATGCTTTTTTTTAAATAAATAATTAGATATAAATATAATAAATAAATATATTTAATAACTTAATAATTTATTAATTAAGTTAATTAATTAAACCTTCATCAATTGTATTTAATATATCTTTATTTTATTATTTTTCATGATTATAATACCATATTAAACCGATTCTAAAAATTATTTCACTAATAGAAAGCTACGCAGGGGGTGAGATTCTCGCGAGGGGGTACTCGCGGGGGGGGGGTGGTAATAAATCATAAATTCTTATCTCTGGAACTACTAAACCGATTCTAAAAATTCTTTCACTAATAGAAAGCTACGCAGTGGGGAGATTCTTGCGGGGCGATAACAAATTAGGGGGGGAGATATAGAAAATTAATTAATTTTACCTTCATCACCAAAGAAGTATAACTTCTGACGTGCGTACATAGTACACACACACTCTTTTTTTGTCATTTTTATTGTCAGTATTTGTTTCATAAGTTTTATGGATTGATTAATTTAATTTTTTTTTAACACAAAATATTAAGAAATGTGTAGCACTATGGTAGGCACTATACGGAAATTCATCTATGTTTTAATGTTTATTCCCGAATTGATTGTCAGTAGGTAATATAGAAATACGTAATTCAATTAATATAATTTACATTTTATGCATAACGACCACTTCACACGTTTTAAATCAACTGTTTTAATCGATACATAATTCGATATCGTATAAAAGATCTTTTGCATACGTGTTGCAACAATTATTATTATGTAGAATAATCTGCCATCCAAATTTTATTTATAAAGAACTTTTGATAAAACAATTTGGGCAGTAGTTATCTTTCTATACGTAAACATATTATTTATCTAAATTAATTTCTAATGTGAAATGTTTTAATCAATTAGGTGGAAAATCAAATAAAAGTTGAACCATGGCCGTTGTACTAAAATTAACAGTTTATTTATTATTATTAAGCTGGGTATTTTTAACTAACAGGAATAGGATTATTTAAAAATATTATACTAGCACAATTTCAGAAATTTTCACTAAAAAGGTAACATGTTTTCTATTTCGTTCCACACAAAACAAATATTCATTTTCTAATATTATTCTATAAATTTATTCAAATGTACTTAATAAATATAGTCAACATTGTGCACATTGCACAATGTATATACTTTCAATAAATACTGAAGTAATAGCGAAACCAAACATTGTAATCACTTACGCCTCGTAATTTATTACTAAATTTGATAAATTATAATTAAAGAAAACACATTTTAGTTACGTACGTGTAAGACGAATTAATAAAAAAATTATGAAAGTATTGTAGGACTTGAGAATAGCCGTTGTATATATGACGTTTCCATGGTTCTTCTATTACAAGCCCCCAGTTCCTAGGTTCTAGCCTGGTAAAAGTACCAATTGGATTTCCAATTTATTATAAAAAAATGCAAATTGAAAATATGAATTGGTACTAGGCCCTAATATCCCTGGCTGTGAGTGACCTCAATAAAAAAATAAATATAAAGTGTTGAATAACAAACAGCAATGTAATACACACAAAATTTTCATTCTAAAAATGTTAAGTACCGTGTGTCTATGTCACTGATTTAACCATTGATTTTACCACGTTCGCCTACTCGCATCGATCAATTTGAGTTAATTGTCGTTTGATATTATGCTAAAGCTTAGTTAATTATTTTCGTTTTTTTACTTTTAAGTTCAATATATCAAACCTTTTGCATTAAAAAAATTCTGTCGTATTTAGAGAAAATTCTCTTTCCAAAATGTAAAAAAAACACGGTGCAATTTATAATTTTAAATTTCAGTTTAGGGTGACAACTGACAGGATCAGTCGGGGGTGCGTACGCCTAGCGATTTCAATTGCAATTTCTTTGTTCGGTTCATCGTTCATGAGGTCATAATATAGTAGAATGGTACTTAAAAGCATACTCTACTGTAGAGTTCGATAAGCACTACCCTATCGGTCGCGGTATATGGAAATAAACTATACCTAGTTACCTATTATTTTATTATTTACTAGTTAATAAGCCCGAGGTTGCTTATGCCTCCTATAACTTAGCGTATTCCCAGGATAACTATCTATGCAACAAAATTAAGCAAAATTGCAGGATAGTGGACAAAATAATTTGATTTATTAAATTAAATGTATAACGACGTTTCGTCTATTTTGTCCACTATCCTGCGATTTTGCTTAATTTTATTATAATCACGATGGACACGATTTCTAATATATCTATGCAACTGTTAAAATTAAGTTGAAATCGGTCCAGCGGTTTTTTAGTTAATCGCGAACATACAGGCAAGCGAGAAAAGGAGACTATATAATAAATGTACATATTATAATGTCTATCTAATAGAGAACATCATTCTGGTTATAAATATATGTTACTCTGACCATGGACCTCCTCCCCCCGTGGGATTTTATGAGTCACACATTTTTTGTAGGTATTGTCATCTAGTTTAAGGTTTTGGTTGTTTGCCCCTTGTCAATTACAGCATATCCCGGAAAAACTCAGAAAACCACAGGAGATACGGAGTAAATGACTTTTTACAAACAAATCTTTATTATTTGCTACTAATATTCCAATTTAAATTTTATTTTCAGGTAAATAATTTAAAAGTAAGTAAACTCATATTCGAGCATTTTTTAAAACGGGGGTGTAGAATTTTTTGACTCATCAACGCCCAGACCAAACCGTTGAAGCTATAAATTTAAAATTTGGTGACGTAAGCACCCACTAAGAAGGGATTTTTCGAAATATAACCCCTATAAGGGAGTGAAAGGGAGGTGTATTGCACAGCCTAAACAGAAGATTTGTAAGTTATGTTCCTTACGAGTTGATTTCCCAAAAATCCTTTCTTAGTGCACCTGTACACCCTGTAAGGAACATAACTTCCAAATTTCATGTTTCTATCTTCACTGGTTTAGGTTTTGCAACTAATCCCCTTTTAACCCCCTTAGGGGTCGAATTTCAAAAAATCCCTTCTTAGTGGGTGTTTACGTCACCAAAGGAACCTACTGTCAAAATTTCAAGTTTATAGCTTCAGCGGTTTAGTCTGGGCGTTGATTAATTCCTGTGGATTTCCGGGATATGCTGTATAATTGACAAGAGGCAAGCAACTAAAACCTCGAACTATATAGCAATACCAACAAAAATATATGACTCAGAAATTCCCATGGGGGGGGGGGGTGTATACACTGGCATTCGCTCTACAAGTGTACCTACTTACGCACGATCCGGTATGATATTTTGACTGATGCCACTCACCTGTAACAAAAAAATCCAATTAAAATTTTGCACTACAAATTTGAATTATGTAATTTTTATTTTTTTCCACTACGAGTATAGGTAATAGTCATTGTAAAAAATCACATAAATGACAGTGGTATTGACAAAATTAAATTAATTAATTAATTGTAGATTATAATAGACGCGTCGACAACTCAGGTCATTAGCGTCTTCAACACAACAAATAATCCATTTTTGTATTAGAATCCGCCAGCCGGCATACACAAACCGACTGGTACCAGCTCGGGTCCCTGGGTGCGCTAATTTGACAAAATTAACATGTAACACGAAGATATGCATAATTAGTTCATTTACATGCGAACAATAGTAAAAGATAATAACTACAACTAAAAACCAAATCTATCTGAAATCCACCAGATCTGGTTACTTTGTTAACTGTGTTGTAACAATTACAACAAAACAGTACCTAACCAAAGTAACAGGATCTGGTGATTTCAAATATATTTGGTTTTTAGTACAGGTATTCATTTTTCATTCTGCGTTTTTTTTTTTCAGTAATTGGTACGTAGTAATGTTAAAAGGAAATAAATGAAGCTCGATTTCAATTGCACACGTTTTAAAAATAATTGGCACTCCAAGTGATTAACAGCAAAGCACTAAAGTAGTGTCATCTGTCAGTATTAAGCTGCTCTCAAACGAATGAACAATATACACCTCAATTTGAAACAATAGGCTGTTGCCGCTGTACCACATACGGTAACTAATACAAGCTTGCACAAAACCATTATTACAAAACATTGCGTAAGTACATAACTAGTTTTTTCCACGTCTTTGCTCGCGTAGTAATCGATTCTGCCTCTAGATTCACTCGCGTTAATGTCGGATTTCAATTGGAAGTTGGAAATCCCAAGCGTAGTCGGGTAAAAAGTACTACATATGCTTTTATGTTTGGGCACTCATTATTACATCAAATTGTGATGACCATAAAATCAAGTAATCGCGAAATATGTCATTAGTCAAGTCAAATTAGCTTTTTACTTCTAAAACCACCATAACAGCTCCGATTTTGATGATTTTTTTTTTAAATGTTTGTTACATATGATATTATTTGAAATCACAAACATTCCAGCCCGCGGACTCAAAATTTTCATTTTACAACAAATTTTCCTCCAAATTTTCTTATACGCTCGCGTCGCATATATTTGCCGTTTTACAAATAATTATTCAATTTTGACTAAATTTTGTATGCTGACTTGAGACGTATTGAGCTAACGATTAAGAAATTTTTGACCTTCCAAGTTCAATATTTTCAATTCTAAAGCAGTTTTTCCCTGGATTTTCCACTCGTGCGCGGTACGTTCGTCCCAAAGATCGTATGCTGTGTTAAAAATATTTATTGAATATTGATGAAACTTTATGTAATTGTTCGAAATTCATTTATTTCACAGTATAATAACTTAAAAGCACGTTATTTCCATTATTTTTCATTTTAAACCAAATTTTTCTCTGAATGCGCTTTCGTCGTGTATAAGATAATAAACGTTTGCCGTTTTACAAATAATCCTGACTAAATATTGTATGCTCATTTGAAACGTATTGATCATATAACGATTCTGAAAGTTTTAGCTCTATAAGTTAATTATTTTCATTTCTAGGGCAGTTTTTCTTTCGGATTTTCCGCGAATCACATGCAGGTATGTTGTCGCAAAGACCTATGCTGTGTTAAAAAATATTTATTGAATATTGATAAAATTTGACATAATTGTTTGAAATACATTTATTTCACACTACAAAAACTTTGAGCGCGTTTTTTCTATTAATTTCCACTTTACACCAAGTTTTTCTTCGAATTATTCAATCTTGACTAAATTTTGTATGCTCATTGGCCTAACGATTCTGAATTTATTTATTTATTGTAGATTATAGACGCGTCGACATCTAAGGTCATTAGCGTCTTTCAACTACACTAAATAACAACTAACTTAAAACTAAATAACATCACAAAACATCCATGAGCGCAGGTGGGATTCGAACCCACCCGCAGTCCAGTCTAGAGGTTGCGGCGCCAAGCACGCTACCATCTAACGATTCTGAAAGTTTTAGCTCTCTATAAGCTCATTATTTTCATTCCTTGGACAGTTTTTCTCTCAGATTTTCCTCTCGTATAAGAAAATTCGGAGGAAAATATGTAATTGTAAAATGAAAATTTTGAGTCCGCGGACTGAAATGTTTCTGATTTCAAAAAATGTTATATAACAAATATTAAAAAAAAAATTTCATCAAAATCGAAGCTTTTATGGTGGGTTTAGAAGTTTTCATGATTTTTTCGCTATTAAGACTGAACTAAAAGTCGGTACAGCTTGTACGGACAATATACAACAATTCTGCAAATGCGTTCCCCCGTCTGTATAGTAATCATACAAAAACCTGGAAACCCACTTGAAAATAATATGCAGCATCTTCCTATTTTATATCAGATACAATATTGTTTTTCTTGCTTCTCATGTAACTTGCCGTCTATTGGATACCTACTAACAACTATTTATACTTGAAATACCAAATGCATCGATATACGAGTACAATATATTATATTATATCGACATTTTGATATCGCTTTATAGATATTATCGATATTTTTAAACATCGGTAATTTCGATATTTCTGGTAAGATATCGCCCATTCCCAGTCATAATACATAATAATATACAATAGGCATGTATTCATTTCCCCCATTCACTGAGGTAAAATCTATAGAGGACGCATACCGTATATAACTGCTTATATAAAATTTAAGCCAGGTTTGACGTCACAGGTCACAACAAACATGGCGGCAAAACACGGAATGGATTGGGAATATTATTCTTTTCTTCTTCATTTCACATATAAAATTAAATTCTTAATACTCCCTCTATAGCTTTAACGTCAGTGCCCCCATTACACAAGGTAGGTCTTTCACCTGTAAGCAGGCTCTATCTATATTTTCCAGTTCTTTATTTACATCACTGAGATTTGTAAACAAACCAAGTGAAGGAAACAAATACGGTGTTTAACATACAAATAGTCTTGAATGAGCTGGAATATAAGTAATTAAATTAAAACACTATACATAGTATGAAACTACGATCATCTACAATTTAGATTCTAGGTTGTAAAATGTATAATATTTATAATATAGATGTGAAGAAACTGTTTTAATTAAAAACAGAAAAGTGGTGATCCTGATGATAATGAAAGAAAACAGCTTTGAAATGGCTTAAGGATCCAAAATAAGAAGCAAATACTGTTAATATTGCATTTATTAGCTAACGTTTCGAGAATTATATTCTCGAAACGTTAGCTAATAAATGCAATATTAACAGTATTTGCTTCTTAATTTGGATCCTTAAGCCATTTCAAAGCTGTTTTCATTTATATTAGAAATCGTGTCCATCGTGATTATAATAAAATTAAGCAAAATCGCAGGATAGTGGACAAAATAATTTGATTTATTAAATTAATGTACGATGTTTCGTCTATAGATTTAGACTTTTTCAAGTACAATCATAAAAATAACAATATTTATGAAAATTAATATTAATTACTAACCATAGCAATTAACATAAGATAGGGTACATAAGACAAAAACATGGTAACATGATAACAAATTATGTTGACTATAAATTTTAACAATCAATAATAATAATAATACAAAAATTAGTATAATTTCATAATATAATTGTACTGACTACTTAAATTTTTCATAATATAGATGGTACCGTTCTCAATAGAAATTCCGGTAAATTTAGTACATGTAAAAGCACCTATTTTGTCATATGTATCCGAATGAATTCATTTAAAACGAAGACATTCTCTATATAAAAGGCTCTAGAAATGACGGAATATCTTAAAAGGTTAAGGATGATGCTACGTACATAACATTATACATACAAAATAAAGTAGGCACTCTATTTTTAAACTTATTTATTAAACTTTTTGTCGTTAGTAGGTCATTAAAATCCGATTACGTCACGGTTTATTGTACAAACAACATACTTACAACAATTAAAACATACTTTGTTTTCTTGCCAACGCATTATAGAAAAAACGTAATTAAATTCAGTAAAAAGTATATTCAGAAGAAAATGTTAATGCACGTAAATTTTTTATACTATGTAATTAAATTTCGTAAAGATAGTATTAAGTTTAGAGGAACAATAACATTTTAAGTAGATGCTTCTCCACTTTATGGCCGTATGTTGGAACTTTACAACTTCAGATACAGTGTTACAATAATATTACGAATATTATATTCATGTCACACTCAATAGATGGACTCTGGAGAGACGATAATATTGACATCGTTATATAATTTAATGTCACGCTTATTAGCAAGAACTGCATCTAAATACTTGCATTTTACTCTCAAAATTAAGTTTTTATCCGATTAATATATATTTTTTAAAAACACTGGTTCGAAAATTATCTTCAAATTAGATCATATTTTGCGAAATAAACCAAAAAAGCAGCTGAAACTTGTATGCATTTTAAAAAATGTAGTTTTATAATATTCAATAATCCAATGAGTTCTAAGCTCTACGGTGGTAGGATAGGATTTTTTCCTCAAAAAAAACCACCCCATGATGCTATTTTTTCGCGTGCAGTTTCCAAATTGTTAATCGGACAATAAAATTAGACACACTGGGTAAAAATATTTTTTATTAAATTTTGCATAAATACCCAGTTTGTAATTCTGTTACTTTACACACGCGTTACATACAATATTTTTTGCAACAACTGCTTCAAAACTTCAATTTTAAGCAAATAAAACACAATTTGGATATATATTTTATTAGTGACATTATAGCACGTGTGTTATAAAGTAAAACAAAACAGCATTACTTTATAGAACGGAGTGCGTTAATAGTAATTTATGCTACATGTGGGATAAGTAGCAAATAATCTGACAGTCGTGTTTTGCGACATGAGCGTAAGGTTTATGGGGCATTCGCATGAAGACGAGTGTGGTTTGTTGCAACGAGCCGTTAGGCGAGTTGCGACAATCACACGAGCCTTCATACGAATGCCCCATAAACCTTACAGCGAATGTCGTAATCACGACTGTCATATTTGCTACTTATCCCACCTGTAGCATACAATACTTTTTACAACTACTGCTCTGGAAGTTGACTTTGAGAGAAATAGGGTAGAAGTACCGTTTTTGGCCACCTTTGCACCGTTTTTGGACAGTTTAAATTTGAGTTAATTTATAAAAAATTGCAATATTAAAATGATTTTTTATTGAATTTTCATTTTTTTACACCTAATAAAAAGTAAATTATTATCGCGGTCGACATTAGATGGCGTTTCAGTAGTCTCTAGCAGGGGTGTTACGAATATTCGCATCCGCATCCGTAAATGCGGAATATTCGCATTAATTCAGACATCTGCATCCGCATTCACATCCGCATCAATCAATGCGGAGTTTTTACGGATTTTTGATTATGAAACTCGAAGCTTAAAATTCTGTTGTGTCATAAGTAAAACTAAAAACTTGTGTAATTTTGTTCTAAAAATATGATTAAATAAATAAAAAGTTAAAATTAAATTGATTTTCAGTTATTTATGCACTTAAAATTTAAATAATAATCCTTTTAAAATCCCAAAATCCGCATCCGCATCGCATCCGCATCGCATCCGCATCAAATCCGCATCCGCGGATGTGAACTTCTAATAATCCGCATCCGCATCGCATCCGCATCAAATCCGCATCCGCGGATGTGAGCTTCTAATAATCCGCATCCGCATCAAATCCGCATCCGCGGATGTGAACTTCTAATAATCCGCATCTACATCCGCGGATGTCTAAATTTTTGAATCCGTAACAACCCTATTCTCTAGTAAAGTGAAAAAGATAGAGTGAGTTAAGTACAGATTGTGTTCGTGAGGTTATATTTCTATAGTTTTAGGCGAAATCCGTGCAGTTATGTGATATATAACCGAACATGTGCGTTTATGAAACACATATAGTCAAGTATGCGATTATTGAGTATTTCGGAGATGACATACAGCGCTCGAAAAGTCAACTTTCAGAGCAGGCGTTGTAAAAAATTTACTTTAAACATTACCGTTCGAATGCAGCAGAAGCTTATTTATAAAGAATCACTTTTCAAATCGTACACAGCCATCTAAAATTGTACTTTTGATGCAAGTGTTGCAAAATAGTAATTTATGCAACTAGTGGCAAAAGCGACGGATTATAATATAACAGTTGCGATTTTGCGATACGAGCCTAAGGTTATGTTGCATTTATTCCAGAACGAGCGCGAGCCGAAGGCGAGTGCGGTAATTACACGAGTTCTTGTATAAATGCAACATAACCTTGCGAGAGTATTGTAAAATCGCGATAGCGTCAAAAAACAATGTGAAGATGTAAAATATAAGTGTTCGTTGTAAGAGTCACCCATTGTATCTAACCCTTCCTATCCCGGCCGTCCTTCTTCCTGACCATCTTGTTTATCTAATACCTGCTGAACATGGCTCGAGGCTAATCCATTGTCCCCTATCCTAACATCCCTACGTTCCGTCCCCCTTGTGTCCCTGTCATTTATGTTGTGTTATATCGCGTCGCTTATATGGTTTTTAACTGTCAAATTTTCAAACCGGCACTGGCTAATTGCTGGTTAAAGCAAAGGCCATTCCGTTAAAAAAAAAATCGCGACTGTTATATAACCCGTCACTTTTGCCACTAGTTGCATAAATTACTATTTTGCAACAGTTGCATCAAACGTACAATTTTAGATGGCTGTGTACGATAAAAAAAATAAAATGTTTGGAAAATTATAAAACGATATTTCAAATTTAAACGACATTTTAAATTTGCTATTCAAAATTTTAAATTAAAAAATAAAAAGGAATCAAACAATTGGAAAATTTAGATATAGATAGACACCTATATTTTGAATTTTAATTTCAAAGTTTGAATTTCATGTGGTATTTTATAATTTTTAAAATGTTTTTATGACAGCCAATTCAATCGTTATGACATCTTTTTGCAATTTTTTAATAAATGTCTCGACACGTCAAACAATTACTAATCCCATCTTCAACCCTTGTTAGCTCGCTACACTGTGGAAAAGCTATTATTTCTCAATTTAAACATCAGTCAAAACGATGAAAGATAAATTAAATTGAAAGGTGAAACTATGATTTAATTTAACATATTTCGTTATTCAAAAGCAATTTGTAAAAAAAATAGGCATAGAGCTCAAACAAACTATAATAAAAAGCACAATAAAAATCTGTTCCGTTCACCGCTTTTCAATTTTCCTTTGTAAAATATAGAAACGCAAATTTTTACATGAAAGGCACGGTAACTTGAACACGATAATGTTAAAATATATTGCATGTGATTACAGGTTGCCGCAAAACACTTATAAAATTAAATTCTTCAGTCTGCAACTTAACAGACTCTACAAATGATATTTCATATTAAAAAAAAATCGGCGAGTGAGACTCGCGCACCGAGAGTTCCATATAATAATAAAAATAAGGATAGGAATAATTAAGATCACTGTGGTTTTAAAACAAAATAAATATAAAAACAACGGTTTACTCATTTAAAATCTGATAATAACCCTATTACCTATTCAGCATTATTCGATCTTTTAACGAACATTAATATTATTTCGTTTTCATTTTCACAAATTACTTCCAACCGTACAAAGTTTTTATTACCTGATAATAATTTAGTTAAGGTGCATTTTCAAGTGACGCTTGACGCTGGTTTCTAGCGATCACGTGATAAAATTTTAATATGAACGCCAACTCGAAAAAATGTACCGTAAAAGCTAAACATTGTTTAGTTTTCACGCTCGAGTTCTACTGATTGTTCTACAGCAGTGCTGTACTTAACCTATAGACAAAGATTAGTCTGTATGAATATATTAATATATTTTATCTCAATAATAAAATGGGTTTTAAAGAATTCCATCGAAAAAAAAAATCAAATTTTGACTTTGAAATCCAATTTTCATCTTATTTCCCTAATTTTGTCTGTTAAACATAGCGATATTTATTTAAAAAAAAGTTTTTGACCTATCAAGGTCTTCATAAAAAATGTTACTTAAATCCAAATCGTTTGTTAATAATATTAAGATTTCTGCAAATCTTTATATTTATTTATAATATTTGACGCTACATTTTTTCGAGTTGGCGTCCATGTTGAAATTCTATCACGTAACCGTATTTGACGCTAGAAACTAGCGTCAAGCGTCACATGAAAATGCACCTTTTTAAAATTTTTTATTTTTACTTGTTAATGGCTTTGCAATACGTAGTTTGCCCGTAACCGACTTCTAAGTAAAATTTATACGAGACCACTCTGAAGGTATGTCTTATTAAATAAAAAAACAATCATCAAAATCGGTTCACAAATGCATACATAAAAAAACATTCAGTGGACTTGAGAACCTCCTCCTTTTTTGAAGTCTGTTAAATGTTATATGTAGTTGTTTATACATTGTATTTAAAAATGTCGCAATTTTAAGGAGCTTTATATGTATCCCTATTTTCATATCTGAATATACTCCTGCAAAATCAATCTACGGTGAGAATTCAGAAATCAAGGATTAGGTATATAATTTAAAAAAATATATATTACTGCATTTGCATACACAAACAATATTTTTACTATTCTATTTTAATATTAATTTTTAAACTTATCGATCTACAATACATTTAAAAATTAAAATAAAAGGAGTTTCATATTTCACCAAATGGACGTTTTTTTTATACTTACGTTTTTCTTTCAACGCGTTGTCAAAACAAACAAATTTTATGAAGTCATTGTCTATACGCTAATAGCATATAGTTCATTTAATAACAGTATAATTAAATATCATTATAGTTATATAAATAATGTGGTTAACCAATATAACAACAGGAAAACAGAAGGTCTTCACACAGCTATCACATTATTAAAAACAGTTCAACCATTGTGACGATATATAATACGAAATTACATCATAGTATTTATAGTTCTATGGTATAGAGGGGTTTCTTCAATCTTTGTGCTATATATTTTTTTTGTATTTATTTTCCATTTCGTTTCACGTGTAGGTATATGGTTACACAATTCGCTTTGAAATAAACAGTAAAATATTTTTAAATGCTTGAATACGTAATTTCAAAATAAAAAAATAGCATTGAACTAACAAACACTCTTCTATAAGGATTTTGAGTATAAAGACCAAGGAGGATAGAGAGAAAGGAGACCAGTAAGCATGAATTCGCCGTTGTCTAAAAAGTGAGCAAAATAAGGGTTCCGATTTCGGCGATACAGGCGCTGAAGTTATAAGATCCCAAGTAGAGCGAGTAACCACGCGATTTAAATAGGTAGTTTTTTCTGCAAAATAAACTTGTTAAAAAAATAATTGATCAGGTTAACGAACTCTTATCTATGATTAACGGTCAATAAATACCACGTTACTGTAGATTCGTTCATAGAATCATGGAGACTGTAGGCTTCATGCAGAAGGGTTCAGCAATGCACAAAACTCGGGGCTTTATAGCTACAGCGCCGCGCAGCTCTTACGAACTTTTAACAGTAATCGATTTTCGGATTGCGGACTGCCGATATCAGTATCCTTTCTCTCTATTCTCCATGATAGAAACAATAAACAAGCCGTGAGGTGGGTCGTTTGTTAGGACTAAAGTGCGACCCTTGAGGTCCACACGACGAACTTCCCAGTTTGATAAATATTTAATAATAATAGTTAAATTAGATATTACACAGAAAAGAAATCTTTTTAATCATTAAAACATAATTATTATTTATTTTTAACAATAATTAAAAAAAAAAAAAAAAAAAACGGCTGAACCGATTTTTATAAAATTTATGTCGGATCAAAATGACGTTAACACGCCTCGATTGACACCCTTACGAAGTCAATATAATTTTTTATTCGCGAGATATTGTGTAAAATCTACTTTTTTGGAGGTTATTTGGTTAAGAAAAAAGAACGGCTGAACCGATTTTGAAAAAATTTCTTTCAGATCATATTTACGTTAATACGCGTCGATTGGCACCCTAACGTAGTCGATATCATTTTTCATTCTCGAGATTTCGTCTTAGAAAGAAATGGACACATACATACGTACGTACGTACGTACGTACATACGTACACAACACACACACATACATCTTTCTAAAAGTAGTGTAAAAATAGTGTAGTGACCTTGAAACATAAAAATTTTTTTTAACTTCCCACTGGAAGTTATTGTAATGGGTCCGAAAATCGAAATCAAAAAGGAAAAAAAATTTTTATGTTTCAAGGTCACTACACTATTTTTACACTACTTTTAGAAAGATGTCTGTGTGTGTGTGTGTGTGTGTGTACGTACGTACGTACGTATGTGTACATTTCTTTCAAAGACGAAATCTCGAGAACGAAAAATGATATCGACTACGTTAGGGTGCCAATCGACGCGTATTAACGTAAATATGATCTGAAAGAAATTTTTTCAAAATCGGTTCAGCCGTTCTTTTTTCTTAACCAAATAACCTCCAAAAAAGTAGAATTTACACAATATCTCGCGAATAAAAAATTATATCGACTTCGTAAGGATGTCAATCGAGGCGTGTTAACGTCATTTTGATCCGACATAAATTTTATAAAAATCGGTTCAGCCGTTTTTTTTTTTTTTTTTTTTTTTTAAATTATTGATGTTTTAATGATTGAAATGATTACTTTTCAGTGTAATATCTAATTTAATTATTATTATTAAATATTTATCAAACTGGGAAGTTCGTCGCGTGGACCTCAAGGGTCGCACTTTAGTCCTAATAAACGACCCACCTCACGGCTTGTTCCTTTTTGATTTCGATTTTCGGACCCATTACAATAAC
Organism: Mongoloraphidia duomilia; assembly: GCA_039654895.1. Classification (NCBI taxonomy): domain Eukaryota; kingdom Metazoa; phylum Arthropoda; class Insecta; order Raphidioptera; family Raphidiidae; genus Mongoloraphidia; species Mongoloraphidia duomilia. The sequence goes on along the minus strand of CM077518.1, from coordinate 29,035,454 downwards.
TTCCAATGGGAAGTTAAAAATCCCTCTAGATGTTTTTTTCTTGTTATAATATGAAACATTCATTATTTTTGCAAGAAAATATAATTTTTTTGTAAGTACTAGAAACGATATAATTAATTACCTATGTAGTATTGCAATCGTATTATTTATTTTTCCTTTAACGCATTACACATCCATAATTAACCACTTTTTTGAAAGCAGCTCGTAAATCTTCTAAGCGTGCACTAGGGTGTTAAAAATGTTTTCTTAGATTTCCGTATCCGTGTGAAATCGCACTCCAGGCATGCAAATTAGGCTCAGGTAATTTTTTCTGACATATCTCATTATCAGGAGTCAAAACAAAATAATGTTCCAAGCATGATTTATTTTGACACATCGCATAGTTCGGACCCGGTAAAAATTCACTAGTAAGCGAGAGAAGAAAATTCTTGGGTACTCTGTACTCACATAAAAATCTAAAGGTAGTCGGCGTCTATGCACACAAATAAATAACCGTTTGTTTACGAATTTCCCTTTTTAACTTCCCATTGGAAGTTATTGTAATGGGTCCGAAAATCGAAATCAAAAAGGAAAAAAAAATTTTATGTTTCAAGGTCACTACACTATTTTTACACTACTTTTAGAAAGATGTCTGTGTGTGTGTGTGTACGTACGTACGTATGTATGTGTCCATTTCTTTCTAAGACGAAATCTCGACAACGAAAAATGATATCGACTACGTTGGGGTGCCAATCGACGCGTATTAACGTAAATATGATCTGAAAGGAATTTTTTTAAAATCGGTTCAGCCGTTCTTTTTTCTTAACCAAATAACCTCTAAAAAAGTAGATTTTACACAATATCTCGCGAATAAAAAATTATATTGACTTCGTAAGGGTGTCAATCGAGGCGTGTTAACGTCATTTTGATCCGACATAAATTTTATAAAAATCGGTTCAGCCGTTTTTTTTTTTTTTAATTATTGATGTTTTAATGATTAAAATGATTACTTTTCTGTGTAATATCTAATTTAATTATTATTATTAAATATTTATCAAACTGGGAAGTTCGTCGTGTGGACCTCAAGGGTCGCACTTTAGTCCTAATAAACGACCCACCTCACGGCTTGTTAACATTAATATCTATGACATTTCCGAAACATCGTAGCTGACATATAATTTCGGTATTAATATTTATAATAGATATAGGTGAAGAAAATTGTAAGAATTGCGCGATTTAGGATGGAAGCATACAAATTGGGGCAAATATACTACATATATGAAAATTTAATTTTGGCTAATAAGAGGCCATCTCAAATTTCCCCTATTACAGTAATGGCGGGTGGTAAAAGACCTCTTCAATGGCTGTTTCTGCAAACATTTCAAAAACTATTAGATATACAAAAAAAACTTTCAAACAAAAATTGTTCCATAGTTAGATCTATAAAAATTTTACCCCCGCCATTACTGTAAAAGGGGAACTCTGAGATAACCTCATAGCCAAAATTAAATCTTTATATAAGCGCAAAACATTTTTTATGTAATTATCTTTTACACACATTCGAAAGAGTCAGCTAATTATTATTAATAATATAATTTTCGAAGCAAGAGCATTAAAACTGATAAACTATTCATATTAACTTTTATTCGTAATTGGTGGAAGTGAAGGGGTTCAGGTTTGTTTAAATACACTCAAGTAGTCAAGTGTTACAGTACATTCCTAAGGTGTATTTATAATAAAAACCATCAAGATAAATTTTGTATACCATATTTTTATGCATTGAAAGGGTGTAAAATGGTATACAAAATTTGGCCTTAATGGTTTCATCAAAGTTTTAGGAATGTTCGAGAAATATGTAAACCCTTTTCAGATATTTCAAAAAGACCTTCACTTCCACCACTATAATGCTGGCAGCAAAGAATTTTGAATCAGTCGTTATCACTATCTAAAACATATAAGTAATATGTACTCGTATAAATTTTATCTTCGTGGAACAGAAAATCAGCAGAGATTTAAGCTGAAAGTTCGTGTATGTAGTATCTATGTATGTGAAAACCGGAAATTTGAAAGTATTTTCATCGCGCATATCCAACCCAACACTCCCTCAAACCTCCCTGAAGCTCTCTATTTTACTTTTTTTTTCTTTTAACCCCAACTACGTGAAATCGTATTATTAAAATAAGTGTAAGAGAGAGCTGGAGTGAGTAAAGTGTCCATATAACAAGCCGTGCGGTATGTATGTGGTGCAATTCGTTTGTTGTAATCCTCGCAGGGTTGTCCAAATGTGTTTTATTATCGAATCACATAATATGTTTTGTGCAAGTCTGCGTAATTTGCCTAAGGGTCTGTTCTGTAAGTTACGAACACAAAAGAAATGTAGAATGTGTGTGGAGAGTGTGTATGTTCAAGCAGTGCACTAGCAGGTAATGTAACGTGCATATATTATACAAACTCGGTATACTTTATGACTTGTAATTCGTCGCTATAAAATTTAGATATACACAGGTATTTCCTGATAAACAGCATAAAACAATAATTATACCTTTAAACTTTTTTTTTTGTTTGACGAGTTATAATTTCAAAACTTAATTCTTGTATTGCTACAGAGTTCCCTCCACTGGTTCTTAAATTTTGATCTTTCACGGACCCGTAGGAAATGGTGGATTCCCAAGTTACTTCCAAGATATCACACTGATAACGGGAATGAATTAATGTCCAGTTTTGAATGGTATGTAAAATTTGAGAAAATATCCTAAAACATTGACGGATCCTTTGCGGACCACAGTTTACGAACCGTTGGGGAGAGAGAGAGATATTGTAGGTACATTATAGACACTCTACAGCTGAGTCCATTAGTGTCTGTAAGTGTCTGTTGGTCTACTCTATACTTCCACCACACGTCTTTTTAACCTCTAAAAATTGCGCAAAATTAGATTAACGGTATCGATTTTGTTTATCCTGTATTCGGATAATTCATGAAAAAATAATTTACGTATTTGTATTTTCTAAGGTTATAAGATCACTCAAAAGTATTAAGGGAAAAAATCCAGTAATTCAAAAGGACATAATATTTAAAGTGAATTCAAGAGCATCAGTATAACAATTACAATAAACAGTACGCGATAAAATTCGACCATTTTCTGGGAGGAACTTAGGCGTTCCCCGTCTTATATGGATACACTAAGGAAGTATGAATGTATAAAATTTAATCAAAATAGAACCATTTTAGAGAAAAAATATTTTAACCCGTTTATAGGGGGTCACTTCTCCTAGATTTTTACTAGAACGAATTTTAAGATTTTGCCTCGAAAAGTGATCATTCTGAACACACAAGCGAAATTTGAGTGAAATAGATACAGTGGTTTGGGCTCTAGGTGCAAGCACAGGTGACAGACATTAAAAAATAGTCTTTTGGATTCAGGGGACCTGAAAAGTGTAAATTCGGCAAAAACTCAAAATCGAATTTTTGCACAATCACAATTTATAGGTACCTACCCCATATAGGTATGGGAAAATAATAATGAAAGCAAAAAAATTATATAGAAAAAGGGAATTGCTATACAAATATCTAACTTTTTAGGATTTTTTATTTTTTTCTTAATAATTATGAAAATTGCCATAACTTTAAAATCATTGAACATTATTAAATATCTATGTGGTTTGATGTACTGATTTGATAATACTGCAGGTAGTTGATGGGATTAGTACAATTTAATATTAGAACACCTATTATTATGAATTATGTCGACGTTTCGGCTAATATATGGCCTTAGTCATGACTTAAAATTTATGAAAATGTAGAACAAATTATTACAATCATTACATTAACTATCAGTATTATTATTAAATATCTTTTATTCAGATAGACAACATACTACACATTAGATTATAATAATTTTATTTAAGAATAAATAACAATATATGAGTAGGTAATTGTTGAATAATTAATAATTATTATATTGTTGTCCACAATTACCTAACTCATATATTGTTATTATTTTATTTAGACTTAAAAGAAAAGAAAGAAAAATTCAAACAACTTATAAGTATTTGTCGTCAAATATAATTTGTTTGCCAATATCACGATCATTTTTCAGACGACAATAATAGATCCAAACAACAAATAACAATTTCATTTCAAATTTCAAATTACAACAAAATCAGTCAAGCAATAAAAGTTAGTAAAGTATAAAAATCTATTTTTAAATTTTCTCGTCATAAAATAAATTGACGCTTGTAGGAAAGTTGTGAAAGGCGAAGGGTAGAGAAATTTTATAGATGAAAATGCGACTGGTTGCCTTGGTGAACGCATATGGAGTAAGAAAAAACGAATATGCTCACGGGAGCGGAAAAATTTGTTTTCTTCACCAATTGTGTATACAGGATGTACCACAGAAATCCGACCATAGGGAAAACTCCATTGTGAAAAATAGTTAGGATCAGTGATTGCTGTGCCCTTTTTCATGCTTAAAACCATGATAATTAATTTAGTTGAGTTAGCCATGTGTATTCTGTCTTTGTCACGCTACCCATTTTGTTTGTCTCCCCTGTTGCACTCATTTATTTTCTATGTTCTCAATCCTGTGATACACCTTGTATATATAGGCTGTATGTATATTATGCGCATTGCATAAGTGTAGGTGCCGCTAGCTAGCGGCATTTCACCATACTGTAATAAAGAAAAGTGTTACTCGAGTGAACAAGACAAGGATACAGAAAATATTACACAAAAAGTTTTCATAGAGTCACTTGAGAAGTTAAACTTGAATTTTTATTATTTTCACAACTTGAAAGAAATAAAATTCCATGTTATATTTCTGGCAGATTGACTATCTATAATTTTTTTCGGTTTCTTCCCCAGGTGTCTGAATAAAAATGTCATATCGTTGTTTTAACTAATTAAATACGGGTAAAATACATTATTATTATCATCATACACGTACGAAATAATTATTGGAATACATTACATAATATATAAATAATTTGTACTTATATTTGTTTTAAAAATGTAAGTTTTTTTCTATTCATACAGATAAGTTATTGTAACATCTTTCTTTTTTGTTTAATGTTGTTTGTTAATTACTATAACAAAAAAATATATTCGCCATTTAAGTACCTTCTTAACAAACAGAATTTGTTCAAGGAACTTGTCTCGTAAGTGCTGTCCTGAGTAAGTCGAATACAACAGCTGAAAACAACCAATCGCGTTCATAGAAAGAACCACCTTATTTTCGTCTAGAGGGCATATCCAGAATATTGTTGACAGGGAATCCGCAGTCGATGCTCCAAAGTTCAAGTAGTCTAGTCAGCGTTTGCCACTGAGCAGTGATTAATGATTATAATAATTAATATCATGATTGTCTCAAATGACAGTGAATATTCAATACTGATTACGTTCCTGTTCAAGGATAAATGCATGAATACTTACCTACTACTCTTGTGCATTATAGGTATTGACACGCAGCACAATACCACACGCATTTTTCACCATACAAAGCCTGATCTTGGCGGGTGTATTTACATTTAAACGGTGTAACAGATAGTTGTAGATATTACTGCAATTGTTAAAAAATGTTATATTACCTATCATGCACCTTTTATTATTATTATTATTATTATTGTAGATTATAGACGCTCGACAACAGAGGTCATAGCGTCTAACCGCACCTTTTATTGTTTAGGGATTGTAATATACAGTATGTATAGTGTACACGGATTGAGTTTCTTGACCCTTATAATATGAATTTACTTCTTCGAAATTACTCACTTTATTAAAAGTATATTTATAAAGAAATCAAAAAATTTTTGCAAACAATTGATACAGAACCGTCATGAAATAATTTTTTATGAATTATATTTTCGCGAATCTGCATAAGTTTTATGGAATTTAGTAAAATTTTTCATAAAATTCTTTTCATTTGTTAGAATTTAGCATGAATAAATTGCTTTGAATGGAACGTCGTTCTAATGTTACGTCGTTCTGAACGCACGTCGTCACGTCGCGTCTTTCCCGCGCTATACTGTTACACAGTCGCTATGTTACGTGTGTGTGTGTGTGTGTAAAGATCTGTGTATTGCTGTTTCAATACTTTAAAAATTCTTTCACTAATTATCTTCGCAGGGGAGAATTTCTCGCGGGGGAAGGGGTAATATCTCATAAATTCTTATCTCTGGAATTACTGAACCGATTCTAAAAATTCTTTCACTAATTGTCTTGGCAAGGGGAGAGCTATGAAAATGTTTCACATCTGCCAGGCGTCCCACGACGGCTCACATTTTTTTTTAATTCTGTTAAAAAGCTACTGAATAAATGTAAATAAGTTATAAATTATCATAAATTAATATGTAAATTGCAAGACTGCAAGAGTCTTCCAGCAAGCTACCAAGACCAAGTTTCGACTGCACAAGACCTAGATCAAGAGCAAGTCTATTGATGCAAGACCAAGCCCACCATATAGTCTTATTCTTGATTTGCTCGTCACTAATAGAAGTAAAATATCAAATTGGGGCTATTTCAACGACTTAAAAAACTCATTTTTACAGAGTTTAAAAGTGTACCGATCGTCTTTATTAAAAAAGCCCTAAATTTGATAGTTTGCCTCTACGCCATGTACTAATCATTTAAAGATTCCCTTTATTATTAAAAAAGGTAGGCAATTACTTTACTTGAAAATCGTTTTATGTTTACCACTTTTTTTAAGCACCCAGTAGTTTAGAAAATTTTGTTTTCGACAGAAATTAGTTTAAAATTGACAAACTGTACACACTGCAGAACACATGGAATATAATAATAATAACGCATTTATTTTTAGGGCTTATTTCTTATAAGGAACAGATTAACTGGCACTGTCGAAATTCGAATCAGAATTTTCCAGTTTCACGCGAAACTAGAGTATAGTTGGATGTTTCTTATTTTACTTATCTGATTCCATCCCCAAAGACTGGCGACTTTCTGATACACCCCGTGCACAGATGATATGTTTGCGCGAGTTTCGAGATTGCTGTTCACGACGAGCTGATATACAAAAGGATAAGAAGAAAATCGTTTCTCTCTTTCTGATGTCTTGTTTATGTGCTACCTTTATCACGATAGCAATAGGTATGCAAAGTCTTTATTAAAGAATGGCTATTCGAACTGGAAAATAGTCCAATACCAACGTCGTTCCCAGTAGACGGACTTGGCAAAATATTGGATCGTGTCACCAATACAGACCATTTTTCAATTGACATTTCACCTAACAATTTTTATTGACTGCCCTATTCCCTTTAATTGAAATCACCGGATACTATCAACTAAGGACATTAACTTATTTATAGTGGGTCCGGAAAAATGTGTACCCATATTATTTCTGTAATAGAATGAATACTAATCAACAATTATTTACTAGAAAAGCTTGACTGAAAGAGTAGGCTTCGAAGTTTGTATCACAATTCTTGACAGTTGTTGACAAAATGCAGCGTTGGTCAATAGAGCATCGCGTCTTTTAGTGTTGAGAAATGTATTCATTTTAATTCAGTCATCGCTGTACCATTCCTTGACCACCAAGATTTCTGGAACTGTCAGCTCCTGATTTCTTTCTCTAGGGCTATATTTTAAAAAGTGAGTGTATACAAATAGGGCCATAAATTTAGAAAAGCTGAAAACGAACAAAAGAAATTAAATAAATGCGCTACTTTCAAAAATATAGCCCCAGAGAAAAAAAATTGGGAGCTAACAGTTCCAGAAATATTGCATAACAGTTGAAAGTATGCCACAGTATGTCCTTCAAGCTGTTATGCAAAATTTTGTTAACCGTTTAGCTTTTAGAATTGATAATGTATTGCCGAGGATGCAGGCGGCCATTTGCGAGACACTATATTCAGAGTATAAAAAACTCCCATTCTTCTAGTTTAAAAATATGTATTTATTTGTTTTATTGTTTAAGTTAAATCAAGTTTTATAAATGGCTATTATAATTTGCCGGACTCCTTATAAGCAGGTACATATCGAAAAATAATGCAAAATATACTATGGTACAAATTTTGCAGAGATTTCTTACAGCAAGTGAAATGAAATTTTGAGTTGTGGCATTATGTTAATTATCAAAACTGTTTTTTTTCGATATTTCTCGAGTCCGTCTAAAATAGGATTTTCTAGCAAGGAATAAACCGGGTGTTGATTCCCAACGTACAATGAAGTCGATTATTCCCTTTTCAGTTCACTTTATAAGACGGCTTCAACGGTGCACTTTAGAATCAAGAAAACCCTCTTCAACGTAAAGATACGACCCGAGTCCATTCACAATACAGCCATGTAGGTACTTACAGTAAACCTGTGGTTCCCTGTAACTTATCTGGGCCACCCATTAAATCAAGCGGACAGTTGAATCAAGGTGTTACTAACTTACTACAAGAGAAGATTACAAACTTTCACTAAAGACCATTGCACATAAAAAAAAAATAATATCCACATGCCAAATAAGTCTACTCCTTTTTGAAGAAAACGACATAGGTACGACTATAACTTTAGAAAATGCAATGACAAACCATAAATTACCTATTTAGATATCTTTGACTAAAATCCGATTTCATTACACTACTACTAATGTATCGTGACAATAAGCTCACTGGATGTGTTGCAAAAAGTTTGGTAATAAATTAAAAAAATAAAAAAAATCGAAAAGCACTACTATCTTTGGGTTTTAATAATGAAGTATCGATTTTCTTGAGATTTAAGATAATCGACAGTGAATTAATAATTTGTTAAATGACCAGTGGCGGATTTACACATTTGCCGCCAGGAGGCTATTCAAATTTTGCCGCCCCTACCGACCTCTACAATTCGATACCCTAGTTCACAATCATATTAATTAGAATTTTTTGGTCAATGAAATTATAACTTTATGATTTGTGCACTATCGATCGTCCAAATTACACCTCCTTTTTCCCGTAATTAGTGTGATTGTGAACTAGGAGATCGATGTGTCAGTTCCTAGATTATTCTTACAACCCAACGATTTAGTTAAGATTGCACAAGAAATATAGTTTTTGGGTAAATTGTAGAAAAAATTATCTAAGTAGTGAAACATATTATTACATGTTGAATTGTTTGTGTGGGCCTAACAACATTTAGGTACCTATATAAATATGAATCTTTTTAATTTCTGTAAGACATAAAAAAAAATTTTGGCCCCAACTTTGCCGCCCTACTCCGCCTGCTAGTAAATCCGCCACCGTAAATGACCCATCGTTCATCACATTTAAACGTCCCTATACCCCGTCCATCACTAAAGTGAAATGCAGTCAGAATGTTTAAAATGTGTAGGTATAAATTTAACAATCATGTTTTGTAATTTTTCGGAATTCCAATTTTATTTGAAAATAACACTGCTTTAATATTATTGCTATGACTATTAATAAATTGGTGAGAAAGAATATTTTATGATAAAACCATGAAATTTATAAAATATAATATAATCTCTCTCTATAACAGTAAGATGATGTTCTGAAATGTACCTACCTAATTTTAGTTTGCAGAATTTAAATTGATTTTTCCTAGTCCAAGGTGGTAATTTAATTATAATAGATACCTAATCTAAAATATGAAACTATGTATTTATTTTTCGTCCACATCGAGTCTGTAAGTGAACTCTGAAAGTAGTTTTATTAAATCGGTCAGTCGACGTCGATATATCAATCTGAAGTCTTGATGCATTACGGCACATAATAATATCGACAGTCAAACGATCATTATCGTTATTATTATTAACGTATTGTGTCAAAGGTATCAATAACATCGCCACAATGTCAAAGTCAACCGGTTGACATCATATAACAATATTTGAAATATCCACCTATAACAGATCAATATTGTAAATTGAACAACGAACAGTTATAATAATTATGTAAAATTTAACATCGTCGTTCAATACGTTATGTAATATGCATAGGTATAGATAATAAATTAACTATTACTTATTATTTATTGTCGACATCTCATTATGTCACAAATATTAACACTCTTCTGTGTTGCTTTATTTATAATGATTTACGGCATTTTGAGTATTTCCAATTACTTGTAAATTCACCATTCCCAGTGGATTTTGGAGGTATGTACATTGTACATAATATTTATTTTTAATTCGAATATAGAATGTAAACAAAGATAGCATCGTGCATATATTGTTTGTTCGTACCTATACTAGGGTAATGTTTTTTCTTCTCCCCATAACAAAGGGTACGGGTTCGATGCTCTGGCAGGACAACGTGATGAACCGAGGAGGCGTTCACATTACCACACGCTACAAAGCCATCAATAAAGTGCGCCTCGCACTGCGGTATCCCGACTCCTGTGCATATGGTTCAACAAATGTAGCTATCATCTTAATTAATTGCTAAAGTAGAAACAGTGATTGGATATCTTCTTATGAATTCACCACCCCTATCTTAGAACTGACAAACTAAACCACCAAACCGTTAGTATAAGAAGTATAAGTAGGCGTTTATCCGGAATTGATAGATTTTTGATTACTAAAAAAAATTCTACCTAGTCATAATCATTACAAACAAGACATACCTGCAATTATTAGAAATTTATTAATCGTTGGCAAAAAAGTAGAGCTGCTTACGTCGAATTTTTAATATTTTTTTCTGTATCTTCACATATTTTTTAGCTTTGTTTGTGCATTATTGAGTTTATTTTTTTGCATCAATCAAAACAGACATCGCCGTCTACCAAGTCTCCAGGCAGCTCTCAAATATAAGTAGCGTTGCCGTCTAGACTAGACAAGACAAGACAAGACTTTCAAAGTCTTGTCTTGTCTTGAAATATCGAGACAAGACTTTACTTAAGTCTTGTCTTAAAATATCAAGACTTCACTAAGTCTAAGTCTAGATTAAAAAACTCGTCTTGTCTAATATCAAGACTCTAGATTAGTAGTAGTAGGTAAAGTAAATCTTTACATACTACTACTTAGTTTATCTAGACTCTTGAAAATTGTTTAGAGTTTTGGCAAGAGTCTTGATCTAGATAAAGCAAGTCTTGTCTTGTCTTGAAAATTTCTGGACAAGACTTTTGCAAGTCTTGTTTTGAAAATCTAGACAAGACAAGAGTCTAGAAAATCTAGATCTAGACGGCAGCACTAAATATAAGAGCGTCGTGAATGTCAAATCGAACGAAATTAATTCACCAAGTGCAGCATTTTAATTATATAATATAAATAAACTCGAAATAGTTTTGAGTTTATTAAAATTTAAAATGTATGTTGGTGAATGAATTTCGTTAGATTTAAATTCGCAACGTTCGTATAGAAAGGTTCCTCGAAAAAAATGTTATTGGTAGTGATCTCTCTTTTAATTGCCCTAAAAAAAAAGTTAAAAAAACTAAAACCTGACTACGTAAAAGAAGTAAACACGGTTCCAGTATGAAAGTTAGTTAGTTATTATTGTACATTTTAGACGTTCTATAACTATGGCCATTACTGTAGACGGTAATGGCCATAGTTATAGAACGTCTAAAATGTACAATAACTAACTAACTTTCATATTGGAAGCGTGTTTACTTCTTTTGCATAATCAGGTTTTAGTTTTTTTAACTTTTATTTTATTTCAGTCTTTTTTAACTTTTTATGTAGCTTATTTATTATAAATCATTAAAAGTATATATTTTTGGTATCTCCACAAAATTTTCTTTCATTTTACACCCTACTCGATCGATTTGGCCGGAGAAAAATTTTTGACCAGGATTTTTTCCACCTTATGGTCGCCATATTGAATTCACACTCAAAAATTATAGCCTATTAACACTCACGTGATTAAGACAAATCGAATGACACCTCAAATTTAAAATTCGGCCCAGTAGATTAGGCCCTACGTGGTAGTAACAAAGGCACGTACTATTTTCTGGTTTTTTTTACTTTTTAGTTTTTTTATACAACCTATTTATTATAAACCATGAAAAGTATATATTTTTGGAATCGTCACAAAGCTGTCTTTCATTTGATACCCCTCGACTGATTTGGCCGAAAAAAAAATTTTTAGACCCAGATTTTTTCTACGCCACGGCCGCCATTTTGAATTTATAAAAATATTTTATAGCTTATAACACTATATTGTGATCAAGACAAATCGAATGACACTTCGATTATGAAAATCAGTCCAGTAGATTTGGCCCTACCAGGTCACAAACTAACAACATACATAATATATTATACATATATAGCCTGTTAAAATCATACCGTCCTTTTTTTCGTAGTCGGGTAAAAAAGTAGAAATAAATCATTAAATGATATGATGATTCAATTACCATTAATCTTAGTTTACGACAACTTCAACACAAGCAATCGGGTTTGCCTTTTGGCCATACATAAAAATATGCGTACATACTATAAAAGAAATATTCGAAAATCAATAATTAACAATTATTGTAGCGTGAGACGTGACTGTTCATCAAACGCCTGCAGTTGTACGTTAATAAATATTATGAGTCTGCTAGCAAATCACAATTCCGATTTATCTTGTCTGCGGTAAAATGCGATTCCGCTTTAACTAGTTAAGAAGCCTTTATATGATAATTCCGATGTAACGATTCTGGATTAACAGAGAGAGAGAGAGTGGAGAGAGAGTGAGATTGTTGTAGATTATGGACGCTCGATAACTGAGGCCATTAGCGTCTGCTCTAGTTTAGATATTTTGTGGTTGTATAAATGAAGTTACTGTATAAATAAAATTAGTAACCTATAAAATATGTTTTGATAGCGACTGTCCTTTACTCCTTTACCGTACCACACATGAACTAGTTTTCATCTATGACTGTACCTATACAAAATGAACGAACATGCGTTAGCTCCTGTCTTATAAAGGATAAAACCGTGGTTATCACTAGTTTAGACGCTTATTTTGAACAGCTGCACCTACCTGTATATAGGTAGAAATGTCAGAAGTTATAGATACATGAAATTGAATTCAAAGTCTAAATAATGTAATACGGTGAACATAAGAGATATAGGATAAAAAGCATCGTTTAGACTTTAGGGCATTAAATTTCCTATGGATTCCCAGACGGATTTTTTTTATTCGGTCTTTGAGGTACTCTTAACGCGTGTTAAAAAACACGTACAACTCTACGATGATTTCAACTTTGACTGCCTATAACTTCTCAATTTTTAAACATATCGATATAGGACAAAAAGTACAATTTAGGGCATTTCTTGTTTTATGAACATATGTATTTTCAATTTAAAATTCGATGAAGAACACAATAAACAAAGCTATTGAAAAGGACATTACTTTTTAACCAATGGTTACCAAGGATACAAAAAGCGCGTGATTTTCAAGAAGCTGTCGCGCGCTTACCATTAGGACCACAGACAAGTTGTAGGAATGAAAATTGTAAGAAATGTAATCCTCTATAAAACATTACATAATGGAAGAATGGCTTAAGTCGACCGTTTCTGAGATATTTCGAAAAAAGAAAAAAAGTGGTAAAATTTCGTGATTTTTCGGCAGCACAAGTCTTCCCGGGGTCGGCCAGATTAGATAACTTGGTTTTTTCATGTTGGCACCAATATATACAAAATGAGAAAAAAATCTTCTACCCCACCTTTTGCAAGGAAAGCCCCTTTTTTCTCTACTCTACTGTACCTATATTTGAAATTCTTATTATACAAATATATAAACACGAATTCGGGTGTTCGATATGTTATTGGTAAAAAATTAGTTCAAAAATTTGCTACTTAATAACTACATTCTATCCGTGTACCTACAAAGATATCATAATTCACACCTGGTAGACCAATATTTGAAAACAATTTTTAGTAAAATTGCTGTTTATATTCAGGCAATCTATATTCAATCATATATCTTGCGTATGTAACCTCCATACATTTTTTTACATGCATTGTTTTAAAAACGTTTTCTGACAACGAAGAAAAGGTTACTCAAAAGCAATTTAGAAATTAAATCTAAACAAAACTAATATGTTGTAACAACTAAATTACTGTTTATTTAAAAACAGTTACTTACAGTATCCCTATATTAGTTAACAATTAGATTAACAATCAATATTGTTATATACTGTCCTATACTGTATCAAATATCACTATTTTAGTCGAAATTAACATAAGGACATCTAGACGATATTAATCGATCATAACATGCCCTTATTAATTGGTTGTAGAAGGGGCTACATAAGAAAAGATTTAAATGCTACCGCCGGGAATCGAACCCGGAACACCCAATATCGCGTCGGGCAAGTTTTCCAGTTACTCCACGGTGCCCATGGCGTACACTTAATCAGTTTTCTTATATATAGTCACAAATACAGCGTCGCAATGTCCACAAGGCTTTGCGAGAGAACTAATACTATTTTCATTATTTATGACAACATCTGACAGTGAATCGTTGACTTTTCTCAAAATAGGCCGGAATTATTTGCCTAGTAATAATTTGCAACTATATTATGCGAGACATAATTACTGTACAGTATCTTATTTAGTTAACAATTAGATTAACAATCAATAGGTATGTTATTACTTCCTATACTGTACCTATATACACTATGTATAGGTGAAGTACGTTAACATGTAGGACATCAGACGATATTAATCGACATACCATAGCCCTTATTATTATTGCAGAAACGGCTAACGATTCTGATAAAATTTACAGAATGGGGATTTTCCGGGGCGAGGAATCGATCCCGGTAGGCCCAATTTCGCGTTCCAGAGGGGAGCAATTAAAAAAAAGGTGTTTTTCAGTTACTCTCACGGTCGCTCAATGAAGTCAGATTGACTTCGAAGTCCATTTTCTACATAGATTGCACATAATACACCGCAAGTGCCACAAACTGCGATTGAACGCTAATATAAGACGTGTCTTGCACAATATGTAAATAATAACAACACGGCGGCACGAAGGGCCGCTCTTCTGGCGCCGCGGGCCTGTGTAAATGCACATCGATTGTAATAACTATGGTGAAGATACTTGCGAGAAAAGTTACTTGCAGCAGGTTATTTAGTCTGACGTTTAGTTATTAAACGAATCGATTATTGTGAGTTTCTTCGTAGGTACCTGTGCAAATTCACTATTTGAAATTTAGTGGCATGAACATCACAGAGACATCAGTACTTCGATAAAGTTGATATTCGGCATCACATGCCCTTATTAATTGGATTGTTAGAAATGGCTACGGGCGAGCAAAATTTCATCTGCATCCGAACATTTTTACGGGATATTCGAATCCAGGAACACCGGTTTTTGGGTGTTCTTCGGGTCATCAAAGCATTCCCGGCGGTAGCATTTGCAAATGGCGTCCTATGTAGCCTATTCTACAGGAAATAATGCTTGATTCAAGTGGCTACTTAGTTATGTACGATTAAATATACGTCATGAGGTCGTTATGTTAATTTCACAGAAACAATTATGTGAAATTATGTTACAGATATAGGAAGTCGTATCGGAATATTGATTGTGAGAAACTAATTGTCTCACTAGCATACAAGTACTATGTTTATTGAACTCATCCGAGCAAAGCTCGGCACCCAGATATTATAACATAATTCAACAACATTTAATTAGATACAGACTGAAGGGTGTAGAACAGTGAAATTATTAATAGAAAGAAAAAAAAAACAGGTAAAAATTACAATCCTTACCCCTATCCATCATTTCCAGCTCACTCATCTTCCACGTTAAATGTTTTTGATTTTTGACATTTCCAAAAAATCGTAGCCACTTGAATGCATTTTTTTTGGCCAGTTTGTTAAACGTTGATTGCAGTTTTTTGTCACTCATTTTAATACAAATAAATCTTTGATTAAATTACACAATTTCACATAATCACTTTTAATATCGTCAAAATTAATTGTAATGTTTGTTCAAAATGCACCATTTAAAAACAGCCTGTCCGTGTAGATATTTTCTTTATACAGATATATAAATGTAAATTCATTATTACTTAGCTAACGATTTCTAGGAAAAACACAACACAGTTATTGTAATTCAAAAAATTATAAACTTCCCGTTCACTAGAAATGGAATAAATAATTATCTAACACATTTTAATTTTTTTACTTAACATATAAAATCTCTTAGTTATGATGACGATAAAGGGGCAGGAAAAATTACCCGCTGCAATAATAATAATAATTATTGTCATAGTAATTTATTGTTCTGTTAATCAGTAATTAAAGTGAGGAATGTTGGTTATATACAAAAAGCATTTTGAAAAGCATTTGTCGTATATAAAATCACATGAAATTATTCTAAACAAATTAAAAATATTTTAAAATTAAAAACATTTTGGCGTAAAATGGATTTTAGTGGTTTCCATTAAAAGGTTTGTTGAAATACGTTCTACTTCAGATTTGTAATCTACAAGTATGTTCCACTATCTAATAACATAAATTAGTTTACTGAAGATTCTGTATATAATAATTGTGTAAGTAAAGTATCTGCAAGTAACTTTTTTCTCAATTAACCCTAGAATCATTCTCTTTTTACCTCCTCATATTACACACAATATGACACAGAATCCATACCCTATATATTATGATCTATTTGTTATCATTTATTTTTTTAAAGTGTGTGCGAGTGAAAAATGCAATTTAAATGAACAGGTTAAGTACTGAACACTTCAACTTAATTCAATAAACTACCGATTTGATAAATTAATATTCCAACTGAAAAACGTGAAAGAAGTTTGTCCTTTATAGTAGGCACTTACTTTTGATATAAGTTTACAATTATTTATTAAACACTATTACTTCACAATACATCGTCAAAATAATTACTGCAGATCAGTGATAACGAAAATGTTAGCTGATATTGTACTATAGTGCGATGATATCCCTTATCTTATTTGAAGAGATAATATTAAGAACTCTCAACTCCAATAAACTCGTCTACGCCCTACACTTCAGATACGTAAAACGCAACTAACGCAAAACGTACAAACAACAGTTATGCTAATTGCATTTATTGCACAATCAAAACGCGCTTCGTCAATAATGTATGTACGCGGAATTTAACTGCGAACAAATTACGCAAGAATTTATAATTTTAAACATTGTAAATATTATTTTACGGTACTCAAATGCAATAATTTTTATGTAATAACAAATGTTCTACTCTATAAAAAAATTTCTCTGGAAATGTTTTTTTTAATGTTAATATCAAATGCTTAGTGGTCTGAACTTTTATTAATTTAGGGTACTGAAATATTTTCACAGTTTTTATGCTATGTCTGAAAATGTAGTAAATTTATTGCAATGCTATTTTTCATCTTTCAACTTAATATGCCTAAATTTCTTTTTTAATTCTTTTTAAATCCATTACAATTACCTACCAATAGCCCGGTCAATAAAGATTTTATGTCGCAAATAATTCCAATAGAGCTTGATTTTTCACAGATGCTAGAACACCTTTAGACATGCATTTTTACAAAAGTCACCGGTTATCCCGTGATTTTTGTCTCATATTGATATCTTTAAAAATTTAGAAGCTATAGTCGTCAAAGTTGAAATCATCATAGAGCTTTACATTTTTTTTGACACGCGTTACGAGTATACTTTCTATACCGAATAAAAAAATGTCTAAAGGTGTTCTACCATTTGTGAAAAATCCAGCTCTGTGGAAATTATTTGCGACATTGGATGATTTTTTCCTTTCATTTACTAAGCTATAATATCCAAAATTATAAATAGAAGATGACAATACAATACTTTCCTAGAAATGATCCTATTTTTTTTTAAACCACTGCAATTTTAATCTATAGGTATACGCGGACTAAGAATCAATTTAACACGTTATTCTGATACAAAAAGTTTTCTTTGTTATAAAAGTCACAACTTTCATTTTTCTTACCAATTTGTATTTGACTAAATTCTGTTTTAATATTTTTTAATTGCTTCCATAATATTCAAAGTAAATTTCATTTCACAGGCCTGACGTTAGTAATCAAAATCATTACGTCCAAGACCATAGCTGTTTATGGCAATAGAAAAATTAGAATTATAAAGGATATAATATTAAGGAGTTAAATTTTTTATTTTGTCCAAAAACAAACTTAAGTTCACATAATAAAGCCACAATGCTGTATTAGCAAATACAGTATATATTGTCGGCAGGTTTTGGTTTAATAACAGTTCACAAAAAACCATCAGATTCACCCATCACTATCGGTGAATGATGATGCGTAATCATAATGACCGTTAACAATATAGGTGTGGTCATCTTTACATAATAATATTTATAGTAGCCAAGAAGGCTGAGGGAACTGCTTGCATAAATGCTATCGTGCTATATAGTCCAGTAAATAAAGATTTTATGTCGCAAATAATTCCCATAAAGCAGGATTTTTCACAGATGGTAGAACACCTTTAGACATGTATTTTTACAAAACTCCCCGATTTTCTCCCTTGTGATTCCTCCGCCACCCCCTCTTGAATATAATTTTGCAAGAATTTCGGAAAACGTTAATATCTCCTTAACCACTGTATGAAATCAGACGATTTTTTTTTAGTTTAATTCTTAATTAGTTACTACTCTAAAAAATAGCTCCTCTTCAATTTTGCCATAAAATCAATATAGGTATATGCGTTGCAATGTATTAATAAAAAAATATCAGTTTTTAACAGAATATTTCTCAAATAATTTGCATACGACTTTTTGCTGAGCATGTTAAGGAAAAACTCTTCAACTCTGCATTATTTGTTAGAATTGATAAATATATTAAGAAAATTCAAAAAAGTATCTAATTAGGAAAAAGGTTTTTTAATATAATTATCTTTTTACATATAGGAATTCATTGGCGATCTGTCAAAAAATTTGGAAAATCTGCAAGGGGCCACCCTACAGTAGCATTTTTTTTAGAGATTTTTTCTTGAACTCACTTTTTACAAGAGCACATAGCTTCAAGAATTGAAATTTCAGTCAAAAAGCACTTCATAAAAATTGTTTCTGTAGGGTGGTTGCTTTCAAATTTTCCAAATTTTTCGACTCGGTTAGGTAGCTCATGAAAAGGCCTATAAATTCCATAACGTGTTTTCTGACTATAAATCTGTACGCAGCGGCTAAAGGTCAACTAGCAGGAGGGGGAAAACTTGGTATGTTCATTCCAGATCTAAACTGAAGGGATAAAAACTATTTCCAGCTTTCCCCTAATTACTTCCGAGCCATTGGGAACAAAATTTTTCTAATGCCTAGATACTATTTAGCCCAGTCATTTTAGATTTTTTCAAAAGATTAACTGTCGGATTAAAACTTTTGACACAGTTATGTGTCTCCCGCAAAGCAGATGAATAAATCATATTTTGGCCCATTAATTAATTATGGGAACTGTCCGCCATCTTGGATTTTGTGTTTTTGTCGATTTGCACGTTGCCGGTCGTGATCCACACGTCGTACGAAAAACTTGTTTCTACAAAAATTGTTGGGAAATGAGTCCTCTACAACTTTCCATTTAAATGTGCCACTTATTTTCAATAAAAATGGTCCAAAAGTTGAAAAAAATGCGTCACTCTCCTAATTTTTCACACTGTTTGCTTATTATTGACTATATGAGGATTGTAGAGAACTAAATTTTCTAGAAATTTGTTACTTTCCTTTTTTTATCGATAAATGCAAAATACGCGTGCAAATCGACAAAAACACAAAATCCAAAATGGCGGACAGTTCCCATAATTAATTAATGGGCCAAAATATGATTTATTCATCTACTTTGCGGGGGACACCTAACTGCGTCAAAAGTTTTAATCCGACAGTTTTCTTGCTTCTTCTATCGAATTTGATCCAAAATGATTGGGCTAATTGTGAAAAAAATGGGCGGGAAAATTTGGCTGGCAGGGGTGTAGAAAAAAATTTTTATAAAAAACCTTATTCCTAATTAAATATTTTTTATGGATTTCCTTAATATATTGATCGATTCTAACAAATAATGCAGAGTTGAAGAGTTTTTCCTTAAAAAGGCATATGCAAATATGTTGTGAAATATTCTTTTAAAAACTGATATTTTCTCTTTATTAATAAATTGCAACGCATATATTGATTTTATCGCAAAATTGAAGAGAAGCTATTTTTAAAGTAGGTATAACTAATTAAGAGCTAAAGTAAAAAAAATCGTGTGATTTCATACAATGGTTAAGGAGATATTAGCGTTTTCCGAAAGGCTTGCAAAATAATTTATATTCAGGAGGGGGTGGAGGGGAAAAACAAAGGGAAAAACCGGCGACTTTTGTAAAAATACATGTCTAAAGGTGTTCTACTGTGAAAAATCCAGCTTTATAAGAATTAACTGCGACATTGGGTGATTTTTTCCTTTCATTTACTGGGCTAATATACATACATAAAAAAACATTCTCAGAACGCAGTATAAATACGAATTGGCAACAAAATGGTCATGTTTAAAATAAAATGGGTAAAGAAATATATCAACCTTCGAGAACTTCGAGAACGTGACCAAACTGGGCACTGAGAATACAATAACAGCCATTAAAGAATAAGGACAAGAAGACTTTTGATATTATTTAAACCAAAAAGGCACGCAGACACGCACGGCTCACATATTATGTATCAAGTGATCAGTTTATAATGGAATATATACAGTATGTTTGTTTTGTTCTGCTTTATTATTATCACTTTTGTAACCGGAACTGTCAACTCAATGCAAATATGCAGGGTGTCCACGCGAACACTTTCCACGCATTTCATTGTTTTGTTTATTGAACGAGAATTTGGAAAATTTGGGGGATTAGATAATCGATAGGGGGACACAACCCAATGCTTCGGTAAAGCGGGGAAAATTAAATCCGCCTAGACAAAGGACTAAAACATCTCGTATTTTTGTCAATATAAGTAAATACTTATAATCAACATTTTAACGTCACAGTTGGTCTGTAATTTCGTTCTCTTGCGGGTTCTTCGGGTATTTTGTACGACACCAAGTTTAGAAAATTATTTCCATCCACATAACTCCAGTTCTTGTTCATGAGTTATATGGATGGAAATAATTTTATAATCTTGGTTTCTGATAAAAGTTAGCTTACTGGTACGCAAACAAATGAAGTGTAGGGTACTCTTACATCATGCTAGGTCGGACTAAGATAAGATTTCAATCTAAATCGACATTAACGTGATCGAAGTCATGGGAAAATTATCCCTTACATCTAGCAGCCATTGACCGAACTGGGTGTAGATGTCAGGGATAATTTATTGCTTAGATATTTATATTATATTACTTTAAAGCTCGCCAGCGGGTAAGGGCTAAATAGTAAATAGTACTGCATAAACGAAAAGATTTCCTGTTCACTTGTAGCATAGTATTAATACAGGTATAAGTATATGCAACTGGACCACCCGGTCAGCTAAACGCAGTATACTCAGGCCACAGTATAAACAAAGCATCCGCAATAATCGATAATAGAAATTATTAACATATTATAATGTTAGGCACAGTACAGATTCTGTAGTATCGAATCTTTTTAGAGGTTGTCTAAAAACGCATCAGTCTAATTGGGCCGAAACTTTAACTTTGTGGAAGTTATCTATAATCAACATTATAATATTTATATGGGATCGTTTTTAGGGTTCCCTACTCCGTATGGAACCCTGGCTGTCCGTCTGTCTGTCACAGGGCTCTATCTCACAAACGGTAAGAGGTAGCTAGTTGAAATTTTCACAGATTGTGTGTTATTGTGGCATGAATCCTGGCAAATAATAATTAGTATTAAATAATCAATAAATTTGTTTCATTAGTACACGATTATGTTTATCTATCAATTTATGTCATGTTATATATTGCATCATTGAGCCAAAGTAGATAAATTAATTAAGCTGTTTTTAATATTCTGATAGCTAAAAGATTTATCAAAAAAATTGCCATTATTTTTTCGATTTTTTGAAAACTGTTTTTAAGCTCCTAGATAAAAAAAGTATTTATTGAGCATTTAAAATTGTCACAAGTGCAGGTCAACTACCTAGCCTAAGTGATAATAACGCGTTTCTGTTGTTAATTGACGTTATCTCAGGGGAATTTATCGTCCAATAAGAGTAATGAACTTGTATCCTTGTACAAAAAGAATAGTATTCAATTAATAAGTGGCTGTTATTCCACTACATGTTGGTTAATTAAACTGAATACATCGGAAGTCGGGTAAGTTAAAACGCATGCGCAGCAGTGTTACAATGGCGAGAGGTTATAATAAACTATTGCATCTAATATAATAGAGCTATAATTTACTACACGCAGAGTGTGAAGACACTATTCACTTTACATGGTACAAAGATACTGTGTATTCTATTACGAAACTCGTACGCGGACAATTATTTACATTAGTATCTACGTCAGGTGTGTCAAACTTCTAATCCGCGTTCACATTCAAGATAAACGTTTTTGATTTTCAGTAACAATCGTCCAAAATGATACAGGAACAGACTTTAACAAAGAACAATGTATGTGAGGGACATACCCTTAAAAAATCAACCAATGAACTTTCACTGATAACTATATAAATGAGTTTGTGTGAAATTGTTAGGAAAAACGCTTCGGTTTAATAAAAATCAATTTCACTGCACGTATGGAAAGTTTTTTTTTTTTTTGCTTTAAATTTTTTACCCAATGTAACTTTTGGTTCAGTATAAATAAGTAATATGTACTAATGTACCGAATAAAATAATGAGTTTCATTGTGATGGAATTTATTTTAAAAAAAGTTCATTTATATAAGCTTAATCTTGTTTAGTTTTCTAGTTACTAGTTACTACCCGTGGTACCCGGGTACTCATAGTCCATACCTATACTTTCTTTCAGTAAAATTATTATCGAATGAAGAAATAACATGTTTAAATTGTATGTTTTTGATAACTTCTTCTATATTGTATCAGTAAAATTAAGACTATGTCTTTTAGTCCGCAAGTTACGGAATATTAGCCGTTTTTGCTATAGAGTTATACGCAACAACTAGATATGATACTTGGTATACCACAAAAATACCTGTATATCAAACGACTAGATACTAATAGCTCAATGGCTATGGCGTATGCTTCGTACTCAGAAGGTCGCTGGTTCGAGTCCGGTCGGTACCATTGTTTTTTTACAACTAGTCCATATTCCACTGGATATTTATTTATATTATATTTTCAAAATTTTGTTTTAATATATTATTGTCTATTTTTTTATCATACTTACAATCAACCTTAGTGGGGTGTGCATTTTTGGCTGTGCTAACGATTTTAGAGTTTTTTTTCGCGGGGAGGTGTTAGTGCGATGGCATCTTCACGGGGTGAAAGGGGAAGGAGGACAGGGGGAGTTCCCAAAAAAACGTAGGCGGGGGAGTGTCGGTGCAAAGGTGTTTTTTGGGTGGTGAAAAGGGGAAATGCAGAGGGGAAGTTCCCTAAAAAACATTCGCGGGGGTAGTGTCACTGAACAGAAGTATGAACGCAACACGCAGGTTCAGTGTTGCACTATGGCGGCAACTTGTGGACTAATCGGTTAATAACAAAAATGTTTATTTTAATATCTGTAAGATTTTGATTTTAGACAGAAAACGAGTGATTTCTACAGCGACTTTACTGTAGTGTTTTATGTACTTCGACTTGCCACTAAAACACTGAAATGTATTTAAAGTGTTTATTTAATAAACAAGTGATTTACGACTCATACATAAAATGAACAGCAAAATGTAAACCCTCATTCGACCTCAAAACACTGTTAACAATGTAAACACTAAAACATGATTAAACAATTATAAATAAAACAAAGCGTTCTTCCCTGGAGGCAAATTAAATATTCTAAAAGATGTAAATTATTGTAAACCGGAATGTGGTTTTGGTGGAAGCCTTGGTATTGATAGATTTGTTGTTTATGCGGTTGCCATGACTGCATTTATTTGCATATCCAATATTCTAATTATTATTGCGAGTACCTACTACACAAATTTCATGAAAACATAAATAAACTTTACGATTTGATTGCTAATTTCTGCACATTATATTTAAAAAAAACCCATTCTTTTGGATATTATTAAATAGAATAATGCCTAATACTGTTTACTGAAATCAGATATTTACACCAAAGGATCGTTAAGGACTGTTACTAAACACGTTTTTTTTGTAACAGTTTTGAGAAATTCAAATTGAAAATAAAAAAATTATATATAGAGAAATACTTGTAAGTTACTATTAATTTGACAATAAAATCTTGATAAACTTGCTGGTGAATTTATAACTAAATGTGTTAAGTGTGTTATTTACGGATCATTATTAAATGTTTTAATTTTAAGTCATAACTAGCGTTTGCGACGAATCAATGAGGGTAATAATTTTCATTTCTTTTTTCAATTTTAACATTCAAAATATTTGAGCATACAAAATAAAGCAACCATTTATGCTCTCTTATCACGTCACAGAGCACTTTCAGTTCTATCGTGTGACACCAAAACCTCAAAAATGGATTTTTCTTTGATAGGTTAAATATTTTTATTTTTAGTACCTAAGCCTATATTGATAATAATATCTAATTAAAAAATTTTTCTTAAACTACATGTTATGTTTATAAATTTACATGTTGTTGAAGTATTTAGAATAAATTGAAATAACATCCTTATGCTATTAGTTCCGAAGTTCAAAAATCATATTGGTGGTGATGAGATCATCGTAAGCGTGTTTGCAAAACTAGATAGCAAAATGCAGAAAACATTACAAGGATGTTGAAATCAGAATGCCATTTAACTTTGAAAGATTAGTTCACAAAAAAATTAGAAAATTAATTAAATGACATATTTCTTTGAAAGACTCTTCTTCAAATGATGACGAGCATAGAAATTTTGAACCGTAAAAATAATATTAATAAAGTGTCTGAAAATAATAAAAATTGCTATATACCTATGGAGACGGTGCCTCCACAAAAATATTTATAAAAAATACCGAAACTAGATTACAAAATAAACGTGAACTTTCACAAAATGTAGATGTTATTTTTTATATAAAACTAGAAAATAAAAGAAAAACGTATGCAAACAAACCTACACATTGATCAAAAAAAGAAAAAAGAACATTGAAAACAAATGAAGGCGGGTGCACGCACTTTCACGACACAAATCGGTTCAAAGCGTCGCGTCGCGGTCGATATTATAATTAATTTCACTCACGATTCGTTTATACAAATTCCAAATACAAAAAGTACAGCTTTATTCGTTATAGATGTAACAGAATCTTCAGTTATTTAATAACTGTTCACCTGACCAGTTGATCACATAGCCAGACAGACGCAAACTAAATATCTTCTAAACACAACACAAGATCTGACATCAACTGTTGATCAAGGCAAACGAAAAGCCTTGACATTACTGTAACATCACGCACTGCAGAACACACGTTGTCTGTAAGTTGTGTTGTTTAGTTGTTCAGTTAGATGTGAGGTTAGGTACACATAAAGATTACAGTCGTCCAAACTAATTGCATATCTAATATGTTATGTATGTATTTAATTACAGACTACATATTATTCAGTAGTACTCATCATTAATTATTACATTCTTCAAAATCATTATTATTACGGTACCTTCGTAAGTTGGCATATCGTTTTTTTTTTACTTGCAGAAAGCATCGACAAATTATTGTTACTTAAAACTTAGAAATATGAAGTCTGTATTTATTTCTACAAATTAGTCGAAGCTTTGATATTACATATATACATAATTTAATACATATAAGAATAACGAATTGACAAAAAGGTGTAATGAGGATTGAGGGTTACAGACTCACTTACAGTCCTTCCTTCATGCAGTCTTAGCAGAGCTGACTGCGTGATACTTTCACTGTAATATTTTATCCACCTTTAAGTTTTTCCCTGTCCTTTTTATAATAATTGTGATTTATTCGTAGCACACTTAACTGGATAAAAAGCTAAATCAACGTATCTATGCATTTTACGATAGGGATTCTGAACAAGTACTTAGTTGTTTTAAACTTTTGGCATGTTCTCGTTTCTATTTTTGTTAATTGAACAGTTCCAATTCATTTTAATAGCACAAAACGTGTAGCAGCCAGCAGGCATTAAAAAGGCTTAAATTTGATCTCTAAATACATACTGTACCAAAAATACAACTCTCCGACAACTGTTTAATGGCACTGGCGACAAATCAAACTACCTAAAATAATGTATAGCTAAATTAAGTAGTATTTTATCTTAGTTCACTTGTTTCAATTGGTAAACTGTACACTACACAAACACAATAGTGTATATTTTAGTATTATAAAACAGTGAAGTGAAGCATCGTCCTTACGGCTTACATAGTGCGTTCCCGCCCGTTGCGTTGTTTGGTTAGAAGAACTCACAACTATGCACTACAATGATGTGTACACTAGCGACTGTACTCTGACGGTCAACGCCTGCTTTGATGATGATGATGCCTTTCCGTGCACGTACACATATACATACACAAACTGACTGACTGCATGACATCGCCGAGCCCTATTATGACCACTGGCTGACCAGTTGTTGTAGGAGTGGACGACGCAAATCAAAAACAGCTCTCCCTCAATAAAAATAGCCAATCATCTTCAACAACACATAATAGGTATAAATAAAACGATTTTTGTCTGCAATTTCGTTTTTTACGGTTTATTCGAACTTTTCGGGATTTTGTTTGGTACCTAAGACGAGAGAACGCATTTCCAGAATCTTTGTCTGTTTGTACCGATATCGTTAGAAAACGGCTGCACCGATTTTGACTAAACTTGGTACACCATCAAATAGTACACAAACTTTTTAAACGTAATGACTAATGATTGAATTTTTAACTGCACTGAGCCCGGGTTTTAAGGCAGGATTACAGTCTAAACTGACATAAACGCGAACGAATCTACAAGCAAAATTGATGTTCACGCGAGTAAAGCTGTAGGAAAAAGTATCGAAATATTTATAATGGAAAACGAAAAATAATGCACATCTTTAATAGTATTTAGCAATTCTTTCACAGTTTTATAAGAAAACTGAAATCATCACTGAAAGAGTTTCAAAACACTTCAAAATAAGTCAGCTTTCAATTTGTACGAAATTAGTGAACATAAAATAACTATGAACTAAGATGGAGTTCACGCATTCCTGAGAGGTACAAGACGAACACGTTGACAACACCTTACACGGTCAGGCCTACACGTTAACGTCCGGACAATAGATCGTGTATCTCTCTGTAAGTACGGTAAATACCTAGAAGCCAGTAAAATATACACGACGGATAGTGATATAAAACACTGTAATGTTTGTTCTTGTATCAACGTCCTGTCCCCAGGTCGCTTTACAGTTTACACTGTCATGCCATTTGCCTGCCAGCGATTGGTGCCTCAAACACACTATAGTTCTCATTTTCATTATTATTTTAATGAAATGCGCAAAAATTACTTGTAATTATTACTACGTAGGTGTGTGCTGACCCCTTTAAATAAGGGTAAAAAATAATACATATTATGTAGCTATACATTTTAACATTTTTAACTACTGATTATGTGTCATAAAAGCAAAAGTACCTATCTCTGTTTCGAACGGATTCTATAATGTACCACATCCTCTCTAGTCTTTAGATAAATATTACCTACTCTAAATTATTATTTTTAAAAAATACCTACTGATTTTTTTACCAATGAAAAATATCGTTTTAAAGTAAAATTTTAAGAATAATAGTACTGAATACGTGTAACTTGCTCTTGCGTTGAAAAGCACACAGCAAGAAAATTTGATTGGAAATATTTGCTACATGGATTACAGCTTTATATGATTTCTCTCAACACCTGCAATTTGCAAATCATATAGCTGACGCTACACCCAAATGTACCTATATAAAAGAGTTAATAGGTACTTTTTCTAACTATCCTATCCGGTTATTACAAGTAAAAATTCATAAAAAATAATAATGATTAAAGTATATTTAGTTCCGGAGTTCTATTCATATAGTAATATAATAGTAATGTACACTCATAGCAAAATATAATAATGTTTTTGTTTCATTACAAAAATACATGAACCGATTGTAGGTTGTAACAGAACGTGAGTACGGAACTGATACAATTAAAATTAAAATATATATTTAGGAAGACTATAATACAATCTTAAACGCTGTCTTCCTCAACGTCCGGTGATGTTCGTACTGGCCAACAATAAAATGAACTGTAGCGTGACTGTATAACAACAACCGAACCATCTGATGAAACAAAGTACGTCGACCGTGTTAATTTGTTAAACATTGAAAAAAAAGACGATATCTTCATTCATTAGTATTACATTGTGCAAAAACATTAATTACTAGCTGAAATGAAGTTGGATTCATTACTGAAGATAAAGTAAAATAACAAAAACAAGAATCTTCATTTCCTTAAGAGCATTTAATTTATGGCCATGCATAAATTTTTATTTATTTTAAATTTAGTTTTAAACTTATTGCCTTTGTGAATTATGATGCCACGTAAAAATAATAATTGCGATTCCTATCATTAATAATTTAAAATATATTGCCAATTAATTATTATGGTTTTCTACAGAAATAATAATTAATAATTAAAATATCAAATTATTGTAGTACATTTTACAATTAAATCGTTGTTAGTGTAAAATTGATTTTAAGCAATTATTTTTGATATAAATTATTTGCGAATTCCCGTCAATAATCTTGCAAATTAATTTTTCTCGATTCATCAACTATGGTGAAACAGAATTTAAATCTCTTTAGATACAATGAAAGTTATGGATTAGCTGATGATTACTCATCACAGTTAAATATCAACAAAAAAAACTCAACAAAAATTCACTTGAACATTTTAAGGATGCCAATTTAAATCCTCAACTAAAGATTCATTACTTTTCTTATATTACTTAGTACTTATATACCTACTCCATTTATAATTTTTTTAATTATTGACGTAGGAACAGTCGGCTTTTGTAAACATTTTTTCTATGCATTTACAGAAAATTAGTGGAATCCGTCAAATAAGCATATGACATCTGGTGGTAGAAAATTGTAATCAAAATCAGGGAAAAATTTACATGCTAATAGTGCAAATTTATCGTGAAATTGTTTATTACAAAAATAAAACAAGTAGAGGAAACAAAAAAAAGTTTATCGAAAATTGAACTCGCGACGTTTTCTAATACCATGGCATTAAACACTATCAGTTATTGCCTGTTAAACTTACTTTACAGCAAATAATTTTCTAATGAAATTTAGAAAAACTGTACCTATTTATGAATTAAAAAATATTTTATATTAATAATAAGATGTCATTATCATAATGTACTAGTTACAATAGTTAAATTACTGATGATTGACAAATTTAGAACTAACTACGAGTATAATTAAGTATATTTTGAGGTTAGTAACTTACCTATTTATTACAATATAACATATTATATTATGTTGCAGTTATGTGTTTACATTATTCACCTAACCCAGCCTTAAAGGAGCATTGAACGAATTAAAGGAATTTCTTTTTAATTTTGATGTTTTTAAGCAATATGCCATAAAGATCATTACTTTTGACAGCTCAGTTTTCTTGTTTTTTTCACACATTTGATAACATGTCCGGCTTTGAGAATTCGTTCTCCTTCAACGAAATTCGTACCGGCCCAATCACAAATTGTACTTATATATTTATCATTATTCTTATCACTTTGAAAATCACAAAATTAAACGCAAAAGTATACCCCGTATATGAAATTTCTCCCCATCTGCGCCATGTTTTTTAGGCTCCACCCATCTAACGCATCCCAATGCTCATAGGACATAGTAGTAAAATCTACGTGCATGAGATCTGCTTTATAACTCTGGCCGATTTTATAGCCTATAGGCTTACACAACATAATTAAAATTATTATATACTAATACTAATAGAGCACTAAAGAATCGGAACTAGGTATAAATTTTTAAACCGTATTGACTATTCGTTAAAACTTCCGTTTCGAAGTCCCGTTATTCAGACCTACATCTAGGGGTAGTTCATGACGAATTTACAATACAGTTTAAATATTACTTGAAACAGGTTCTAAAAAGTATTTTTCCCGCAAACAAACGACAGGCTGGATTGTTTCTTCATTATCTGTTCAGATTATCGGATGTAAACTCACGATACAATTCCAGTCGTACATAATACAAAATATTACATAATAAGAGCACAATTAAGCAAAGCAATTAAGCAATGAAGTACACATACTTTAAATAAAATATGGGTCGACGTAATTAAACACTGTGATAAAGTTAATTGATGTTAACTTATCTATTATTGACAGCATGTCTTGTTTATAACCATACCTATACATAATATGGTGTTGAAAGCTGTAATGGCTGTAGTTATGAGGGTTAAAACACATAAGAATGTCACAAATAGCATGTCTTAGAATCAGAACTCATAATTTGGGCAAATTATTTCATTAATAAATGATAATTAGTGAACTGCAATGCGATTGTTACTTGAAGCAATTACGGGTTAAGGGTTTTGGATTCCTGCGTATTATATATTCGATGTGAAGGCAGTTTTACGAAGCGAATATTGTGAATAACTTCTGAAAAAGAAATAAACTTCAAGTTTTTTCGTTTGTTAATAAAATATCAAGTCTAAAGTCTTTATGTATTTTAATAGTTGTTAGTCAAGAGCCTAGGGATCAGCTATTGCGGAGATGGCGTTTCCACAGCTCGTCTATTTTAAACCGGCTGTTTCCGGGAAATTTAACTGAGAGTTAGTGGAATTTTTGATTTTCAAAAAATATATTATATTAGTACTAGGTCCAAATAGCCCTGGTAGTTGCTGGTCTTAAAACAAATGATTTATGTATTTGTAATATTTGAACGAAGCCATTTAAGTCTCGTTTGTGGTCTTATAAATATAAGCTGAAGTTATGAACGATTCTGTTGTCTTTATAGTTTTACATATGGCCTACGGGTAACATTTCTACAAAAACTCATCATTAGGAGTCAAGAAGGTGTAAAACCTATTCCTATAGGGGACAGCTTTCGACAGAATCAACGCATTGAATCGTTCGCTGAACTCATAAGCGTGATTAATATTTCTTCAACTTGTACCTATGAAGATTCAATTTTAAAATAGAAATTTATAGGTGGTGTGAAGTTAGCCCCGCAACTTTCGAAAAAATGATTTTTTTTTCGGAGTTCTGGATTCGTTTCCATGAGTTCTGGAGTTCTTTGTAGGTTTAAACAATAGTAGCATTTATCTAGCGATTATTCGAACTTGAAAATATGAGGGGCTAGGTTCACGCTGCCCCCCAAAGTTGAAAAAATTCAATTTTTTTATTAGTTCTGAGTAGCCCTCCAATAGTTCTGGAGTTCTTTATAGTTTTGAGCAATAGTTCCGTTCGTTAAAACGTACAAATTGAAAATTTAAAAGTTCATTTTGAAAAAAAAATTGCCCAGCATTCCTCTAATTTTGCTTGGATCAAACAAAGTCATTTGAAGTATCGTTAGAACTCTTGGAGGGCTACTCAGAACTCTAAAGAAAAAAATCGAAATTAAAAAAAAAAAAAATTTTTGTCATCGAGCTAGGTACCTAGCCCCTCAAAGTTGAAAAAAATCAATTTTTTTTGGAGTTCTGAGTAGCCCTACAATAGTTTCTGGAGTTCTTTATAGTTTTAAGCAATAGTTCCGTTCGTTAAAACGAACAAATTAAAAATTGAAAACTCTGAAGAAAAAAATCGAAACAAAAAAAAATTTTTTTTTGTCATCGAGCTAGGTACCTAGCCCCTCAAAGTTGAAAACCTTCAATTTTTTTTGGAGTTCTGGACAGCCCTCCAAGAGTTCTAGCGATATTTAAAATAACTTTTTTTGATCCGAGCAAAATTAGAGGAATGCTGGGCAATTTTTTTTTTCAAAATGAAATTTTCAATTTGTCCGTTTTAACGAACGGAACTATTGCTAAAAACTATAAAGAACTCCAGAATTATTGTAGGGCTACTCAGAACTCCAAAAAAAATTGAATGTTTTCAACTTTGAGGGGCTAGGTACCTAGCTCGATGACAAAATTTTTTTTTTTTTAATTTCGATTTTTTTTCTTTAGAGTTCTGAGTAGCCCTCCAAGAGTTCTAGCGATACTTCAAATGACTTTTTTTGATCCAAGCAAAATTAGAGAAATGCTGGGCAATTTTTTTTTCAAAATGAACTTTTAAATTTTCAATTTGTACGTTTTAACGAACGGAACTATTGCTCAAAACTATAAAGAACTCCAGAACTATTGGAGGGCTACTCAGAACTCCTAAAAAATTGAATTTTTTCAACGTTGGGGGGCAGCGTGAACCTAGCCCCTCATATTTTCAAGTTCGAATAATCGCTAGATAAATGCCAGAACTATTGTTTAAACCTACAAAGAACTCCAGAACTCATGGAAACGAATCCAGAACTCCGAAAAAAAAATTATTTTTTCGAAAGTTGCGGGGCTAACTTCACACCACCAAATTTATATTATATTTACATAGATTTCTCGATTTATTTTAAAGTATTCTCAACAACTTTACATGGTTAAACAAACAGTTTCCTATAACCAAGTACAAGATATGAATAAATGTGGATAACAATTATTAAAAACTCGGGTCGCAGTGCCAAACCCTGCGGACAATATAGTGTATTTGCTAAACAGGCATTGTGGCTTTATTATGTGAATTTAAGTTTGTTTTTGGACAAAATAAAAAAATAACCCCTTAATACATCCCTTAAAATAAAATTTTGTTTTTCTTAATTTCAATAGTATTATCAATGCAACCTCTGTACCAAATTAAATACACCCTTCAGTAAGTAAGTAACTATCCGCAAACTAGTGTTTTCATAAAATTTATAAGTCCGGTCCTGTCGGGTCGCTTTTATTAAAATTTTAACAGCACATTTTAATCTTTACTGAAGACATACATTTCAATTTTGAAACGATTCTAAAAATGGTTTCAGTATTTTTGGGCCCATTAACTTTTTGGAACCTCAATTCGTGCGGTGATAGTTTCCAATGTGTGTATACCAAATTTCGTTTAAATCGATTAAGTCTAGTTGGCCTAGAACATGTCACTTGCATTATTCATCTGACATTTTCAAATAGGTCTCTTTTGGGAAAAAACCATTGACGTACCATTTTTTTCTTTAAAAATATCAAAGTCAATGCTCGTACGCACGCCACTGCTAAAGCTGATTAACTGGCACTATACGTACTAAATATCACTGAAATATCTCAAGCGGTTTCGAAAATATTAATTAATCTGATTTTTTTCGCAAATTTTAAAACCCCGTATTTTCTAACGGAACATTTTTGGACCATAGTTTATAAAGCAAACTACCATTAATTTTCCATGTAGAATCACACCCTTAAATATTCGCACATCATTAAGGAACACTCTTATACATATATACATGAACATTTTTAAAAATGGTGGCAAATTGTTCAGGAGGGTATGAAACGTCGAGAAATTTTGGTCCGACCCCTAGGTCTCGCCATCCGACCGACGCCAACAGTGTATGTGCCATATTATATATGGAAAATACACTAATAATAGTTTATAAAAATCAAATGATTAAAACCCCTTATACCCACCACAAACGTATTTACTTATGTTAGTGAATAACAGAGTATCAGACAAGGAAGGAAATATATGTACAACAGTTTAAATTTTCCTCGATTTAGTTGTCAACTGAGTGTCATTGTCTTTACAAAATAAATCTTACTATAGATAACTACCAACTAGTCACATCAAGAGTTTTGTGCAAATGAGCACCGATATTTTTTTATTTGCGAACAAAAAGAAGTTTCTCTGCTTTCGAGGACAACTCTCTACACTTTCACGGTCAATACGTTTAATTAGAAATAAAAAATCAATAGTCAATAAAGTAAATACTACCTATACACGGATATTATAGGTAGCGGCAATGAAGCGTTCAAAAGAGGTTTTCTTTTCAAGAATCGTGCGTTTTCTCTACATTCCAATACCTACCTATTGCTGGTTGCAATATAAGTACTTTGTGTCGAAACACGTTTGTGGATTCCAAGAACAGCAGCGTGCAGTGTCTCCGGTCCTTGGCGACGCGTCAATCTGCAGGATAAGGAACTCAGAACGTATACTTCAAGTCGTACAGTCGACTTCTTATTATATGTACTTGTACGCTTCCGTGGCGCGGCATAATCAGTCTGTACGGTAGCAAAGGCAAACATACTTATAACGGGAAAATATTGAAGTGCAGAGCAATGCACGAACCACGTTCCACGAGAATGTTTGATATTCAGAAGGGAAATTTCAGAGTCAATGTTTTTTAGGATTTTTTTTCAGGTCTGATTTGATAGAAAATACACATCATTTTTCACGAATATATCAAAATATGTCACCTCATATACAAAATTATTACTCGAAAACTATTGACTTAACATTATTGGAGTCTTCTTAAGAAAAACGGTCTTATAAGGGTAGGGATTCCCAACTGGTGTGCCACGGGCGCCATGGCACTTGTGTCCCCGAATGTCGGAAATGTGCCCCGAAATTTCTTAGTAAGACAATAGAATTATAATCTGATGAACGGCGTGAAGTGTATAATATAACTTAACCACTCACTTTACGTACTAAATTCAAAACTGACGAATGAAATCACTATTTGCCGGACGGCATCGTGTGTTGCATTGAAGTGCAATACAAAAATCTAATTTTTGTTTCGTTTTACTCCTCTAACAACATAATCTACTTACAGGGTGTCCAGTAAACCTTCTGTACGATTTTAATAGGTCTGTTCATTTACTATCAAAATAACAAAACATGATCTCAGTCAAAACCTCCCGGTTCATGAGATATTAGAATTTTTCCTAAATTTTAAAAACGCTTCACCTCGGCTTTAAAATTAAAGACAAAGCATATCTTGAGCAAGATTCTCAGAAATTAGTCTTGTTCAATTAAAATAGCAATATCTTTTTAATATTACAAAAAATAATTTAGGTGTTTTTTACCATTTTGGAATCTGGATGAAATAAGCAAGTGTTTCAGACTATGGGCACAACATGCGTTTAAAAAGTTTAAATAAGTATCTCAAAAAAAAATAAAAAATGGGCAGGCTCAGTCGTGTCCGAGCCGTAGGGGTTTACGTGAAAACGTGATAATCTCCGCTGGCAATTGATTTTGAATTATATCTATGTTATTTAAGCAGTTTTTTTACTTTTACCTTTTGTTAACTTTGGAATTTTAATTTAAAATAAATTATATCTCTTTCGTCAGCTTGAATCCATTTTCACATTTACTTAATTATTATATTATAATTATTAATATTATATTATAATTAATTATTATTCAATAATTTCCTACATTGGGAAGTTAATAATTAAAATGGTTACAGATATCATCGTTGACACCTAAACAGTTTATTTTATTGAGTGAACTTAACATTGCTGGTATGCAAGGAAATATTTAGTTTTTATTTTAAAAAATATCGTTGCTGCGTCGGGGGCCTCGCGGACTCTAGCTCCTCCACGGTGCTTAGACCCTTCTCTGGATGCATTCCGTCGTCTTTGTTGGTCATTTTCACACTCGCACAAATCGACATTGCCCCCCTGGTAGAGGAATTTGTCTTTGCCATTAATCTTCTTCGGCACTCCCGTAAGCTCTCTCGATCGCGCAGTGATAGACTTTGGGATCTTTTTGGATTCTCCTTAAACCGCTCTTTCTTCTGATTTCCGCCTCTTTCGCACGCGCACGTCACGCCCAAAAATTGCGTCAGTTGCCGAAATGGCCTAGCTAGCTAAAATTTTACATGTATAATTGTATAAGCTATCTGTTGTTAGCCGGTTACTTGCTGTCGGTTCATTCACGGAGTTATTGCGTTATGAAATCTATCGTAATTTTGTTGAATAATAAAATACAAAGTTTAGGAAGTTTACACTATACCTATCTTTATTTTTAACAATTGTTTCGTCAACACAGTGACTTCCTCAGAAATATATCAGTTTAAGATATATTTCTGAGAAAGTCACTGTGTTGACGAAACAATTGTTAAAAATAAAGATATAGAGTAAATTTCCTAAGCCTTGTGTTTTATTGTTCAACAAAATGTTTAATATTAATTTACATCAAGTAAGCACCCACTCTATCATATAATTTTTTTCCATCGTATACATTTTGGCCTGGCTACCAAACCGAACGTATAGACGTGTTTTCACGTCAAAACCGTGAGGTTTTTATAGCTACTACCTACTGGGATCATGCTTTGCTATTTGGTAACACATGACCTGACCTATCATATCACTTAAAGTTAACAGAAGGTTTACTGAACAACCCGTATGTTTAGTTGTGCAATATCTTGTATTTAAAATTCGATATAACCGCAGTTAGTTCTCTAACAGTTCTATATTATGAAGTATATTCACAATATAACTGTGTCTTTTATGCAATAAAGTAGCATCTTTATGTAGCTAGTAGCTAAGTGCAGCGAAGCCATTGCTGTAAGCAGTAGCCAATATGTATGCGCATTGAGTTGTATTAAGGACATGTGCGCACTACGCAGGGTTACTTCTAATACGGAGCACGTACGCCACAGCTAATTTGTTCATATATGGTCATAATGCAGAAATCTGGATATCTGCTGGTATCTGAGGAGGTATGCACTGCCGGTATAAAACCGCATGCTATAAGTACACAATATGCACTATCGAGTTGCCAGATTGCCAAGCTTATGGTTATAATCGTACGGAGCAAATGAAATTATCGTACACTGAAGTACAAGCACTAAAAATTATCATGTTTTTTACAAATTCATAATACAGGGAAACGTAGAATAAGTAAAATAAAAACTACCTAGCTATTTTTGTCTGTCTATCTATATTTCTGTTTGTACATACTAGCATTCGACCGATTTTGTAACTTGGTATACAATTAACTGGTACGCAAACTGTACAGTACTTTTTAGGATTCCGTAGCCAAATGGCAAAAACGGAACTCTTATAATTTCGTCCTGTCCGTCCGTATGTCACAGCCATTTTACTCGGAGACTATTGGCACTACATACTTAGATGA
Source organism: Mongoloraphidia duomilia (assembly GCA_039654895.1). Taxonomy (NCBI): domain Eukaryota; kingdom Metazoa; phylum Arthropoda; class Insecta; order Raphidioptera; family Raphidiidae; genus Mongoloraphidia; species Mongoloraphidia duomilia. The sequence continues at coordinate 28,998,485 of CM077518.1, read as the reverse complement.
AATTTGGAAGGTAGGTGCTTTCTATGAACCGCTATAGGTACAATGGTGAAGTGAAATTACGAAAAAAATTAGGGGTGACACTCAGTACATGTAAATGAGGGATGAAAAAAAAATTCCAGTGCACACAAGCGTGTGGGGTATCGTTAGACAGGTCTTCAAAAATGATAAAGAAGTTTCCAAATTACTTTTTTATTTAAGTCAATAGTTGGTGAGATATGCGTTTCTAAAGTTGTAAAAAGTGTTTCCCCTCTCCTCTAACTTTTCAGCTATGGGGTGGAAAATTCTGAAAAAAATTTAAGAAGTAGAACTTATAAAATACTTTCAACGAACATTTGTTTGAATACGATATGTTGTGTAGTTTTTGAGATATGGGATATTTTAGGTCGACTACGGAGCCCTTCACTGTGCGTTTTCCGACACGCACTTGGCCGCTTTTTATAGCCTAATAGGGATACAATAGGGTTATGAAAAAAAAGCGTCATTATAGGTAAGGCGAGCGAAGTTGCGGGTAAAGGCTACCAATACACTAATAATGATATAAAATAGTAACGGTATCTGTCTGATTTCGTAAATTCGATAACAAAATAAAATATCAATCACTCAATTCAAAATATTTTAACTAGAAATAGAATGGTTACTACTTAGGCATCCTATTTTTTACAGCTTGCGATTCCACACAAGATTTCTTCTTGATTTAAAAATCATCTTATAAAAAATTTTACAAGAAAACCCGTGCTAAACTATCGTCCAAAAGATAAAAGCCATCACTCGAAAACGGTTGCATTATAGTTGACTTCACAAATTTTTAAATTTTTACATATAATCCCGATATTTCTAAACGAGTTACATACTATATTAATTAGACAATAGACGTACCTACGTATTATATGTCCCGGTTTAGCCCACATAGCTACTCTTATCCCTGCAAGTTCGTTTTGTCCACGTTTTATAACTCTTACCTACTTGATTTCTTGAACAGGGAGACTGAGAAACCGTAACTAGAATTAATAGCGCCCATGTGCAAACTATTCCTGAAAGGCCCTTTTTTAGATTTTCTTTACATGTTTCTTTTGTGATAAAATAATCTGGACATAACTTAATATAGCGAGTCCTTAATCAAGCCTGTGTATTATAAAAAAGTAAAAATGTTATGACACATTCAATATAAAATTATCAAAACATTTTCTAATTTCATCTGTAATTAAGGAAATAAACTTAACTATGCAGTGTATTAAAAACTCCATAAAAATCCGCACTGTCGTAGCACATTGTGAGAATACAATAATGCAGAATGCAATTACGTCTTTATGGTAACGATTTGTGCCACAGCTATAAAATGTTTCAACTTAATTACTAAAAATAAGTATGCAAAACAGAAACTGAAAATAGGTTAATACGTAATTAAACTTAACGTAGCTGTAATAGACTTAAATCGCTATTTCTGCAAAAATTTTCTCTTAAAGCGTTAGAAGTTATACTTCTTTGGCGTTATTAAAAACTAATTTTTAAATTGCATTCAAATAATTTACTGAAATAAAATAATAAAACACAAGATTTGTTTATACTGTAACAATGGAAATCAATCCTGTTAATTTTGATGTCACAGTTTTTGAAAAATTCTCTCTCATCATTTTTTCATTACGCATCTAAAGAAGTATAACTTCAAAAATTACATACACCTACTATACATAACATACGTAAATATTACATAATATATATCTAATACAGGAATGACATACTAAATATTATTATTTAGGTAAATATTACCTAGCTAAAACTGTATTTATTTAAATAGTTTTTCCTTTTTTCCAAATGATCTAAGTTTTACTTTGATAACTTATAGCCCGGGAGTTTGCGTTGCATTTAAGGTAGTGTTTTTACGCCGATCGATTGTTATCTTTTTCGATAAATCTGGTATGGCTAATAAGTAAACCAAGCGTCAGCTGGCGCACCCACGGTGGGTGTGGGTGTGAGAGGCTGCGAAAGTGGTACACAAAATTTTTTTAAGTAATAGTACGCCGGCTGAAACTTGTTTTTATAAACATCATTGTGAGTTGAAAAATAATCGTCAGCTGCATCGTGGAAGGGGGATTGTGCGTCTGCTGGTCGCATGAACTTATAAAAAAACACGTAAAATATTGCGCATTTCACTTTTTTGCACTGACAGCAGCTGAGACAATTTCGTTACCTAGTTATATCGCTATCAAAATCAGGTAACGTAATTGTCTCAGCTGCTGTCAGTGCAAAAAAGTTAAATGCGCAATATTTTACGTGTTTTTTTACAAGTTCATGCGTCAGCTAACGCACAATCCCCCTTCCACGATGCGGCTGACGATTATTTTTCAACTCACAATGATGTCAACTATTTATAAAAACAAGTTTCAGCCGGCGTAATATTACTTAAAAAAAAATTTTTTTTACCATTTTCGCAGCCTCTCACACCCAAACCCACCGCTACTTGAGCAGCTGACGGCCGGTTTACTGATAAGTTGTACGAGATCAACTATCGATATCAAAATCAGTCGACTTACTATGACTTTTTCATTTGCAACGCAAACTCCCGGACTATTATATTATTAAAGATTCACTATCATGGAAATTTGTTTATCCAAAGCACACTGACTATATTATATAAAACTATTTTAAAACGTCAAAATTTGATTTTTAAAATTATAAAATCAATAAGAAAACGAAGTTTTTCAGGGATTAGACGTAGCTAGGTCGATTTTTGCCCCTTCCCTCAAAATCTCCGTTCAGTAAATTTCATCCAAATCGTTAGAGTCGTTTTAATGGAAATCAATCCTGTTAATTTTGATGTCACCGTTTTTGTGTCACAGTTTTTGAAAAATTCACTCTCGTCATTTTTTCATACAGCGCCTAAAGAAGTATAACTTCAAAAAGCCTTAGTTATAACTTCTAGATGTAGAAGTAGGTACAAAAACAATTTTAGGTTACACTGCAGTGTTCTTGGAACACAACATATTCAGTGGCGGCTTCTCCTATGAGGCAGGTGAGGCAGTGCCTCACCAATAATTTTGCAAATACAAATTTTTATTGTTTTACTATTTACATAAATATATCCATTATAGAATTAATATTTGGCTTCATAGAAATCAGTAAAATATGGGCCTGCCGTCAATCTTAACGCGCTTCGCTAGAAATATCATCCATCCCATTTCTGTATGCGGTCGTATATGGTAGAGGCCGGCCTCGCGCTTCCTTGTCTTTCATTGGCGGTTGTCTGTTTTTGTTCTTATATCATCCATCTCATTTCTGCATGCGGTCGTATATGATTAGAGGCTCGCCTCGCGCTTCCTTGTCTAGCGTATTAGTAATGTGGTGTTTATGATACCGTAATAGTCCAGTCGAATCTGGTTTTAAAAACATTCTTTTGAGGCAAGTCTCTACGTAAATTTAATGCGACATTTAATATGTGTTACTGTTATTATAGTTTTCGGTAAATACTTTTGTGGTTTTTCGCACTGATTTTTGTTTTGCTTTTTTTTCCAACAGTGGGCAGTGATTTTTCTAAAATATTAAATTACTTTTATTACTTATCTAACCTTACTAAAAAAAATTTTTTTTCAACTGTGCCTCACCGCTTTCAAATACCACGAGCCGCCACTGATACATATTATATTTTCGTTTTGTATAAAAATATTTAGTAAACTGACATGATATGAGTTCAATCTAAATACTGTTTCACAGTCCACGTCAAAATGACGAAGTTAAAAAAATTACGTACGCATTTATATTCAAGTTCAATACCAGAAGAACAGGTAAAGAAGTCAACATCCGATTGTCTATTCCAGAGCTTGTGTAATGCGTTTCCAATATAATACTGATTGGATTTATAGATTTCATAGTATTGCCTTCAGCTACATATCACTCAGTACAAATACAGTTGATCATGTAATTCTTCATCACAAAACATCACAACGTTCTTGTTAACCATATTATATATGCATTGCCGTAAAGTATTTAACTCAGGTTACTTGCATACAGAATGTTTCAAGAGTAAAGAGAAATATTTCGGGAGGCGACAAAGTGTGTAATTTTAAGCAAAAAAGTTCGTAAGAACATATGTCTAATACTGAATGGTTAAGGAGATACGTCAGTTTTTATTTAAAGAAATCCAGCCAATTAGACAACGGGACCATTCCAACTACAAAAATACTTAATTTATATAATATGTTTAATAAAATAAAGTTTCTGTTAACGCGTTCGATGACGCACGTAATGGCTAGTATTTATAATAATTTATTATATTTACTTATCGTTCCGTGGTTACATATGGTTTTACTTGTAAAAATTAACCAATGCATGCGTGTCAGCTAACTAATTTCTTTTTGGCAGATAGTTATTTCAGATCAAAAGAACAGTTAATTTTTTTATTTTCAAAATATTTACGAAACTGTAAGGTTTAGAAAAAATATTTACAAAACTTTCTTGCAAAAATAAATCGAATAATAAACCGTTATGAAAAGTATACCATTATAATAAAAAAACAGCGTAATAGCACATATCTCTTCTGCGCATGCGCCGATTTTCTCCGAAGACAATAGGACTCTTCCTTTTTACATGTAAAACATCCTACCAAAATTTTGTTTTGATCCGCTCAGCCGTTTGGCCTGTATCGTGCTGCTCACAGATCAACAGACAAACAGATTTTTTCCAAAAATATGTTTTTTGAACTCCGGTGACCTCGAAACGAAAAAATATTGTAAAATTGCGAAAAGTGAATTTTGACCCAAATTAGTAGTACCTACCATTCCCCACTTGTGAAGTTAAAATGGTAGAAGAGAATAATGGTACGTTTACTAGGTATAATCAAAACTGCCACGAACGACGTCAATACATTTTGCACAACTTGCGACTCAAAAAAGTTGCGTTTTGCTAATCGAAGTTCGTCTCTTTAGTTCCGTCAATGAAGCGGAAAAATCATTAAAACTTCTACTAAACCCATCATAACAGATCCGATTTTGATGAAAATTTTTTAAATATTTGTAATATGACATTATTTGAAATCAGAAACATTCCAGCCCGCGGGCTCAAAATTTTCATTTTACAAATACAAATTTTCCTCCCAATTTTCTTACACGCTAGTGTCGCATATATTTGCCGTTTTACAAATCATTACAATCTCGACTAAATTTTGTATACTTATTTGAGACGTATTGATTCTGAAATTTTTAGCCTTCCAAGTTCAATCTTTTCAATTCTAGAGCAGTTTTCCCTCAGATTTTCCACGCGTCAGCGGTACGCTAGTCGCAAAGAACGTTTGCTGTGTTAAACATTGTTATTGAATATTGATGAAAATTTGCATAATTGTTCGAAATGCATGTATTTCGCAGTAGGTACAATAACTTTGGGCACGTTATTTCCATTATTTTCCATTTTGCACCAAGTTTTCTTTCGAATTTTCCTAAACGCTCGCGTCGCGTATAAGATAATAAACGTTTGCCGTTTTACAAAATATTATTGTTCAATACTGATTAAATTGTGAGATTTGAGAAGTATTGACCTAACGATTCTGAAAGTTTTACGGTCGGTAATATCAACTGGTTTAAAGGTGCATTTAAGACTAAATTCTCCTTTAAGCCAATTTTATAGTATTATCAACCGTTTTTAAATGACAGAAGGAGTTTATCTCACATTTAAACTAAATGCCTGTCAAACATGTATTTAACTTTAAAGGCACTTTATTAATGTGAATTTATTACACGTTGACTGTATGGTTTGCTATAATATGATGGACAGTTCAAGTGATTATTTAAGTTTTTCCACCGACCAAGATATATTTCTGAAAAGTAATTGGTGAAACTCATCATATTTTAAAGACCGATTTAATTTAAGTAACAGTTAACTAAATGGCTGTTTAACTAAATTTGATAATACCGGCCGTTAGCCCTCTAACAGCCATTTAGTTAACGGTTACTTAAATTAAATCGGTCTTTAAAATATGATGAGTATCACCAACTACTTTTCAGTAATATTTAATAAAAAGCCTATTTAAATCTGCTATTCAATTTATCTCCATTAATGGTTGTTACAGTGTAAAAGTACTTTCAACAAATAAAAATGATTGCAGTTATATTCACACACGTGAGCTGTCATTCTCATATCGCATTAAATTTTGTTAAAATTTTTCCTGTGTATAAAAATAATCTGTATATTAATAATTGTCATCTCTTGAAAAATATTTTTTTAATGCAGGTATAGTATACAAACCAATAATGGCTTATTTTCGGACATCTGATTTTTTGTTTATTTTGACCTCCTAAATACATGCTTCGATTATTGCGGTTTCCTCCCCGAACACCCTGTATAATTTAAAAAATTACTGATCTCGTTACATATATCAGTGACAAACTTGAGAACTACTCACTTTAATTTCATTTTCAATTTTCTGTAAAATCATCATAACAGTTAATTTTGTTAATATGAATCGATGAAAAATATTTTCGTTAGTTAAATTTTCATAATGATTTTGTCGCGCTTTAATTATTTTTCTTCTCCTAAACTGTCTAATATTATTTTGGTAAAATATCTTCGTCGGTGGAAGAACTTAAATAATCACTTGAACTGTCCATCGTATTATAGCAAACCATACACAACGTGTAATAAATTCACATTAATAAAGCTCCTTTAAAGTTAAATACATGTTTGACAGGCATTTAGTTTAAATGTGAGATAAACTCCTTCTGTCATTTAAAAACGGTTGATAATACTATAAAATTGGCTTAAAGGAGAATTTAGTCTTAAATGCACATTTAAACCAGTTGATAATACCGGCCGTAAGTTCATTATTTTCATTTCTAGACAGTTTTTCCTAGTCCAGTCAAAGAAGCGGAAAAATCATTAAAACTTCTAGGCCCACCAAAACAGGCTCGATTTTGATGATTTTTTTAAAATGTTTGTTATATCCTGCTCTTATTTTGAATAATTGGATATAACAAACATTAAAAAAAATCAAAATCTTACCCGTGGAAAAAGCAATAGATTTTATTTTTATTTAAACAAGCAAATAAATGATTTTGTGCAAAGTAGATTTGAGTACTCGATCATCTGAACGCTTTTAGGAACTGAGGCGAGCACTATCGGGAACATAATAAATATATACAAGAGATAACAACCATTATTTAGTTCTTAATTGCCGCCGGTTTCGTGACTGTAGTTAACTAACTACCGACTGTGATATTGATGCTAGGTACAGACACCATTCATGTACTCAAAGGTGATTGATACATGCATTGATGATAGTTAATTGCCGACCGATTGCTGCGTGCATCTCGTGTAACATGTAATATCTAGGTAAGTACCTACTCTACAGTCTACAGCTACAGGTACACCTCTTTCAACACTGTCTTATCTACTAATCTGTTTTATTTTTGAGATGCGCAGAATAAGACATTTTCAAGTTTTTTGAGTACCATAAAAGCATGTGAAGGCCAGCTCTGTGTGAAACTTAATATTTAATCATAAACTTATTATTTGTTACAGATAAAGCGATAAGCATTTAGAGACCTTTTTAATAGTAGCAAAATGTTAAAAATAAAAATATCCAGTTTTCTTGTGTTTTTAAAGGCCTCTGCGATATTGAGGTCTCAAGTGCATTGTCACCTGCGCCTGTGCGAGGATCAGCGCCACTGCGCGATTACAGATGTAAGAAGAAGGAAAGTTTTAGAATCGTTTTATAATAAATTATCAATCAAACAACTACTTAAGACTTAGTATTGCAGAAATCAAAGTGGAAGTGAGTCCTTCTGTCGTCATGTACTAATACTATATGTTTTATTAATACCTACTCGTAAGTCATGCGCATTACAAAATGTCAATTACTCAAGAGTTCGAGTATACCTATATACAGGCTGAGTTACTAAGAATGTCTTGGGCGATATCTCATTTATTATGAACATTAAAAAAAAGTTTAAAATAAAAGTTGGAATGGAATAAGAGCACTATACTTTAAAACTATTTTTAGCTATGCAGGATGTACGATGTAGTCATGGTACAACTGAATTGTATTTTTATTAATAGAACACCTTGTACATTTTCAGGCCATCTCATTGTTCATTCGGAGGCCTACATAAAATGGTGCCATTTTTGAAATTCGGTAGAGACGTTGCCAAAATATTCAACTTTTTTGTTATCTACTCCTACTGGAGGGTAGCACATTCTATAATACTTGACACGCAAAAATTGACTCAATATGAAAAATTTGGTTGGTGTGTATTTTAGTAGTAAATAACGAAAATGTAGAATTTTGCATAAAAAGTTAAATATTTTGGCAACGTCCCAACCGAACTTCAAAAATTGCACCATTTTATGTAGGCCTCCGAATGTACAATGAGATGGCCTGAAAATATACAGGGTATTCTATTTATAAAAATACAAGTCAGTTGTACCATGACTACAACGTACACCCTGTATAGCTAAAAATAATTTTAAAGTATAGTGCTCTTATTTCAATCCAACTTTTATCTAAAACTTTTCTTCTAATGCCCATAATAAATGAGTTATCGGCCGAGACATTCTTAGTAACTCATCCTGTATATAAACAAGTATGTATATTCTTACATAAAGATCTCTATGAACTGGAAAATTGGTAAAGGCATTTCTAATATGACGGTGTAATGAACTTGTTTCTTGTCAGTGTTTTTGCAATAACCAAGATAGGACATAATCATATTGGTATCGTATTGGTCAATGAAAAAACACCCTAACTAATAATATTTATTTGTAAAACTAGGAGTAGGATGCCAATTTAGTTTCGAAATACATATTTTTTTGTTGTCACAAATGAGAAATGAAGAAATTATAAAAAAATTAAATTTTATCTGTCTCGCCTCTCGAATATCGAATAAACTAACAAAACTTACAATTTTCGTCGAAAAGAAGGAAATCGGTGTCGGGTCACAAAAACTTACCTGAAAGAAAAAAAAAACACAATATTAACAAAAAATTAATAAAGCGACAATAATACTAGTAATATCATTAAAGCAATGGACCCCGCGCAAGAATGACCTTACAAATGGTGTTGTATATTACCTATATGAAGAAAAAATATTAGTAAAAAAACTTTTTAGAGTCAAGTTTTTATTGAAATGTACTAAAAAGGAGAAAATAATATTTAGTAGTTTATTAGTCACGGCCCCCGCTTTTATAATTATGAACCTGTTCATATTATAAAAGCGGGGGCCGTGACTAATATACTATATCGTAGAGTTTACAACCACCGCTTTTGTAATTATGAGCCTAAATTACTAAATATTATTTTCTCCATTTTAGTACATTTCAATAAAAGCTTGTCTCCAAAAAGCTTTTTTTACTAATATTTCATTGTGTTCTTTTTGATAAATTTGTCGCGGGGGGGGAGGGTTCAAGCTATGAAAACGTTTCACATCTGCCAGGCGTCCCAAGACGGCTCACATTTTTTCCCCCCATATTGGTAACAAAACATATTGTAAGCATATTATAACCAAAAATTCAACAATATTATGTCCTGGCTATTAAAATATGTTACCATCATTATTATACATTATATAACGCCTGTAAATACATATAGTTAGTAGTTCAATAAATCTTCTCCACGTTATTGTATGTAGATATTAATCAGCCAAATAAATGAAGTCATGTAATTAAATATGATTTTAAAATAATATTACTTAACATAATTTTTTTAAATGATCGATATAAACAAGTATATCGAATTAATTTCACTGAAAACCGAACAGGTAACTGAACAAACCAGTTGTGTGAATGCAAGAGAATGGTTCATTGCTACCGGCTGTTGTACGACCTTTAAATCACATCCTGATGGACGCTTGATGCACGGCCATATCGCTGACCTTCAAAGGTCGCATAATTCTGAATATGGTTTATTAAGTTTGCACACAGTATACCATACAGTATACTAAGGCACTCTATTGGTATGATCCAATATCCTTTTTAAACTGGCCAGGACTACAGAGATTAACACAAATAAGTTACGATATCTCGTAGCCGTCTGTTGTCGACTGTTCGGTACAGAATATGTAAATTATATGAACAAAGAATGTTACGTAATGGGCGTGATTGTTAATTAAACGTGTATAAAATATTTATTGTCAGTTTGGGTGTCTGCTGTATTTTTAAAGTTAAGAATTTCTTGTCTAATCCGAATTTTTAAAAAATGTATTATTCTTCAAACATACCTATGTTTCTTACGCTAAACCACTGACGCACAAATACACACAAAAGATCAGAGAAGGCTCTGTATACAGGTCGCCTTATAGACCGAGAGCTAGTGAAAATTTTTTGGTGTTATTTATTCAAGGCCTTATTTTTGTGAAGATGTTGAAGGAGACATATTAAAGTGCCCTGGGTAAGGGATTTTCATAGATAGCGGTATGGGAGTGATGCAGACCGCCCCCAACATGTAACAAAAAAAATGGTCACAATTATTATTGCTTCAAGGATGAAATTGTTTGTATAGCTTGTCGGTGACCCAATAATGCCATTATATTATTTGCAGATCGATTGGTCAGTATTAGAGGAATGGCAGATCACCCTAAACATGTCATGTACCCGTCGAAATTTATATTATTAGTTCAAGGTTCAAATTTTAATATGTTGTTACGGCGACTGTTTTAAGCATATATTTCAATTTGCAAAACAAAATGTCGGTATTAACCCCCTCTCTTAGAGGGGAAACTTCCTCGCCTAGGTGTTTATATCGTTCTGCAAGGGGATTAATACCAAGATTTTGTTCTGCAAATTGAAATATATGCTTTAAACAGTCGCATATTTAAATTTGAACCTTCAACTAATAATACAAATTTCGTCGGGTACATGACATGTTTAGAGTGATCTGTTATTCCTCTAATACTGACCAATCGATCTGCAAATATTATAATGGCATTATTGGGTCACCGACAAGCTATACAAACAATTTCATCCTTGAAGCAATAATAATTGTGACCATTTTTTTGTTACATATTGAGGGTGGTCTGCATCCCTCCCATACCGCTATCTAGCAAAATCCCTTACTCAAGGCACTTTAAAATGCCTCCCTCAACATCTTCACAAAAATAAAGCCTGGAATAAATAACACCAAAAAATTGTCACTAGCTCTCGATCGACTCTCGGTCTATTATTTCTTGACTGTTATATTATGGGTAACTTCGTTATTTGTGATGGTGGAGAATAGGTTAAATTAGCAAAGTAGTGCAGTTTTTATAAGGAATTCAGTCGTGAAAAGATAATTGATATACCGGGTGCCGGTAAAAAGTTATATGGAAAAAACGAAATTTTCTATATATTTTTTGCTATGCCTCGTAGATCCATCATTTGAAGAGCTAGAGAAAAACTTTTCGAAAACATTTTTCTCTAGCTCTTCAAATGATGGATCTACGAGGCATAATAAAAATATTGAAAATGTCGTTTTTTCCATATAACTTTTTACTGACACCCGGTATATCAACTATTTTTTCACGACTGAATTCCTTATGAAAAGCTGCACTATTGCTAATTTAACCTATTCTCTACCGTCACAAATAACGAAGTTACCCATATAACAGTCAAGAAACAAGGCGCCCCTGTATATGCAATGCGTGCTCCGAAATTACACATCCGGCACAAAACGACAAAAACTACTGTACGAATATAAAAAGCGTGACAGAGCGAGTACAAAAAGAGTGTCCGAAGTTAAATCGGCATCATAGCTAACATTGGTAATATCGGAGCTACGACTTCGGGTGAATGGGAATGTTTGTAGTATTTTTACGCAGATTACGATGATGAAAATAAAAAAATAATTGAGCATCGAAGTTTTCACAAAAATATGTTTTTTTTTAAATAGAACGCCCTATATATTTTTGCATTTTTTGAAAGGGAAAAAATTCTGAACATTTAAGTTCAAATGCATTAGTATCCTAAAGTTGAAAATAACGGAGTTACTTCACTATCAAAATGAAACTAATTGCCTACTTTGGATTAGGGGTCGCCAAATTCTTGAAAATTTCAAGATCTTGTCTTGATCTTGTCTTGATTTCAAGACAAGATCAAGACAAGAAGTAATTTTAGATTTCAAGACAAGACAAGAAATGTTATGTCAATACCAAGATTTCTTGTCAAGAAAACAAGAAATCTTGAAATATCTTGACTAACAATGAAAACGCTAAAACGTATATTTATATTTGTGAAAAAGATAACAATATATTTTAACATAACATAACGTATTATTTTAATTTATTGAACACATTTTTTGCTAGACCGATTCACAAAAATGTAAATTAAAAACAATAAATGAAAAAACTCGGGTTGCAGTGCCAAACCCTGCCGACAATAATATAGTGTATTTGCTAATAAGGTGTTGTGGCTTTATTATGTGAACTTAAGTTTGTTTTTGGACCAAATCAAAAAATTTAACCCCTTAATACATCCCTTAAAATAATATTATTTTTCTTAATTTCAATATTATTATCAATGCAACCTCTGTACCAAATTAAATACACCCGTCAGCAAATAAATCACTATCCGCGAACTAGTGTTTTCATAAAATTTGTAAGTCCGGTCCTGTTGTGCCGATTTTGTTAAAATTTTAGCAACACATTTTAATCTCTACCAAAGGGTTAATTCCAATTTTGAAACAATTCTGAGATTTTTTTCGGTATTTTTGGGCCCAAAAACTTTTTTTAACTCCTAAAAACTACCCTTAAAATGGCCCGATCGGGCCCATTTTAAATAGGCTTCGTGCGGTGATGGGTTCCAATGTGTGTACCAAATTTCGTTTAAATCGATTAAGTATGTCGAGAGTTATCGTGTACACACACACACACACATATATAAGCCATGAATTAAGGCACATAAGACTTCTTATGGAGTCAACGCCTAGCCGATTTCTTGGCTTTGTTATTGTTAAAGCTGGTCTTGAAAATAGCCTTTCCGCAGGTACCTACAAATGTAAGATGTTGCTGGCGTTCTGAGAAAATCCTTGGCCATTTTCGATAACGACGGGTAGATATTTTCGTTTCTTCTCCACCAATCAAGTATATTCTCAGAATTTTCTGTCCTAGGCTCATTTAAGTATTTTTCAATTTCATACTTCCAAGATACTGAGTTATTTGCGTTCGTCAGAAAACAAATAAAGATCGGGGAACCACCAGATTGCCGTGTTAGCACGCAACGCAATAAAATGTTCGCCGGCGAGGAATCACCATGTACGGTGTCACCGGTTTATCAAGAAATTTCAAGATCTTGAAATTTCTTGAGTCAAGACAAGACATAAGATGTCAAGAAAACGTCAAGACAAGATTTTTTAAGATTTCTTGATTTTTTTTCAAGACAAGACAAGAAGTTATTGTCAAGACAAGAATTCTTGTCTTGTCGACCCCTACTTTGGATAGGTACATAATATTAGGTATTATTAGTGTATTTGCCATATATGGCACATACACTATTGGCGTCGGTCGGATGGCGGGACCTAGGGGTCGGACCAAAATTTCTCGACGTTTCATGGCCTCCTGAACAATTTGCCACCATTTTTGAAAATGTTTATGTGTGTGTGTGTGTGTGTGGCGCGCGCGCGCAAGATAACTCTCGACAGACTTAATCGATTTAAACGGAATTTGGTACACACATTGGAACCCATCACCGCACGAAGCCTATTTAAAATGGGCCCGATCGGACCATTTTAAGGGTAGTTTTTAGGGGTTGAAAAAACTTTTTGGGCCCAAAAATACCGAAAAAAATCTCAGAATTGTTTCAAAATTGGAATTTAACCCTTTGGTAGAGATTAAAATGTGTTGTTAAAATTTTAACAAAATCGGCACAACAGGACTGGACTCACAAATTTTATGAAAACACTAATTCGCGGATAGTGATTTATTTGCTGACGGGTCTATTTAATTTAGTACAGAGGTTGCATTGATAATAATATTGAAATTAAGAAAAATAATATTATTTTAAGGGATGTATTAAGGGGTTAAAATTTTCATTTTGTCCAAAAACAAACTTAAGTTCACATAATAAAGCCACAAGGCCTGTATTAGCAAATACACTATATTGTCGGCAGGGTTTGGCACTGCGACCCGAGTTTTTTTTGTTTTAACAATCGTAACCTACGTAAAAAAATACTACAAAAATGCTTATTTAACCGAAGTCGTAGGTACAATATTAACAAAGTTAGCATTGGTACCGACTTAAACTTTTGAACACTCTGTATAGGCGCTTTAACTAACGCTATCGCATTCGCGCCTAAAAAACACACTCTCGCTTTGTGTCCTATAAAAAAATACTGTCATTCTACTAAAACCATTCCTAACATCGATTGTTGAAAATACACATCGGGACGACCGGAACTGATTTCACGAGACAATTAATGATGAAGGTATTGCTTACTCTTTTAAAATGAAATACAACTTATTTAGTTACGGATCAATAGAACGATTGAGGCACATATTATTCTATATTGTTACCAGGGCAGAACAAGCATTCATGTCAATTGTCCTAGTTAACGTTAGTTGACATCGACACAATGCAGTACATTAATAGGAAATTTGATGTTGTCAGTTGCAATATCGAAGCATGCTATAAGTATAAAGCAATGACTTAGAACAATAAAAAACTACTTAAAGTATGTGTATTTGAAACAAATCAGTGAAAACAATGATTCGTGACCGGATAAAAACTTCCTTACACTTTTTTTGGGTACCAGTAGACAATGTACCTATACCAAGTTTGTAACAAAACTGAGATACAAACAAAAATTCTGGAAACAAGTTTTCCCGTCTAGGTGTCATACAATATACTTAAAAACCCGGAAAATCAACAAGAAAAAAATTACAGACATACATATCCCGCTACTATTTTATACATAATATACTATGTAGTAGTAGGTACGTACGAGCTACAGAATATTGCTACTGCAATTTTTAAATCAAAATATTGAACATAAAAAAGTAAAATTATAAAGTCCCATTCAGATGGAAACAATTTTGCAATGAAAGTCGAAACTAGTACCTTCCAAATCAGAGTCTGGTACTAGCCATTACACCTTTTGCGTGGTAGTAATTTACTGAAAAAATAGTTAATACTTAACTTTATATTTTAATACGAAGTTAGTCCCCCTCTGAACACAGCTTTGCTAATCTTTATATAAAGAAAACAAAAATAAAAGTAAAACATCCCAAAATACCGTTACCACTTTCTGCAGTATGTAATTATCATGACGAATGATGATCACATAGCCGTGAATAAATAGAAACCGGTACTTCAGAACAACGTGTTGTTGCCGTTGTACGCACGTCAACTTGTCAAGTTTGGACAAAACATTTAGTTATATACTCTCAAAATTATTTGGACAGACGATGATTATGTATTTTAGCCTGTTTTTATGAAAAAAAATCAAATAAAAGATTTGAAAAATACTCTCTTGTAGAGTTAAGCTGTTCATTTTTCATAATATGTGATGAAGATATAAATACTTAAGATTTAAAAAACCGCTCGAGTGCGAGTCGGATTCGCGCATCAAGGGTTCCGTACAATAATAAAAATAAGGAGTTATGTAAGGGTTAAAAAATTAACAGATTTGTTTTTAAAAAGTTTTTTACTTGTATTTTATTTTGACTTTTTTTCCGTATCAAATTTAATTAAAGTATATTTTTAAAGTAAAAAAAATATATTAACAGAATATTTGATGAATAAAAGTTAAGTAAAAATTCCAAAATGTTTACATTATAAAAAAATCACGTATCGTCAGTTAGATTAATTGAACCGGCATTTCGTGATAGCATGCGAACGCCTTACCGCTACTCCATCGTGTATCACGACACAAACACTGATAATATATTTGATACACTTGATACAGCTTTACGCCTAATTTTCCGTTTTTTGTATGGGGACCCCCCTAAATTTATACTCTCTTTTTTTGTTAGGATATCCGCCATTATAACACATATTCTGTGAAAATTTCAACCGGCTACCTGTTACGGTTCAAAAGATACAGCCTTTTAAAGGTTTTCCGTTTTTTATATGGGGACCCCCCTTAATTTTTAATTTTTACTTTTTGTTTTTTTTTATTATTTGTTAGTGTTGCACAGAGTAAAAAATCCTTATATTTTATTTTAAACAAAAGTTTTATTCTTAATAAGACAAAAATCAAATTTATGTAAACAGCAAAAATGTGTATAGAAATGATTTCATAACTTTCATATTATTACAACTTATATAACTTAAAGACATATAGTACAAAATTAAATATTAATAATTCACAATTTCTTAACAGTTGATATGCCATAATAATAGATACAATATTCTGTGAAAATTTCAACTGGCTACCTGTTCCGGTTCAAAAGATACAGCCTTTCAAAGGTAGGACGGACGGACAGACGACGTAGGCTTAGTAATAGTATTCCAGTACGGAACCTTGAAAACATCATTGATATTAAAAAATAGCATTCGCAAAAATAGATACTAGTTCTTACCAGCGGTTTCAGTTGCGATAAAGTGAGTTTAATGGGAAGCACATCTTAACCTACACGTTGTCGAATAAAAAGTTTGGGTACCAGTTGATAACGCATCAAGTTTAAACAAAATCGATTCAGTCGTTCTCCAATGACAAACATACAAACAGTTAGATAGATATATTATAATGACCAGCAAAAAATTCACTGCTGTAATGAGGCGAGTAAAAAAATATTGGAGATTACTTATGTGTCTTTTAGATACCCTCAAGGCACCAAAAACGTCACAGCTGTGTCGCCCTGTAGTACATTATTACAACATTTGATGAAGTCTCCAGAAAAGTGCTTCTCATATTAAAACACTAATTGATAGGACGATTTATATAGAATCCCATATAATATAATATCGGCATCATTTCGGAGATGATGATATGGGCACAGCAAGTACCGTTTGACGCACGCTTATTAGAGACAGCAGATACAAATTCGTTCGTTAATGGCGCTGTCTGTCCTTATTTTGACAGACCCTGAAAGTTAGTCCGTGACATCCACATGAAATGGGTGTACTATTACAATCAGTAAGTATACCTATACTCGTATAATATATGAAAAAACCAGTGCTGCTTCAACTATTTATCTTAGCACTCTAATCATAACACAAATAGGGTGACTTTTATCACAAAATTTTACAGTAGATAATGATGCAACATATGCCAACTTTCCTAAAACAAATCTAATTAGATATCCATATGTTAAATTCTAATGTAAAATTGCATTTTCGGTGCATTTTTGTTTTTGTAGAAAAAATTCTAGGACTGTCATGAGTTTTAACTACAGCTGAAATTTTTAGCAACAATATTATTAACGTTGCTAGAAAAAATTGTTTAACCTACAAACTACAATAAATTTAAAGCTTGGTATAGTTTAAATTCACAAAAATGTAGTAAAAACACAGCTTTTCTAGTTAGCAAAAGCTTTGTCTGGTTTTTTCCTGATAAAATTAAAAATACGTAAATAAATTGTATTTTGTTAACTTTTGTACTTCTTTTTGATTAAATAACTTTGAGGTGTTTCAATGGTCATCAAGAGGAAGGGACAAAATGAAGGCAAATTGTGTCCTCTGATCATGCTGGACGTAAGGAATGCGTTTAACGCAGCATCATGGTGTCTTATAATCAGGGAGTTGTATGCCAGAGGAATTTTTCCATACTTAGTAAGATTAATAAGCGCCTATTTCGGTGGCCGTAAAATTAGGATTGACAGGAACGTAGAACTAGAGGTGACTGCGGGAGCCCGCAAGGATCGGTCCTAGGTCCAATATTGTGGAATATTCTCTATGACGGAGTACTGAGGATGGAGTTAACAAAATGAATATTGTCAATAGGTTTCGCAGACGATTTAGCCGTAGTTGTGAGTGCGGAGGATGAGGATGAACTGAACTACAGGGTAAACGAGTCTCCCAGACGCATCAGTGTGAATGACAAACCATTCCCTGGAATTGGCTCCAGAGAAGACGGAAACCGTCGCTCTAAAATGCCCTAGGAACAGAAGAAATAATGTATGGTTTAGACTAAACAACTTCGAAATTGTGTCAATAAGATCAGTACGGTATCTATGGGTGAGGATAGACGGAAATGGTACATTTGGAGACCACATCAAAATGGTCATAAAGAAGGCGGACGACAGAGTATCGGCACTGATCAGGATTATGCCAAACGTTAGTGGACCGAGATATAATAGAAGATGTGTGGGGTAGTTCATTCAATTTTTTTGTATGGAGCCCCTGTATGGCACAGTGTACTTGGAAAACAGGTATATAGAACAATAATGGAGAGGGTGCAGAGAAAGGCAGTTCTGAGTTATCTGCGTCTATAAGACTGTGTGACTATTATGCATGCACTTTATTTTTCAAAAAATGCCTCAAAGAAAGGAATCTAATGGGCTCCGATCTGGAGACCGAACAGACCAATCAATTTCCATACTTTCAAAAATACTGTATAAAATTTCAGTATATTAATATACAAATAACGAAGTTACCCACATAATAGTCAAGAAATAGGGCACCTTTACAGTGGGATTTTCCCCATTCAGATTAAAAACACCTATAATTTTCGCTGTATTCAGCAATAACACCGTTTCCGGTTATAATCAGAAGAAAGGTCACGATACGAAACTTGTAAATGGATGCGGGCCACTGTTTGATGAATACACAAACACAAAGACGTGATTGTAATTGACAGACGTCTATCTGTCTGACCTACTTTGAGACCCCTTGGATCTCTGCTCTCTCGGATATACGTTTACAGTAACTTCTTGTCATCTCGTCTCTGCCTTTTGATGAACAAGACACACACACACAAACAAACATGCAATTTAATTAAGTAGATGGAAATTCAGTTCTTCCTTTATCGATTGTGTCGCTTGATGACTGAATCTTTCTTTGAAACTGGAAATTAAAAATCAACGTCAAAAACATGCGTGTTATGTTACTACATAGAATATGGATCAAATATACTTTTTACGTTGCACTGTGATAAATTCAGATTTTTTTATTTTCAAGCTAAAAAAATTCAAACATGTATCGTTATGATTTATTATATTATATACAATATGTTTTGTATACCTACTATTGCGCTGTGCACACTCCATGTCATGATCTTTCAATTTTTATTTTTAAGATTTCCTGTGGTTTATTACTGCTATAAGAGACCACTATCTTTATCGGTATGTGTGAGTCATCAAATGAACCGAGAAAACGAAATTATTTGTATTATATTAACTTTCTAAATGCAACAATGTGCACTATCTATAATGCAATGGTTCAGAAAATGCATGCGTTGCCTATAAAATCATATTACTGACACTATTGTTACAACCCGTGAAATTACCTAAACAATTTCTAGATATGCTCTTTTAAAAAATAAGAAAATACAATGGAGTTGATGAATGAAGTAACTAACAATGAGGTTACTACCTAATACCTATACATTATCTTGACTACACTTTTATTTTTCGTTATAATTCAAATCAAACAGGATTTAAAAAAAAAGGTATATTCAAAATATTGTATATGTCCACATATTATTATACACCATGTCTCAGATTCATGTATACATAGGAAATTTAGCATTGGGACAAAATGAATGGATTTGCAGTAGATTATAGACGCGTCGACAACTCAGGTCATTAGCTAAACTTGCAGTAAAGTGATATAACGTGATGTTTGTTCTTCTTGATTATAGTTCGCTGCCAAACCAAAATCTATACCTGTGTGAAACTGGAAAGCTAGTTATATTATGAATAAAAAATAGTAAGACAATTATACGTAAAATGCTATAAAGGTGAATTACAGTTTAAGGTAGCGACAGACTCGCCGAACACACAGGCCGTATGGTAATAGCATATGCACATTTACGATGCGATATAAACTATAGTTCAGTTCGGAAATTCTAGGCAGTGACTAATACTGTAATATACTAATTATACTTCACAATGTAATATAAGCGGAACAGTTTTTATGCGCATGGGAAAATCTCAATCAATATGAACTGTATTTAGAAAATTAATTCCTTACAGGAAATCGTAGAGATTTATATATTGAAACTAAAGAAAAAAAACAAAAAAGAGATGAAAAAAATAGACTAGATTATATGCTTAAGTATATTTTAACAAAATAGCTTTCGAAATCATACAAATTAAACAACATAAAGCTTCTGATTTTTACCATGTTTGCTGTAAATGAATAAATATCTGAAATTTTTTGGCTTGACAGATTTGTCAAGAGCTGCACATGATAATTATTAGCATTTAGGTCCTTTGTAGTATCCCCCTATATTATTAAACGAGTAAATCTTGTATATACCTACCTATCTATGTTTCTATGTATCTATATATCCCCCTATATTATTAAACGAGTAAATCTTGTATATACCTACCTATCTATGTTTCTATGTATCTATATAAATATTTTCTCGAAAACGGCTCTAACGATTTTGATCAAATTTACCAAAAAGGGGTTTCGGGGGGCAAAAAATCGATTTAGCTAGGTCTCATCCCTGGAAAAATTCGTTTTCCTATCGATTTTATCATTTTTAAAAACGGTTTTTTGACCTGTCAAAACATTGTAATATCGTGAGTAGGCTTTGGAGAAAACAAACTACTTTCATTATTTATATGTCAAAATTATCTGACAGAATTTTTAACTTAGGCTGAGGCTACATTGGCGCCGTTTCAGACCAGATCAGATCAGACCAGATCAGATCCGTATTGTCGGATGTGAACAAACACCAGTAACCTTATGAAGTGGCTACACTGTTCACTCCAGACCGCGCCAGAATATGTCAGATTACAACAGACACGTTCCGACCGTCGGATGATATCAAACGTGTTTGAAATTTTCGTCAGACTACGGCCGTACATTTGACAGTTTACAACAAACAGTGTTGTGTATGCTAGCTATTATTACCAGATTGTCTTATTGTATTGTATTATTTTTTAAAAACGTGTTTGAATATCAATTGTGAGTATGGACAAATCACTTTTAATTGATCTTGTACGTGAAAAGCCTCCTATTTGGGACCAAAGAGACAAAAGATACCACAACAGGGACGTGAAAGGTCTTTTGTGGAGAGATATTGGCGAAAAAATGAATCTTTCAGGTATGATTTGAAAATATAATTTATTTATTAATTAATCTATGAGTAGTCCATAAAATGAAAGTAAATTAACTCTGATCGGTTTCAACGCATTGTTGAAGTTTGTTTCTTTTGTTTGTTGTTTATAATAGGGCTCGGTATTTTTCAAATTAAAGTATTCGAATATTCATTTAAACTTCTATTCGAATAGTTAAAATTAATTAAAATTTAGCTGTCTTTTGGATTTTTGACAAAGATCCTGAAGTCTGTCGAGTTACGGCCCTCACAAGTTTCCCAACAATAAAATTTAAATCTAACAATACTGGGCAGTCATAACAGATAGCATAACTGTTAAATATTGAAATCAAAACGTAAACACAGCAATGAGTAATAATTGGCGACAGCCGATACTCATGACAGGGGTCAGGACTCAGGGACGCCAAAAACAAAGAACAGCTGTTGTATAAATGTATAATAAATGTTATTGTTGAACAACGATAAAAAATAATAAAAGCAGTGCATTTTGATTTTCATTTGAATCCGGAAAGTAGCTAACTACAGTCTATGACAAATATTTAAATATCCAAATATTCGAAATTTGCACATCAAAAATTATTATTGTTCAACAAAGAAAAACTGTTTCGGTTATTTAGAGCTTATATAAAAAACGAGTATTCAAATATGTATTTGAATATTTAAAATTCGAATATTCTAATATTGAATAAATCTGTTTTGAAAGTATTCGTCCATTCGAATATTCATTTATTCGAATAAATTCGGAGCCCCGGTTTATAATATGTACAATACATCTGCACATATTTCATTTTAATTAATAATTTTACAAAGGTGATAAACAGTTTGTTAAAATAAACGTTCAGGTCTTCTCTAATTAGTTTCGCATCATTTTACTTTTAAACCCGTCGGATATTATCCACTCCCTATGTAGCCACTTCGTCTGAAGTGTCTGATTTGGTCTGGTCTGGTCTGGTCTGGTCTGATCGGATCTGGTCTGACACGGATCTAGTGTAGCCTCAGACTTATTAAAATAATCCGTGAACTATTTGTATAGTAAAAAATAACAGAAATAAAAACTAAACATAATTATGTAAGTAGTTTTAACTAATATTTAAATAAATAGGTACCTAAGTATGTTATTTTTATATTACCTATATAAAATATGTATATTATGTACGTTAAATATAGTATGACGTATAATCTTACCTAGACTTTTTTTTCTCAAAAACGAATAACGATTTTGATGAAATTTACAGAATGGGGATTTTTCGGGGCGAGAAATCGATCTAGGTAGAAATCTTGGTCCCAGAGGGGAGCAATTAAAAAAAAGGGTTTTTTTATTTATAACTCGGTCAATTGTCAGATCGATTCGAAGCCTATTTCTACATAGATTTTGTATAAAATATCACAAGGGTTAAAACTGTAAATGAACACTAATATAAGAAGTGTCTTGCACAATATGTAAACAATGACAAACAGGCGGCCCGAAGGGCCGCACTTCTGGCACCGCGAGTCTGTGTAAAAACACATCGATTTTTGAAAACTATTGTTAAGATACATACAAAAAAGTTTAGTTTAAAAATTTGCACGGCGGCCCGAAGGGCCGCACTTCTAGCGACGCAGGCATGCAGTATATCAAAACACATCGATTTTTAAAAACTATGGTGAAGATGCATGTAAAAATGTTTTGCGCTGCAGGTTTATAGTCTGACGTTTGTTATTAAAAGATATAATATGAATTCTATTTCTTCGAAAATCGATTTTTGTGAGTTTTTCAGTAGGTACCTTCTATGCAAAAAAAATATTTGAAATTTACTGGAAGTTGCTAAGATGATATCACAGAGAAAAAGTACTTCGATAAAGTTGATATTTGGCATCAATGTTTAAAAACGGATTATTGAAACGGCAACGGGCAAGCAGAATTTCATCTGATTCGAACATTTTTACAAGATCTATGAAAATCGGTTTTTGCGAGTTCTTCAGTCAACAAAACAATAACGGCGGTAGATTTGAAAATGGCGACCTAAGTAATATTTACAGGAAAAAATGCTTAATTCAAGTTGATACTTAGTTTTTACGCTTAAAAATACACATAGGTATTTAAAATATATAACAGAAACAATTATTTAAATTATGTTTCAGAAATAAATTCGTTTCGGAATAATATTCTGAGAAAATAATATCTCACAGCATACAAGTACTATTTTTTTGAACTCATCCGAGCAAAGCTCGGCACCCAGATATTATTTAATTATCCATGCACTTCTTATACTGCAGTATTTCAAGTTTATGGAGCTTCATCGGTTTGGTCTATGCGTTGATTAGTCAAAAAATCTTACACCCCCGTTTTACCCATTTAGGAGCTTAAATACGGGGTTGCTTATTTTTAAAGAAGAGTTAGCAACTTCATCAGTACATCTCACCTTAGCCGAAATAATTATGGAAATCCGGTGACATCCTACATCTTACTAGATGGCTTACTAATAGCTCTTTTAACAAATGAGTCAATTAGACAGTCAGTTCAATAGGGAATGGTCAGTTTTAAGGCAGGTGGATGAACTCCAAATTATACACAGCGTAAAATTCTTGAAGATACGATAAAAGCAGTTTATAAACATCGATTAGTGAGATGATCGATTATGATTTCAATCAACGTCATTGACTTGTGTAAATATTCAAATGTCAAATTGGACTGGTTACAGTCACATTGTCAATAGAGATAAGTGGTTCATAACAGGCGACATACATTTTAAAATAGACATCAAAACATATTATGTACATAAAACTTACCGACACCAATGTCGCGATCATTCTGAAACTATGTGTGTATATAAAGTATTATTATGTTTAACTATTTCCAAAATTAAATCATATTTACTATAATTTTACTGTAAGTATGTCAAAATATAACTTCAGCAGTGATTTGCTTTTATAAAACAATTATATACTGGGTCAAACGAGTTAATCTTTTTTCTTTAATATTAGTGAATCATCGTTGCCAAATACTGATGAACTACTCACTCACACTACCACAGAGGATCCAATGGCCTGATCTTAAAACTTCAATGCGTGTACTGTGTAGCTTCACCATTTTCATTGTTTAGACTTGATTTTCTATAATAGTACTTTACATATCATATACCAAGAATTCAGACTCTTTTGGAGGTTACATTATGTTATAATAAATAATCCTAAATTATGAAATATGAATATCGAATTGTGAAACATTGTGCAACATAATAAAATAGGAAGAACTTTCCACATGTCTAAGTTACTACAGTTAACAATATTAATGCGAAAATCAGAGGGTTATAGATATTAGCAAATATACTACTCAATATTACATATTATAATAGCCAAAAAAAAAAAGAAGATCGAGTTAGGCACACGGATTAGTAGCGAAAGAGTTGGACGGAGAGGATGAGTGAAGAAGGGGACATCATCCATGGACAAGACTCACAATTCACATTACGTATGCGTGACGACGATCTCTCGACACATGAAATAAAAATAAAATAAAACGTGTGTTGCGTTCGGAGCGGCTGAAATGATGATGTACTTTAAATATTGCTTCTTCCTTTACCTGCGCCGTATCCTACCTACGCTGACATCCTGACTTCAGTTCAAAGTTACAATCCTTGTTCAAGGTGACCTACGTTATCTGACCGCTGCACTGTGTCAACGTACCGGTTACTTATGCTTATTCTCGCATAATATTTAGAGTTAGACGATATTAAAATAATTAACAATTAGTAACATTATTTAATTTATTTCGATATAAATAATTACCCAGAACACATATCTACACGTAAATAATATATTACAATAACTATTGGGTACATGTTTTGGGAGGGCTTGAGAATAGCCGAGAGTGTAGCGACGCTGTTGTTTACATGGCGTTGCTATGGTTCCTCTATTACAAGTCCCCAGTTCCCGAGTTCTAGCCCGAGAGCTGGTAAAAGTGTCAATTGGATTTTCAATTTATTATTAAAAAAAAAAAAAATAATGAATTGAAAATATGAATTGGTGCTAGGCCCAAATAACCTTAGCTGTTGGTGGTCTTTAAAATACAATACAATTACATGTTTTGGACATTTATTATTGTTATCATTTATTGTAATAATTATTCGACAATCATGCTATATGGTTGGCGGTTGCTATATTATTAAGTATGTAGTATTCCTTCAGCTTCTCTCGCACGAACTATAGTCAATATCTAACGAGATACCTAAAAAACAATTTATTTATCCCAATATCACGATATTTTTGAGTAGGTATTTAGTGTAATCACAAATAAACGTGATCTTTTTCGCAAAATATGTTTTCTTATAATTAATTGAAAACCTTATTTCATCAATAATGATATAATTGACTTAAACAGTTAATACAAAAAATAAAGTAAAGCATTTCAATTTCTGGTATCATATTTATGTCGTTTAACATCCACATTCCACATTGATATTATTCTGAACAGTCGTTAAGTAACGTTGATATTCTTTATTGTTTTACAAAAACAAAACACGTTCGGCTGTTGATTGTATAATGTTTTGGTGATGTATGACCGAGTCATCAAACGTGAAGATGAGTGACGATGTTCGCTTGTTCCTGTATATGATTTGAATCATAAACTTATGTGTTATTGTGTTTTGATATGCATTTGTTTATAAAACGATCAATAAATATAATGTAATGTATGTAAATAATAGTGGAAAATGTGTCTCGTAACAACCAATATTTTATTGTCTCTGTGCTAAGCAGTTAGAATAATGTATTCTTAGCGAAGCATATTATAATATTCACTGTCATTGTCTTTCGTGAATCAAGGTGGTAGGCGAAATAACTACAATGAAATCATGAAAGTCTCGTTACATACATAACGATGCCGATTGCCGGCTATAACGATCAGTCGAATATACCTATTAATTTTGGTTATATGCAAACAAAAACGCAAATATTATGTGAATTTTCAAGTTCAATTTTTACGACCAAACCGATTATATATTATTATAAGAATCTATAGTTACGTGTTCGCGGCCAAGCGTCGCGTAACAATAAGAAAATAATAATTTTCATTAAGTTTTAATGTATTTATTTGAATATTAAATGTTTACAATTGTTTATAATTTGATAGTCGTTGATTTATAATTCGTTACACTTTTAATTTATGCTTTTGCAAGTTGGTTTCTTTAGATTTGGTTATTATTGTTTTATTCGAAAGATTAATTATTAATTTAGAAAAGTTTAATTATTCCGGGTATGCATACCGGGACAATTTGGATCACCCTGGATTTACGCTCCAGCTAAGACCAAATGGTTATGAACCGTGGTTATGAACACTGATTAGCGTTCGTGGGCTCTATTTATAGAGTTTGAAATGACGCTAAGTATTTGCTGAGAGAACGGCGTCAGTGCCAGATTGGCTTTGTTAATTCCACGAATAAAGTCTGTGGAATTTACGTAGGAGTCAAGATAAAGTCACGTATGTAACTTGCCCTCCCTTAAAGATCAAAATTCTAAATTTTTTTGAAAATTTAAATTTTGACAAAATTAAACTACTAACCTCACAGAAGGTGATGGTGCAGCTTGAAAAACAACTGAAGGCTCATCAGTACTGATATTTTCAGTACCTTGCTTGCAAAAACATTTACAAATGTTTTGTTTATATTTAAACATTACAAAAATAATGAAGCCACATATAAAAAGATACAAGATCAGAGTTAAAGTTTGGTGACCTACTTGAACGTAGTCAACAGGTGTAAAATCTAATTTATCTAAATTTTTTGAGATAGTATGCAATTCTTTGAGTTCTAATTTAGTTAAGCCAATTGGTTTATATTTTTCAGGAATGTACTTATTCAAATGAATATTTGGCAAAATTATTGGTTCTTGTATCTGTTCGGTAGCATCATTGCGATATACAATATCATTAAGTTTAAAATAACATCCTTTAGGTAAAGAGAGCAGTAATTTATTTTTTAAAATAGCGTTGTCTAAACAGTTAGACACTACGTGTATTGATTTGTTAGTGTAAATAAAATAAAAATTATTACTGATTTCTTCAACATATAGGTCAAGTCCACGATATGAACTAGATATCAAATTACAGTTGAACGACTTCTCGTTCAATACAATATTCACCACACAATTGTTATCTACAGCTGTTAAGTGTAGGTGTGAAGTACATATACTGATACCATTTATAGTTTTACATGGCTTGTCTAAATAAGCGTAGAAAAATTTATTTAAGATTAAATAGTCCTTAATTGGTATAATAATTTTATTATTAAAATTAGGAATAGGGATAAGATAATATATTTTATTTGGAAAATTCTAGGATTTTCGTCTAAGCCAGTAATTTTTATTCTATCTGTGGCCAGAAGGGCCTGGTAGTGGATCGTCAATAGTGATAGGATCCTGCAATAAAAGTGGTCTTTTAATTTCTTGTTTGTGGCGTACGTTTGGTACGTTAGTCTTCGGGTCTACAACAATTAATTTTTGAGGTAATTGCTGAGTTATAAGTTTTGGTTTACTAAATGTTGGTGCTAGCTTGTTTCTAGCGGGAATTTGCAAGTAAACAGCCCCTGTTTACTTGCAAATTCAGGCGGTGTTTCACGGGATTCGTTTCGTTTAGCAATGTATTTTTCCTTTTTGGTAATCATTTCCTGTTGTATTTTAGGAAATAATAACTTTAATTTACTTTTCATGTCGTTAACGTAGTTATTGAAAAAAGTAATATTTATATCGGTGTTAGTCAGAACATTTTCTTGGAATGGGTGTATTAGAGATAGAGGGGTGTGTCTTGTAGTGGAATGAATACTACTATTATATCCTATAACGGCTAATTTAGTTCTGTGAATTAAATTCCTGTTATCTTTTTCGCATAGAATTCTGATGTGTTCTAATAAAGTACTGTGATATCGTTCTACGGGTCCGTTTGATTCATGATGACACTTTGTAGTTAAATGCGGTTGAATTTTGTATAGTGATAAAAATTCAGAGAAAGTTGAATTACTGAATTCTAAGGCGTTATCGAATTTTAACATTTTAGGGGTTCCATGATGCGAAAAGAAATCTAGTAAGGCATCACAAACGAAAATAGTGGTATTAGTAGATAAAGGGTAGGCAGCGCCAAATTTCGAAAAATCGTCTAGTATAGTTAAAAATTTTTGTGAAGCTACTTGAAAGGTATCTATGTGAATGATTTCAAAAGGTTGACCAGGAGTAGGAGTAATATTCAATGGAGGTCTTATGGGATTTCTATCGTACTTTAATCGCGAGCAGATCTGACAATTATTAATTATTTTTTGTATCGTAGTCTTTGCATTAGGCCAGTAATATAATGAAGTTATTTTAAGAAAAGTTTCCTCTATGCCTCGGTGGTTCGTTTTACCATAGTGATACTGATTAACAATATTTTCTTGTTCGTCTTTATCTTCGACGTCAAGAAGAGCTTTTTTTGAAATTCTTAATTTAAAAGCATTGGGTTCGAAAAATAATTGAAGTATATTAACACAACGCTCAATTAGAGATTCGTCTTCAAAAAATAAACAGTAAGATTTTTTCGGGGTTAAATAAGTTTGAAACATTTTTACAATTTCACTTTCGAAAAGATCTGGGGGGATGAAGAATTTGTATTTAAATTTTTTCTTTTCAAATAAGTACTGAGTTTGCACGTCTCGTACTAATATATTTTTCGTAAAAATATAAACTTGAAGTGAACTGTAATTTATGGGCAATTCTGTATATGGAAACGTTAATATAGGATTTTCTTTGTTTGTATGCTGGGTTTGTATTTCTGGATTGGAGTTGTCGTGCAAAGCTTGTGCTAGGTCAGCGTCAGTGAGATCGGGTGTATCATTGAGATTAACTTGAATAGATACATCGTCATTGACATCTGTATGGGTTTTCATATTTAGTTCAATTCTAGATAGGGCGTCGGCGTTAGAATTAAGTTTACCTTTTTTATGTATAACCTCGTAGTAGTCCATTAACTTTATTCTCCATCGCATTAAGCGTGAGTGAGGCTCTTTTAAATTATGGAGGTACTGAAGAGGTTTATGATCAGTTACAACTTGAAATTTTTTACCGTACAAATAAGGTCGAAATTTATTTGTTGCCCAGACTATAGCTAACAATTCTTTCTCAATAGCGCTATAATTGCGCTCGTGTTGATTTAAAGTGCGTGATATGAACGCTATAGGTCTATCATTGCCTATTTTACCTTGTGAAAGAACAGCTCCTAGAGCTACGTTGCTAGCATCTGTGGTAAGTATAAACGGAATGTTGAAATTAGGATGTATTAACACAGGATCGTTAGTTAAAATTTGTTTACATTGGTCAAATGATTCCATAAACTGAGAATCGTATTCTAATTTTTTATTTTTCTTTAAATATTTGGTCATTGGTTCTATAATTTTTGAGAGATTTGGTACGAATCTACGGTAATATCCGATAAGGCCAAGAAAACTTTTTATATCTTTTTGAGTTTTAGGAAGAGGAAATTCTAAGATGGCTTTAATTTTTTCCGGATTTGGTTTAATACCGTCGGGTGTTATAAGATGACCTAAAAAGGCAACTTCTTTTCGTAAAAACTCTGTTTTGTCAAGTTCAATTTTTAAGTTAGCTTTACGAAGTCTGTCAAAAATAGTTTTTAAATTTTGGAGGTGTTCTTCTAGTGAAGCTGAATACACAATAATATCGTCCATATAGACAAGGCAGATGTGATTCTGCAAGCCACGAAGGACATTATCCATTACGCGCTGAAAGGTACTCGGTGCGTTTTTTAATCCGAAAGGCATTCGAGTGTACTCATAATGTCCGTTTTCAGTTATAAAAGCTGTCTTGAAAATATCTTTGGGATCCATCTCGATTTGGTGAAAACCGGATGTAAGGTCAAGGGTGGAAAAATATTGGGATCTACCCAATCTGTCAAGTATATCGTCGATGTTGGGTAACGGGTACTTGTCAGCTACTGTTTTATCGTTCAGTTTACGATAATCAACGACCATACGCCATTTTGATTTACCAGATGAATCCATTTTTTTTGGGACTATAAGAATTGGACTAGACCATGGAGAATGGCTAGGCCTAATTATACCTTCATTTAACAATTTCTCAATTTGGTTTTTAACTTCGGTTTTGTGTATGTGAGGAAGACGGTATGGTTTGGAATAAATAGGATTGTCGTCTACAGTCCTGATATTGTGTTTAACTTCATTAGTGAAAGATAAAGGCATATTGTCTAGAGATAGTATGTCAGTATATTGACTACATAAATCAACAAGACTTTCGTTTTCGTCCGGATTTAAATGTTCAGTTCTGAGAACTTTCATTATTTTTAAACGGTTTGTTAAAATTGACTTTGATTTATTAGGAGAGTAAACATTAAAATTATTTAAACTGGTGAATTTTAGTGGTTTGGTCAAAACGAAATGTATTGCGCTATCTTTATTATTTGTAAGCTCAATGGTGGTGTGGTTATCGTCTACACGTGCAATCATAGGTGGTAATATTTTATCACGATCAACTTGTTGACAATCAATAAAAACATTAGTTTCTGTAGTAATTAAAGGTATTTTACATACTTTCGCTGTCCGCGGGGGTATGATAGTTTCAAAAATAATTTTTTCCGTGGTTTTTAAATAATGAATAGGAATTTTTCTTTTATCATGTGTATTCAAAATATTTTCATTTAAATTTAGTTCTAATTTACATTTTCTGATATTGTCTATTCCTAAAATTCCGTCAAAAATATTATGGGCTGTTAAATTTAAAAAAGTTAATTCGGTATTTGGGGGTTGAATGTCGTATAAGTTGTTAAAGGATATTTGCTGCTGGACTTTTGATAGTCCATGTAGAGAGCTGATAGAACATTTTGTCGGTTCAATTTTAAATTCATGAGGTTCTAAAGTTTCAGATAAATTTTTTATAATGTCTGAGTTTAAAAAAGATGCGGTTGCTCCAGTATCGATAAGTAATTTAATTGGTGGGTGGTTTAAAATTATATAGGGCAAAAGTTGTCCTTTATTGTTTAGATTATCAATTTTTCTGTTAGAACAATTTAAATCTACAAAACTTGGGTCATATTGAGTTGTTCCGGGGCTGTTTCGTCTAAAAAATTATCTTCGCTATCAAGAGGTTCACTGTTAATATTTTGATCTAAATATAGTTGGTCGTCTTCTTCCGTTAATTGCTCTAATTCTTCTGGGTACTGATTTTCGTCAGAAAATTGTTCGATGTTTGTCAAACGGGGTTGTCGCCATTGGTTAGGGTTGGGGTTTGTGTTTGTAACATTATACCTAGGGGGTATAGTAGATACTCCAGACATTGGTGTAGGTTGTATCGGTCTAGGTTGAAAACTCGGTCGAGGTTGGAAATTTGGTCGAGGTTGGAAATTTGGTCGAGGTGTATAGCCTTTTCCAAATGTTTGATTGTTAGTTGGGTATCTTGGATATTGAAAATTCTTTACAGGCTCGTTTATAGGCTTTGTAAATCTAGGTTGTTGCGGGAAATACTGGGGTGCAAAAGTTGATGGTTTTTTAAAATTGCTTGATTTAGGTGCCGGTCCAATATATTCTATCTCTTGCGAGATTAGCAAATATACATCTGTCATATTTTCAGGTTTAAGGGTTCTTAAAAGGGTTCCAATTGGTTCCATAGAATGTTTTACAATAGTTTTTACAGCTAATTTTTGTGCAATGCCCTGTTTAACTTCTATATCAGTGGTCAATTTTGATACGTATAGCGTGAAAAGTTTATTTACCTGATCGTAAAATTCTAAATAGGGTTCCGTAGTTTTGGGTCGGCAATTAATGATTTGTTCAAGAAGATCGTCTTCCGTTCGAGGGTCGGCAAACGTTCTTTTTAAAAGATGTTTAATAGTTTCCCAATCGTTACAAAGATTTGAAGTTACTATGTCTAAAGCTCGGTCAGATAGTTTGGATAAAATCGCGCTGACTAGGCGTCGATTCTGTATTTGGCCTTCTATCGTAGTTCCATTAGAATGGTATGAGGTATAAATGTCGTCTATATTTCGAATAAAAATAGTTAATAAATTAGAATTCCTCCCATTGAAAATCGGAACATATTCAAAAGCATGGTTGTCAAGTCGCGGGACACCTTGCTGGGACGCGTTATTCGTAGTCATCGTTTCAGTTGTAAATAAATCGGGGGTTAAGCTTCGAGAAAATAGGTTAGGGTCGAAAATAGGTCTTCTAAGGACGGGTCTACGGGATGGTGAAAGATCCAAATTTAAATAGTCGACAGGGTCTGTCATTGGTTTTTTACAAAAAAATTTTGAGTATGATAAATAAATTTTTCTACCTTACATTATTTCTCGTAGAGCTGAAGTCATTTTCCTGTTTGATGATGCGTCGCTATTGTTGGTGGGCTGATTTTGATGATAGGTGGCTGCTGATAATGAGCTGGTGTTAAAGATGAGCTGGTGTTAAAGATGAGCTGGTGTTAAAGATGAGCTGGTGTTAAAGATGAGCTGGTGTTAAAGATGAGCTGCTGTTCTTGCGAATGTTGTTTAAAGATGGACAGGGCTTACCCGCCTGTCTGAGCGAGATTGGCTCGGTTGTCCTTTTTGGAGTATTTTGTTCGTATACTGATTCCTTCGGAGCACAGCGAATTTTTATTTCGGTGGGCTACGCTTAAGGAATCCTACCGACTGCGCCAGTTACGTGTTCGCGGCCAAGCGTCGCGTAACAATAAGAAAATAATAATTTTCATTAAGTTTTAATGTATTTATTTGAATATTAAATGTTTACAATTGTTTATAATTTGATAGTCGTTGATTTATAATTCGTTACACTTTTAATTTATGCTTTTGCAAGTTGGTTTCTTTAGATTTGGTTATTATTGTTTTATTCGAAAGATTAATTATTAATTTAGAAAAGTTTAATTATTCCGGGTATGCATACCGGGACAATTTGGATCACCCTGGATTTACGCTCCAGCTAAGACCAAATGGTTATGAACCGTGGTTATGAACACTGATTAGCGTTCGTGGGCTCTATTTATAGAGTTTGAAATGACGCTAAGTATTTGCTGAGAGAACGGCGTCAGTGCCAGATTGGCTTTGTTAATTCCACGAATAAAGTCTGTGGAATTTACGTAGGAGTCAAGATAAAGTCACGTATGTAACTCTATGTTTATATCGCTTTTATTATTTACCGATCAGATTTATAACTATATTTTAGATTTTAGAAGATGCTAAACAAAGACATTCATATGATAATCTAAATTTGTTACTAAATTTCTCAAAAATATTAGGGGATCAACTTTTACAAAGTAAAAAATCATCAATTTTCAGTCATGTAATTTTGCAAAAAAATCGTTTTTTTTTAATACTACATTATAATAATAAAATTTAAAAGCCTTCGGGATTCGAACCTGGACTTGGCGTGCATTTCTGTACGGTCACCATGCCTTACTGTGTCTGAGACCTTAGCATAGTTATATATTATGCTGTTTTGTTTCACATGTCAACTATTTCCGTTACATCTATTATTTCTAAAATGCCACACCGGTATGAGACATTAGACGTTTTTGACGTCAAAATCATGAATTTTGACAGCCTTAAGTACTGTGTCTAATGGATAAATTGAGCTACCGTATCACATAAATTTATCAGTTATAAAAGTTGTAAGACGTTTATCGTGCAGGTCAGCCCTATGCGAGTTAATAAAGCCAGTGTACCTTTTAAGTAATGTTGTCGCCGTGTCAAAGACACTCGAGCAAGCAAGGGAAGCGTGATGATTCAGACCCATACATTTGTGTATATCCTGCACTCACACTTAGATGTAGCAGTTGTATATGATTACTTATGTATAATATATGTAGATACACACGTATGAGACTATGAGTTTTGTATAACATACAATGTATGTAAAATATTTAAATGCTGGGAGTTATGTTAATATGCAGACAAACACTTGTCAAGGCGATGCGACAACAAACAAACTCAAATGTACCTAACTTCATAACGCACAAGCTTACATTTACATTATACATACAGGGTTTGTCATGCTTCTACATCACTGCAGTAGAAACTAGAAATAACATAAAATCACAGCGACTAAGAGCCATAACTTTTATAGCAAATTAAGGATAAAAAAGCATAACCGAAATTAAGTGTATCTCATTTCTGTATACATACATTTCTGTATACATAGGTACTCTTTTCTTTTATCAAACTTAAAAACAACTCGGCCGATCGAACCACATCGGTGGCGGGCAACTCTTCGCCGCAACCTCGTCACAGTACTTCCACCATATGGGAATACAGGTTTCCTATCTGGTGGGATAGCTATGACGAGGAAGGATGCGCGCCACCGCGCCGAAGAGTCGCTATAGTGCCCTTTACTTGTAAAAAAGTGCAGGGGATAAAAGATATGTGTCCAAAATTGAGATAAATGCATAATAGTGTCTTTTTGTGTTATATATTAATACGCACACGTTGCCTTCAACGATCGCTGCAGTGATGCTTTCTCCCAGGGTCCCAGTCTAGTTCAACGTCACAGAGGAATGGGGGTGCAGCCGTATGAATGCAATTCACTCTACCGCGCGTAAAGAAATTTCACTTCAATATAACATAATATTTTGTTCAACTGATTATATGAGAGAACAATAAATAATCCATTAATTTTAACTGATACGTAAAATGAACAGTTTTTTATAAGATATATACCAATGTTATTCGACGCTATAATTAATGCCGTCAGCTTTATTTACTTACCTATCATTAAAAATGAGTGGGCAACCAAAGCGTTAAATAAATAACAGCCAAGCCAGACACATACGTATGTAAGTTCCGGAAGAAAAGTACAAGTTTTTTTAACACGGCAGAATATCTGAACTCGCATCTCCGACGTGGACACGAATAAATAATCTACAAACTGCTTATGTAAGCACACACATTAGCGATAAAGTGCAGGGAAAGATGTGCTCCAACTGCAAAAACTACACTCGCATACGGCTGTTGTTTGCGTACAGGTTAGATGTTTCGCAGTGGCGACTCAAGCACGTCAAATATATGATAAAGATAATGTCATTTCACAGTTTGTTTAAAAGAATGCATGTTTGAGTTGTTGGAAGTACTGATCATCGTGTTGAGTTTTCTCGTAATTTTCCCTCAATAATTTCGAATTCATATCGAGATGGTTTCTTATACCAAACTCCTATGCTCAAAAAGTTGCCTACTCTACTCTAATTTCCTATATAATTCCCCCAGTC
This sequence comes from Mongoloraphidia duomilia, assembly GCA_039654895.1. Classification (NCBI taxonomy): domain Eukaryota; kingdom Metazoa; phylum Arthropoda; class Insecta; order Raphidioptera; family Raphidiidae; genus Mongoloraphidia; species Mongoloraphidia duomilia. The sequence continues at coordinate 28,963,153 of CM077518.1, read as the reverse complement.
GCACATTGCTATTAATAAAGTTGATAGAACGTGGCAAACTGAAGATATAGTAACGATGTAAGTGGCGCCTGTTATGAGAGAATGTCGAGAAACGGGAGTATGTCAGCCATAAAGTTCGGTAACGATGACTGTGTGTTGTATATTTACACGAACCGTTTGGAGCTACTTACTTTCGACCCCCATATAACTTAAAATCTATTTGACCTGCACACTTGTAATTCTGTTTGTCTATTAAGACCCCCACCCAATTATCCAAAATCCCAAATTTGATAAAAGTATCTCAATTAGTTCTCGAGATGTTGACGTCCGAATAGCGCAATTTTTAACACTGACTGACTGACTCACTCACCCATCTTATTACTTGTATTATTATTACCTGTAATGCTGTATTTTCAAATTATTTAGTGTACCAGAAAAAGTACAATCATAGCCGTATTGTATTTACTTGTTAACGTTTCAGATTTATTTATTTATTTAGTAGGTCTATAGCCACTAACTAAACAGAACTCTAACGGGAAACTTGCCCTGACGTACACAAAAAATAATTAGTCAATATTTAAGCATTTTGAGGAGTTATGAGAAATTAAAATTTTTGAAATTTAATGTTAACGTTTTTTAATGCAGTATTTAAACTGTGTTGAATAGAATTTATTGGTAAAAAAACTATCAATATTAGTTACGTCAGTCCTTTATTTTATATTTTTCTATAATTAATAAGCTTACTGAGAAAAAGGCACTTTTTTAAATTAATAATGACTAAATATAATGAACTGCAATCTCACATAACCAATTTATTTGTCTGGTCTCACTGTTTTACCAGCATTACTCGAGAACGGCTGAACCGATTTTGATAAAGCTTTGCCCGCCATCAACTGGTAACTTAAAGTAAACGGTACTTTTTATCCGATTATGATTGAGTAAAGTTAACCTGTCAAAATCCACATAAAAGCGTCATTGCATCCACAATATTATTTTATAAGCTTTTCGTTGCCACGAGTATTCTGTCGGACTGTAGATACAACAGCATCACGAAGAGAGATACCTATCAATATATTATCTAACTGGTAATCGATATAAGATATATGAGGGTTTTTGTTAATAGACACGACAGCAATCTATCAATATTGTGTCATTGCCATGTACAACGGTACACATTAGCTGCTTTCTATATATTTTCTTTCACTGATGCCGAGATGACGCGATATACAGCTTTGTTCAGAATGTCGTAAAATGGGTTGCACAACACACCAGAAAATCTTGATTGGCAATGATCTTAGGTTGTGATCATATACCTAAGCATTGTAGAATTTAAAATCGACCCTGTTCAAAAAATAAAAATAAAAAAACGCTAACAGGTACACGTATTATACTTTCTTTTCGAAACAGATTTGATTTTTTAAACATTTTTGTCAAAATTTGGTTTAATGAACAATTTTTTGTGTGTAGATTTATCATTAGATATCTTAGCTGTTAGCATAATCAACTGTTCCACCCAACAAAAAGTTTTACCACGGCTTCACATCAAACTCCATATACAAAATTATAATCAAAATCTAGACAGTATTAATTGTCAACCCAGTTTTTTTGACAATTCGTTGTGTCGTCGATCAACAGTGTTTTTTGCGCGTTCATTTGGTTTCAGTATTCATCAAGTTTACTTACATCTTATTTTATTGCCGTAAAGTACCTATAGAGTAAGGTATAGACCAAGAGCCAGCAACGTATTTCGAGGATTCATTTTAGCAGTCGTAAAAATTTAGGTACCTACTATAAATTTTATAAACCTTCTGAACAATAAAAGTCGATTCTATCAGCCCCCTGCGGCCGGGGTTAACTATCCCAAAATTAGACAGTAATGGGATTTTATTCTGGCTTCATATATTTCCTATCCTACGTTTTGTATTTTATTTATTCTGTTAAAATTTCAAGATATCTGAAATAGCAAAAATTATATTTTTTTAAATAAACATTTACTAGTCCAGTCACGAGAGCTTAAAAAGGTAGGTCCACCTTGCGTTTTGTGCAGCAAATGATTTTATTTTTTTGTGTCCTCAAGCATGTTTAGAAGATGTCAAATCCAAGTTTGCGACCTCTAAAACAGGGCAGGGGAGTTTTGGTGGGCTAAAAACCACGATTTTTTTGCACTTTTTTCGGTTTTTTGCTTATAACATAAAAACGGCTTGTCCTATCGAAAAAATGGTCCTATCCAAAATTAAAGGGCACAAAATTTACTTCAAAATGCACTAGTCAAATATGTTTTTGTTCCCATTTTTACTGACTCTACAGAACTTAGAAAAACAAAAAAATAAATAAACTCATTTTTTGTTTGAAGGCGCTAATCTCAGGAACTACCAGTCTGTAAAAGAAGCAAAGTAGTAATCATTGAGACCCTATACGAGTTTTTTAAAAATTCAATCCCAAAGAGTGAAAACGGGAGTGTAGGATTTATTGTAATAACAAAAAATCCTACACCCACGTTTTACCCCCTTTGGGATTTAATTAAAAATAAAAAATCGAATAGCTTATAACCTTCCTTAATAGACGGGCTATCTAACAAAAAAATTTTTTTTTCAAATCGGACTTGTAGTTCCTGAGATTAGCGTGTTCAAACAAAAAAAGAGTTCATTTTTTTTGTTTGAACGCGCTAATCTCAGGAACTATCAGTCCGATTTGAAAAAAAATTTTTTTGTTAGATAGCCCATTTATTAAGGAAGGTTATAGGCAGTGCCGGTTTTAGCCCTGGGCGAGATTTTTACGGCGCCCCCTATCTGCCATTGAAACCCATACGAAAAAAAAGCAAGGGATATAATGAAATAACCATTTATTAAAAAAACTAATAAAATTTTACTTTTCTAGCCTTTCTATCGGCAAACTCTTTTATTAAGACATCAAAATCTAAGTTTTCCGCAATTTCATTTTCGATTGACAAAGTTGCTAAGTTTGTCAATCTAGATTGAGATATTGTCGATCGCAGATAGGTTTTTATCAGCTTAAGCTTAGAAAAACTCCTTTCCCCACTAGCCACAGTTACAGGTATAGTGATCAATATTCGCAATGCTATTCATACATTTGGATACAGCTCTTGTAAGTTGCGATCTTTGATAAAATTTAAAATAAAGACAGGAGTAACCACATTCTGATCAGGCAAAAAAGATTTTAGACTTATAAGTTCATTGCACAACATACAACCATCTATATCTGATTTAGAGTCTACAGTTAATTTCAATTGGAGATCACTACAGAGTTTGAGAAGGTCTGGTTTTTCCGGAATCTTTTTTATATTGTATAAAAAAGACCAAGATTTCGAGTATTCATTTAACTGTTCAAATCTTTCATTGAGTGAATTTATGGTAGTGTCCAAAAGACAGTTGAAAAATTCAACTTCAAATTTCTTTTCTGGAGAAGTTATAGGTTCATCGCGAGCAGTTTCACCAGCTTGGCGTTTAACACGTCGAATTCTTGTTGCCGCTCTAAACACAGGTTCAATTTCTAGTTCTTCAGCCAACTCCTTTGCAGTTAAAATGGCGCTTTTGAAGCCTATATTTCTATATTCTTCCAAGAAAGCGCAGCATTTTTTCAACATTTCTGTGCATTTACCGAACAATTTTGTAGCTAGATTTAGGGAATTTACTAGTAAGTAGGACTCGCTCAATAACCAAGCGGCAGGCGCCCCTTCAAATCTGGCGCCCTGGGCGGTCGCCCAACCGCGCCCTACCCTAAAACCGGTACTGGTTATAGGCTATTCGAGTTTTTCAATAGTTAAAAGCTTGAAAAAATGCTTTTTTTTTATTTTGGTAAATTTTGGCGATTTTCTAAGTTCTGTAGAGCCGGTAAAAATGGGAACATAAACATATTTGACTAGTGCATTTTGAAGTAAATTTTGTGCCCTTGAATAGCATTTTTTTTCGATAGGACCAGCCGTTTCCATGTTATAAGCAAAAAACCGAAAAAAGTGCAAAAAAATCGTGGTTTTTAGCCCACCAAAACTCCCCCGCCCTGTTTTAGAGGTCGCAAACTTGGATTTGATATCTCCTAAACATGCTTGAGAACACAAAAAAATAAAATCATTTGCTGCACAAAACGCAAGATGGACTTCCTCTCGTGGCTGGACTATTACAGTGTTCAGTCAATAAAAAATACTATCGAAAATAACCTCCTGAAATTTCATGACATTAGTTTTCTATACTATCTATACTATTATATAAAATTCTTTGTATGTATGTGGGAATGTGTGTATGTTCCAAATGATTTACCCTAAAATCTATTTGACGGATTTTGATGATTTTTTTAAATGTTTCTTATAATCCCAGAAGTGCTATAGGCTATGTTTTATTCAACTTTTTTAATTATTTTTTGAGTCAATTAATAAATTAAATTTTTATTGGTTCTCTACTATACTAACAAAACGTAAAATTTCTTTGCATTTTAGCGTATTGGTGGACTCTTATTAACACCAGCCCGACTTCGCTTTGTAGGGGGAGTGATTCTCGCGGGGGAGGGGGGGCAATCAATCTTAAATTCTTATCTGTGGAACCACTGCACCGATTCTAAAAAATCTTTCACTAATAGAAAGCTACACTCCCTGAGTGATATAGGCCAGAGTTTCCCTAACTGTGCGTCGCGACGCCCTGGGGCGTCACGGTACTATCCTAGAGGAGTCGCAATTTCAGAACTTCAGTCCCGATTTGAAAAGTTATGCTCAGAAAAGCAAGTTCATCCTGCTCACTAATTGTATTGTTTGTAGTTTTTTGTTTTCTAATTATTAGAATTAGAATCTATTAAATAATAATAAAGATTCTATGGGTATTCTTTTTCTTTGGAGTTTTCTTTGAATAATAAAGTAATTTTATTGTCTGCTGGAGCTACACACATGTATCTTCTTTTAGAAGGGCGTCGCAAAAAATTGCAACCTGTAAAGGGAGTCGCAGTAAAGAAAATATCGGGAACCTCTGATATAGGCTATATTTTATTTTGATAAATTTTTTGCGGGGGGGAGGATAATTCCTGTGGAATAGTAACTAAACGTAACTCTGAAATTCTTTTGCATTTTAGAGTATAGGCGGAATCCTACTAATATTATAAACACCACCAGCCCCGACTTTGCTTCGCAGGGGGACAATTTCTCGCGAGGGGGGATAATAAATCATAAATCCAAATAAACGTCGGCGAAGCCACAGGTAGAGGCTAGTAAATTTTGGGGTAGTAGGTATACCCCGGCCGCAGGGGGCTGACAGAATCGACATTTATTGTTCAGTAGGTATATTATATAAAATTTAGTTTACTGTCGAAATGAGTCCTCGAAATACATTGCTGGCTCTCCGTCTACTATAATTGTAATATATATTGGGTTAAAATATAAGAATCTTACCATAAAGACCGAACCTACAATGTAGCACCTAATGCCAACTTTGTATTATTTTATACAGCGCTAATCAAAATTTCGCACGAGTCAAAACTGTGATCAATAATTCAATATTAACATAAATATGTAAACTTACGGAAGTTTGCATAGACATTTCAGATCGACCTTCCAAGGTAACACATAAGGTCGATCTTGTTAACAAACGCATAGTGGAAACACAACGCGGTTGTGAACTGAAGTGTACATTAAACCTGCCATTTCTATCTGTCTATGGAATATTACGAGTATATAGTATATACACATTAGACGTTACATGAATGTTTTAAGAGCTCTTTCCTTTTTGATACTCATGTCTTTTGAAAGATAACACACGTACATATATTATATCTTATTTATTATTTAATATAACTACAAGTTGTTTGAAGACTACGGAATAAAAGCAATGCTAAAAATCCAATCACGATTTTCGATTTTTTCATTTAAATGGTTAGATGAGGCCATGTTTATTTTTGAGGACAAAACATTTTAACATTTTTATATAACGATTAAATAATGTAATAATAATAATAAAATTAAAGTTTCTTTAAGATTAAAGTAAACGCTGAAGCTAATCTCCATTACAAGATAGAGGTTTAGACAGTCAACCCCGACAATAATAATACATAATCTCTACATAGTATAAAATGCAGTCGATTTCCGCGTCTGTCTGTCTGTATTATAACCGCTAACTCCTCCTAAACCACGCAACGGATTTTGATGCGGTTTTCACCATCAGTTAGATAATTTTTCACGGAAGGTTTATATACATAGCGAACGAGAAAAGCGAGTGAGTAATGTAATTATAATATTCAAGGGAACGAGCGAAGCGAGTGAGTAGTGTATTGCACCCGGGCTTTCTTAGCACCCGGGAAAAGCCGGACAGGGCCGCTAGTATTATATAATTTTATGTTTGTTATTCGTATTACTTTCTATAGTTTGTAATAATTTTAAGTCGACTTTCTTTATTCTTACGTCAGCACTCTGAGCTACGTGCCCGTTAGCTTTTAGGAGGGCCTGTCTCCCCCATTTACGCCAATGTATAAGTTTCACTTCAGTCGTGTGTGCCGTGACACATGCCTTTTTTATATTTTGTACTGATGAGAAATTTAAATGCGGTGATGTAAGATTTTTAATGGTAAGAATAATAAAAACACCGATCGCAATGGCAATATGGCATACCCTGCCGATAATGGACAAATTTTAACCTCGTAATAAGTACTTCCATTGAAATTTTCCCCAATTTCAGTTATACTTAGCAGTTATATCATTCCGACGAGCCCCCGTAAATGCGTTGTGCAATAGGGCGCACCAATTTTTAGAAAATGCTCGAAGTAATCAAAAACGTTGTCACCTATTATATCTAAGACCTAATTTATTAGCGTCTATAAGACTTAAGCAGCGTTGCAAATCAATGGGGAAGTCCCTAAACTGCGAGGAATTTTATATTAATTGAAGAATTTGTAGGGGAAATTGATAGAAATTACGACTGCCTTAGAAAATGTTCATTAACAGCCCCGATTGATGCACAGAAAACTTTATTTTTAAGTTTGATTTTGAACGCATCCATGTCATAATTTATTGGACGGAAATGTTTTTTATATCAATCTAATTCATGCTTTAGAGTTTAGACAAAACTAAGGCACACAAACTAGACAACAGGATATTACTAATTAACTTATAAAAAAAAATTCCTGAATTTATAGGCAATGTTGACAACATTTGTGGGTAATTTCAAACACCAGTGTTGTGTTGGACGTAAGTCAACTTCTGTTCTGCGAGAACTAGAGATGCAAGTTTCGATACTTCTCGATACTTGTAACTATTTGTTACTTTTAGGTTCTCGTCGGGTAATGAGTACTCGAGTAACAAATAGTTACTTTTCTTGCGTGACAACATTTTGTGCATCGATTAAGGATAAAATATAAAATCAGTCACTTTTGTATCAAAATGGCAGAAATATCGGTAAATGGATACGGCTTAAGTACAATGTGTCGACTGTGCTTATCACGCGACGTAACTGTATTGGACATATTTTATTTTTCAGCCAAAATGAGAAATAGTGTAGCTGATGTAATTATGACATGTGCTTCCGTTCAGGTAAGTTCGCGACAATTTACAAAGCACTTCCTGAATTTTTTTCCATGTAGGTACAGCTTATACGTAGCATTAATAATTTTACTTATTTAATATGCGGTCTAATACATTAATTGGTTGGTAGGGCACCAGTACCTTTAAATAAGTACTGCAATTCTGTTCCAGATTACGAAAAACGACGGAATGCCGAATTTCATCTGCAGTTTATGTTACACTCAAATGGAGAAAATCTATCAGTTCCAGATGCAAATATTGCAGTCTGACAAAACACTGCGACGATATCTACAGCAACTACGCGTGTCTGATATACAAATCAAGACTACATTTTCTATTCAGGAGCCTTCTGAAAATCCTTCAATCGTTGAAACTAATGCAGATATCACTGTGAAGTGTGAATCTGTAGAATTTCATGACGTGATTGATAATATAACGGGACTGATTAACGACAATTCTTTTTCTTCAACCGAATGTGCTAATGATACTTTTTCAAAAAATGATTGTAGTGAAATTAGCTATGAAGACACAAAAATTGGTATTGGTGCCGATATATTTGATCAAAATACGAATGTCATCTGGAAAGAAAAATACCCAGAACAGTTCAAGTCAGCGGATAAAATCAACGACGAATTAAAAACCGAAAATCAGACTGAAAATGTATTAATTCGACCAGAATATATTGATGACACCGGAAATACTAATGCAGATGATATAAGTGTGAAATGTGAATCGTTAGAACTCCAAGAAGTGTCTAATGTGGGTGAACTGACTAACAATAATTCATTATTTTCAACAGATTATGCTGATGATACTTTTTCAAAAGATGATTGTAGTGAAATTAGCTGTGAAGACACAAAGCCAGATATTGGTCACACATCGGGGAACTTCGCGAATCTTCGTTCTGCTGATGTAAAGCATGATAAACGTGAAGTGAATAATAAGAATACGTCTATAAATTCTATGAATCACAAAAAAGGAAATAAAATACTAAAAAACCCGTATAAATGTGACGATTGTAGTAATCTCTTTACTCATTCAAGCAGCTTGATTCGTCACAAACGTACACATACCGGCGTGAAAACGCATAAATGTGACGTTTGTAATAAGTGCTTTACTATTTCGAGCTATCTAATTGCTCACAAACGTGTACATACAGGCGAGAAGCCATATAAGTGTGACGTTTGTAATAAGTGCTTTAACAATTCGAGCAATTTAAAAGTTCACAAACGTGTACATACAGGCGAGAAGCCATATAAGTGCGACATTTGTAATAAGTGCTTTACTCAAAAACACGAATTAAATATTCACAAACGTATACATACAGGCGAGAAGCCATATAAGTGCGACGTTTGTAATAAGTGCTTTACCGATTCGAGCAATTTAAAAGTTCACAAACGTGTACATACAGGCGAGAAGCCATACAAGTGTGAAGTTTGTTTTAAATGCTTTACCAATTCGAGCTATTTAAAAGTTCACAAACGTGTACATACAGGCGAGAAGCCATATAAGTGCGACGTTTGTAGTAAATGCTTTACCAATTCGAGCTATTTAAAAGTTCACAAACGTGTACATACAGGCGAGAAGCCATATAAGTGCGACATTTGTAATAACTGCTTTACCAATTCGAGCAGTTTAAAAGTTCACAAACGTGTACATACAGGCGAGAAGCCATATAAGTGCGACATTTGTAATAACTGCTTTACTCAAACAAACGAATTAAATATTCACAAACGTGTACATACAGGCGAGAAGTCATAAGTGCGACGTTTGTAATAAGTGCTTTAGTAATTTAAACAGTTTTAATCGTCACAAACGAAGACACAGATGAGAAACCGTATAATTAATGTCAAAAATACATTTCATACAGATGAGAAACACGTACATTTTCTATATTATGTGCTTCTGCACTGTAAAGCATTATTTCAATACAGACAGACGTACACATACTGGTGAGAAACCATACAAGTGTGATGTTATAAAAGTTTTTTTTGTGATGTAAGATATTTAATAGTAAGAAATTAAGAATAATAAATCACAAAAAATATTGTTTCATTCTTCTAAAGAAAATAATTTAAATAAGTACTACAAAAAACTAATGTTGGGTTTATCGTACATTTAACACGCTGTTTTGTTAATCGCTGTTAAATTTTTACACATAAAACATACGAAGAAACCACAGAAATAACAGCGAATTAACATAACAGCGTGATTAAAATGTACGATAAACTCGATTTTACTTAATTTCACGAAAATTTAATATTTGCTAATCAGAAGTCGCAATTATTGTTAAAAATTTATATTAGAAATCGTGTCCCTCGTGATTATAATAAAATTAAGAAAAATCGCAGGAAAGTGGATAAAATATTTGATTTAATAAATCAAATATTTTATCCACTATCCTGCGATTTTTCTTAATTTTATTATAATCACGATAAAATATTTGATTTAATAAATCAATTATTTTATCCACTATCCTGCGATTTTTCTAAATTTTATTGTTAAAAATATCATTATTCTTATTATTTCCTAATTCCTGCTTAAGAATAGTTGAGCGTGTGGCAACGCCGTTGTTCTATGATTTCTCTATTACAAGCTCCTAGTATAGTAGTAAATTGAATTTTGTTATAAAGAAATACAGGCATTGTAAATGTGTGATGTGTTTAAGACAAATTGTGACGGTAGGTGGCAGAAAAACGCTGCTGCAATACTATAATATAATATAGAATAAACTTAAATGAAACTCCAAAAAAATATTCATTTAGGAATGAAAGTCTATCGACATGTACCGTTCTGTGTTTATGAAAATTTTGTCAGCCGCAGGTGACATTGTGAAGTAACCGGGGTTGGGCCGTGAAATACTTCAGTGAACAATTGTGCCATAATATTGATACTGTGAGAACCAGGGCCGGATTAACCATGTCGGGGCCCCTTTTCGACGCATGCTGTCAGTTGATGAAATACTTCATATACTTACAGAACAGAACCATCTAGTATCGAGTAGTAGAATTAATAATATGGATACGTATATGGATAGCGTATTGTATGATTCATACAATACGCTACATAACGCATCCATATTATTAGTTCTACTACTCGATACTAGATGGTTCTGTTCTGTAAGTATGAAGTATTTCATCAACTGACATCATGCGTCGAAAAAAAAACAATAATACTTATTGTTATTGAGGATACAAATTTTCCAATTAAATTTTCACTCTATGAAACATTTTCAATTTCTTTGGTGCGCGCGCGGGGCCCCTAGCCGATGCGGGGCCCCTAGGCAGTAGCCTACTCTGCCTAATGGTTAATCCGGCCCTGGTGAGAACTGTTTCAATTTTATCCGGGCATTAAGAAAAATTCACTGGGTGACCGACGTGTCCATTTTATAGGTTCTATAGGGTGAACACTGTCGTTCTGAGTCATTTTCGAAGTCAAAATATTGATATTTTTTAATGTAAGTTTCCAGAGCTAATATTAATAACCAAAAACTCGGGTCGCAGTGCCAAAACCCTGCCGACAATATAGTGTATTTGCTAATACAGGCATTGTGCTGTTATTATGTGAACATAAGTTTGTTTTTGGACAAAATAAAAAATTTAACTCCTTAATACATCCCTTAAAATAATATTTTTTTTCTTAATTTCAATATTATTATCAATGCAACCTCTGTACCAAATTAAATACACCCTTCAGTAAGTAAATCACTATCCGCAAACTAGTGTTTTCATAAAATTTGTAAGTCCGGACCTGTTGGGGCGATTTTATTAAAATTTTAGCAGCACATTTCAATCATCACTAAAGGGTTAAATTTCAATTTTGAAACAATTCTGAGAATTTTTTCGGTATTTTTGGGCCCAAAAACATTTTTTAACCCCTAAAAACCACCCTTAAAATGGTCCGATTGGGCCCATTTTAAATAGGCTTCGTGCGGTGATGGATTGCAACGTGCCTACCCAATTTCGTCAAAATCAATTAACTCTTTCAAAAGTTATAGCCCGTACACACATGTCTGTTTATATATATATATATATATATATATATATATATATATATATATATATATATATATATATATATATATATATATATATATATATATATATAAACAGACTTTTCCAAAAATGGTGCCAAAGTGTTCAGGAGGCTATGAAACGTCGAGAAATTTTGGTCGACGCCAATAGTGTATGTGCCATATGGCAAATACACTAATAAAGTAGTGTTAAATTTTATATACAAAGAAGAAAACACAGAACAATGGTTCCAGAGACAAGTTACTGTACACCGTCCTCGGCCGGCCTCGACGGCAAGTTTACTTCACGGGTTCAGTTCAGGTTGACATCATACAGCCGACGTGATGCTGTTACGAAACGATGCGCTTATATTGCACGCCCAGATCACTGGCGGTACAAAATATGAGATCAATAGTTTGAAATAGCTTTTATTAATTTTACCGTTCACACTTTGGAATAAATTAATAAATCTACTACCTTATTTTTTCAAACAGCTTAGGTATTTTTGAACCGATAGGAACATGATGTGCTAATTTAATTGATCTTGGCTTATGTGATGTTAAAGTGTTGACTTATCACTAAATTATATATTATAAGTACCTTCGATTATTAAATAAATCATAAATAATCAACGAAATTATAAGTTGCCAACGAAACGTAAAGAATTCAACTAGAGCCAATATTTTCGGATATATTTTTCGTTTGCATTAACGTTGGTTATCAGCATGCTCACCTTTTGAAGTCTCATCATGCGGTTAAAACTTTCATAATATTCAACCTTAGCCTCTTCATCCATTTAAGCTGTTTATTCTTACAATTTTTTTTACAATCTTCAAAAATCCGCCACGCGTTTCTAAAGCAGTGTAACCAACGAGTTTTTAGATTGAAGTGTTTAGGAATAGGAAGCAGCATTACCTACGTCACTGACCACAAACAATGGCGATGTGCGGAACACAAGAAGTGCAACAAGACGCGATCTCGGATCTGACGATCGTCCAGCAACAAGTGAAGCGCGCACTACCGAACGAAACAAATCCCAAAGTCTTTCCTCTCTCCGCGCACACATACAAATACATGGTTGTATTATTATTATTATTCTGTCGTCGTACCAATACTTAGACGAGATTTTTATAGCGGTCGCGTTTTTATATCATCATCACTGATGTCTCTCTACATGTATATATCCGTGTGTGCTTACGTTCTTCGGTCTTTGGAAGCTCTCTCAGGGGTTGATATCCTGATTAATTGGGTTTTGCCTTAAAACAACCGGACATAAAAATATACCTAAATCAAAGTAACGGGCTACGATAATAACTAAGATAAATAGACTGATTACAATATAGGATGCAATTATTAAAAAAATAAAATAATGAACCGTGCATTTTGGGTAGGCAGCGATTATTTTGTAGGATTAATAGGGGGGTGTGTGGTAAGTTCAAAATTGAGTTTTCGGGACGGGAGGTGCTCCTAATTTGGCCGCCATCTTAAAAAGAAGGGTGTAATAATTTTTTGCTCTATATCCGTAACCGTAAGAATCAATAAATAAAATTCTCTACAACTATTAATAACTTTTTGACGTAGCAATAAAATATCATGTTACCCCAGTTACCTAGAAGTGACAGCTATATTTTATTATTTTAATTGAATGATTTATTTCTCATTGAATTACTGTTTTTAGGCGCGATCTAAGCTAAGATAGTAGCGCCTATATACACCCGTTTATCTGTACGTCAGTGAATCTGTATATCACGCTTTATTGTATCAGTCGTACAGCCCAAACGGATGAACCGATTTTAAAAAACTTTTTTTGTTCGATTCCTCTTGGGGTCTATTTGATCCTAAAGAAATAACGGTGTTTTTTGCTTATAGTTCGCTCAGTTCAAGTCAGATCGATTTGAAACTTGTCTTAAACGAAAGAAGAGAAAACTGTACATAGATTTCGTATAATAGATTGTGTCAGAACAGTTTTTTATACAAATTTATATGCAAATCCAACTATTTGAATTCAATTTTATCTAATAAATCGCGAACTTGTCTCGGTTTTAGGGTCTGTTGCACAGTATGATATGGAAATTGGAAGTTAGCATATTATGCCGTCTTATAACAAAAACGGATACTATGTTTAAATGAAGCAGGACGTTTTGGTCCCAGTTATTAGATTATGACAAATATCAATAACAATGATCATTAATAAATAAAATTATTAGCGACCAATTTTTCAGACAATATATTGACAGAAATTAAATAATATAATTTAAACAATTAACGTTTCGATTCGGATTTGGATCTTCTTCAGAATTGAGCTAAAAAATTAAAATATAAAAAATTAAGTAGTATTTAGTTTATATAATAAATGTAGGTATGCTGTGTATTTTTTCAATATGAGAATATTAATGAAAAAATAATAACTAATTACTAATTTTTTTAATGAAGTGAAAACTTCTTTAGGCGCGTTGAACGATTTTTGGTGGTGGTAAACTGATGGATTCGCGTCACGGTGATTCGCGTCAGATCATCACGGTGTTTTGTGTCACGCTTTAGAAGACATATATGTGTACAGCCCAATTTAAGTACCTGGAGACGAATCGAACAAAAAAAATTTTTTCAAAATCGGTTGAGCCGTTTGGGCTGCACGCATATTTCATATTAAAAAAATACACAGCATACATTTATTATTGTATAAACTAATTACTAATTTATTTTTTATACATTTATTTTTAGCTTAATTCCGAAGAAATTTCAAATCCGGATCGAAACGTTAATTGTTTGAAATATATTATTTAATTTTTGTCAATATATTGCCTGAAATATTGGTAATTTTATTTGTCATAATCTAATAACTGGGACCAAAACGGCCCGGACCAAAACGTCCGGTACCAAAACGGCGGGACCAAAACGGCCGTACCAAAACGTCATGTACCGATGTTTAAAAACCATGGCCTGCTGAGAAAGACAATAACTTATTGACGTCGGTCGGATAGCTTAAGGCTGTTGGAACGCTCCGAGATTACACACAAAATAAGGCTTCGGCTCCCAAGTGATTATTGACTCATTAGTCAACATTTTGCCAAAATTATTTTTCTATAAGGAAGATAAAAGACCAGTCTTGGTTTCTAATGGAGTACTTTTTTAATTTATGTATGATTTACTAGAAAAAAATTGACAATAATTGAGCGAAAAATGCTAATTTTTGAAGTCACGCTACAACCTTATTAATACTTATTTGACAAAACTGTTTCATCAGAAACCGAAAATGAACCTTCCTTTTCCGGAAAAGTTAAAAAAAAATTCGAATATTTCCAAAAAATTAGTGTAATCAATTGGGAGCGGTACCCTTGCAATAGCTTTTTTTTGCATCGTGAGGTGATGCCAACTGGTGACAGTAAATTCAAACTGCTATTTAACTCCGCCTGCGAACGCAAAATTACGATAAACGTCTTTGTATATAGTAGAGGAAAGTGGTCAAAAATTGAATAATATATTTACTCGTATATGTCTATATTCAGATTTTATATTCAGTTCACGAATTTTTTAAATGAAAACATTTTTGTACTTGAAAAAAGGGTGAATCACGTGTTAGGCACGCACATGCTAGGGTTACGTTATGTTCGTACGACGAAAATGTTTATAAAAATATTCTCACAAAAAGTTGATACCTACATCTTTAAAATCAAGATTTGCTTGTTTTAAAAAATCCTACCTCAGGACCGTTTTCTTTTCATAAAACATTTTGCCGTCAGATTTCAAAATGGCGGCCATATGTACTTTTTTGTAAAAATTATCCTATCCTTTTGAAAATTGATAGTTGACAGTTTCATTGAACACAAAAAAATAAAATGGCGTCAAATTTCAAAATGGCGGCCGTATGTACTTTTTTGTAAGAATTATCGGATCCTTTTGAAAATTGATATTTGAGAGTTTCATAGAACACAAAAAAATAAAATGACGTCGGATTTCAAAATGACGGCCATAATATGTATCTACTTTTTGGAAAAATTATCGGACCATTTTGAAAATTGATATTTGCGAGTTTTATAGGACAAAAAAATAAAATAAAATCATATTTCAAAATGGCGGAAATATGTAGTATCTACTCCTTTCTAAAAATTATCCGATCCTTTTGAAAATTGATATTTGAGAGTTTCATAGGACACAAAAAAATAAAATGACGTCAGATTACAAAATGGCGGCCATATGTACTTTTTTGTAAAAATTATCCGATCTTTTTGAAAATTTATATTTGAGAGTTTCATAGGACACAAAGAAATAAAATGACGTCAGATTTCAAAATGGCGGCCATATGTACTTTTTTTATAAAAATTATCCGATCTTTCTGAAATTTCATATTTGAGAGTTTCATAGGACACAAAAAATTAAAATGACGCCAGATTTCAAAATGGCGGCCATATGTACTTTTTTGTAAAAATTATCCGATCTTTTTGAAAATCGGTATTTGAGTTTCATAAGACACAAAAAAATAAAATGACGTCATATTTTAAAATGGCGGCCATATGTAGGTACTTTTTTTCTAAAATTATCCTATCCTATTGAAAATTGATATTTGAGAGTTTTACAAGACAAAAAAAAATTACGTCAGATTTCAAAATGGCGGCCATATGTACTTTTTTGTAAAAATTATCCGATTTTTTTGAAAATTGATAAAGGCGAGTTTTATAGGACGCAAAAAAATAAAATAATGTCATATTTCAAAATGGCTGTCATATACAGGGTGTCCTCAAAGACACTTAACACACGCCTACCACATGTTCCTGAGACCAAAATAAGCCGATTTAAGCAAACTTACCTTCTTACAAAATTGCTTAGTTTGGGCGCTATACGGCCCTGAAGTTACAATTTTGAAATCGTTTTTTTGTTTATGATTAATATTAATCCATAGGCGTAGACCTCGGGTTTTTTAATATTTGAACGTTTCAAATTTCTACGCCAATGGAAGAAAAGGGGTTTAAGTATAAAATTTAGATTCAGTAACTTATTTGCTACAAAAAAGCTACTCTTAATAAGACTGGATTACGCTCATGGTTTTTGAGAAATTTGCATTTTAATAACTCACAGTAATTTTTACAAAATGAAGTAAAGTTACGAAAACATGAATAGAAATAAATAAATATGTCATAAAAAGTGGTCAAAGTGTCCACCATTTTCACGCATACAAGGATTTATACGACGAAGAAAATTAATTTACTCTTTGCATAACTTCTTCATTATCTCTAGTTTTATTCTTAGAAAAAAGCATGGCCATCTTATTTTCCCTATGTTCGGTAAAACCGTTTACACACAATACCTACATGAATATCGCGCCTTGTAATTCTTGAATTACTTGTATGCTCCAAAATTTTCTATATTATTGTAGAAACAGAAGCAAAGTTTTAAAACTATTACATTTTCGAATAATTATTTTTTTTTTAATTATAAAAACTCACTGAAATTATCACGTTTGCTAATTTTTCCGCGAAAACCTTTCCTCGATTTTCGAGGAACCCATAATCTGAGTCGTTTTTTATTTCCCTGCCTGTAATCCTTCTCAACAGTACTCTCAGAGCGTTCCATAATACATACTAATGCACAGAGATTTTTACTGCAATAATATATGATCGGTTTTTGCTTGCCTATCGAATATACACTCGCACTGTAAGTACTAAATAAAATTATACTTTCCGGCTTTACTCTATATCATAAGTGCGGTCCATGTCTCGAAATGAGACGAGGCGATATTAGAGTGAGATATCGCAAAAAAAGTGTACGCCTACAGTATGCGTTTTGGCTACTTCGTCTCTCACTGCGATGCCCCTCTGAAACTTCAGGAAAGTGTTCCAACGCTGTTAAAACTCGTGAACTACTGATCTGATTCACATGAATTTTTGAAGCTATGCTGCTTAACGCACGTTTGAGATGGAGACCTAAATCATAAAAAATGAAACGCCACGTCACGAAAAAGTGTAACGTCACTTTTGTAAAAATTATCCGCTCCTTTTAAAAATTGATATTTGCGAGCTTTATAGAACACAAAAAATAAAATGGCGTCAGATTTCAAAATAGCGGCTAAATAATAATATAATAAAAATAATGCGTTTAACGTCCGTTTCTCGACATTATGTCATAACAGACGCCATTCGCACCATTAGGTATTATTTTCCATTTTTACCACTTCCCGTTTTATACATTTTTATACTTCAACTTAATTAATAGCAATGTGCGAATGAAGGATTATTATAGGACATTAGGATAAGGTAGGCAACTTTGGGAGCATAGGAGTTTGACAGGTAATCGGCCATGGCCTTGAATAAGGAACCATCTCGATATTCATCTGGAATTATTGAGGGAAACCATGGAAAACCTCAAACAAGATGGCCGGTACAAGAATTACCGTTTCTCGGCGTGAGGCAGTAGGAAAAAGTCCTAGTCACATCTGTCTCAGCCGGGATTCAAACCCAGTACCTTCCCAATGCGAGTCTAGTGCTGTACCACTAATAGACCAAGAGGCGGGCGTTAATATATGAAGCTCATTTGTGACAGGATGAAATTTTCAGGGAAGGTAGTATTTATTATGACAAAGAAAAAGCGCTAGGGTTGCCTAGTCAAATCCTGGTGCGACGGCCGGGATAAGCCACTTCCGGTGCAAAATGTCAATTTTTATATGTATATGTATATATGTATAAATTGAAACAGCTCAAAATTACAAAGTGGCCCTTAGTCCAGCATGGTAACCATAGTTTTTAAGAAAATGACATTTCGAAAATTTTTTTTTTTTAAATATATATAATTGCCTTCTACGCTTATTTGCGTAATTAGCCACGTCCTTTTTCTATATTTATTATTATTCATTAATTAAATCTTTTTCTAACTTCGAAAATTATAAATTGTTAATAACTGCTCAAAATTGGATAAAATATAATAGTTAAATCCTGTATCACGAAAAAGAAAAGTTATACATTTTGTAAAGTAGTATCAGTATATGCAAAAAAAACTTTTTAACAAAAAAAAAACCTCCTTTAAAAAACCACTAAAAAGAGAAAAATAATGAAATTTTGAGGTCTGTGCCAATTTAATAAAATATGAAGTCGGTAAAAAAGTATAGTATAGTGATTAATATCTTCTTTTTAACCAACTTCATATTTTATTAAATTGGCACAGACCTCAAAATTTCATTATTTTCCTCTTTTTAGTGGTTTTTTGAAGGTTTTTTTTTGTTAAAAAGTTTTTTATTTTTTACTTTTTAGTGTCAAAAAGTGACATTTACCTTAAAAGAATCACACGCCGTTACTCACTTTTATTAAACCGACTTTCTTACGCTGTCTGATATGTCAAAAAGTGACATTTACCTTAAAAAATCACACGCCGTTACTCACTTTTATTAAAATTAGCCGAACTAGTGAACCGATTTTGATGAAATTTCTATGGGACCGATCTGAAAGTATATCCTTTCAAGTAAAAAAAAAAATTCAAAATCGATTAATAAATGACTGAGTTATGAGGTAACAAACATAAAAAAAAATACAACTGAATTGAGAACCACCTCCTTTTTTTGAAGTCGGTTAAAAATTTAAATTTTTGATGTGAAACATCTTTAGGTACGGGTGTAAAGTCGTTTGAATGGAACGTCGCCAAATGTCATTTGTTATTGCATTTTGAAACTACGTGGTCAATAATTATAGTTTTTTTACTAACATTATCAGCGCGTAATGTGTCATGCATTGTTTTATTTTTTTTTTTATTAAAAAAACAGATAGATTATTATGTATTGTTTTTTTTCTTATTGAAAAATTATTAATGTGATATTTTTTAGCACCTTACCTATATTAAAAATGTTAAAAATTCAATTTCCAACAAAAAATATCTCGCATTCAATGATGTAAATTATTTTCTAATTTAACTAGCATAAAGAGATACCTTTATTAAAAAAATATATATAGGTAATTTTTATTTCATGATTTTCTTGACTTTTTTTCAAAGCAACTACCTTAAACTACGTTTTGTTTAAAAATGTTTACATATTGTAAAAAAAAATAAATATTTTAATAGCACGTTAATATAAGTATGCTTAGAATAAGTAATTTAAGTAATAATAATTCATAAAATGTTATTGCCTTTGCTCGGATACATTTTTGAATAGTTTAATGTATAGTAAACTATATTGAAACTCATGTTGATCACTCACGTATGTAATATAATAAAATTAAAAAACCGGTTGATTTGTGAATCAGAATTGTCAATCATTATTATGGCAATGTTTGCCTTCTTCAGGCCTAAAATTACATAATTCTAATAATGTAATTTTAGGCTTGAAGAAGGCAACAAAATAGTTGCTGAAAAGTTGCCATAATAAAGATTGACGATTCTGACTCACAAATCAACCTGTTTTTTCTTTTATTATAGTAAATTATTATTATTTTCCATTTTTTCATTATAGTTATTTTGGTTTTATATTCGCTTAGTTAACTTTATACGTGCGTCTGATTAAGTTGAATTTCAAGAAAAAATATTCATCGAGGTTCAGTAAAGTCAAATGCTTCAATTAATTTTTAACGTCAAACCAAATTTAAAATCACAAACAAAAATCAACCTTTTTTCTCTTTTCGAAACAAACCCCAAACCACCTTTTTTAAAACTTTTATTACAGGTTACTACGACCTTCAAGTAAGTAATTTATACTAATTTATATAAGAGGTGCACGTTGAATTACGTTGAAAAATAAAAATAAGAAATTGCTACCCTAAAATATATAAATTCTTGGGAAAATTGTCAATACCAGATTCAGGCAATTCCTGCGTAATTATGCGGATATGAATTAGAAACCAAATGCGCTGAAAACATAAAGTTATACATAACTAGACATACCTATGAATGTTTGCCAAACACAAGGCCGATAACTCATCTCAGAACGGTTATAATATATAAGTATACATATATACATAATGTTATTTGACAGCTTTAAAAATGTCAAAAAAACAAATATAATTTATAAGTTTTCATTGTGTTACCCAAAATTTCCTTAGGCAACCCTATGTATTTCAATACAGCTCTTCGAGATCTACAATATGGCGTCAATTGTATGCTGTCATATAATGACGAAAGATAATTATGAGCTAATGAAATATGTGTATTTTGCACCGGAAGTGAGCTCCTCCCGGCCGTCGCACCAGGATTTGACGAGGCAACCCTAGCGCTTATTCTTTGTCATACTAAATACTACCTTCCCTGAAAATTTCACCCTGTCACAAATGAGCTATATAAATTAACGCCTGCCTCTCGACCTATAAGCTACATCGATGGGTGCGGCCAAATAATAACTTTTCAATTGTGTACTTATATTTTTATAGCTTTGATAAATTCGATTTTATATACAATGCGTAAGAAGCATAGCTTTTGTCGGGTGTCCCACTCCCACGACACCTCATGACTTTTTTGAAGTGAATAACTTCCTGTACTACTGATCCGATTAACATGATTATTTTTATCTTTAAAATACCCGGATTTTTTTAAAAAGTCGGTTTTTGCGATAAAAAAGAGATAAATGTGGGCCAAGTATTCATCAAAATTTCGATTTTACCCAACATCAAATAAGTATTGTATTATATTATATACGAATTTCGCGCCTTGTAATTCTTGAATTATTTGTATGCTCCAAAATGTTTTTGTATCCTATAACTTTCCCGCAAAAATGTTTAATCATATTATAAAGAAAACAGCATCAAAATCGGCCCATCCGTTGAAGAGCTATATTGCCACAGATACAGCAAAAAAACCTCTTAAACACTTCTTTTCAAAATGATGGCTAAATGGAGGCACCCCTGTCCCGAAATCTCAGTTTTAAACTTACCACCACCACCCTACAAATCCTACCTAAAAAGCACGGTTGGCCTTTTTTCCGTTCATTTGACTGCACCCCGGTGTTGGATTACAATGAATAATAATATTTATCCAATAGACCTTTCAAAATGTATAGGAATCCAACAATAATTGGTCTCATTTGGATATCGTCGCGGTAATGTTGAAGTCGTTTATGACTAATGAAAATATTGGCCGTAATATCTTTATTTATATACCTAATATAAATGCGTCAGTTTAGTACTTTGTACTGATCTTATCTAGACTTTTATAGATTGGCACAGGTTGAAAATAACTGAATGGTCAAAGGGAAGTAATACAGGATTGAATACAAAGCTTCACTTATCATAACCAATATTAAAATCAATCAAGAATGATAAGCTGATGAATAACTGCATGTATTAACCCTTTGAGCTAAAGCTTTCATGGAGGTTAAAAACTATGAAACAGTTTATGAAATCAAAATAATAAGTTCATCACTATTATACAGGGGCGTATTGGGACTCAATTTCGGCCCGGGCTAAAGGAGGCCAGCGGCCGGTGGCATATTAACTAATTTTCCAGTCTTTTTTTAAACAAGTTTACCAATACATATTTTGTAATTGTAAGTTTTAACAAAAATTTGATTAAAATGGACAGTATATGAGATGCCACAACCGAATTAGTCATTTTTATCATTTTTGTCTGTTTCTCTGTCTTTCTGCCTGTTTATTATTTTTAACCTTTTTACAAGTCTGGCAAATAAAAAAATATAACAGAACATTTACAGTATTTACATAATTAAAAAGTTTTATTTTTCAGTAGGTAAGTAAAGAGAAAATAGAAATAAAAAAAAATGAGTAAGAGGAAAAAAGTCGATCATCCCAACCGGCCCAACAGCCTACCGGCCGATCGGGCTGCGCCCGATCGCCCGATATACCAGTTCGCCCCTGCTATTATACCTTTATTTAAACTGAACAACTTCATGCGAGGTTAAGTTCTGACCGGAAAAAAAACAAACGTTGGAATTACTGAAGACGTAATTTCAGGGAAGTTACAAACATTAAACAAGTTGCATGTATTATATAAAAAAACATTTAATTGTTTTAAATCAAGCTAATAAATAAAGAACAAGTTCTAAAATGTATTTTAGAATTCATGTTTTCTTGGTAATAATCGATATAGGTAGGTATGCACTTCTTTTAAATAGTTAACTGTACACTAATTTAATACACAGTATATATGTACTGAAAGAATTGCATTAATTAGGACTAGGTCATTGTTGGTACAATCTGATCGAAAAAATAGACAATGGAATTTACGGCGACAGTGTTGAATATGACAATTTAAATTTCAATAGATAGATGTATAATATTGTATATACTATATACAATCTAAATGAATTTTAAGAACTCCAAATGCTGCTACTGCGAATTTATTAATTGTGTTTTCAACTAGGTATTTTTCTTATATGCATTGTATTATTATTTTGACTTCATTGTTCACATCTGTACCTACATATACGGCAACGTGAATAAATATTATTACATATTATTATTAAACTTAAATTTAATTTCCCCAAGTCAGCCATTTTCACTAGGGCCTGTATATCCGTAGATGATGCATAACCATTCGATATGTCCTTCTGCACATCAGTTCAAGGCTGTTTTTATTGAAGTCTCAACAAAACCATTCCACCCAACCCAATGCATCCAGCAGTAAACGACGAACAAAACACATTTGCAATTCAATTCAAATGTTTGCCTTGCGTTCGATTGTGTTTTGCTGTTAGCGATGATCGGGTTGGCTGTTGTAAGTTGTCTTTTATGCAGTTAGAACAAAATATAAGAAAGAAAAAACTTGTCCTTGCCATAACAAGACAACCTGAATTACATAAGCGCCGATCGCAAACATTTATTACGGGATTTTTTTCACATTTTCTTTTAGAAAGAGCGGATTTGTAAGTAATTTACAAAGATCCAACGCAGACATAATTAATGTAGTCACGATTTCATAAAGAATTGACATAATATTTTAAAATGTTACTGTTACACAGTTACAGGATTAAAAATAACATTAAAAAAATCAGTTACTAATGTTTTAAAGTAATAGCCCGGGAGTTTGCGTTGCATTTTAGGTAGTGTTTTTACGCCGATCGATTGTTATATTTTTCGATAAATCTGGTATGACTAATAAGTAAACCAAGCGTCAGCTGGCGCACCCGCGGTGGGTGTGGGTGTGAGAGGCTGCGAAAGTGGTGAAAAAAAATTTTTTTAAGTAATAGTACGCCGGCTGAAACTTGTTTTTATAAATAGTTGACATCATTGTGAGTTGAAAAATAATAATCGTCAGCTACATCGTGGAAGGGGGATTGTGCGTCTGCTGGTCGCATGAACTTGTAAAAAAACACGTAAAAAATTGCGCATTTCACTTTTTTGCACTGACAGCAGCTGAGACAATTACGTTACCTAGGATTATGATAGCGATATAATCATAATCATAGGTAGGTAACGAAATTGTGCAATTTTTGCGCAATTTTTTACGTGTTTTTTACAAGTTCATGCAACCAGCAGACGCACAATCCCCCTTCCACGATGCAGCTGACGATTATTTTTCAACTCACAATGATGTCAACTATTTATAAAAACAGGTTTCAGCCGGCGTATCTACTATTACTTAAAAAAAAAATTTTTTACCACTTTCGCAGCCTCTCACACCCAAACCCAACGCTACTTGAGCAGCTGACGGTCGGTTTACTGATTAGTTGTACGAGCAACTATCGATATCAAAATCAGCCGGCTTACTATGACTTTTTCATTTGCAACACAAACTCCCGGACTATAAAACTAATGACACGATTGCATTATGAAAAGTGTGGTGTAAGATATCAATAGAATGAAATAGTTATTGGTGTATACCTATTTAAAGTTTAAACTTCGTTTAATATAACATCATAATACCATTGTAATTTTTTGAGTAGTGATAATGGCCACAGCAGCCGATTCATTTTGTTTTTTGTTATAATAAAAAAAAGTTTAAATAGGAAAGTGATTCTTTGCTGTTACTTATACGAGACATGGCATTGCATATTTCTAGCACAGAAAGAATCACTTTTCAGTTGAAATGCACACACATTTACTGTGCGATCTATTAAGAAAGTATACGATTTTTCGTGATTTTACTTACTTGATTTTTTAAACAACAATGCTCACTGACATATGGAAAAATAAAGTTCAAAGTTTACAATGGTGCTCACAACGAGCGCTCGCATCGATAGTATTCTAACTCCACCCCCTTGCACGCAGCCTATTATCTACATGTTAAAATATACTGTCGTCATTGGCAACGTACGGTAATATAATTGTGCAATAAGTGCGGTAAGTTGTCTATTGCCCACGAGAGCGGAGTTGAGCGCACTCATTGTGTTTTTCATGCGCTCAACTCCGCTCTAGTGGGTAATAGACAACCGCACGAATTGCACGTCATACTATTTTTTATTACTAGTATGGGATAAGTACTATCTGAGTCGTAAAATAGATTTTGACCACAAAATGATAAAAACTCGAGAAGCGTTTAGAATGGTAGGATTGGTGCGAACCAGTGGATATGATGTAAATTTTATATGAGGTCAGAACAAACCTGACGCGTAAATGGAGATTATCATAACTGAATCTGTCCATTACATTTTCAATGCCTTCATGAAACTAAGAAAATGGTGTTATTTCACCGATGACAAACGTTTGTTTTATCTTTTTCATTCTAACATAATATTTCTCGCAAATAGAGAGTTATGACGCACCATTAACGCCGAATATCAAACTTAGGTTTTCTGCAAAATCTAAAACGGACGTGACATATTATATCCTTACAGTATTTTTTATTACGCTCCATTCCCCTATTACTATACCGTGTGTGGCTTAGATAAGGTAACATGTAGGGAAATTAACATTTAGAACACTTACAATTTTGTAGTCGGCTATGGGCCATAAGACCTAATGTAAATATGTAGTAGATGCTTTGTTTTTTATTTTGTTTGTATTTTATTTAGCAGGTTCCAGTTACTCAAAATAGTTTAAAATTGTTTAAAAAATTCACTTTAGTATTTTTTTAATACTAGTAGAATTGAGGCGCGCGCGCTACGCGCGTGCAGAAAACAATTGTATTGAGTGATATTATCATATTAAATTTTCTATCAATTCCAAATTTTTTTATATTTTTTATGGTAGAGATATTATTATCTATTCTGTTTACTTATTACCTTATTTAAATTAGTTGTCTAAATTTCTTCGTGAATTTTAAAAAACGTGTGTATTATAAACGGTGATCACGATGTATATTGGTATTTTTAATACTTGTTTGATTCAATTGAATAATAATGGTTTTTGGCTGTTGTACAGAACAGTTCTAGAATTATTTTCAAGTTGTTTTTAATGCGTGTCCAATTGGGTTTGTTATAAACTAATGTAGCTCAATATGCGTTCAAGTCAATTTTAGGATAGTTCCAGAACCATTATGCGTAGTAACTAAAATCCTTAATTATGATAGAGTTTGCGTTTTAAATGAATTAATTGATCATTTCTCTAAATACGTAATTTTTTATTTTTTTTTCGACCATCAATCGTATAAATTTTTATTCCATGTTTCGAACGTACTCTTGACATACCTACATAAAGTTGACCATGTGTTAAAACATCTCTTAAAAGATAGATACCCATTTTCTTGAAAGTCTGTCCTTATGCCTTATTTATCGTTAAAAAATCTAAATACTTCTGTCCAGTGAGAGTCCCATCTATAAAGTACGGACCAATAATATTATTATTATAAATCCCACACCAAACATTCAGACTTTGAGGATATTGCGTGTGCGTAGCAGCAAATAAATGTGGGTTCTCTGTGGACCAAAAGTGATAATTTTGACTATTTGGGTCACAATTCAAACTAAAAGTCTTTTCATCACTGAAGCAAAAAATGTTATTTAGGAAGTCTGGATCATTATTCCATTTTTCGAACATTTCTTCGCAAAAAGATATTCTTCGAAATGCATCGTCCCCGCGCAATTTCTGATGATGGGAATATTTTTACGATTTGAATTTATTTGCTTTTAAAATTTTATAAGCACGATAAGTGCTAATTCCGGCGTCATTTTCCAATTGCCTTGCACTTAATATGTTTGGATTTTTTTTAACGTGAACAATGATTCCAGCATGGATTTCAAGTTCTGCTTGGCTCAGACGATTTCTTGTAATATTTTTATGCCCGGTGTTAACGCAACCAGTATTCTTGAAATTATCAACTGCTCTTTTTACAACTTGCACTATAGGTATCTGTTTGTTGTACTTAACACTATACAATATATCAATAACTTGCTGGTAACGGTTTCCAAATAGGGCCCAAATAACCATTTCAACTTTTTCAAGTGTTTAATAAGACATTATTTGAAAATTAGAAGTAATTTAATTAAAAATATAAATTTATTTTTGACAGTTATAATATTTTACAGAAACAAGTCATTTTTTTAATATAATCAAATTTTAGAGTTGCCATGATTTTACATTATAAATGGTTTTACACGTGTTATATATCGACCAATCACATCGCCGGAATCTGATGTTACTTTGAGTTTTTTATAGTAGGATAATCCACAAACCACTTCCGCAAATGCCTGAAATATTAATGTGAAAAATGCACATTTTTATAAAAATAAATGGTACAAATAAAAAAATCTTTGGAATGGTTGATAAAATTGTTTTTTTCTCTTCAAAAAATTATATTATTATCGATTTGATTAAAAATTTAGCATTCACATAATGTTATAAAGACTATCGACAATTTTGAAATAACAAACAGGTATTAGAAATCATTTCAAAGATGTTTTTATTTTCGAGAATCTTTAAAAAAATATTTCAGCTTATTTGTGATTTTAAAATCATTGGTACACGTTTTATTGAGATTCTTTCTTTTTGTATGTACTTTTTTACTTGAACTCATACACTATAACACTATATAATAGTCTATGCATACGATTTTAATAAACTCGCGAAAATACAAAACGAAACACACAAAAATACAATTTTAATAAGCTCACGAAAACACAAAACGATATAAAATAAACAGATCTGTAACCATAGAGAAGACACACACCAAACGTCAAGCACTAAAATATTCCTAAAGTTGAAGATAACGCGACATCTCTTGACCGGAAGGTAGAGTTAAGAACTGAAACAAACGGCTTCCATTTAGGAGAAACGTCTATATACTAAGTGGTTTGTGGGATAATCCACTACATATTTACATTAAGTCTTATGGCCCATTGTCGGCTACAAAATTGTAATTGTTCTCAATGTTAATTGTCCTATGTTACCTTTTCTAAGCAATACACGGTATATTATTATAATTTTGATGATTTTTTGGCACGTTTCTATCGATATGTACTTTTGATGCAAGTGTTGCAAAAACATTTTTTTGCAACACTTGCATCAAAAGTACAATTTTAGATGGCTGTGTACCGTTTGAAAAGTGATTCTTTATGGAAGCTACTACTGCATTGGAACAGTAGTGTTCAAAGTAAATATTAACGCACTTCGTTCTATATAAAGTAATGCTGTTTTGTTTTACTTTATAACACACGTGCGTGTAATAAAATACTTTATAGATTACTTTGCTATAATGTCACTAATAAAATATTTATCCAAATTGTGTTTTATTTGCTTACAATTAAACTTTTGAAGTAGTTGTTGCAAAAATATTGTATGTAACGCGTGTCTTAAGTGACGAATCTGACAGTCGCGATTTTACAATACTCTCTTATGGTTATGTTGCATTTAGACAAGAACGAGTGTGTGTTTACTCGTTCTGATATAAATGCAATATAACCTTAGGCTCGTATTGTAAAATCGCGACTGTTATATAATCCGTCACTTAAGCCACTAGTTGCATAAATTACTATTAAATAACAAGTTTAAAATAATGGAAATAAAAACATGTGGTTGAAGTGACGTGATGATGGTGGGAAAACGTGTCTAGAGGCGTTTAAAATTTAAATAGGTATATAATAATATATTTAAATATATAAACAATATTAATTTAATGACTAAAAATTTGAAAACAAAAATGTTTTTAAGAAAAAAAACGCTTACCTATATCAACGCAACAAAAAGTAGAAAATAAATTTCTTTCTCTTCTATAACGTTTAGAAGCGTGGGGCACTCGATGAATTAAATGAAATAAAGGTACAGTGAGTGTCCCACACTTTTAAACGTTATAGAAGAGAAAGAAATTTATTTTCTGCTTTTAGGTGCGCTGCATGATATAAACGTATTTTTTTAATTTTTTAGTTACATATTATAATACAGGTACATGTATTTGTCTACTGCTGCAAATGATGACATTTCTGATCGCGTCATCTAATTTTTCCAACACCAATAAATTACTCAAAAAAGATTTACCGGCACGCGTATATACTTCACTATCTGAACTTAAATTTGCTTTCAGATTCTCCATGGACCATCATTAACGTCAACTCATCATAAAAAAAAGACTAAAATTGGATATTTAAACTACACTAATGATGCGGTTTTTTCTTGTAGAACATAATATAAAAGCTAAGAACTAGGTGTCTTCTAAATCCTGTCTACGGATTACAAGGATTCACGACGGATCAAGAATACACATAACATGACGTACCTACAGAACGATCGCTGAAAAAATGTACTTGTACATGCAAGAACGTGATAGTAGGGAAATCCTTTTTGCTGGAGACTATATAAATAAAACAATAATATATTGCATTACAAGGGTCGAAACATAGCGATTGCAACCAGCGTGAAGTTTGCAGCCCGAGGTGCGAGGGCAGCAAAACGCTATGTTTCGTTCCGAGTAATTGCATATTATTTTTCACAACAACTCTATTGACAATTCGATTTGAAGTACCTGCAATTTGGGCGCGCAAAAAAGCCGCAAAAATATTAGATCTGTCACATCCATGTGGGGTTATGTCTGTCATTTTGACGTTTTCGAATATTATATGCGAATTGAAGTTGGTGCGACTCAATCGCTCTATCTTCCTCTTAACAAAGTTAAAAAAAAAACAGAGAAACCTGACAACTGAAAATGTTCATCCCTATAGGGTTGAAACTCTCAGGTACCGAAAATCGAATTTTCAATAGCGGCGTTGTGAAAAATTAATTGTATAACGTATACCTATATAAAACATAAAAAATAAATATCACCAAGTTCCTTTTTTGGAACAAATGTAATTTATAATGACAGTATTTATCAAATTCAACTATTTTTTCAATAATTAATATTATTTTATGACATATAACACGCTTATAACCTCTGTTGTCGAGCGTCTATAATTTACAATGTGTATCTATTTATAGAATCAAATCACCTTAAGTTTTATACCTACAATTCTCTTCTGTATATTTTTAGTTAAAAGTCATTTCATCGAAATTACTTCATGACATGAAATTTTCATGTCGTAAAGTAATTTCGATTCATTTTACACATAATACACTAGAAATGATATTAATTAAATTCATTAATAGTCCTTTGAGTTTCTGCAGAAATATTGCCAGCAGATTCAACTATACAAAAACCGTAGTCTGAGTCTGTTCAACTGTATTCATTATGGAAACACACATTTATAATGTATGTAAGTTTAAATTTCAAGACACAATATTATGCCAACAGTTATTACTGATTATGCTTAACAATGTTCCACTGTACCATAAATAGCGTTTGAATAGTTTGAGAACTGCAGTCTTAATCTAGCGAGAATCGAACTCAAAACGAAAGAGAATATGTGTTTCAAAAGTTGCTGCAAAATTCATATGGTTGTAGAATAATAAAACTCCCTAAAGAATTGATTTTTCAAAGTTGAAAGTTTTTATTCTCGACGTCGTTCTGCTCCAACAAAACTAACGAGATAAAGTTTTAATAAAAGATTAAATTTTAATGATAATGTTCCAAGTGCAGTCGATTGCAATGAAATTTTATATACTTCTCAACTGGGAATAATAAATTTAAATATTACAAATTGTTTATACACCTGTTGACCTGTTGTAGAAACTTTTCTAGTGTTAATAAAACAAAATATAGAACTCCAATTCTTCATAAAAAAATAATTCGGTAAGTTGGAAGAGGAAACTCTATAATGGCGTAGCATCAATGATTACAATACTGATATCACGCCATTAGAGTTTCCTCTTCCAACTTACTGAATATATTTTAAGGATCACTATCTCTCTATAGTGAGAGTTATTTAACTAAAAAAATAATAGTAGTTTATACAACAAGTACAATTATGTATTTTATGACGCGAGGGGTCATATAAACATAATTGTACGTGTTGTATACGTTACTTTTTGTAACACATGTATGAAATGTACAATTTCAACTCTAGAGCTTTATTTAATTCATTTCAAAACATCGAAATCTCACTGACAGCTGAGAATATTAACTTCGTTGCCATAGCAACCAATACATAAATATTCCCATGCGCACGCATACGTGCATAAAATATTTGAAGCCGTGTATAACACATGTAGTAGTAGATAACGAAAATGTAGAATTTTTCAGAAAAAGTTGAATATTTTGGCGACGTCTCAACCGAATTTCAAAATTGGCACCATTTTATGTAGGCCTCCGAATGGACAACGAGATGGCCTGAAAATATACAGGGTGTTCTACTTAAAAAATTACAAGTTAGCTGTATTATGAATACGTCGTACACCCTGTATAGCTAAAAATAATTAAGTATAGTGCTCTTATTCCTATCCAACTTTTAATTTAAAAACATTTTTTTTCTAATGCTCATAATAAATGAGATATCGCCCGAGACATTCTTAGTGACTCAGCCTGTATAAAATTTATACAGGCTGAGTCACTAAGAATGTTCAAGAAATATTAAATTTTCACATCGGGGTTATAGGCCCATTGACGGACTATCTAACTTCGTCAAAAAATTGGGAAAATCCAAAGCGGCTATCCTACAGAAGCAATTTTATCAAAATAATACCTTTTGACTAAAAAGTGAAACACTTGACGCGGAGTGCTCTAGTAAGAAAGCTGTTCAATAAATATTGAACTCTCATGCAGGGATTATAAACCTATCCATGGGATAACTAAATGTGTCGAAAAATTTGGAAATATTTTTCGCGGCTACCCTATAGAAGTAATTTGTTCAAGATAGTACTTTTCGACTAAAAATGGAAACCCTTGACGCGGAGTAAGAAGGGTTGTTCGATAAATATCAAATTCACACAGACTGCATTACCTATAGACATATTTGTGGGCTATCTAACTCAGTTGGAAAATTTGGAAGCGGCCACCCTACTGAAGTAATTTTTTCGAGATCGTATTTTTAAGGAAAAAAGTAAGATCTATGAAATATTGCTTTTTTAGGGTGACCGCTTCCAGGTTTTACAATTATTTTAACTCAGTTATATAGCCCATAGATAGATCTATGAACAGTATAAAGGAAGTTAAGTTTTCTTGAACACCCTTTTTACTAGAACACTTCGCGTCAAGTATCCAAACTTTAAATAAAAAAGTAGTACCTTTGAAAAATTGCGTATGTAGGGTGGCCGCTCCAAAATTTTTCTGATTTTTCGACACATTTAGATAGTCCATGGTTAGGTCTATTAAGTCCCTACATGGGAATTTAATATTTATTGAACACCCTTCTTACTAGAGCACTCCGCGTCAAGTGTTTCCATTTTTATTCGAAAAGTACTATCTTGAAAAAATTACTTCTGTAGGGTGGCCAAGAACAAATTTCCAAATTTTTCGACACGTTTAGATAGCATATGGATAGGTCTATAATCTCTATATGAGAGTTCAATATTTATTGAACAATCTTCTTACTAGAGCAATCCGCGTCAAGTGTTTCCATTATTAGTCAAAAGGTGCTATTTTGATAAAATTATTTCTGTAGGGTAGCCGCTTTGAATTTTCCTTTCTTTTTGATGAACTCAGATAGCCCATCAATTGCTCTATAACCCCGATGTGCCAATTTAATATTTCTTGAACATTCTTCATATTAGAGCATTTCATGTATAAGGTTTATATATTTGCTCTATTTTCAAAAGAAAATAATGGATTTTCGAAAAGCGGTAATTTTTAAAGGGTTAACTTTTTTAACTCACAATTAGAAAATCAATGTAAAAATAATCATGAAAATCCTTCCACTATAACTGGGTTCCGAGGTTTTTGATTTTTGAGTCTAATTGAACTCCACTATAGCTAAATTTAATCGTTCGTATATAAGAGTAGGTTTTTTAGCCTTGGTATTACTTTCATTCGATCCAGCATAAAAAAAAACATATATAAGGACACCCCACTTGACAAAATGAAGCAAATTTGGTTTGGGTACACCCCCCCCCCTCAAAACCACTATTCCCCACATTAATTTTTTATGGACTCTTCGGATTCTTGATTCTTATGCCAAAGAGGACTTATAACCAACATTTCATGAGTGGAGGAATTTTTTCACTAGGTATTCAAACCTTATTAATTTACCTGTACTATAGGCGCTTCTAGCTTTGCTTAGGTAGCGCCTAAAAACTACTGTAAAATTGTTGTAAAATGTTAACCTGTATTGCAAAAAATATCGTTTCTCTACGGTAGACTGGTCTTTAATCTCTAAGGACACCTAATGGGAAGTTAGCAGTGTGGTTTTACCCACACACCAAGCCCTTTTTTAATTTTGCGTTTACCTTTGTCAATTAGGTACGTATTATTTAGATTTTTTTTTATAAATAAACAAAAAAATACATACCCACATGAGTATATTTTGTCAACAGATGCTCGAAAAGTCTTTAATATGGTTTGCTTACCTGCAAAAAAAAGAATCGTTTAAAAAATGGAGTACTTACTTACATTAATTATTGTTTTTATTGTTATACCATCACGGAGTTGAATGACGAAAAGTTATATGACTATTTCAGTCGTTATTAAATATACCAAAGAGATGATGAAACCCTGAATCAAAATATTATTTAGGTACTCTGTTTTCAACCGTTAATCGCCATTTAACTATTAAGTAGGTAGTAGGTACTCAAACTTAATAGTGACGCGTTTCGGCAACGGGTTGCCATCTTCAGATAAAAATAATTAATTATGAATCTCTCACATGTCTTTAAATCATTTTTATAGTACGAATGGTCAGTGGCGGACTAAAGGGCGGGCGGAGGGGGCGGTCCGCCCCGGGCCTCTGATCATGGAGGGCCTCCAAATCTCGAGAAGTCCTTATTAATCAAATCCCAAACAAGCCGTGAGGTGGGTCGTTTATTAGGACTAAAGTGCGACCCTTGAGGTCCACACGACGAACTTCCCAGTTTGATAAATATTTAATAATAATAATTAAATTAGATATTACACAGAAAAGTAATCATTTTAATCATTAAAACATCAATAATTAAAAAAAAAAAAAAAAAAAAAAACGGCTGAACCGATTTTTATAAAATTTATGTCGGATCAAAATGACGTTAACACGCCTCGATTGACACCCTTACGAAGTCGATATAATTTTTTATTCGCGAGATATTGTGTAAAATCTACTTTTTTGGAGGTTATTTGGTTAAGAAAAAAGAACGGCTGAACCGATTTTAAAAAAATTCCTTTCAGATCATATTTACGTTAATACGCGTCGATTGGCACCCCAACGTAGTCGATATCATTTTTCGTTCTCGAGATTTCGTCTTAGAAAGAAATGGACACATACATACGTACGTACGTACGTATGTACATACGTACACACACACACACACACACAGACATCTTTCTAAAAGTAGTGTAAAAATAGTGTAGTGACCTTGAAACATAAAAATTTTTTTTCCTTTTTGATTTCGATTTTCGGACCCATTACAATAACTTCCAATGGGAAGTTAACAAGGCCAAATATGTTTAGTAAATAAGAGGCAGTTTGGAGTTGGAGGCCCCGTACATATACAAAATATAAACGTGGGTAGGTCGTTTATTATAAATATTTGATTTTGTTGTCAGCCATTACATCTATATTATTCATTTTTTACGAAATTTAAACTACAAATATATCAATTTCTAAGCAGACCGGGGGCCTCATTTAGTTCTGCCGCCCCGGGCCTCCGATGGGCCTAGTCCGCCACTGCGAATGGTTAGGATAATATATAGTTATTCGTAACAACCAAATTTTTCGTATAAATTACTTTAATAACACTCTATCACCATACCGTCTCATATTTTTTCATGATTGGTAACTAAAATACATAAATAATAACGCACGTAATTTCAGTAGACTATTTTTTTTTTTTACATTTGACCTACAGAAAAGAAAATAAGAATAATAAGAACAGTTAATTAAATTTGGGTAAATATTGGTTGAAACCAACTATTCTGGTTTACGGTAATTACTATGATTTGGGTAATCACTTGATCACAGGTAATAAATTATTGAGTAACAGGTAATTGTTAGTAATCTAGCGATTCTGATTTTTCGAAATCGAGTATCGGGGTAGTCAATTCTATTCTAATACCCGTCATCATTCCTTATCGATAAATATATATACAGGGTGCTGAATCGTTTTGCGTGTAATAGATATTTAACCCGTAAAATCAAACTTTTGCGATTTCCTGCTTCCCTAATTATTTTAGGAAAAATATCTTCGAATAAAAGTTTTAGAACATAAAATTCTGCATCTAATTCATTAAACAAAATTAATTTTGCATGTTTTGTAACGGCAGAAATTTGATATGAAAATGTCAAAATTACCTCAAAAACAGATAGCGTAGCCATGGAACTTGAACAAAATGATCAGAAATTATTCTGACAGCTAAAACGTCATCATTTTGTTCAAGTTCCATGGCTATTGCTATCTGTTTTTGAGGTAATTTTGACATTTTCATATCAAATTTCTGCCGTTACAAAGCATGCGAAATTAATTTTGTTTAATGATTTAGATGCAGAATTTTATGTTCTAAAACTTTTATACGAAAATATTTTTCCTAAAATAATTAGGGAAGCAGGAAATCGCAAAAGTTTGATTTTACGGGTTAAATCCCTATTACCCGCAAAACGATTCAGCACCCCGTAGGTATTAGGTAACAAACACCCCACAGTACACATCACGAAACGTGTAACCTGTAAGAGTTAAGGTTGTACGAGTTGTACGATCAGTGCTCTGTAAGTCATAATAAAATCTAGATTTTTTGCACTAAAATAAAAAATGCTAACCTGTAAATTAAAAACTTAAATTTACTTAAGACCACTTAATATAATCGGATTTACTAATTGTTTATTTATTAACAATAAAAAATAAATGACTTTATTTTTAAGGGTAAATTCGGATTTGCAATCAGATCAATCCGAGCGCAGGATAGAGAAAGATAGCATATAAAATAATGTTAAATCAATGTACGTTCGAACGCATTAGAGCGCTCGGATTAATCTGAGCGTAAAACCGAATTTACCCTAAGTATGGCTGACAAGTGACAGATAATTTAGTCAATTTTCGATTATTTTAATTAAAATATCTCCAAACTTACACAGTAGAATACTTTTTTTATAATTTTTATACGAGAATTGATTAATATAAACTTCAGTTTTCTAGATTCTATTCTTTAGCCGTAGTGGTTGAATTATACGAAAAATGTGCGTTTTAAACGATATTGCCTATTGTCTGCAAGTTAAATATTCAGTTTTAAAAAATTAATTAAGCAAAAACTACACGTCAGATCTTACTTAAAAAATTAAATTATATGTATTTAATATCGATTAATAACATATTAAAAATTCAGCACGTTATCTTTACCTACTTTGCTTTAATGCGCGTATACAACCTTTAATTCATATCATGTTGGTCTGACGTTGGACGTACGGAGAAAATCTGGTGCATTGAAATCAATTACGGAAACTTTGTCATTAAAATAACTGATGTGAAATGTGACTTTGACGTACCAGAATATAATCTTTCGAATAGCTCGCAAATTCTGAAGTTATTCTAAAATAAAAAAATAAAAGTTTAAAAAAACGAAAAAAAGCAAATCAAAACAGGAGATAGTAATTCTTTTGTTTTCACTAATCGGGAACCTGTTCGGAAGTTTAAGAAAAAAATCTTGCTATTCGATTCCTCTCCCGACTACTGACAACAAAAAAATGTGTCTTGTTGATTTGCTTATTTTTTTCTTTTACGTATAGTCGGGTTTTAGTTTTATAAACTTTTATTTTTATTACAGTCTTTTTAGTTTTGTATATACCTAACCTGTTTATTATAAACCATAGAAGTATGTATTTTTGGAATCGCCACAAAATTTCGTTTCATTAATTTAATAGCGCACTCGATCGATTTAGCCGACAAAAATTTAAATTTTAAACCAAGATTTTTATTCTCTTCACGGCCGTCATTTTGAATTAATAAAAATATTTTATAGCCTAGAACACTCGCGCGATGATTAAGACAAATCGAATGACACCTCGAATATGAAAATCGGCTCAGGAGATTTGGCCTTACGTGATAACAAACTAACATACTATATACGTAGCTGTTAAACTCATAACCCTTTTTTCGTAATCGGGTAAAAATTCAAAACATGTAAAATTTTTGAATTTTTAATTCCCTCAAAAAAATATTTTACGCCTTTTCATTTGGGGGTAAAACAATTTAACAAACATATAGTTACTATCGAAGTTTCATCAAAATCGCAGATGGTGATCTCCAGCCTCTGACCGACCTTAACAAATCGCTTACAATCATTTAAATTATTGGCTACTAGCCGTTACCCGTGGCTTCGCCCACGTATTTTAAGATTTATAATTTATTATCCCCCCGCGAGAAATTCTTCTCCTGTAAAACGAAGCCGGGCTGGTAGTGTTTATTCGCTCGAATTTTATAATACATAACTCACTCGCTTCGCTCGTTCGCTCGGATTTTATTAACACATTACTCACCCGTTCGCTTGAACATTATTAATATATTACTCACTCGCCTCGCTCGTTCGCTTGAATATTATTAATACATTACTCACTCGCTTCGCTCGTTCGCTCGAATTTTATAAATACATTCATCATTCGCTTCGCTCGTTCGATCGAATATTAATAATACATTACTCACTCGCTTCGCTCGTTCGCTTAAATATTATTAATATATTACTCACTCGCTTCGATCGTTCGCTCGAATTTTATTTATACATTATTGCTCACCTACGATACCTATATAAGGAACTTCTGTGCAAAATTTGTTATCCTACCGCGAGAATCTTCCCCCCTAATTTGTTATCCCCCGCGAGAATCTCCCCCCCTAATTTGTTATCCCCCGCGAGAATCTTCCCCCCTAATTTGTTATCCCCCCGCGAGAATCTTCCCCCCTAATTTGTTATCACCCCGCGAGAATCTCTCCCCCCAAATTTGTTATCCCCCCGCGAGAATCTTCCCCCTAATTTGTTATTCCCCCGCGAGAATCTTCCCCCCTAATTTGTTATCCCCCCGCGAGAATCTTCCCCCCCTAATTTGTTATCCCCCCGCGAGAATCTTCCCCCCTAATTTGTTATCCCCCGGCGAAAATCTTCCCCCTAATTTGTTATCCCCCCGCGAGAATATTCCCCCTAATTTGTTATCCCCCCGCGAGAATCTTCCCCCCTGATTTGTTTTCCCTCCGCGAGAATCTCCCCCCCCTGCGTAGCTTTCTATTAGTGAAAGAATTTTTAGAATCGGTTTAGTAGTAACAGAGATAAAACAAAAACAAATCTATCCCACGGGAACCGTACATTTTTTCGGGATAAAAATTAGCCTATAATATTCTCTGACCCCTAAACTACCACTATGCATAAAATCATGTCGATCCCTTGCTCAGTGAAAAACAAAAACAAAACTATCCCACGGGAACCGTACATTTTTCCGGGATAAAAAGTAGCCTATGTGCTATTCCAGACTATAATCTATCTCTGTGCCAAATTTCATCCAGATCCGTTCAGCCGTTCCGACGTGATTGAGTAACAAACATCCATCCATACATCCAAACTTTCACATTTATAATATTATTATATATATTATATATAGTTAGATTACTATTAGTCTTTCATATTATATTTGTTTACATTACTATAATAATTTTACGTACTCTAAAATTCACTGGTTTCCTGCTTTTAACATTCTTCAGTGGCGTACTCTATGTTGAGAATATAAGTAATATAATATAATATGTGTAGAATAAACATGTTTTAACATTGGAGATATTTATGTTCGTATATGGGGGCAGAGTTACGAGTTTTCGTTCAAGGCCAAAAGACAACGGTGTCGCGATCAAGTGAGGAGCAATCATGCAAAATTGAACAAGTGCAATTTTTTCGAAATGTGTTTTATATCATGTCTAGTTAATTGAGAGGTATTTGCGACGATCTGCGGTGTTATTTTTGAGCAAATGTTAATAAATACTGTAGAAAAATCCATTTAAAAGTTAAGTAATCAAGCAAAAGTGAATGCGTATATAACAGAAGAATAATAGAGTTATTCCTGACAAAACTAAACAGTACATTGATAAATATTGTGTGTATAATAAACAGTTAATTATGTTTCATATATGCTGTTATCATTTCCAATGTCCTCGATGGTTGCAAGGATTGCGAAATCTGTGAATTTTTTTTAATAGAATGAGAAAAGAAACCGTTGTAATATAATAAATATTTGCAAATGATTCTCAT
Organism: Mongoloraphidia duomilia; assembly: GCA_039654895.1. NCBI lineage: Eukaryota > Metazoa > Arthropoda > Insecta > Raphidioptera > Raphidiidae > Mongoloraphidia > Mongoloraphidia duomilia. The sequence continues at coordinate 28,924,150 of CM077518.1, read as the reverse complement.
TAAAGAGGCGGTGGACTTAACATCCGCTCGAAAGGTCAGAGCCAGTAAATCAAGATATTGTTTGTAGCTAAATAGACCCGCATGACCCCGATTTATTGGTCACAATATTGATTTACAATGTCACGTTTGTGTCAGAACGTCTAGTGTTCATGAAAATTATACTTATCTATACCTACCTCTACGATAGATTCTACTATATTATTAATCTGTAACTGTATGCAATTAAACCTGGTTTGTACACTGCAGATTAAAATCTTTCAATCAACAACGTACCTTATACTTCCTAGTCTTTATTATACAAAATCTAAAAAGATTCGACTGATTTTATATCATTCAGGAAATACAGTTTTAACGAAATATTTTAAACGATTAATATCTGTAACTGGTAGTATGACATTTTTTCATAAGGCCATAAAAAGAGTTATGAACGAGAAAATAAAACAAGTTTGTAAAAAAAATAATTTTCTACTCTGCAGTTTTAATTTTTATAGCTGTTTAGTCAAGTGAATTCAAAGAACTTTAGTGAAAAATTATATCCATAGAGCATTTTACATGGGTCACTGCAGTTATGAAAGTTCAGTACTTATTTTTTTGACTGAACTTAAATGTCGAAAGTTAGGGCAGAAATAAAAATTAATCATCACAAATTACAAAAATTCGAGTCACAGCTTGCATTTTAATCTCTACTAAAGGGTTAAATTTGAATTTTGAAAAAAATCCGATAATTTTTTCGGTGTTTTTGGGCCCAACATTTTTTTTCAACCTCTAAAAACAACCCTTAAAATGGTCCGATAGGGCCAACGTGTGTACCAAATTCCGTTCAAATCAATTAAGTCTTTCGGGAGTTATTGTGCGGACACATACATATAACAATATATATACAGGGTGTCCACGGCGACGTTGGCTAACATGGGTATCTTTGTTATTAGTGGAGATAGAAAGTCAGTTAAATGGGCAAAGTAGTGCATAATTATGTGCCCATTAACGTCCCGTCGAAAAAACAATTGAATTTTGACACACTCTGGATTTATTAAGAAAATAGTGAAAATTGCCATTTTTGAAAACTGGCCATAACTTTTTTATTTATGAAGATATCTGAAAATTTCTTTAACCATTTTTTGATAACTTTTTAAGATCTTTTCAGTGGCGTAAATTAAATTTTTTTATATCCACTACATATTAAGATAAAGACATGAACTTTGGTTTTTCTTATGGACGCCATTTTTGATTTTTAGATATTCGAATTCTGCTTATTTTTCTGATTAATTTGGTGTATCATATGCCACATTTAAAAAATTTGCAATTAACGTCCCATTTTACAGACACATAAAAACAACTGGTAGTGAAATTCTGCCGAACAATGATTTATTATTAGTGTATTTGCCATATGGCACATACACTATTGGCGTCGGTCGGATGGCGGGACCTAGGGGTCGGACCAAAATTTCTCGACGTTTTATAGCCTCCTGAACAGTTTGCCACCATTTTTGAAAATGTTTATGTATATATGTATACAGGGTGGACCAAGTTATAGTAGCAATAATTCAGCATTCGATGGTCCATCGAAAAATAAGTAGACATGCATAATTTTATTTTTTTTCCAAAACGCTTCCTAAGGGAGATACAGTCCTTCAAAGTCCAGTTTTAAAAATCAATACTGACAAGTGTCATAAATTATTTCAAAACCAAGATCGCCTACTTTGTTGGTTATTTTCATAAGTTATTTATTTGTTGTTTTTAATTTAATTAATTAATTATTTATTTAAATTCGTCAAACAGTAAAAAGTTTACAATTGTTGTACAAGATTCCAGACCTATTATTTTCATAGGAGGCTATTTTAGAAGTGTTCTAAACTTTCAACTCTAATTATCTCGTAAACGAAGCCTCAAATCGAAATTTTGCGAGAGTGACTGCTTTTTTCTAAATTGAACAGGGAATTCGAAAAAAATGTTATTCTTTAAAAATATCCAGTGGCGCAGAAAATAGGGCGGGAAAAGTGAAACAACCCCCCTGTATCTACGCCACTTGACAATTTTGACTAGAGTTACTTACGTCAAGTAATGAGTATCTATTGCATAAATACTTGTACCAAATTTGGTCAAAAACGCATTAATGACCTGAGAGTTAGGATAAAAAAAAGAATTTTAAAACTGAACTTTAAAGGGGTGTATCTCCCTTAGGAAGCATTTCGGAAAAAAATAAAATTATGCATGTCGACTTATTTTTCGATGGACCAATTATTGCTACTATAACCTGATCCACCCTGTATATATATATTTATATATGTACACGATAACTCTCGACAGACTTAATCGATTTAAACGAAATTTGGTACACACATTGGAACCCATTACCGCACGAAGCCTATTTAAAATGGGCCCGATCGGACCATTTTAAGGGTAGTATTTAGGGGTTGAAAAAAGTTTTTGGGCCCAAAAATACCGAAAAAATTCTCAGAATCGTTTCAAAATTGAAATTTAACCCTTTAGTAAAGATTAAAATGTGCTGTTAAAATTTTAATAAAATCGGCCCGACAGGACCGGACTTACAAAAATTTTATGAAAACACTGGTTTGCGGATAGTGATTTACTTACTGAAGGGTGTATTTAATTTGGTATAAAGGTTGCATTGATAATATTATTGAAATTAAGAAAAAAAATGTTATTTTAAGGGATGTATTAAGAGGTTAAATGTTTTATTTTGTCCAAAAACAAACTTAAGTTTACATAATAAAGCCACAAGGCCTGCATTAGCAAATACACTATCTTGTCGGTAGGGTTTAGCACAGCGACCCGAGTTTTTTAATTTTACGCTTTAAAATTTCGCACTACTTAATAATTATATTTGACTGTCAGTTGTTTTTAATGTTTCTAACATGGGACGTTTATTGCAAATTTTTTAAATGTGCCATGTGATACACCAAATTAATCAGAAAAATAAGCAGAATTCGAATATCTAAAAATCCAAAATTGCGTCCACAAGAAAAACTAAAGTTCATGTCAATATCTCATTATGTAGTAGATATAAAAAAATAAACCTACGCCACTGAAAAGATCTTAAAAAGTTATCAAAAAATGGTTAAATAAATTTTCAGATATCTTCATAAGTAAAAAAGTTATGGCCAGTTTTCAGAAATGGCAATTTTTACTATTTTCTAAATAAATTCATAGTGTGTCAAAATTCAATTGTTTTTTCGACGGGACGATGGGCACATAATTCTGCACTACTTTGCCCATTTACCCGACTTTCTATCTCCACTAATAACAAAGATACTCATGTTAGCCAACGTCGCCGTGGACACCCTGTATATTATCTATATATATAAAACAGTTCCGTTACTGACTGATTGATTGACTGACAGACAACGCCCAGGTCAAATCGCTGAAGATATAAACTTGAAATTTTGACAGCAGGTTCCTTTTGTGACGTAGGCACCCACTAAGAAAGGATTTTTTGAAATTCAACCTCTAAGGGGGTTAAATAGGGGATGAAAGTTTGTATGGAAATTCATCATTTTTGCAGTTAGAAGCATGAAATTTTGCACAGAAGTTTCTTATATAACGTAGGTGAGCACTAAGAAATTTTTTTTTGAAAATTCAACCCCTGAGGGGGCTAAAAAGGGGATGAAAGTTTGCATGGAAGTTCGTTATTTTTGAAGTTAAAAGCATGAAATTTTGCACAGGAGTTCCTTATATAACGTAGATGAGTAATAAGAAAGGATTTTTGAAAATTCATCCCTTAAAGGGGTTAAATAGGGGATGAAAGTTTGTATGGAAGTTCGTAATTTTTTAAGTTAGAAGCATGAAATTTTGCATAGGAGTTCCTTATATAACGTAGATGAGTAATAAGAAAGGATTTTTGAAAATTCATCCCTTAAAGGGGTTAAATAGGGGATGAAAGTTTGTGTATGGAAGTTCATCATTTTTGAAGTTAGAAGCATGAAATTTTGCACAGGAGTTCCTTATATAACGTAGGTGAGCAATAATGTATTAATAAAATTCGATCGGACGAGCGAAGCGAGTAAGTAATGTATTATTAATATTCGAGTGAACGAGCGAAACGAGTGAGTAATGTAATAATAAATCATATATCGAAAAATACGTAGGCGAAGCCACGGGTAACGGCTAGTATAGTATAATATATAAACTATTCCAAAAATGTTGCCAAATTCTTTAGGAGGCTATAAAACGTCGAGAAATTTTGGTCCGACTCCTAGGTCCCGCTATCAAACCGACGCCAATAGTGTATGTGCCATAATATGGCAAATACACTAAAAATGATTCGTGGTTCAATAAAAATATACAGTTACGCTGTTCCCCCCAAATTTATATCGATGCTTTTCTAACCTTTGGCTCCTCATCCATTAATAGGGCTGTTTTAGTGCACTTTTACACCCCGAAACGTTTATCGGTAGAGTTTGTCAACACCTTGTGTAGTATTCCATTATTAAAGAAAATGTAGTTAGAATTTTAAACTGCTTCTGCACCGTTTTATGTTTATTTTTGTAACACATAATATATGAAATGTACAACATTTCATTTCTCTAGTCGGCTACTTGAAATAATATACCGTGCGAGTTTTTTCAAAACGTACATAGGCTGTTTCACAGTTTGAAATCGTGGTATAGATATTGTTAGAAACTATGGAAACGAATGTTTTTATTTACAATTTATTATTATTGAGTTGCGATAATAAAATAAATAAATTTTATAAGTTCAGAGATTAATTTAATATTTTTTCTATAAAAAATGTACACCGTGGAAGAAAAGGTTCTTATGTACAATTTGTATTCTGGTGGAAATAGTTGTCGGCAAGTCTCTGCGTTATTTAATGTGCAGTTTCCAGGCAGACCAGATAGATACCAACAATGTCTATAACACGATTTTAAATTGTGAAACAGTCTATGTACGCTTTGAAAAAACTCACACGGTATATATTGCACGGTGTACAATAATACACATTAGGTATGTCGTATCACATAAAATATATTTTTTATAACACATGTATGAAATGTACAGCATATCGTGTGTCTAGTCGGCTACGTAAAATAATATATATCGCATGGCTGTAATATAATGTATTTGAACTAGCACGAAAAATATTTTATACACGACTTCAAATATTTTATGCACGAATGCGTGCGCATGGGAACATTTAAGTATTGGTTGCTATGGCAACGAAGTAAATATTCTCAGCTGTCAGTGAGATTTCGGTGATTGAAATTGAATAAATAAAGCTCTATAGAGTTGAAATTGTTGTACATTTCATACATGTGTTACAAAAAATAATGAATACAACACGTTATACAATAAGGATGCGCGATACGGATAGATCTTTTAGTGTATCGATACTTTAGCTTTTGATACTCGATATCTTGTATCGATTTTTTTAATGCGATACATAATGAGTATCGATACATTTTTGTGCGTATCAATACCTTGCCTTAGTTCTTAGAATGGTTATTAGCCGGATTACAGGTCGTGATCGATAATGTATCGATATTATTGAGTATCGATCTTTTATAATACGATTTTATACTGTATCAATACTTTATAATACGATCCATGTCGATAGCTAGTATCGATAATTTTTGGTGGACTGGAACATTCCTAACGTACAATTATGTATATGACGCTCGGGGGTTAGTACGCTCGCCTACGGCTCGCGTACCAGTATCACCCCTCGCGTCTTATACATAATTGTACTTGTTGTATAAGCTACTACTATGCACACCTCCTATCTAAAATCGTATAGAATAAAATATTTTTCGTGCTAGTTCAAATATATTAAGTATATTACAGCCGTGCGATATACAGGGTGTCCTCAAAGACACTAAACACACGCCTACCACATGTTCCTGAGACCAAAATAAGCCGATTTAAGCAAACTTACCTTCATACAAAATTGCTTAGTTTGGGCGCTATACGGCCCTGAAGTTACAATTTTGAAATCGTTTTTTTGTTATAAATTTAAAACGGCTTGTGCGATTTTGCTAAAATTTGGCACGTTGACATAGTTTTATGGAACAAAAAAACCCATGTTAAAATTATGATTAATATTAATCCATAGGCGTAGAAATCGGGTTTTTTAATATTTGAACATTTCAAATTTCTACGCCAATGGAAGAAAAGGGGTTTAATTATAAAATTTAGAATCAGTAACTTATTTGCTACAAAAAAGCTACTCTTAATAAGACTCGATTACTTTCATGGTTTTTGAGAAATTTGTATTTTAATAATAAGCTAATCAGTAATAATACGTTGATAATAATAAGTTGATCAGTAAACAAATAAGATGGCCATGCTTTTTTCTAAGTATAAAACTAGAGATAATGAAGAAGTTATGCAAAGAGTAAATTAATTTTCTTCGTCTTATAAATCTTTGTATGCATAAAAATGGTGGACACTTTGACCACTTTTTATGACATATTTATTTATTTCTATTCATGTTTTAGTAACTTTACTTCATTTTGTAAAAATTACTGCGAGTTATTAAAATACAAATTTCTCAAAAACCATGAGAGTAATCGAGTCTTATTAAGAGTAGCTTTTTTGTACCAAATAAGTTACTGATTCTAAATTCTATACTTAAACCCCTTTTCTTCCATTGGCGTAGAAATTTGAAACGTTCAAATATTAAAAAACCCGATTTCTACGCCTATGGATTAATATTAATCATAATTTTAACATGGGTTTTTTTGTTCCATAAAACTATGTCAACGTGCCAAATTTTAGTAAAATCGCACAAGCCGTTTTAAATTTATATCAAAAAAACGATTTCAAAATTGTAACTTCAGGGCCGTATAGCGCCCAAACTAAGCAATTTTGTAAGAAGGTAAGTTTGCTTAAATCGGCTTATTTTGGTCTCAGGAACATGTGGTAAGCGTGTGTTTAGTGTCTTTGAGGACACCCTGTATATTATTTTACGTAGCCGACTAGACACACGATATGCTGTACATTTCATACATGTGTTATAAAAAATATATTTTATGTGATACGACATAGGTACCTAATGTGTATTATTGTACACCGTGCGATATATATTATTTCAAGTAGCCGACTAGAGAAATGAAAGGTACATTTCATATACTATGTGTTATAAAAATAAACTTTTTTATTTTAGAGAAAAAAAAATATAAGCGAATCAGCATCGAAGGCCATTATCGCAAAAAAAAAAAACTTAAAACGGTGCAGGAACAGTTTAAAATTCTAGCTACAATACTTTTCTTTAATAATGGAATACTACACAAGGTGTTGACAAACTCTACCGACAAACGTTTCGGGGTGTAAAAGTGCACTAAAATAGCCACATTAACGGATGAGGAGCCATAGGTTGCATTAAATAGGTTAAACATAAATTTTGAAAAAATAGTTCATTTGTATCGCTAACTTCACTTCTATAGTAGGCCGAGGCACAAACACGAGTATGTAATAGCGGGCGGATCAGGCGAATAAACATAAATCACTCTGGAAATGGCTTATTTTCCCATACTAGTGTGAGAAAGACGCGTTCCCGCAAATCGGCCTGTCAAAAGTCACTTTACATGCATGCACGCATGCATGCCTATAAAACAGCTATTTTATAGTAGGTATGGCAAAAAATATATTTCACTTATATAAGGTAAAATACACTAGAAAACATTAAAACTGAAACATTTACGTACGAATCGGGCGTAGTTTAGCGGGTGGACCGGGGGTTCCGGGCACACCTAAATATTTTAAATGAAATTAGTTTGCGGCAATAGTACATACATTATAATGTAAATCACACTCGCTCACGCAAAGAACATACCTACCCTACAATCTATACTATTATATAAAATTTCTTGTATATAGTACATAATATGTGGGTATGTGTGTATATGTTTCAAATGATTTAACTTAAAATGTTTTTAACGAATTTTGATTATTTTTTTTAATGTTCCTTATGATCCCAGAAGTGCTATAGGCTATGTTCTATTCAACTTTTTTAATTAACTTTTGAGTTTTAAATTTTTAATGAATAAGTACTTCTAATCACTTGTGTATATAATAATTAATACGCGGATAGTTAAATCCATGCACAAGATCTTGTGTGAATTTCTTTAACCATCCCTATTGATTAAATTTTTATTGGTTCTCTACTAGATACTAACAAAACGTGAAATTTCTTTGCATTTTAGCGTATTGGCGGAATCCTATTAATACCAGCCCGACTTCGCTTCGCAGGGGGAGTGATTCTACGGGGGGGTTAATAAATCATAAATTCTTATCTGTGGAACAACTGAACCAATTCTAAAAAATCTTTCACTAATAGAAAACTATATACTCCCTATAGGCTATATTTCATTTTGATAATTTCTCGCGGGGTGGATAATTCCTGTGGGATAGTATTTCTGAAAAATCATTGTACTTACCTGATTATTGTATGGATACGAAATAAATTTATTTATTATTATTATTATTAGTACAAAAAACGTAACTCTGAAATTCTTTTGCTTTTGTAATATAGGTAATATCAAGACGTGAAAACGCGTTTCCAAAAGTTTTGTCTGTCTCTTCATACTGGCATTATTTGAAAAAGTCCGGACCGATACTAACAAGACACGATTACTCATACGTAAAATATTTTGTTGTAAATTATGAAAATATTAAAAAATAAAAATAAAATAAGCGTGTATTCTGATGGGAATATAATAATGAGTTCTTGTAAAAACGTTACTTGGAAGCTGAATTTTCAAAATAATATGTCCATCCATCTGAATGTTTCAGTCTCTTGAGTGACATTTTTATTTATACGATACTTATATACGTAGAAGTAATAAATAAGAATTTCTTTGATAATTACCTATTATTTTATTAACGCTCAAAATATAAATGAATATAAATTATTACAATATTTTGCAAAACAAAATACATTGCCAAATATCAGTTTCCCGATTACGCAGTAATATAGCGTTTGGCCTAGGAAAATCTCGAGATATTCAAGAAATTAAAATATTCGCTACTTATGTAGATGAAACTAGTTTAACCGATTTCTAGCAAATATGTACAATGACAGTAATAATATTGTAACTTAATATCTGTTACGTTTGTTACTATACTTAATTTTGAAAAAACTGTTTAAACAAATAAATTGTAATGAAAAATAATCTATGTAGAGGGCGTTTTAATATTTCTAGAAGTGCATTTTATAATATCCGTCATTTTGCAGAACCCTTTTATCATATTATGCAGTTTTCCACAGGGGACATGATAGTGTTATGTTGAATATTTTCCACTTTAAAGTCGAAAGTGTAGTGCACTAACCATAAATCGTATGCACGGAGATCAATTAATAGTTAGGTAATGAATACAGCTGTCTGCAGAGAATTCCGGCCATCGCGCGCGCACATACACACACGTGTAATGCATGGCTAACAATACCGACACAATGCACACCGAAACCGCGCGCTGGCACATTCCATTACACAATAGCGGAAGGCGCCGGACCGGTTCACAATATGAGAGCCCTTATATTTTAACTAGGCTGGCCCTCTTATTCTTTGATAGCAAAATGGAGACGGTAAGAAAGAATTTTGTTCGGAAAGAACAGAAAAAAGATTGGAAAAAAATTATTCCCAGTCGTGATGTAATCACCGACAGATGGAATTCTTGGTGTATGGTCGACGCGCCTCTACCGGTGATTACACAAATTACGCTACCTACGATGGCTATGATAAGACCACAATTAGAAGTTAGGTTGTGCTAATATTTAAGCTTATTTTTAACCGACACCAAAAAAAAAAAAACCAAAAAACAGAGATTATCGATTCCACATGTACCTACAATATATTTTTTTTCTCGAGGGGTTAATCGATTTGAACAATTTTGACGCTGTTGGGTCCATATAATTTTTATTTAAAACGGTTCGGTAGTTATTTTTTTAGTTTAGTAATCATAATGCTGTATACCGAGAGCTAAGATGTTACACATCAAAATATCCTATAGGGTTCCAATTTAGGTTCCGATTCGCACCAGTGAAATGTGAACAAACAACACCGGTATATTTCAGGTTTGGGGTTGGGTCGTATTGTATGTGACTGCAATGTGCAGGAATCCCCCCTGCAATGTTAAATATTGCAACACCCAGAACCGCCACCATATACATCACTTGCGATGGAGGACGGAGGCAATATCACCCCCATTACCAACAGCACCCTTTGTGTGTAACGTCGTTACGTTGGTGTAGGCTTGGGCGTATATTATATTGTCTACTCAGCCTCGAACAAAATATAACTGGAGAATTAAAACGCGCCCGTACGAATTCATTTACTAGTAGGTACCAGTTTAGCTTAAAAAATATAATTTATGGACTCGAAATGGCGAAGCGGCAATTCCGATAATTAAATATTGAAAGAGTACGTTTGCAAATTTATCACAAAATATTCTATAGTAATTTAAAACATTTCTTTTCAATAAAATGCACAATAAAATGAAATAAGAACTAGCTCGTTATTCTGACGACACGTTATTTTTGGATTAGTTTTTAGAATAGTTCAAGATGTGAGGGGATAATGAATTAATTTACACAACTAATTTTAAAAAAACTAGCTGAAATGTTTACGTTTTATTTAAGACCTCACTATAAATTTCGGTGCTTGACTGAAAAGTTTCAAAAGAAATAAGAAAAAGAATTCTTATTTCATAAAGCTTATAATTAATATACACTTAAGGTGTGGACACATAATATTCAAACACAATGTAGCAGCACACACGCTTGAATCAATGTCATTTATTTATTTATTTTCCTAATATTACACAACTTATTTATTTACAAAAATATATATAAAAAGGATACTTCCTCTCACTAGAGCAAGCTCTGTGTCATGTTTTCAAACATTGCACATGGAACATACAATCACCGTCCACATTGCATTAATTAGTATATTTGGTTTTATTGTTGTCTATGAAGGTCAACTCGCAGTTCAATTTATTTGTGCAAGTGGTTGTATTTTTCTCGAAAAGAGCGATATACTGACGATGAAATGATGTTATGAATAGTTTAGCTTAAAAAAAAACGAAAATTAAAAAATAATGGCCGATTTTGGGTCAACGAAAAAAATTTGATCGTCTGTGAAATCCATTCTGAAAATAATTATTTTACTTAATAAAGCAACACCACTATGTGCATCTATCCTGACAAACTGACAACTGAGAGGATAGATTAAAGAAATAATTTTATTTTCAGTAGCCATTGGGTCAAACAATAAAAACATGAAAAACCCAGTCCAATAGTAGTCATAAATCTCTTTGATGTACCGCTCTTATAGCGATCACAAAATACGTATGTGTGCGCTGTGTGGTATTTATTTTCAGTATTCTCCATTGGGTCAAACAATAAAAATATGAAAAACCCAGTCCAATAGTAGTCATAAATCTCTTTGATATACCGCTCTTATAGCGATCACAAAATATGTATGTGTGTAGCGGTGTGTGGTACTGTTTGAAAACACGTCCACACTAACTATGTTTTTCGTGTATGCAATGTATTTGCGTTTGTTGCGTAACATGTTTGCATTCTATGTGTCTGCAGCTTTAGATACAAACAGACAAAACTGATTTCATAATTAAATAAAAATCTTAAATGCACATTTTTCCTAACGTTTTTAGAAGTCTTATTTGTCGAAAAGTATTATATTAAAGTGAGTCGCCACAGATATATGGGGTCTCTACTCTCTGGAAATATTTTACGTTTAAAATTACTTCCTGAGAAGATAATAAAGTCATATTATACCATTCCGCGCCGCAGACACTGCAAGGTATTTAATATTTATCAAGTAATACAATATATCGAATTTCACTCTTTTTTATCATTTTTATCATTTTATAGTATATAGCGATATTTTTATTTTATTTTGAAAATAATTAAAAATAAATTTTAAAAAGACCATCTAATTAAAACGTAAGGAATAATATGTTCATAAAGTTCGTAGATGCAAACGGATACAAACAAAGTTAACACTCTCTGGAAATGATTTTGCACAAACGAAATATGGATTATATCGAGAATAAATTTGTTTCCAGTAAACCGTTATTCGTCGATATTTACGTATCGTACAAAAATCTTAGATGAGTAGGTAATTAGCTAAATGTGTTTAAAAATAATAAAATATCGACGTGGTGTTTTTCAGTATTTTTAGGGTCCGTCTAGATAACAGTTTCTCCTGCGCAACAGCTCTGTGATGTCAAATGCACTATTAATTTATCCTGGTGTAATCGAGTCCCTTCATACCTTGATAATGCAATATTAACCGTGACACAGTGGCAGAGCAACGCCCTTCCACCTCCACTGAGTTACACTACACCGACATCCTACACGTAAAACATATTATGCATAGATCATATTAGCGGAGTCTGGAAGCAGGGGTCGCGTACCACAATGCGAAGGTTAATACATTTGTGATTACTCTAAAGGTCGATTCGCAGCAAACAAAATGTTACGCGGAATTTACACTCACACGCATAAATTAACATTCAAAATGACAAGCCAAAACTGAAGGTCCGGTTAAAAACTTTTATTTGTTTTACCGTATAAAAATGGCAAAAATAAAGAGACAGGAGAATTATTGTTGTTTTAATTAATCTTTATTGAATTATATCAGAGTAGTTTAACCTACTTATATAATCAGTGTTATTTCTTTTAGATATTGCTTATAATTTTGAAAATTTTTGTCAGTCCATTCTCACGTTTTTAACTAAATTGTTGTACTTTCATTACTATGAAATTATCTGTGCTTATAAAAAATTATAAACGCTTCAGTGAAAATATTTTAAACAAAGGTCCCCAAATCCACCAATCCTCGTCAGGTTCTGGGCCCAGGACTGCAAAATTTGTCTGATCTTTGGATTTAGTGAGAGACCTGTCGTCAGTTAAACGTCTGTCAAAGTTAGCGAGGATTCAACACGTCAATCGTACAATCAGATAAGAATTACGTAAGCTGAAGTGTATAACAGTTGATATTTGATCGATTACTGCAGTTTATGAATTTTTTCAAGTGTCGTGGATTCTATTAAGTCGCAAATGGAAACATTGGCCGAAGATTCGCAAGGAAATGTAAATTATGTCTCTTGGAGGTTTAAATTAAATCTAACAATATCTTTGACAGAGTTTTTGATTTTGATTTAATAATAAAGAAAACTTATAAGAAGTCACAATTATTCATTTCGTAGTTTGAGTTGATATTTACAGCAGAAAACAAAGTAAGTGATATTTGAATTAATATTGTAGATTTGATTTCTCAGTTCTGTTTTAAAACAAAACACCAAGGGTGTAATTATTCTGAAATTACAACAATTTGATGCCCGACTAAGGTTTACGAGTGACCGTTCTAATGGGTATTTAAGGCATATTGTTTGCTGTGTTCCCTGGAACTGGAGACTTGGAATCTAGTCGGAGTCTTTCATGGAAACCAAATAGGAGTCCTGAAGGTGGAATCAACTTGAAAACATTTTTTTTACACAACTATTTTCCACGGAGACCTGTTTTCTGGAGATTTGAGTTCGCTCTGTTTCTCCGATTCAGTTATCCTCATTCACGCCTTTTCACGGGACTATGCAGAACCCTGGATCTGGCATACATCATTTTACGACCACACTCCACCAAAGAATAGAACGGAAACCAAGAAGGTAGCTTGTAAAACCAGAATTATATTTAAATTTAGAAATCAAGGGCAGTCGATCACAAGGCCGTGGGACCTAATCGACAGGGTGTAGTCAAAATTTACCGAGCGGCTCCATCCCATATCTGTTCGTAACTCTCGAGGGTGATTTTTTTATTTCCGAAACTAGTCAATTCATGTAATTCCGTGGAATTAGATAAATTGACAAACAGTGAAAAGGAAATATCGAGAGGACTGTGTTTTTCACCCCTTTATTATAAGGAAACGCGGTTGGTGAGAAACCAGACCCCCGACAATACCTGATTTATTTAATTACAAAATAAACTATAGTCTATACAAATAAAAAATTTAAATTACCAAGTTACACGGATAAATTGAGAATTAAATAAATTATTTAATGTTATGTTACAGTAGCCCATAATGCAGTTTGTTTTTCTTTTAACTTTTAAAAAGTAATTAATAATATAACCACAAATTTTATATTTTGTTAGAAAATTAATGAAATACAATGAGTTGTTATCTAACAACGAAGAAAATTATTGTACAAATCACAACAAAATGTGGTTCAGTTACAATGTTTTATTTCTATATTATATGTAATTCCAAATCGAGAATTCAAATTATCGATTTGCTTATGACTTCTGTTATCCAGAGTCTGTAATCTATTATATGTATAATATTATCTATCGATTTGTTTGCAGCCTTTCCGTTGCACCTTGTAGATAAGTAATATGTATGCGTGTAGGGTAATATGGGGTTTATAAAATGCATTAGGTTGGCAAGTGTGTCTGCCTACATACACATCATCAATATGTAAATCCGCCGTTTAAGAGTCTTTTTTGTGTAAAAATGGAAATGAATGGAAATAAGGCAACTCTGTAGAAGTTCTGAAATGATTCTATACACCTTGCTTATCCAAAATGTATCGGAAAGTGCTTTAGAAATCCACCATCTTGAGAGTATAAACAAAAGACGGTTCACAGTTAGTGGAATATTTGCTTTCTAACAAAATTTGATACCTTGTATTTCCTCCAGTGATTTTATATTTTACTTTTTGCAAGATAAAAAGAGCTTTTGCCAAGTTCGAGTTTGATTACTGAAATTGACAAAGCTAAATGTGAAATGATTATTTGTTCAATCTTCAACAAGACTCGTATACTTTCAATAGGTATATATCGCGATAGATAGTATAATAAATTATAGACGCTCGACAACACGGATCATCAGCGTCTTAAAAACTTTTTATAAGTATACACTATACCTTGATGGAGATTTTTCACATTATATTTCACCACTTCAAATAAATATTGCGATAAAAATGTTAATTGTATAATTCATATTGATGTTATTGAAAATGTTTTGGAACTGTCGTAGACAGTTTTAGTTAAAAAGGCATTAAAAATTAATCTAATATTCATTCTAAAACAAAAAAAAAACAACTTAAAACTCAAAACATTACATTTCAAACTCAAACTTGGTTTGATGTTGAATTTAATTTCTGCATTATCTTTCACCAGAAGAGAAGTTTTTAAAATTATTGGATTACTTATATATCGTGACCAGTTTTTTGATACTTAAAAAGTTAAAATGATTGCTGTTCTCACTATTTTAGTTTCCGAACATAATAATATACCATTTTATTACTTCAATACGAATTTAATTACATTTAAAAATATGTAAAAAAGTCAAATATAATATATCATAAGTTATATTTGATTGAAGTTTGATAAAAAAGTATATTATTTTGACACCTTGTATAGTAAATTAATTTTTAGAACACAAACATTGATTCTCTCATCCGCGTCTGTTATCTATTGATCCCTAAAATATTAAGTTTGATAAAGCCGTTTTGGCTATGTCGAATTAAATGTTTGCATACGTCAAGAATTTCGAAAATACTTCAATAACTTAAAAACTGCTAAATTTTCGAGCATGGCCTCCCTTACAGTTTCTACTGACAACTTATAAGTGCAGAATTCAAAAATCAAATAAAAATAGGGTGCTGCATTAACACAAAAACTTAACTGTGGTCTGTCACCCTTAAATGGGACAACGTGTATAATTAAAAATATATTTTTCAGTTGTAGAGTAGATCGAACCCGACAGATTGTGTTTGAAACATTTTTTTGTAAACTTTCTCATTTTAGACATAAACTTACCTATTAGCCTCGCATAAACACCCTGTATATGTTCCTTGTAAGGCAAACCTGTATTAAAGTTAAGACTCAGTTATTCACACATCTTTTGAGCAACTAAGATAAAGTCAAACCATGGCAGACTGCAAAATCTTAACATATTTTTCATAAAACGTATATCAGTACTACGTCGGTAGTTTTATATCAGCTCCACATGCCGCAGAAATATAGTAAAAATGATTGAATTTCAGAAAACGTATTTTATAGTACGGTGCGGATAGTTTCTTATCGAATCTCCACACAGTTCACTCAATTCCTCCCCTGCGTAAATGTCTGCTCGCGCTACAGTCAATTTGTTTTATAACGAGTTGGTTAACCAGGCCGCCTATCACAAAAACTATTTTATCAATTATTGCGTCCAACAACAAATTAAAAAAAAAAGTCGTACGATGAATATAACACGAAATTGCCTGCATAAACTATTTATCTGTCTTGGAATTTTAAATCAAAATCAACATTAAATTAGTAAAAACTCTGAAGCAAATAAATATTCCATGCAAACTCGGTTATCATCACATTTTAAAAATTTGATTTTAAACAAAATAGAGTAATGGAACCAGTACCTGACCATTTATCTTTGGTAGGCTACATTTTACCGATAATTTACTAAATCGAAACGAAAAAAACATTAAAAATATTTATTTTCACGTAGGTAAGTCACACATATTTTATAACAGATAACTCAGTCGCAAATTACTATTTTCTAATATCTCTTCGTATCGATCGAGTAAAGTATTAAACTTTAATTTTAAATAATTTATCTAACATTGCGTATTTTATTTATTAGATAATTTTAGTCATTATAATATATATTATTTAATGGAGACTGCACGTTTTCCTACCATCAACACCGTCGTTTCCACCACATGCTTTTATTTCAATTTTTTAACTTACGACTGCAATGTTTCACGGCAGTTGGACATTTGGAAGAAGTTGAAAATAGAGTTGAAAGATTTTTTTACATAATACATATAACATACTAGCCGTTACCCGTGGCTTCGCCCACGTATTTTTCGATTTATGATTTATTATCCCCCTCGCGAGAAATTCTCCTCCTGCGAAGCGAAGCCGGGCTGGTGGTGTTTATTCGCTCGAATTTTATAATACATAACTCACTCGCTTCGCTCGTTCTCTCGAATTTTATTAATACATTACACACTCGCTTCGCTCGTTCGTTTGAATATTAATTATACATTACTCACTCGCTTCGCTCGTTCGTTTGAATATTAATAATACATTACTCATCGTTTCGCTCGTTCACTCGAATATTAATAATACATTACTCACTCGCTTCGCTCGTCCGATCGAATTTTATTAATATGTACATTATTGCTCACCTACGTTATATAAGGTACTCCTGTGCAAAATTTCATGCTTCTAACTTCAAAAATGATGAACTTCCATACAAACTTTGATCTCCTATTTAACCCCTTTAAGGGATGAATTTTCAAAAATCCTTTCTTATTACTCATCTACGTTATATAAGGAACTCCTGTACAAAATTTCATGCTTCTAACTTCAAAAATGACGAATTTTCATAAAAACGTTCATCCCCTATTTAACCTCCTTGGGGGTTGAATTTCGAAAAATACTTTCTTATTGCTCACCTACGTAATATAAGGAACTCCTGTGCAAAATGTCATGCTTCTAACTTCAAAAATAACGAACTTCCATGCAAACTTTCATCCCCTTTTTAGCCCCATTAGGGGTTGAATTTTCAAAAAAAAATTTCTTAGTGCTCACCTACATTATATAAGAAACTTCTGTGCAAAATTTCATGCTTCTAACTTCAAAAATGACGAATTTCCATACAAACTTTCATCCCCTATTTAACCCCCTTAGGGGTTGAATTTCGAAAAATCCGTTCTTAGTGGGTGCCTACGTCACAAAAGGAACCTACTGTCCAAATTTCAAGTTTATATCTTCAGCGGTTTGACCTGGGCGTTGTCTGTCAGTCAATCAATCAGTCAGTAACGGAACTGTTTTATATATATAGACAAGTGAAACTAATATAAGCGTGATAAAAACTGGTCAAAAACAGGTACGTGGTCGGGAAGCAGTGCTATAATGTGGATATATTATATTTTCATTTTTTTGAGCAATTCACGACTGTTTTTGTTTTACTTTTTAATAACTGGACATATTCAGGCGTACTGTGATGGTGTTTGTATTCACGAATATGTGATATTTTTTGTAGAGAGACCGAAATATTACTATTAACTTTATATTTTTACACCACATTTTAATTCTCACTCATTTCAGTATAGTTTTCAAACAAAGCAGTACTCACAACTAGAGATTTCGCGATTCCGGATTTTCGGACATTTTTAAACATAATAAATCTGGAACTGGATAAATTAATATCTGAACTACGAAATTAAATAAAAGATAATAGTAGATTGTATATCTAGATGTGTAATGGACTATATTACGACGAGTTATGACAGTATGAAAAAACGAACGGTAGCGGCATGAGTCGTAATACCACTACGCACGAGATATATATGGCATTTTTTGCCATACTCGCACTACAAAATACCTACTTTTCACTTCATTTAAAAAAAGATTTGACAGGTTATTTGCGTCGCCATCTTTACTTCTACAGTATGTCGTGAAATTCGTGAGTAAGTAATGGCAAGCGTACGCAGGCGTATAGAGTGAATAAACAGAAGTTGCTATGGCACTAGTGCGGTAATTAAAGCACTTTCCGCATACCACCCTGTTAAATGACTCATTAAAAGCCGCTATACATATCGAAAGTAGCTATTTTGTAGTGGGTACGGCAAAAAAAAATTATAGATTTTCGCTTAATTTTCCGATCAGATAGTGCGCCTTGATATGTTTTTTTACCAATGACTGATGAGAAAAGTTTTTTAAGTTTGATATTCGAACTGTTCGCAATTATTACTATTCGGTAATGTTGACTTTTTTTTTGTTTGCAAACGTTTGAGTCAAAATTTCTTTCAATGTCAATAAACAAATTTAGATTTTAAAAAACACATGTTTCTTCTACATGCAGTATTTTTGTTGACCTTTCTCGAATTCAGAACTAGATTCAGAATTCCGGAACTGAGTAGGTACCAAATATCGAAACCAATTCCAGAATGAAAGATGATCCGATATTGGAGGCCCTATTCATAACTAGGCAACGTACCATAATTATTTAATGCATGCATTTTGTAGGACCTAAGTATTTTTGAAGGTCCTATAAAAATTGACATTTTCTATTTTAATGTTTTACCTCTGAGTCTGTCAAGTGTCTCGACACTAAAAACTAAAAAACAAATTGTAAGGCAAATTTTAGTAAATACTAACTGTTATTTGTTTTTATTCCGTAGATGAATTTTTCACCGTTTTTAAATGATATTTTGTACTTTATTTTTATATTTGACTTTGTAATAGACTTCAGTCTAGTTTACATTAAAATATAAAATTTAGCGATAGTTTAAGATTCGGGTTGGAGTCCCGACAATGACATAGCTGTTTAAAATGAAATTTTATTTTCTAGTGTTGCATTGTAACGTTGCGGGTGTTTCCTAACACTAAATATGCTAACTTAAGCATTTATTTGTATTAAATAAAATGTTGAATGATTAATACTGCTTATGAAATAAAGTGAGCATACAATGCAAGAATAGAAGAAGAGATAAACTCCGGGTGACTGTATATTTCGGCGATGTAGTTTCAGTAGTGCGCTCAGACCCCGGAGTCCGGACGATGTCTGCATTTAATGGTCTTTTCTACTCCAACTACAAGATTGTACACCGGCTCTCCCTCTTTTTCTCTCTGTGAAGGTAGATTTGCCCGTATTACTTATAGTATGTCTATATAGATATATCAAAGTACGTTACTTAAACCGCCGCATGGGGTATAAAGCCCGATTCACATCACACGCATCATTTCATTTTTTCGTCTCTATTTAGGAATATGATAATTAAAGTTATCATAAGTAATCACAAAAGTCTTAAAACTAGAAGAAGTGCAATTCTATTGAACACTATAACAGCTAGATATAAAAATTTCGTCTTGTATGCCCGCAAACAGAATACCGCGTTAACAACATTATTAAAATAAATACAATATTTTCTAAAGCCGAGTAAGATTATTTACCAGAACTACGAAAACAGCAGGTTTGTTTAAGTTGCAATGTACCTACTGTTCAGTTACCGTACAGTACCGACAAATTGATAAATTATTCCTTCTATAATAGAGGAGGAATAATTTCTTCATTGTTTTTGATGATATGAAAAAATGTTTCTCCCAAGATTATATTTGTCGAGATTGTAAGGTCACCGACACTTTTTTTTTAATGGAAAATATTTTCAAAAATTACGCACTTCCCTAAACACCAATGTCCATATTTTTAACTTAAAAAATGACGAACTTCCATATAAACTTTCATCCCCTATTTAACCCCCTTAGAAGATGAATTTTCAAAAATCCTTTTTTACTGCTCACCTATGTTATATAAGTAACTCCTGTGGAAAATTTTATGCTTCTAGACCTACCGGTTTAGGCTGTGCGTTATCTGTTAGTCAGTCAGTCAGTATTAGAGTTTTATTAAGTACTCGTAGAAGATAGATAGAAGATCTACGTATATTTTGTATCAAAAAGACAAATTCTAAGTGCTATAGTAATTTATTTATTATTTTTTTTCTCAATATATCCTACATATGAGTCAGTAGGTCTCTTCAAATATACTCAGGTATAGTTTGGAAAACGCTGGTCTACACTCTACAGCAGTGTAATTGTTTCAAAATTCAAATAATTGCAATTTTGATAATTAACATAAATTCCTTCTCAAATTTTTATAAGATCTCAAAACAAAAACCCTTGTGACTAATGAAATTACGTAAAGAATGGCAAATACATCAGCAAAATAGTATGTATAACTTAAAAATGTAATTAATTTTTTGTAATAAAACTATTCTTGAAATAAATAATTAATGATAGGTAGTATAGTAGCGACTGTTCGTTAATTTTATAGTGGTCTTCAAATTTCAAATATCTCAGCATCGATGTTAAGGGGAGTCAAACTTTCGCCACTCAACTCTCAGCACACAGCAGACGGATCCAGTTAAGTACAAGGAATTTCACGAATTAATAGGATTATAAACTACAGATTCCTCTGCACTCGACTCAAAACCTTCTGACTTCGTACAACAAACATAGCTGGTTTTACTTGTGTGATACAGTAAAAGCTCTCTAATCTGAATCGAAGACAAAGAGATAGACAATATAGTAAAGAATATAGGAATTTTAATATTAGAACATCAATTTGATTATCATATCAAATTATGAATGAAAAAATGTGTTTTACTTTTTTAAATTCTTAATGGGGTCGTTCTGCATTTTTTTTTTAGAATTGGAATTTACGTTACATATATACAGGGTGGTGACCGTGACTGCTGCACATAGGAATTTAACCCGTAAAATCAAACTTTCGCGATTTCCTGCTTCCCTAATTATTTTAGGAAAAATATCTTCAAATAAAAGTTTTAGAACATAGAATTCTGCATCTAAATTATTAAACAAAATTAATTTTGTGTATAGTGAGACTTCGTTTTTTGCTTCTTGTTCAATACTTAGTAGAATGAAAATAGTACAACACTAAATTTGCTTCCAGAACAAGATATAAAACTCTTTATTTAATAAAAAGAGATGGACGACATGTTTCGAGAGCTTAAGCTCTCATCATCAGGTCAATTTAAAAACAATTTTCAATTATTGTAAAATCTTGTTTTTAAATTGACCTGATGATGAGAGCTTAAGCTCTCGAAACATGTCGTCCATCTCTTTTTATTAAATAAAGAGTTTTATATCTTGTTCTGGAAGCAAATTTAGTGTTGTACTATTTTCATTCTACTAAAATTAATTTTGCATGCTTTGTAACGGCAGAAATTTGATATGAAAATGTCAAAATTACCTCAAAAACAGATAGCGATAGCCATGGAACTTGAACAATTCTTGTTTTTAAGAGGAAGGATATAAGAACGAAAAAGTTTTTTTTTTTCTGAATCACTATATGGCTTCAGGGGGAACCCCCATGTACCAAACACAAAAAAAAATAACGAAAATGTTAATTTACATTATTTGTTTATGTATGAGAAATAACACACACTGTTCAAAATTATCAAATTTTGATACGCGGGACGACCCTATTATCTTAACTGTTTCTACCCATTTAAAATATTCTAAAAAGGTACATTTAAAAAAAAAATTAACTTAATTATTTCGTAAAGAAATATGTATTTTTAGTTCACTATCACCAATGTGGCTTATAAATAAGTCATAGTATTCGATCACGTAGCTTAAATATTATAATAAATGTACTTCTTTTCTCAAACTTAAAAGAAATATACAGGGTGAGTTAGACCACCCGTATCAGTCGTTTTTTTCGGAAACGGTTATTCGTAGAGAGTTGTGTCAAAAATTTGTATTATAAAAGCCCTAATAAAGAATCGAATGATGATAATTTTTTTTCCGGGAAGGTCGGCTTTCCTATTAGTTTGCTCCAGAATGTCCAGAGCTCCGGAATTATAAATGTAACGATAGGTCGAAAGTGGTATTGTTGAAAAGATCTTTAAAAAATAAGCAAGTTTTGTAGGAACATTTTTTTTATTACTGCCACCCCTGTAAATTTCTATAAGTATAAATATAAATTATTATATGTTCCAAACTCCGGAATTTTCGAAAGCACGATAGGTTGAAAGTGGTGCTGTTGAAAACCTCTTTAAAAATAGGCAAGTTTTGTAGGAAAAATTATTTAATTACTGTTAAGTAACAATCGTTTAAAATTATTAAATCAAAATTTCATAATAACGATCGAAGTCGGCATTAAAAATCTAGCAACCTTAGACATTGCCACAAGTGTCCAACTGTCTTCCATTTACTTTTTAATACATACTACTGAGCTCTTCTGGTTATACTGTGAGTGTACTTCTTCAGTGTTTAATGATCGATAGATAGGTAACTAGATTTTAAATGCGGACTTTTAAAAAGTTCGTTATTATGACATTTTAATTTAGTAATTTCAAACAAATATTACTTAACAGCGATGGCAGTAATAAAAAAAATGTTCCTACAAAACTTGCTTATTTTTTAAAGATCTTTTCAACAATACCACTTTCGACCTATCGTTACATTTATAATTCCGGAGTTCTGGACATTCTGAAAAAAAAAAATTATCACCATTCGTTTCTTTATTAGGGTTTTTATAATAAACATTTTTGACACAACTCTCTACGACTAACCGTTTTCGAAAAAAACGACTGATACGGGTGGTCGAACTCACCCTGTATATTTTATAAAAAAGTTTTTTGCGTTTATGTCCATGACAAAAACGAAGGTTATAGGATATGTGGTTAAATATAATCTAAAAACTATTTTACATATTTTTTATTGACTACAATATCCAAACGGAAAAGCAACACTATGTTTAGTTGGTTTATCCGAAAATTGAAAACCATATTTTTAGACGCTACTTCACCTCTCGGGATGTTCTACTGTTCTCTGCACAAATACAGTCCCACTTCTGAACTGGGATAAAGTGCCTTCTCTTCGTCGGTCGGGATAAGTGTTCTGTTTATATGTATTTGTAGAAATGTATTGTTATGTATATCTGCAGAACTACCAACTTTAGGACAACTGAAATACGCTGAATTGAACACCAAACTATAATATGAATAGTTATTATTAAAGTATCGGAGTCAAAATGTTCAATGTGGTTGTAATAGAAACTATTAATTGCATTAAAACTCAATTCATTTATTAGTGAAAAAAGGTATTGACGTTTAAATATTCACCATAAATTATAAATATAATACAAAGGACATTAAAAATGATAATCATGTTGCATATGACAACAGAATTAAAAAATAATATTTTTATTAAGAACAAGAAACGCTGAACTGTACAGTGTAGCGGGTTTCTTCACAATCGGTTTAGCTATTTTAAAGTTATGTACTTGACAAACGCATGGAGATTGGATACATATAAATTACAAACCTCCAACTTTTTTTGAAACTTGCTAAAACTGCTGAATCATACCCTGAAAGTGTCATGACATCGGTTTAGAAGTTTTCAAAATTTGCAGACATTTGAATAACGCACAAAGAAACAAACATATCATGGTATTTTTAAACTTAGTGTTATAAATTCAATTGTCGATTCCTGGCCCAAAAATAAGTTGATCGTGTTTACAAAACTTTTTCAATAAAATAATTTACCTATACACAGTTAATTTAGTATTCATTTTTCTACATTTTATTTTAGTTTAAAAACATGAGCTTTCTCAACGTTTATAAACATTAGCGACTTATTTTTGCGTCAGGAATCGACTGGTGAATTTATGGCACTAGGTTTAGAGACACCCCTTTATACGGGTCAGATGTTATCAATAAAATATTGTTGAAAAATGAAATTTTTTATAGAAATAATATTACATACCTACTTGCTAATTTCTACAATAATCATTACAAACAGGCCTGTCCTAAAAGTTAATTGACTCTAAAAATGAATCTAGAGTAAATTGCGATCCTTAAAAAATACATGTACAAGTTGTAAGGGAGACTTTGATCAAAAAAGCAATAGGTATTGATACTATAAAATCGCATTTAATTAAGTACTAACGTTTCGACATACGTTTCATGTCATCTTTAGAGTTTCTATAACTATCCTTTATAATTTTCTTAAACTAACTTTGAAAATGACATCACATGACGTAAGTAATAATTTTAAATTACCTGTGCCACGAGATCTTCCTTACAACTTCCACTGTCCTCAAATTAAAAACAAATTAGTTTTTAAAAAACGGGTAAGGTAATAAAGAATCAGCCAAATCAGTTGCACAAAATGATAAGACAAAAGAAATTTTTTTAAATGAAAATGTTGGAAAAAGTTGCATTACATTTTTATTTATAATCTAACTAGCGGTCCCGTTCTGCTTCGCCCGGGTGCGCTAAGAATTTATGATTTATTATCCCCTGCGAGAAATTCCTCCCCTGCGAAGCAAAGCCGGGTTGGTGGTGTTTATAATATTAGTTATAGGCATGTTGATAAGATGACGGCTCAGTCTTGATTACAATTAGAAGAGAGGTTTACGGGTAAAAAAACTGGCTTCATTACCCGTAAACCTCTCTTCTAATTAGTTATAGGATTCCGCCAATACGCTAAAATGCAAAAGAATTAAAGAGTTATGTTTTGTTACTACCCCCCCACTCCCCGCGAGAATTATCAAAATAAAATTTAGCCTATATCACTCAAGGATGGTATCACGACAAAAGGACGCGTCAATTTGGACGCGGGACAAAAGGACGCGGTCATTTGGACGCGAGACAAAAAGTCGCAAGGGACAAAAGGACGCGGAGTAATTGGACGCAAGACATATTTAGGTCGCCTTCCAGTTGGACGCAAAAAGCGCATTTTTATCATATATATAAAATTCTCGTGTCACGGTGTACGTTATTGAATTCCTCCGAAACGGCTGGACCGATTTTGATGAAATTTTGTGTGCTTATCGGGTAGGGTGGAGAATCGGACAACGTCTATTTTTCATCCCCCTAAATGTTAAGGGTGGTCCACCCCAAATTTTTTTTTTTTATTTTTTGGACAAAATTTTTTGTTGTAATTTTTTCATGATTCAGCATTGAAAAATACATACAACTCTAAATTTTCACCCTTATACGATCAACCCCTGTCTAATATAAAAAATTCTCATGTCACGGTGTATGTTATTGAACTCCTCCGAAACGGCTGGACCGATTTTGATGAAATTTTGTGTGCTTATCGGGTAGGGTGGAGACACGGACAACATCTATTTTTCATCCCCCTAAATGTTAAGGGTGGTCCACCCCAAAATTTTTTTTTTTAAGTTTTTAGACAAAATTTTTTGTTTTTAATTTTTTATGATACAGCATACACAAATACATACAAGCCTAAATTTTCACCCCTCTACGATCAACCCCTATTTTTGTTACTGAACTCCTCCGAAACGGCTGGACCGATTTTGATGAAATTTTGTGTGCTTATCGGGTAGGGTGGAGACACGGACAACATCTATTTTTCATCCCCCTAAATGTTAAGGGTGGTCCACCCCAAACTTTTTTTTTTATTTTTTGGACAAAATTTTTTGTTTTAATTTTTTCATGATTCAGCATTGAAAAATACATACAACTCTAAATTTTCACCCTTATACGATCAACCCCTGATTTTTAATCGCGATTTTTATATTAAGCTTTAAAAAATACATATATGGCGAACGAGCGAAGCGAGTGAGTAGGCGAAAATATTCAAGCGAACGAGCGAAGCGAGTGAGTAGTGTATTAATAAAATTCAAACGAACGAGCGAAGCGAGTGAGTAATGTAATTATAATATTCAAGCGAACGAACGAAGCGAGTGAGTAATGTAATTATAATATTCAAGCGAACGAGCGAAGCGAGTGAGTAGTGTATTTATAATATTCAAGCGAACGAGCGAAGCGAGTGAGTAGTGTATTTATTATATTCAAGCGAACGAGCGAAGCGAGTGAGTAGTGTATTTATTATATTCAAGCGAACGAGCGAAGCGAGTGAGTAGTATATCAATAAAATTCAAACGAACGAGCGAAGCGAGTGAGTAATGTAATTATTCCTGGAAATAACGTATATGGCTAAACAACGTTTGCCGGGTCAGCTATACTAAATATACGTGAGCGGAGTAATGGGTGACCGCTATTAAATCATAATTTCATACCATCCGAGCGAAGCCGGACCGGGTCCGCTAGTTATTATATAATATACAGTGTCTCTCTTATTCTTTTACTATCTGATATAATTGTGGCTTTAGCATCGAGGGAGACAAGTTGATAATATTTTTTTGGAGTTACTGTAATATTTTTTAAATTTGATTCAGTTTGCAGTGTTCACTTCTGTCGGATGTCTCACGCCGCATATTTCTTTCACTTGGGTGCCCTCTAGATCATAAGTGAATTTAGATTTTGCCTTACCGTGTCTAAACGATGATACCTTTCGCATTTAATTAACGTTTTTTTCGGGCTAAGTATCTGGCTTTTTCAGATATCCTGCCAATTAATATCAACGATTACTCAGTCTAGATGAACAAATTTTTATGTTTTTATATTAGTGTAAGATACTTTAAAATGTTCAGAAAAGGTTAGATTTTATTTTAATTGTTTCCAGATATTATAGCCTATTTTTGACTACCAACCTAGTCATTTGCGTCCAACTGGAAAGCGACCTAATGTCTTGCGTCCAAATGTCTCCGCGTCCTTTTGTCCCTTGCGACTTTTTTCTTGCGTCTAAATGACCGCGTCCTTTTGTCCCGCGTCCAAATTGCCGCGTCCTTTTGTCGTAGATTCCTCAAGGATAGTGTAGCTTTCTATTAGTGAAAGAATCGGTTCAGTAGTTCTAGAGATTACCCTTTACAAATAAACAAACTGTAACGTTGAGGCCACATCGAAACGAGCAAACAGGTGACAAATAAAAATACAGAGTCGCTGGGCCCAAATAATAATATTTGCTCGATCAAAAAAAAACAAATTATAATTCCAAAACACACAAAATAAGAACGAAATAAACGATTTAACCCAAAAGGTAAGTATATTTAAAACAAAATTAGTAACAAAAGAAAACACAAAATAAATACAAAAATGTATACAGGAATCAAAATTTAAACAATAAAATTAGATACAAGAAAAAGAAAAGATCATTGAAAATTTATCTATCGGTGAGGAAACGAATATACAATTATCTCAGGAAGACAGGAGGTACGCGACTGAAAAAAAATCTCTTTTTTTTTTAATAACCAGCCACCAAGCGAATGGATTAAACATTGTACAGATTACATAATTACAATCTAAAATTATGCAAAACGGCTACACTCAAAACAACAGGTTAAATGAGTTGCCGTTATACAGGGGACAAAAAAAACAAAATAAGACAATTGCTAAAAAAAAAAGGTTCAACAAATATGCCTATTGTTGCAGTTTCCCCCAGTGAAATGAAGCGCTTCAGCGGCTTCTTCTCTTCTAACGAAAGGCTTCAATTGACTAACGTGAGTTTTAAATCGCTTAGTGGGATCGTCGTCGCTTGCCACGAGGCAGGATGAAGGTGTAGTGAACCGGATGATTCGTCTGGGCGTGCTCCACCTTGGGATGAATTTTTGAGCCTCTTGACTGCCCTGTGGGACGATTCGGTGAAGGCGCTGTACCACGAGCTGACCAACGTGGAGGCGATGTCCAGCAGGTTGCTTGAGGTCGAATAAGGTCTTCACTTTACGATGGGCTTGACTGAGTTTCAACTTGATTTCTTCCGGCGTGGCGTCTGGAACAGGATCGACAAATTTCTCCAATTCCCATTGTCGATCGAGAGGACGGGGCAATTCACGACCCAGAAAGATGCTGGCTGGCGACTGATTTGTCACTTCTGAAACATTGGCGTTATGCGAGTACGTGAAGAGTTTGAGATACTTGTCCCAATCTTTGTGATTGTCCTTGGCGCACGATTGAACCATAACGGTCAACGACTTCTTCAAATCGCGCATAGAGCGCTCCACCATGTTACTGGACGGTTGGTAAGGGGTGGTGAATACGTGTTTTATACCCCAAGCGAGCGTCATCCGCCTGAACAGATCGCTACGGAAGACTGTCGCATTATCGGAGACGACGACTTCCGGAGGGCCGTACGTACTCCAAATGTCCACCAGTTTCTTCACGGTAACGGCCGCCGTGGCACGTCGACAAGGGATTGCGTCAATCCATTTGGAGAACCCGTCGAGCACGACTAGCGCGTAACGATTGCCCGAAGATGACGGAATCAAAGGACCGCAAAAATCGATATATACTCTGGAGTACGCCGACGTCGGTATAGTCGACGCCATGGGAGCTCCAAGTCGGCGGTTGGCTGGATTAACCCTCTGGCAGATTTCGCAAGATCTAACGTACTGGCGAACGTCCTTAAACATTTCAGGCCACCAAAAACGTCTAGCGATCGCTCGGTAGCTCTTCGTTATTCCGGGATGAGAGGCGTCAAGATCATGGAAGTAGTAAAGAATCATATTCCGCACCGAAGAGGGAACGACCACTCTCTTCAAGCGATTTTTTCCCACTAGCCGCATCAAAAGGCCTTCGCGCTCGACATACCCTGTCACATCTTGATTGCTTCTCAAACGTTCTAAGATGAGGTTAGTCTCCGCGTCGGATTCTTGATGGGTTCTGAGGGATAAAAAGCTCTGCGGAACTTCGTGTAGCAGGTGGATTTCTTCTTCATGTACTTCAGACGTCCCGTAAAGACGGCTGAGCGCATCGGCAACGGAGTTTAATGGACCTCTTATATGCTGAACTTGGAAATTGTACTTCGATAGCTTGAGGACCCATCTTCCGACTTTACCAAGTTGTTTGGGGTGACGAATCATCCAAGTTAGTGCCTCGTTGTCAACCTGAAGAAGAAATTCTTGACCCTGGAGGTAGTCGTTGAATTTATCAAGCGCAAAGATGATTCCCAGGGCTTCTCTCTCCATAATGGCGTAGCGCTTCTCGGCGTTTGATAGCTTGCGGGAGGCGTACGAAATAGGGTGAGTGCCGTCTGGAAACTCTTGCAGAAGAACTGCGCCTAGTGCGAGATCCGACGAATCGCTCCGTACGATAAATTTTGAGTCAAAGTCCGGGTATTTCAGCACAGGAGCGGTGGAAAGTGCTCCTTTCAGCGCTCGTACAGCGTCCAGCTGAATCTTGTCCATGTTGAATTTTACATTTTTCCTTTTAAGGTGATTCAACGGAGCAGCCAATTCGCTAAAATTCTCAATAAACCTAGCGAAGTAGGCGGTCATCCCAAGAAAACTTTTGACTTCCTTAAGGTTCGACGGCACCGGAATCTCTTGAATCGCCTTAATTTTATCGGGATCGATATGGCAGCCTTCAGCTGAGACTACGTATCCAAGACATTTGAGTCTCGACTTGCACAGGTGAGCTTTGTCCGGATTGACTGTAAATCCTGCAGTGTGTAGGCGAGTAAGTACTTCACGTAGGTGCCTTATGTGATCGTCGACGTTAGACGAATAAATCAATAGGTCGTCGAAGTAGTTCACCACGAATTTATAGTGTAGGTCGGCGAAGACGGAATTCATTATTCGGTTTAGTGCGGCTGCCGAAACGGATAGCCCAAAGGGCAAATAATTATACTGGTAGGAGCCAAACGTGGTAGAAAATGCAGTAATTGGCTTGGAATTTTCCGTTAGAGGCAGCTGGTGGTAAGCCATATTTAAGTCCAGTTTAGAAAAGATGACTGCGCCATTAAGACATTGAAATATCGACTCGGGTCTCGGTACAGGATAGGCGTCGTAATGAATGCGTTGATTCACCCTCCTGTAATCGACTACCAGTCTCTGACTTCCGTCTTTCTTCGGTATCAAGAAGCAGGGGCTGGAGTACGGTGATTGGCTAGGCTCGATAACGTGCAATTCGAGAAGCTTGTTGATGTGGAGTTTCATGGCTGTCGCTTTAGGTGGAGTCA
Organism: Mongoloraphidia duomilia; assembly: GCA_039654895.1. Classification (NCBI taxonomy): domain Eukaryota; kingdom Metazoa; phylum Arthropoda; class Insecta; order Raphidioptera; family Raphidiidae; genus Mongoloraphidia; species Mongoloraphidia duomilia. The sequence continues at coordinate 28,893,807 of CM077518.1, read as the reverse complement.
ACGAATACGGAGCCTGGTGAATCGGAGAAGGGTCCTTGAGACGAATTTCATAAAAGAAATCTCTGACTCGGCCAAGATTATTAGTAAGCGTGCTTTCAAATTGTTGCGTTAATTGTTGCAACTGTAGATCGTGATTCGGTGACAACTTGTACGAAGATTCGACGGTAGTAAATAATTTCAAGTCGGAATTATCGGAAAGGTCAATAAAGGGAATGACAACGTCCGGACGAAAGTTGAACGAAAGGTAAGACTTAGAAAAATTCAGGACGGCTTTCATTTGACGTAGTGACTTAATTCCGATGATAAAAGGGAAAGACAGGTTACGGATAACGGTGAAATTTAGTTTCCATGTGAAACTGGAAATCTTCACGATGACTGATATTTTCTTTTCAGCGGAGACCATGGTATTGTCGGCTAGACGTATTCTGGAGTAGGTCTTTGAAGAAGATGCAGATCCGTACCGAAGAAGCATGTTGCAAACGCCTTCATCGCAGAAATTTGCCGACGCACCCGAATCTAGGAGTGAATGGAAAGGTGAATTACCAATATAGATTTGGATAACCGGTAGGGTACAATTGTCATGTTTGGGAATTTGACTTGATTGGAAATCAAGTCGTAGGTTTAGGAGTTTTTTGACGGTTGATTGTGTGACGAGTTGGCTTCGTTCGCTCTTTGTCGACGACGACATTCGGTAATGTGATGTCCCGGCAGCTTACAGTAAGCACATTGACCGTTTGTTGTGTTTGAAGGGCGGGCCTCCGATGACGACTGCTCACGTTGACAAGCTAGCTGGATAAGTAAATCGGACTGGTTCATTCGACGGGCTAATTCCTCCAGCTCGGTGAATGCAGTGGGCATCGGTATATGCTTCAGTTCAATTAATGTGTTAACGTTGGCATGGGCCCATATTTGGCAAATAAGTTCGGACTCGGGAATTTCCGCATTTAAGGCTTGAGCCTTTCTTGAAATGTCACGAATGAAATCGCTGAACGATTCTGTCTGTCGCTGAAACCTTCTTATAAGGGCGTTAATCAGTTGCAATCGTATTGTAGCCGGAACGAATCGAATTAACAATTCCCTTTTCAGCTCTGACCAGGTTTGAAATTTTGACGTTGCTTCCGGCCACCAAGTTAAAAGTTCACCTTGGAGACGACTGAGGAGAGCAAAAAGAATCGAAGTCTCTGGCTGTATCTTCAAATTGACGAGATCTTGGACTTCCTCAATAAATGCAATTATTTTTGTAGGTTCGGTACCGCAGCATGTGGAGATTTTAGACACAAAATTTGTTAAGTCGTGCTTGAATTCAGTGTCTTTCTTTATTAAATGTTTCGTCAAGTTCTCTGACCACTGTGATAGTTGCTGCACCACGTCGTGTATACCGGCAGTCAGTTGCATATGAACTGCCGTGGCTTGGACCAAAGCAGACGGCTGTTCCGCAGAGGTTGAAGGTGTAAGATTAGCCGTCGTACGCTGATTGCTTGCTGAAGTAGCGGCATCTTCTTCGGTGGATGGATTGCTTTGCGATCTTGTATTTGTCGGCATTGTACTCACTTTAACTGAATTGCACTTATTCGCGAAAACAAACTGTACGCGAGGATGTGGAAACGACCGGTAAGGTTGACAGGAATAGAAAAAAAAGGTAAAATAATAAATTTTCAAAAATACGGTCCTTTAAAATTTACAAAGGAATGCGGTACGCAACATAAAATTATTAAAAAGGTTGCGTAAGAGAAAGCAAGGATTGTATAACCCCAATGAAACACAGTTGTACTAGAGAGCACTATAATACTGTATTAAAAATGAAAAATAAAAAGAATTGCGTTTTAGAAAAAATTAATAATTACGATCTGCTACCATTCTGTAACGTTGAGGCCACATCGAAACGAGCAAACAGGTGACAAATAAAAATACAGAGTCGCTGGGCCCAAATAATAATATTTGCTCGATCAAAAAAAAACAAATTATAATTCCAAAACACACAAAATAAGAACGAAATAAACGATTTAACCCAAAAGGTAAGTATATTTAAAACAAAATTAGTAACAAAAGAAAACACAAAATAAATACAAGAATGTATACAGGAATCAAAATTTAAACAATAAAATTAGATACAAGAAAAAGAAAAGATCATTGAAAATTTATCTATCGGTGAGGAAACGAATATACAATTATCTCAGGAAGACAGGAGGTACGCGACTGAAAAAAAATCTCTTTTTTTTTTAATAACCAGCCACCAAGCGAATGGATTAAACATTGTACAGATTACATAATTACAATCTAAAATTATGCAAAACGGCTACACTCAAAACAACAGGTTAAATGAGTTGCCGTTATACAGGGGACAAAAAAAACAAAATAAGACAATTGCTAAAAAAAAAAGGTTCAACAAATATGCCTATTGTTGCAAAACACAAATTTTTCCTCTTTATAATATTAGTATAGAATATATACTATTTTGACAAATTTTCATAACTAGGTATAGTTATCGGATTTGTATTGTATTCCAGAAGAAGCAGAAAAGGAAGTTTGCATAAAGCAAGTTGTTTGACCTTTAGTTCTCTGTATTGTTGTTGAGGAGTTAAAATATAGGGGTGCCTCTTCTACATTAACAATTCTAAACTATTTATCAGTTATAGGACTTGCACTGTAGTCCGGAAGTTGAAGTTCGGAAGCGATCATACAACCAGATGCAATACACTTGACCTTTAAGCTTTAGTTCGTTGATATTATTGAGAAATTAATCACAGCGGGCATTGCATGTTATAGGTTCCATTCTTATTTTATTGCTACGGCGAATAAACTTATGCAAGAAACAAAACCCAACACGCATATTTTACAAAATATGAACAATATTACCTGCAGTTTATAATATCGGATATGAAACTTTTTATTTAATCATCAAAATCGGTTCACAAATGCAGGAAATATCAAGGCAATTTACATAAAAAAACGTTGATTACTAGAAAAAAAAAACTATTGAACCGATTTAAAAAAAATATATATGGGACCATTCCGTATTCTGAACCCAACGCTTAACGGTTCTATTTTTTTTTGTTTTATAAAAAGTTTTTGAAGTAAAACCTTGCTCATGAAATCTTTATAGTTTGCAATTGATTCATATTAGTGCGTTCATTTTCGGGATTAATAGTTTTTTTAAATTTAAAATTTGTGTAGAGATTTTAATTTTTATTCGCTTTTACACTAAAGTATCAGTTCAAAAAAAGCCAAAGTAACACTGGATCAAATATGACAAACTTTTCTTCCGTACACTTATTTAAAACAATCTAGCATTTGGCTGTTACAAAAGAGCACATAAATATAATATGAAGGAATTAGACGCACGGTTTCAGAGGTGAGTGGTTTTAATAATAATAAAATGTGAAAACTTTATTAAGAAAATAGAAGACAAATTTTTTTGTCTTGGCCAAGGTTGGTATAGCAATGTTAATTATGGAAGCTACTGTCGTAGTTAGGTTGATACAATAAAAACGCGAATAATAAAACAAAATCAGTGTGTCTGGATATTATGTTCTGCCAATTATTTGCACTTACAGTCTGCAAGCAGCGATAAAAAAGATTTATTAACGCATTCACTATCTCGGGTCTTAAGTCTCAACAATGTAACACAGAAAACACAAAATTATTTTTAAATCACTGTTTTTTTATAAAATCTTTTTTAAAAAATAATATATAAAATAATATCCATAATAATATTTTTTTATTGATTAACTGCACCAAAAGGCAAAGTTCAGCTATAAGCTGTTTTACAACTTATTATTTGTACTGACTTTAAAAAAGAGAATTAAACTGAGAACTTTTTAACTGACACGAATAATTGTAAAAGAAATCAACGTTAATGTTCAACTATTGAATCCACACGTATAGCAAGTAGGGTTAAACCGATTTATTCGATTCACTTCAAGGTCCAAATGTCTTTTTTTTTCGTCTCATAGACGTAAAGTTTCAAAAATAATTTTTTCCAACTGCAACCTTAAAATTAATTTCATGGCAAGAATTTATTGTTGACAACAATATTAGTTACCTATTTAATTTTTAATTTTGTTTTGAATGCTATTTCACGGATTTTTTTTAAAGAAACTATCCCGTTTTCTAATTCTTGAATTTTTGAACATACGCATTTTTATAAATTAAGACAGAAGGTTGCCATTGAAGATTTACATCGAAAATGTTTAGTTGTTTTTATTTTAACCATCAGCCACTCTGAAAATATATTCTATGAATATAATGAATTTAATTTATATAAGCTCTCTGTAAGCTTTTTAACTGCAAAATAAATTTATTTATTTATTAATATGCCAGAAAATGTATTAGACCTACAAGAAGGCAATTGCATTTTGAGGACAGAGTGGTGTAACGGTTAGCGTAGCGGCCTTTGGATCACACTGTCGTGGGTTCGAATCCCGCCTCCGTTCATGGATATTTTGTGATGTCATTTAGTTTTAAGTGAGTTGTTATTTGATGTAAACAAGACGCTAATGACCTAAGTTGTCGACGCGTCTATAATTTACAATAAATAAATAAATAAAATAAGCAACTGCATTTATTCGACTTCTTTACAATGATAAGACAACCTATCGAGAGTTATAGGTCAAATTTATGTAAACGTTAGCCCGAATACATTCGAACATAGGTTTACTATTCACTACAACGGCCGTCATCGATAACATATTTACATGGCGTTGCTATGGTTCCTCTATTACAAGTCCCCAGTTCTCGGGTTCTAGTCCGAGAGCTGGTAAAAGTGTCAATTGAATTTTCAATTTATTATTAAAAAAAAAATAATGAATTGAAAATATGAATTGGTGCTAGGCCCAAATAAGCTTAGCTATTGGTGGTCTTTAAAACACAATTAATTCGATAACATAATATATTATTTACAATTCGTTTAAACATCAAAAACTGAAATTGAAATAATGAGTAGCTAAGTAAATGAGTTAGTATACAGAACATATTTAGTGGCATACGCGTATTAAGTAGATGTTTAAGAGCTTGACAGAAGGGAAAGCAGCAAAGCGAAGTGATGATGGCACCCGTTCAAAAGGAGAAAACTCCAAGGAAATGCGTCTCGTTCTGCTCTCCTGCTTGTCATCCGTGTGTACACATGTAGTGGGTATTGAAGCCTGACTCTATGTCCTGACGATCAGGGTGAGATGATTAATTCTACCGGGTGTAACAGAATGAAGACAATATTTGATATAGGTAGTATTACAGTATATCATCTACTCGACAATTGTTTACAATAGTAAGGAGACGTCAATAATTTCGTTCTATGATATTTCGAGAATTTTGGATGATACCTCGACGCTAGAAAGTTTCCAAAATTTTTGTCTGTCCCGTCAAAATTAACATTAACGCGAACGAAGCCGCCGATAAAGTCTAGCAGTTAAAAAAAAGTGATTCATGTAAAACTAATTTAGGTACTATAGAAAATTTTTATTATATTATCTTTAAATCGCAAAAGAAGCTATATCACTAGATTCACACAATTTTGTTATAAAAAACTAAAAGATGCAATGTAAATTGTAAACTAATATAATACGAACATATCAAATTAAATGTGGTGGAACCGCTTATTTTCAATATGGTGGAAGTGGTGGGACTAATGGTTTACCAATAATGGCAATACTATATAAACGCACTATACGTAAGTATTTAATATTATTTATTGCCAATATATTTATATTTTTAGATTTAATATATTTTGATATACATAATATATTATATTTTCAGAGAATGTATCTACGTAGTGTGCCATAAAAAAATGTTGTATGAGTGTGATGGTGTTTTCAATATTAATTGTATTAATTTATTTAGTAGATATAGTTTAAATAACATAAAAATCATTAAAAAAATCTTTTTATAATATGCAAACTGTTTTTTAATGGAAACCTTTTTAGCACGTAATATCCAAAACACTTCTTTGCACGTTTCAAAACGTCATCAAAAGATAAGTTGCCAAAAATAATAATATCATAATGAGTTTTACACATGGTGGAAGCGACGTGAATCGCTAATAATAATAATAATAGTGATATATCTCCATTTCTTAATTATATATAGGTATTGATAACATAATAAACAGCTGATATTAAGTATTATAGTGGGACCGAGTGTATAAAATATGTACACGGAAAGCCATATTGAAATGAACGTGTTTTCAATCAAAAGAGAACTGTGTATGTCCTTTGGTACAGAAAACGCGACGCAGGACGTCGTCGGCGTCTAGCATGGTTGCTTAGCAACGTGTCTCGAATTCTTCACTATAATACAGCATGCTGCTACTTACACCTCCATGCACGTATATTATGGAAGTAGCGTAGGGAACGTGCTGTCTGCCTTAGTTCACGGTAGCCTTGTCTTGTCGCCCGAACTCATACAAGGCGAGTATATGCGTTCAAACCAAAGCTGTATAAATTTTAGAGAAATCTATATAAACAGTAAATATAGCTACATTATCTAATCAAAGAATTATTTGAACCGTGAAATAATTCAATCACAATAATCCGACATTATCTATCTATTCTATTAGGTGCCCAAACAGCGGTATTGCTACACGCTCGAGGCTAACGGTGTACCTCAAGGGTCAATTTTGGGCCCAATTTTATTCATAATATACATAAACGACCTACCGGATATAATGACAGAAGTCACCACTTTTTTGTTTGCCGATGACACAACGTTTTTGTATGAGCTAAAAAATAATAATTTTGATATTTCGGGTGATACACAATCGAAGGCTTTCTCTTGGTTCGCTGCTAACAAGTTAACCCTAAATATAACGAAGACTGAAATAATGCCTTTTAAAATTAATAATTTCAGTAAAACTAAGCAAGTCAAATTTCTTGGTATTATATTTGACCTGGCTTTGAAATGGGACAGTCATATAAATGCTTTATGTAGCAAACTAGCTAAAGCTACTTACGCGATTAGGAGAATAAAAAACTCAATTTCAACAGACACAGCCCGTACGGCGTATTACAGTCTTTTTCATTCCCTTATGGAATACGGAATTTTGGTCTGGGGAGGGGCACCAGCCGCTCAAAGAATTTTTATACTGCAAAAAGCTGCTGTCCGTATTCTGGCAGGTGTCTGTAGATACGAGCATTGTCGACCCCTTTTTAAACAATTAAAAATAATAACCTTCTATGGCGCCTACATTTTTCACTGTTTACTGTCTAAAGAGCATTACAGCAATATGAACACACATTCAAATGTACACTCATATAATACAAGAAATAAGGATTGCTTAGTTTTGCCGCTACATCGGTTAACTACGACACAAAAAAGTTTTAAATATTCAGCACTGAAATTTTTTAATAAGCTTCCTAGTCATTTACAAAACTTGCCTACGAAAAAATTTAACAAACAAATAAAATTGCTTATTAGTAATAAATGTTATTATAACATAGAGGAATTTTTTAATTCTAGATTTTAAATATTTCATCTGTATTAATTGATGACTTAATACTTTTGTGTGTAAATATATCTATTTATCTATATTCTCAAGCACCACGGTTTTCGTGATATGTATTTTAACTTTTTTTACGCACGTATAATAGCAATTTGCACACGGACGAAGCCGAACTGGGTAACTAATTTTATAAACGGTTCACATACTTTTGATCCCCGTGTACACGTATATTTAAATACGTTCCTATAACACGGTCAGGAGTCGTTGATAATTATGATCAAAACAACTCAAGTTCAGTCACAACTGTGACAACTTACACGTCACTTCTACTGTAGTATTAATAATACATGCACATTTACAAGATGTTATTGTTATATAATATTATATACAAGTAGGTACTGTTAAAACCGCTATGAGAATTAACGGGATCATGACAAGCTAAGCGTTGAGTGGTTAAATGGACGTAACCAGCATGTTCTTACAAGGAAAATGGTTCAGTGTGGTAAAGTAGCGCAAACTATACTGACTCTGTGAATACAAACGATTCATAAACAGAGAATTAATTACACAAGGCTAAACCAATAACTCAGAACATTGCAAGTCAACTTGTGAAATGAATGAATTGTGAAATATAGACGCTCAACAACAGAGGTCATTAGCGTCTCAACTTGTGAAATTTACGCAATTAAGGTTTTATGGGATATGTAGCTAAACTGAACATCTTCACATTTTTTGCACATTTTTCTGAAGTAAATAAATCTTTCAAAAATATTAGTTACTGGAATGATGCTTTTATATGATACAATGTGATAATACTTATATTCTTTAAGTTATTTTATTTATTTTATTTGAATTTTAAAAGTAAATTTTATTATTTCATCTATAATAATATTTTACGTTAGAGCTGTGAGTGTGACTGATTAATTAATTATACTTATAGCATCCGTTTTGACCATATAATAGGTATATGTATCGCAGACAAATGGTTATTCCAAGCAAATACCTTTTGCCTAAGCGAATGCTATCTGCCTGAGCAAATGACTTTATAAAATAGTTTCTATTTTAAAACTCATTTTCCTAGGAAAATGGCATTTGCCGTAATCGTTGTTAGGCAAATGACTGCTGTAGTTTATTAACGTTGTATATTAGCGTCTGTTTGCTGTCTTATTATGTGTAGTGATGTGCAAAACGCATTATTTCGATTATCGCATTCTTAGGCTATGAATGATTCTCATACTTAATCAGACGTTTCATTCGAATTATATCAAACGATTCTTTTGTATTATGAGTACAAATTCTGCATTCCATGTAGGCGGAGCTGAGATATACTAGCCAGTATAACAATTCGGTGCTGCATCAAAGTAAGACACACGTCAGAAGACAGAGTGTTGCTAGTACATTGCTATTTTTTTCTTTCGTAAGTTATAATTTTTTTCATAATATAAACTTTATAACATTCAATATTCAGGAGGATCAAGCAGGCAATGCTGTATCTGTGACGAAAGAAGTATTTCTTTGTTGTTACTTCTATGATTCTATCTTTATATCATGTTATATTTGAATCGGTCAATGCAGAAAGTAAATATGTCCACATGTGCTAGTTTTGAGTAAATCACAAAAAACTGTTTGTATATCCGGGACATATTTAGTTTCTGTACTATACATGCTTATATCACGGTATGATTTTAAACACAGGGAATGCAGGGACATGTTTAATTTCTGCACCAATCGATAGAGCGACCTCGAATTAGTGCATCCACATGTATAACTCAAAATCGGTAAAAAGTGAACATGTTCACTTTCTGCATTGACGGACTCAATTTTATTTCGCTCAGTTTCATTGGAATTTCCGATCATAACAATCTCTTATCTTTCAGATTATATATCATTCGAGTTATATATAATTCGAATTATTTTCATAGTCGGATTATCACTTATAATTATAATTCGAATTATCCCATCACTAATTATGTGCTCCTTAGATTTTTAATCAATTTTATCACAATGCAAGTAAATATTTAGATTTTTATTGATAACTAATAGTTTTATGATAAGTTTTATACTTACTTAACTTGCGTCGTAATCGTGATAAAACAATGATTAAATAGCATTCAGTTTGTTAACTTATAATTTGTTACTTTGCTTTATAGTCCAGTCACGAGAGCTTAAAAAGGTAGGTCCACCTTGCGTTTTGCGCAGCAAATGATTTTATTTTTTTGTGTCCTCAAGCATGTTTAGGAGATGTCAAATCCAAGTTTGCGACCTCTAAAACAGAGCGGTGTAGTTTTGGTGGGCTAAAAACCATGATTTTTTTGCACTTTTTTACGTTTTTTGCTTATAAAATAAAAACGGCTTGTCCTATCGAAAAAATGGTTCTATTCAAAATTAAAGAGCACAAAATTTACTTCAAAATGCACTAGTCAAATATGTTTTTGTTCCGATTTTACCGACTCTACAGAACTTAGAAAAACAAAAAAAAAATAAACTCTTTTTTTGTTTGAAGGCGCTAATCTCAGGAACTACCAGTCTGTATAAGAAGCAAAGTACTAATCAATGAGACCCTATACGAGTTTTTTAAAAATTCAATCCCAAAGAGTGAAAACGAGAGTGTAGGATTTATTGTAATAACAAAAAATCCTTCATCCACGTTTTACTCCCTGTGGGATTGAATTAAAAAAAATAATCGAATAGCCTATAACCTTCCCTAATAAACGGGCTATCTAACAAAAAAAATTTTTTTCAAATCGGACTGGTAGTTCCTGAGATTAGCGCGTTCAAACAAAAAAAATAAACTCTTTTTTTGTTTGAACGCGCTAATCTCAGGAACTACAAGTCCGATTTAAAAAAAAAATTTTTTGTTAGATAGTCCGTTTATTGAGGAAGGTTATAGGATATACGAGTTTGTTTTAAATTTAACCCTGAAGGGGGTAAAACGTGGGACTAAGATTTTTTGTAATAACAAAAAATCTTACACCCCCGTTTTACCCCCTTTGGGATTGAATTTAAAAAAACTCGAATTGCCTAAAACCTTCCTTAATAAACGGGCTATCTAACAAAAAAAAAATTTTTTTTTTCGGACTTGTAGTTCCTGAGATTAGCGCGTTCAAACAAAAAAAGAATTTATTTTTTTTGTTTGAACGCGCTAATCTCAGAAACTACCAGTCCGATTTGAAAATTTTTTTTGTTAGATAGCCCGTTTATTAAGGAAGGTTATAGGCTATTCGAGTTTTTCAATAGTTAAAAGCTTGAAAAAATGCTTTTTTTTCATTTTGGTAAATTTTGGCAATTTTCTAAGTTCTGTAGAGCCGGTAAAAATGGGAACATAAACATATTTGACTAGTGCATTTTGAAGTAAATTTTATGCCCTTTAATTTTGAATAGAACCATTTTTTCGATAGAACCAGCCGTTTCCATATTATAAGCAAGAAAATCATTTGCTGCACCAAACGCAAGGTGGACTTCCTCTCGTGACTGGACTATTAATTATGATCAAATTCCTCAAAATCGTTTTATTTCATTGAGAAGTCTGTGGAGATGATGTTTTCGGGGCAAGGGTTTTCGAAATGTCAATGTCAGCCGTCAAAACGTCAGTGCAGAAAAACCGATCGTTATTCGTTATTATTATTGTGCTTGTTTTAAGTCTAAAAATGTGTGCAAGAGTAAATGCCATTTTAGCGATCCTTGTCAAAACAAATAATTTTGTTATTAAAATTTTTATATTATTTACCATTTTGTATTAATTGTAGTTTGGTTGTGCAACAAACTACAGCTTTTCTTTAATTAAGAAATAATTTTATTGTTATTTCCTAAAAAAGATTCAGGCAAATACCATAATCCTTAATAGCATTTGCCTATAGTTCTTTTTTATTTGCTAAATAGCAAATAAAAAAAGAAAAAACCCATTTGCCCAGGCAGAATGATAGCATTCGTCTAGACTGTAGGCAAAAACCATTTGCCTACGATACATGCATTATGCATTGATTAATATAATAATAGTACTTAAAATAAGAAGATGGTTTACTGTCATACAGTTAATAATTATACACAATTTTTACAAGATTCCAGACCGTGATGATCTATAACTCTTACAAACTCTTAAAATAAAAGAAAAATAATAAAATAAAATAATTATAGTTAATATGAGGGAACTCTACAGTTATGTAAAGGGTGATTCACTTTTAATATTTAATATTTTGACAAAATATTCTCCTCGTCACTCTGATTCAGAAAAATATAATAAAATTAATCCCCTTACTCGTTTCTTAAGTAAGATACAGGGTTCCTAAGTTTATAAAAATAAATCATTTTTTTATAGCTTTCTTCCATATGGTATATTTTTCAATGGCTACTTCAAAATAATTTTTTGCTAAATAGCTGGTTTGCATTCTTCTGATAAATGATAAAAGCTCTGTACATATAACTAGGGCCTTTATTAAGGATCTGTAAAAGCCTGTTTTATTGTCTTATTAATAATAATAATATTTTTTATTGGTTAACACCAAAAGGCAAAGTTCAGCTTATAAAGCTGTTTTACAAAATTGACAAACAATTTGAGAGTAGACAGTGGCGTGCATTTTTTTCATAAATTTATTCGGTCGTAACCTCATTGTACGCCACTGGTGTATCACATTTAGATGAAAATATCTGCAGAAAATAATTATAGAAGGCATGCATGCAAAATGTTGTTCGATTTGCAGCTTTTCCTCGGAAGATATGATAAAAAAAAATGATTTATTTTTATAAACTTAGAAACCCTGTGTCTTACTTAGGAAACGAGTAAGACGATTTTTCAGAATCAGAACGACGAAGAGAATATTTTGTCAAAATATTCAATGTTTAAACTGAATCATCCTGTAGGTATATTTGCTTTCAAATTGTGGTTAGCTATATTATATTTTATTTCTGACAACAGCTAAATGTTAACGTAGTAACAATGAAATAGATGTTAAATAGATGCTGCAATGAAACTATTGAATAACCAGTTTCGTTTATGCTCAAACTGACTAAAAATAACACAATATGTCAACTTATGCTAGTGCAAAACAGTTTGTTTTTATAGCGACACACATGGTCGACTGTTAAAGCCGCAGGGCACAGATGATATGATATGATATGATCGGTGCAGCATTGCATACAGTGCAGCGCCCCACCTGCACCTGTGCACGTGGCTACTGTTGGGGCGCGAGTGATAGGGCGACGGCATTAGATACTTTCACCTCCATGGCAACGTCTCTGCATGGCCCTTCTAACTACCTATTCGCCCGGTTGCGTCGTCATAGTCACGGGGTCGTAGCCAGGAATGCTTTATGTCGCTGTGCAAATTTAATGTCAGACGATTGTGCAGGAAACCTAGAGAATGTCATGCAATGTATGTAGTTTTGATAGTTTTAAGGAAAATGACATCCCATAAACCTTATTAAATTATTATTTATTACGACTGGACTTATTATTGCTTCCTGTCCAGCAAATGTTTCCGATTTTCGGCACCGTGGGCACTATGAGTTCAATTACATAGCAACTCAAGTTATAATAATAATAATAATAATAATAATAATAATAATAATAATAATAAAAAATCTTTATTTGATTAACCATAAAGTATAAATAGCGTCATAATCATTGCATTACAGAATTTCTTTTAACGAATAGCTACAAAGTCCCAACAGGAATGTTTTTAAGTCATTTTTGAATTTATTTTTATTTGGTTCATCTTTCAAATGATTTGGCATTTTATTATAAATCCGAATCATGGCATTTCTGACACCCCTATACGTAACTGTCAGTGCCGAGAAATCTGTTTTCAAACTATTTTTGTCACGAGTAGTATATGCATGAGTTCTATGGTTTCTATGAAATAAATCTGGATGATATTTTACAAATTTGCTGCATTCAAAAATATATAAATCATACACAGTGAGAATTGACAATTTAATAAATAATCCACGACAACTAGTGCGGGGTGTCACATTTGCCATGATTCTGATGCATTTTTTTTGTAGTTTAAAAATCTTTACGGTGTGAACTGAACTGTCCCAAAAGATGATACCAAACTGTATTATGGAATGAAAATATGCATAATATACATTAATCAACATTTGATCGTTGACATATTTTTTCAAGATTCGTAATATATACATCGCTTTATTCAATTTAGGCATTATTGCATCTATGTGGAATTTCCAATCCAAGTTTTTATCGATATTAAGGCCAAGGAACCTGACAGTGTCCCCCAACATTACATCCGTTCCCAATAAGTTTATAGGGTTAGCTAATTCAAAATAGTTTCCAAACTTTATAAGAGTGGTTTTATCTTTATTTATTTTAATACTATTTTTTGTAAACCATTCTTCAAGAGCATATGTGGTTTTTTCATAGTAGTGGTTAAAGACTCTCGATCTTCAGCCTCGCATATCACTGCAGTATCATCCGCAAATAGAAATAAGTTTTCTGTTACGGATGCTGGCAGATCATTGATAAAAAGCAAAAAGAGTGTTGGTGCTAATATGCTACCTTGGGGGATACCCCTAATATTTTTTTGCCATTCCGAAAAAAAATCTTTATTGATATTATTTTCAAATATGTTTACTTTGACGGATTGTATTCTGTTTGTCATATACGAGTCTAGAAGATCGAGAGCCGTGCCCCTAATTCCATATTTTTGCAGTTTATACATTAGTAGTGTTGGGTCGACACTGTCAAATGCCTTGGCTAAGTCCAACGTCAGTAGAGATGCAGGCTTTTTACCTTCCCATGTGTTATAGATTAGGTCGAGAACTTTAAAAACTGATAAATTTATGGAACTGCCTTTGATGAAACCATGTTGTGCTTTGTCAATTAATTTATGCTTTTGTATGAAATTTAATAATCTTGTATTTATGACTGTTTCATAGATTTTTGAGAAATTTGAACACAGTGAGATTGGACGATAGTTTGTGACATTTTGTTCGTTACCTTTCTTGTGGATTGGACATATAATACTTTTTTTTAATTTATCTGGGAAAATGCCCTGTTGAAGACAAGCATTTATAATTACGCTTAGTATATTATTAATTACGTGTGCACATGACTTAATTAACTTAATAGGTATTTCATCCCAGCCGGTGCTATTTTTATTTTTTAATTTCATACATATATTAAATATTTCTGTACTATCAGTGGCAAATAAAAAAAAACTCGGGTCGCAGTGCCAAACCCTGCCGACAATATAGTGTATTTGCTAATACAGGCATTGTGGCATTATTATGTGAACTTAAGTTTGTTTTTTGACAAAATAAAAAATTTAACCCCTTAATACATCCCTTAAAATAATTAAATTTTTCTAAATTTCAATATTAGACATGGATCTTATCAGTACACCCAATTAAATACACCCTTTCATAAGTAAATCCGTATCAACAAACTAGTGTTTTCATAAAATTTGAAAGTCCGGTCCTGTCGGGCCGATTTTATTAAAATTTTAGCAGCACATTTTAATCTTTACTAAAGAGTTAAATTTCCATTTTGAAACGATTCTGACAAATTTTTCGATATTTTTGGGCCCAAAAACTTTTTGAAACCCCTAAATACAACCCTGAAAATGGTCCGATCGGGCCCATTTTAAATAGGCTTCTTGCGGTGATGGGTTCCAATGTGTGTACCAAATTTCGTTTCAATCGATTAAGTCTGTCGAGAGTTATCGTGTACACACACACACAAATATATATATATATATATATATATATATATAAATATATATATATATACATACATATATATATAAACATTTTTAAAAATGGTGCCAAAGTGTTCAGGAGGCTATGAAACGTCGAGAAATTTTGGTCCGACCCCTAGGTCCCACCATCCGACCGACGCCAATAGTGTATGTGCCATATGGCAAATACACTAATAAAGTATGATCATTTTTTTTAATATTATTTTGATCTAAAACACATTTAGGGAGTTTTAAGTTTTTTGTGATATTTGTAAAATGATTATTAAATATATTTGGTATTTCGTTAATATCGGATACAATTTCACTGTTTTCAGTTTCTTTAATGATAGAAATCGAGTTTTTACTTTTCTTTCTATGAGTTATTTCTTTAACAATTTTCCAACTCTGTTTAATTTTATCTTCTGATTTATTTAATATGTTGTTATAGAATAATTGTTTTTGTTTTGTTACCGCTGTTTTCATTAATTTGCACAAATGTTTATAATATCCGTTCAAATCTTGCATATCAATTGATTTCGTTCGCAAGTTTTTAATCCCTGAATATAGCTCTTTTTTCGTAGAAGACAGCTGTCTGATTTCTGGGGTTGTCCACTTTTTAGCTAAATTATTTTTATTAACATTAACTGTTTTTGCAATTTTTGTGAACACTAAATCAAAATAAAACAGGAAGGTTTCTAAAAAAGCATCGAACATTTCATTTGCGTTAGATTTACTGTACACATTTTCCCAATTTTCCTTTTGTAAATAATTAATAAAAATAAGCATATTTTCATCTGTAAAGTGCCTTATAGTTTTATAATATTTGATATCTGGGACAGTAGTTGTCTTTAATTTAAATGTAATTAATCTATGGTCAGATAATTCTGTATCTTCTACTGCGACTTTGTAGCTATTATTATTTAAATTACAAATTACATTATCTATACATGTAGCTGAACTATTTGTGACGCGTGTTGCTTCGTTTATAGTTAACGTTAAGTTAAAAGATAATAATATATTTCTAAATTCTCTATAATGAGCATTGTCATTAAATAAATTTAGGTTAAAATCACCACATATGATAATGTGTTTATGTTTAAATTTAAAAATCTCGACCAAACAGTTATAAAATAATTCTAAAAATGTCTCTATGTTTCCACATGGCGATCTGTAAATACTAATTACTATTATATTTAAATCCAACAATTGAACACCACAACATTCGAACTCACATTCATTGTTTAGGTAGTTTATATTTTCGACATTTCTGTATTTTATATGGGTAGATACATAAATGCACACTCCCGCCCGTAATTTATTTTTCCTAGAGAATTCATTTGCTAACTGTAAGTGGTTTATGTTTGGATGACAGGAGATTTCTTCAGTAGTCATCCAGTGCTCACTCAAACATATCACATCCGCAACAAGTTCGCGCTTTTCTAGTTGTACTTCTATATCGGATATTTTATTTCGAAGGCCCTGCACATTTAGGTTGATCAGATTCAAGCATTGCTTTTTTTCTGAACTCTCCACCTGGGGAACGAAAAAATTTGAAGCGTTTGATAATCACTCCTTCTGGCCACAAATCTTCGGAATAAACTTCGTCTTTGACAGTTATATCGACTCCAACTTGGAAACTGGCGTGTCTGCCATTGGTTGTTAATTTTTTGCATTCAACTTCCATATTTGGAACTTTTTCCTTGAGGAATTGCGCGACATCGTCCTCTGTTGTGTTTGAATGTACTCTACCTAAGTAGAGCCATAATTTTTTAACTCCAGCTTTTAAAGTTGCACTTGTAGTGCCTTTGCCAGTGATAACTTTATTTTTCTTGTATGTTACAGTTCTAAAGCCATCCTCTTCCTCTAAATTTTCATCCTTACTTGGATTTTGCGTTGCATTTTTGTTTTCTATTTCATTTTTGGTTTCTTTATGAGCTTCATTTTCAATTACATCAATATTTGTATTATCATCTTCGCTTCTCTGTTGAGTTGTAATCTGATTTTTCTTCGCTTTGTTATTTGATTTCTTTTTATTTTCGACGCTGTTTTCACAGCCCTTGTTGGTTTGTAATAAAGCCACGCTTTTTTCTAACTTCAAGTTAATTTGTTTTAGATTATTTATTTCCTCTTTTAATGGTTCTACTACTTCACTTACAGCTTTTTTGATTATTTCATTGAAGAAATCACAAAATTCACTATTTGTTAATACACATTTTATAATTTCGGGCACTTTTGGATTATCGATATCATCATTTTTTTTGTCACTACGTAAAACACGGTCTTTACCTTGAGCCGCCATATTAGACATATGTTATGCACATAACAAATTGAGAATATCGAAATGTGATAGAAGAGCAGTTTGTTAATAAGTGAGTTTCTCGTCTTGTTGGAAAAAGTTCTGTTTGGACCCTATAAATAAAATTTAAATCAACAAATAAAATATTTTGCATTTCACTTTGTTTTTTTTTTTTGTTCTAATTATTATATTATGCATTTTTTATACGCCGCGAGTACAACATAAATACTAATTAAAGCACTGACTACACTCTTATTAAGATGCATGCGGTCAAAATGCAAAAATTAACTTATTTTGAAACACTCGAAAAGAATTATTACGTCGGTTCTGCTCAAACCACCGTGTCGGCGTCTATACGTAATGGGTAACACACTTAGCTACATCCCTCCTGCTGACATATTCCTGCTGAATCCTGCTTACTGTATAATATTATGTATGCAGTTAGTAAAGTACATAATATACGCTGAAGTCCGTCAACCTCTGTGTGCAGCTAGAGACAGGTAGGTAACTAAACGTTTCAAATATTCAGCTAACAAACATCATGCAAACTGATTTCTTCGTCGTTAAAATTAACGATAAAATGCATAACCTGATCCTTAGTTTTCCCTTTCTAAACATCCGAAATACTATTGGTTAATTCAGCTTTTATATTACATCACGAAATTAATTTAAGTAAATTTTGTCTAAATTGTTCTGTTATTGCCAGATTATTGCTAAAGTTTATCAAACAGTTCGATCAGTTAAAACATCACTGTGAATTGACTAATATTTAAGTTTGGGTACCAGTAAACAATATATACAAAGTTTTATAAAAATCAGTCCAGCCATAGTGATACAAACGGACATGCATTTTATAAGCATATTTTTCTATCGAGATGTGTTAAAAAATACGCAAAACCCCAAAAAACCTGCAAAAAAACGAAATTTAAAAGCGGTCCCGTAAGAATTTTGTATGTTAGTACAGCTTAATCACTCGAAATATAAAATTCGCGCACACATGCCATGTTCTTAGCAAGAACGTCTGCCAGTTCTGACTAACTGATCAGTCCTGTAGTAAAATTAAAGACGGAGTTATGGGGTGCTTAGCACAGCTTTGTCCAAGGTCTTAGAAACTGACTGACAAACACCATAGTACCCGATAGTCGAATGAATGCTGCATGCTTGCTGTTAGATTAGTATCGATGTGATTCGCTTGTTAATTCTAAGAGATTCTATACGAAAAATGCATGTGAATCTTCACAAAGAATCAAAGTTACCATCTCTACAGCAAAAAATTCGACTGATGACCAGTCCTATACTTCCCACCTAGTAAATATTTGCAAAAAATAAACACTCTTTTTTTTATTCTTTGACTAGGCCCAAATAACCTTAGCTGTTGGTGGTCTTTAAAACACAATTTAATTTTTATTCTTTGAAAAAAGCATGGCCCTCTTTTTTGTTTGGTGATCTATTGATGGCTAGCTTAATATAGCAAAAATCATGGTTACCTTGATTTACGTACAATTTTTATTTTTTTTAGTAAAATATTTTTTTTCTCGAAAACTATACATTTTAGAGAAAAAAAATATTTACATTTTTTTCATATTATAACATCTAGAATTCATTTATATTTTTTTTTACCTATGTTAATACGTGACATTGAGGACGTTTTTTTGAATATCTCAGGATCCACTGAACCGATTTGACTCAAAATCTAATCAGATCTAAGTTAAAGGCTGATAAACACAATAGAACAATCGGCATGCCCGTATGTTGTTCCGTTCTTAAGATATCGAAGGCGAAAAATTGACCACATACACACACACACACATACACACATACACACACACATACAGACATCAGTCAGAAAATGATCTTAAACGATTGCTAGGGTCTCAAAACGTGAAAATCTGTTAAAATCTCGAAATATTGTTTTCGGACTGAATCCATTACTTCCCTACCATAGTAGAGGTGGGAAGTAAAAATGAATTCATAACATATCTACGTTAATTATTCATTGATATGTACACGATACGTCCGACGATCAGCTGGGGAATTCGCGACGCTTAATCCTCCGATCTCAACTCACAGAGGTGTCGTTCACATGTTAAATCGTCCAGCGTCGACAACGTTCCATACTGTAAAAAACTTTATACGTCAAACCATCGAGCTTTGTGAAACTTTAATGAGGTGATAATAATAATTCTTTTAATTTTTAATGTCTTCCTCCATTTTGATTTTTTTAAAGTAACACTTTTTCAGTCGCAGTGATTTCAAACTGATACTGACAAAACGTAACGGAAGTAGCCGTTTCTTTAGCGATGGAGACGAAAAAGATGAAAAATAACAAGAACACGGAAGCTTTCAATTTTTGATTTAAGTGGAGTAATGGAACGGGAGCGAGAGAGTTTTACTTCTACCGTGTAGTCTTAAGAACACGAACTCCTTTTTTAATGTTAGAATTTTAAAATACTTGTAAATGCATTAACTGTTATAAAGTTTGATCAAAGAAAAAAAATTTCACGTCACTACCAGGATTCAAACCCGAATCCTTGAATTTCACGCTGGATGTGCTAACAATTACATCGTACATTTAGATTGAATCAAACCTTATTAAAACGTTTAAATATATGAAGAAAAAATTATAAGTAATCATATACTAGTAACTAAAAAAAACCCTGTAATTTCGGTTTTCTTGTGTGTTTTCCGGGTTACCTATAGCCTATACTAAGCGTTTCCAGAATGATGGTCTGTCCACTTATCGCTTGAAAAAAATTAGACCGTTTTTGATGAAACTTGGTATTCAAACTTAAAGCAGATGAAACTTTTTACCCGGCCACTCTTACGCTGAGAGAGTTCCTATCGAAATTGACATTAACGCAAACGAATGTTTTTTAATAGACGAAATGAAATTTGGATTTAGCGGGCAAGATTATTTTCAATATAATTTTTAAGTAAACTTTTTAGTATTTTTCTGGGAAGACCAACGCAAGTTGAACAGTCGCTTCTGTACGCTCTTTAGGCCGGACGCATACATACAATTGTTTTACGACTAAATAGTTTAGTGGAATTGGGTAGGTGTTGCGATTTCAATTCGACTAAACTGTTTAATTGTACGAGGTGCGCATACATTCAATTAGTTGTGCCACAATTTCACTATTAAACTAATGGACAATCGAACAACTGTTTAGTCAAATGTATGCGCACATCAATATACACTGCTGTAGACATAAGTTGCCGACGATAGTTGGTCGATAGTTTAGTCAAAAGGCGATCGGTATGGTTTTACGATTTATTTGTCGGCCAACTATCGTGTTGTATGTATGCGCTCTCCCATCTACTCCAATAGCCTTTTGAGCAACAACTAAAAAATTGTACGATTAAAAATTGTATGCATGCGCGGGTCCTTAATAGATACAAAAAATAATTTATTGCTATTATTATCTCTTAATAGCAATTGGCAAAGACGTCAAAATGTATCTCAAGTAGGTTTTCGAGGGAAATCGAATTATTGCACATTTCCTATCAAAAATAACATTCTACCCTATACACTAAAACCCTATATCACATTCTGCATATTCAAAATGTTCAGTTCGAAAATACAAATCTTATTGTAGCTCCAACTAGCTCAATTTACTCTAATTTAGTACTGTACTAGACTGAGCTGCTCATATTCAGCACGGTTCTGTAAAACGAACTTGCATAAGTTGTCATCATTTGATCGTACCCCTGAGCATTGCGAAACTGAAACCACACCAGTGCGCGCTGTCTACTACAGTATCTACGTCCTGCTTTCTAATTTGTTCCAGGTCGACAAACTATAATTCTTAATTTATTCACTGAAACGATTCTTTTTAGATCTATTTTTCAGTTCTGCAGTAGATATGAAACGTAAAGTTATCACTTACAGCAGTGTTTCTCAATTTTTTTTATCCTTTTTGTTGTGCAGCTATCCTGCGTACCTCTTTCAAAAAAGTACATATTATTATGTATACATAATTAAAAGTGACTATTGGGGTCCGTCAAATGAGCATCTGACATCTGGTGGCAGAAAATTGTACTCAAACGAGGGAAAATTTTACATGCTAACAGTGCAAATTAATCATGAAATTGTTTATTACAAAAATAAAACAAATAAAATAAACAAAAAGTTTATCGAAAATGGAATTCGCGACGTTTTCTAATATTATGGCAATAAACACTGTCAGTTATTGCCTTGTAAAACTTACTTTACAGAGAATTATTTTCTAATGAAATGTGGAAAAACTGTATTTATGAATTAAAAAAATATTTTATAGTAATAATAAGATGTACTTGTTATCATACTGCACTAAAATAGTTGAATCCCTGATGATTAACAAATTTATAGGATTAACTTCGTATACAAATATTTTGAGGTTATAGTAACTTTTACCTACTTATTACAATGTAACTTATTATGTTGCAGTTATGTGTTTACATTATTCACCTAACCCAGCCTTAAAAGCGCATTGAACGCGGATGATTAATTTCGTGGAGATTTTCTTTTAATTTTGATGTTTTTAAGCAATATGTCGTAAAGATTACTACTTTTGACAGTTCATTTTGCATGCATTTTTCTCGTTATATTTCCGACATTTGATAATATGCTCGGCTTTGAGAATCCGTCCTCCTTCAACGAAATTCCTTTGTTTAGGATTCGTACCGGCCCAATCACAAATTGCACTTATATTTATCATTTCTTATCACTTTGAAAATCATAAAATTACACGCAAAAGTATACCCCGTATATGAAATTTCCCCCCGTCTGCGCCATGTTTTTGAAGCTCCACCTATCTGACGGATCCCAATAGTAGGTTGAGACCGTTGACGGCCGGTATTTTAAAGAAGGAACACGGAAAATCTTTTATAAAAATTTCACTTAATAATACAGCAATAACAAATTCAGTAAGTTAAAAAAATCAGAAAAGTGTTACAAGTTACAGATATAAGATCAAAAATATAAAGTGACAGTTAGCTCTTCGCGTAGGTACTACCTAAAAATGTTTGCGTACCCCAAAGGGCTACGCGTACAGCAGTTTGAGAAACACTGACTTACAGCATTGCAGTACCTATCTTGTAGTTGCTTATTTTATTAGCAATTAATATTAACCTATAGCTAGACACGCCTATGATTTTCGTACCAACTATCTTTAATACGCTATTTTAATACACTACTTTAGACCATAATAATATTTTCTGTTAATAATTTACAATTTATTATACTGCAGGGTGTATTCGTAATATGAACGAGAATAATTTATCATAACAATGTGTGTGACAATAAAATACTGCATTATAAAAACTACTAGCCGCTACCCGTGGCTTCGCCCACGTATATTTCGATTTATTGTTTATTATCCCCACCCCCCGCGAGAAATTCTCCCCGTGTGAAGCAAAATCCTGGTGGTGTTTATAATATTAGTAGGATTCCGCCTATACGCTTAAATGCAAAAAAAATCAGAGTTTCGTTTCATTATTTTCCCACAGGAATTACCCCCCGCCCGCGAGAAATTTATCAAAATAAAATATAGCCTATATCACTCAAGGAGTGTAGCTTTCCACTGGTGAAAAATTTTTTAGAATCAGGTCAGTAGTTCCAGCAACTTTAATAAGTTATTGCCGCATAAACTTATTAAAGTTGCTGCACTGTTTAAACGACATATGACGTCACTGTGTGCAAGTGATGACACTATAAAGCATTTTAAATTAGTTTCCATTAAATAATAGTATCAAGAGCTTTAATTTTATACTTTACATGCACATAATTAGCGTGGAAATCGTTCGACATTCCAATAATAGTTGCGCGTTACCATCAATCTGAACAGCCTTATTGATGACGTCATATAAAAAAACGCTCAAGGGTATGAACGGTATTCCCATCATTTTCGGTTTCAGCATCCTTTTTTCCCATATAGAAACCATCAAAATGTATATACCGAAATTTTGGGTTAAGAGCAGTTTTCCTCAGACTAAGTCTGGCAACGCCTTAACAACTTCTATTTGATTTGGCGTTTTCATACACGTAAATGCGATAATATAAAGGTATTAAAATTAGTTTATTCCAACTTTTATAAAATGACGTCTTGTTGATTTCAACAAGTTCAAACCAGTCTGGTACCATCTTAACAAGAAGCAAATAGTCTGTCAACGCTTGTATTTGATTGTTAATTTTGCAAATTCATATAGCAAACAAAAAGAACAACTTTCATAGTATTACGTGGTTTTATTTAATTTTCACCCCCCCCCTCCCAAATGCAACGTTGCTCAGTTGCCAGACTATCATAACCATATTCCGAAAACAAGCAAAAACGCATCTAGAGTTCTTTGGTATAAAATGACGTGGAATATAGAATTCCAGCTCTTAAATCTATATACTCGTAGATAGTATAGATTATAATTGAGAATTATCAAAAAAATAATTTCCATATAGTAATAGCGGTGGCCGGAGACGATTCTTCACTATGTTTCTTTTATTTTTTTAATTTTAATTATCGAACGTTATTGAATTATGTGTTCACTATTATTTATTAGTGTCATAAGTTAATTTCCTTTTTAATGGTCAATAAATAAGATAACATCAAATCAAACATTATTTACTGGCGATAAAACGTTTCACTCCACCTGGAAATTGATTCCATTTTGTCTCATTCAATGATCATTAAAATTTAGCGATTGTTCATGAATATGGGTATTAGTCATATAAATTAATTGACTGACAAACCTACCTTCATGAAATATAATAGAATATGAAGTTGCCAAAGGTTCAATAAACCCATTTGACTATCATTAACATTGCAAATTATAGACATTTTATTGCAATTTGCATAACATGCACATGCGTACATTTAATTTGTTCGTTATTCAACTGACTTTAAAAATTCAGGGACGTATTTAATAAACTGCTATATACCTATGATGAATGAATGAATGAATTGCTTAGGGGTGATCAAGGACGGAATAGACCCAGGGACGAAAGGGCGTCGCCCCATGCGCCAGGCGAGTTTGGCGCCGCTCGCCATTGGTCAGGGTGAAAAATCAAAGCAAGCAATTTTTTTTGGCACAAATTTTTAATTTTTCCATGATTCCAAAAATTATTTCAGCTTGTACATAATTTATGCGCTGCGCTCAGCCGAGCGCCTGCCTCTTGCCTTAGTTGTTATTATTTAATCATGTTTCAGTTCGTTAAGAATATTTTTCGCCATCTCGTTTCGCCTCGCCTCCTCTTATCACCGCCGATGCGCCGGTAGCTGGCCGGTGCGTATATGTATAAACATAAACCCCGAAACAATCGAAACATTATATTATTATTGTTTTTAATGCGTTTTCTTGTTTAAAATAATTCCAGAAAAGTTCACCGCATCTGCGCTGGATGGAACAGTTAACAGTTAGAACATACAGAAAAATTCGAGACGATTGGAATGAGTGTCGCGGGAATATTCCCGACCCGACCACTACTCTGCGATTCTGCGAAATAGAAAGCAAAACAATTATCTCGAATTTTTCTTTGAAAACCATCGTTTCGATCTGGAATTCAATTTTTTTAGATTTATTAATTCTAATTTCTAGAAAAATTGAATTCCAGATCGAAACAATGGTTATAGTTGAATTATTGTGGTAATATTATTTTTTTTGCAACGAGAGATTTGCTTTAAATTTGCGTTTTTTGGGTTCTATTTTTTCAAAAAAAATTCCGTACCCCGCATCTCCCGTGAGTGGGATAGTACTATATATTTACCTAGTCCCTTGCATATCCACTATATTACCTCGCCCTCCCTCAAAGGAGAGCTATGTGCGCAGTTGCTGAGTCTTCCACCCGCGCCGCTTTTTTGCGCCAGTCCGTCCTTGGGGGTGGTCCTAGAACGGCCCAATGATGCACGTCATCCTATAAGGATTTTTGTGCTTCCCCTTATCCTGGATCTAATCTTCAAAGAATCTTATCTTCTCATGAGCTCAAGAAGATTGACTACTAGATTTTCCTGCGGAATTACTCCGTCCCCATCTATATGTATCCAAAGATGATTGTTCTCCTGTAGGCTAAGACCTCGCATTCTAACAGGAAATGGGTGGCAGTTTCACAACACCGCCTAATTGTGTTTTAAAGACCACCAACAGCTAAGGTTATTTGGGCCTAGCACCAATTCATATTTTCAATTCATTATTTTTTTTTTTTTAATATTAAATTGAAAATCCAATTGACACTTTTACCAGCTCTCGGGCTAGAACCCGAGAACTGGGGACTTGTAATAGAGGAACCATAGCAACGCCATGTAAACAACAGCGCCGCTACACTCTCGGCTATTCTCAAGCCCACAACACCGCCTAGGTGTTACGTCGGTTTCATCCTCCATTTCACAGAATCTACACAGTGTTGATTCCTGAAGTATCCCCATCGTGCGTAGGTGTTTCCTCACGGAAGCGTGGCCAGTCAATAGTCCAACCACTTTCCTGAGTTTAAGTCTACCGAGTCTTATCAGATCCTTTGTAAACTTGTCTGAAGGGCCCGCAAACTGTTTCTTCTTATAATTCTTTTAAGACGTAAAAGAGAAATGTTTTTTCTCTAATTTTCTTTCATTAAAAACAGTTTACAAATCATTTGACATATATAGTATTTATTAGCTACATCTTTTGAAGTGAAACTTGTTAGCTCGCAGCAACCCAGAATTTTCCGTAATGGAAATTGGCAAATGAAAAATAAAATTATAACTCACTTTGTATCGCAGTTTAAAAGGGAATTCATTAAGAACAATTGTCGTTTCCGCGGCTGCTTACTGACTTTTGGAAATGTCAAACCCAGGTTCAAATCCCAAATAGTACTTTTTTTAATAATGACATTAATATTTTGGATAACTATTTACAATATAAAAATAAAATTACAATTAATAATGCATATTTTTTAAATAAAAATTAGCGTACCTAAGTATTTAATTCTATGTTGATATAAAAACGAAATATGCCATTTGGTATATTATATAGTTTGACAATTCTACTAAAAAAACAAAAAAAATTATAAATGAACAAGGTACAACTATTTACAAAATAATAATAAAATTGTATTAAATAAAAAGTTTCACTTCTACCGAGTGTAACGGTGATCTCAACACACCTGATTTTTTTATGCCAACTAAATAAATTTTCACTTCAATTCTCAACGGGGCTTAAATATCTAAAATTATTTTTAAAAAAGCTCGGGTTACGGTGCAGAATCCTTCCAACAAAATAGTGTATCTATTAAAACTAGTGTTTTCCATTTTTTGATAAATTTTTCCGGCCCTGTAAGTCCGATTTTGACAAAATTTCAGAGACACGTTTTAATCTTTATAAAAGTATTAAATTTTGATTTAAAACAATTCTACTAAATTTTTTCGGTATTTGTGGGCTCAAAAATGTTTTCACCCCTAAATACAACTCCTAAAATGGTCGTATGAAGCCCATTTTAAATAGGTAGGTGTTTAATGCAAACGCGCATATCAAATTTCGTAAAAATTAATTAAATCTTTCGTATATTGATGGCCGCAATTATATAAATATTATGAACATTTTCAAAAATGGTACAGTTGTTCTGAACGATATAAAACGTCGAAATTTTATGGCCCGACTCCTATAGGTCCCGCTATCCAAACAACGCCAATAGTGTATGTGCCATTTATACTATACTATGTAGCTATATGCAAATACACTATTAATACAATTTTAACAAGCCTATTTTATTTTCATTAACATTACCTACCTATAACATTCCGCCTTTCATTTCCTTTTATCGCTTGGATTATTTCGAATACAATTTTGTTGCACCAACTACACTTGCAAACGGATGTACTTATTTAAGACTAGCGGTCCCCGTTCGGCTTCGACCGGGTGCTAAGAATTTGTCATTTATTATCCCCCCCCGCGAGAAATTCTCCCCCTACGAAGCGAAGTCTTATTGGTGGTATTTATATTATTAGTAGGATTCCGCCTATACGCTAAAATGCAAAAGAATTTCAGAGTTACGTTTTTACGTTTTAATACCATCCCACAGGAATTACTCCCCCCCTCTCCGAGAGAAATTTATCAAAATAGAATATCACTCAGGGAGTGTAGCTTTCCATTAGTGAAAAAATTTTTAGAATTGGTTCAGTAGTTCCAGCAACTTTAATAAGTTATTGCTGCAATAACTTATAGCCCGGGAGTTTGCGTTGCATTTTAGGTAGTGTTTTTACGCCGATCGATTGTTATCTTTTTCGATAAATCTGGTATGACTAATAAGTAAACCAATCGTCAGCTGGCGCACCCGCGGTGGGTGTGGTTGTGAGGGGCTGCGAAAGTGGCAAAAAAACATTTTTTTTAAGTAATAGTGCGCCGGCTGAAACTTGTTTTTATAAATAGTTGACATCATTGTGAGTTGAAAAATAATCGTCAGCTGCATCGTGGAAGGGGGATTGTGCGTCAGCTGGTCGCATGAACTTGTAAAAAAACACGTAAAATACTGCGTATTTCACTTTTTTGCACTGACAGCAGCTGAGACAATTTCGTTACCTAGGATTATGATTATATCGCTATCAAAATCCTAGGTAACGTAATAATTGTCTCAGCTACTGTCAGTGCAAAAAAGTGAAATGCGCAATATTTTACGTGTTTTTTTACAAGTTCATGCGACCAACTAACGCACAATCCCTCTTCCACGATGCAGCTGACGATTATTTTTCAATTCACAATGATGTCAACTATTTATAAAAAACAAGTTTCAGCCGGCGTACTATTACTTAAACATTTTTTTACCACTTTCACAGCCTCTCACACCCAAACCCACCGCTACTTGAGCAGCTGACGGCCGGTTTACTGATAAGTTGTACGAGATCAACTATCGATATCAAAATCAGCCGGCTTGCTATGACTTTTTCACTTGCAACGCAAACTCCCGAACTATTATTAAAGTTACTTCGCTGTTTAAACGACATATGACGTCACTGTGTACAAGTGATGACACTATAAAGCGAGAAATTTATCAAAATAAAATATATGCTATATCACTCAGGGATAGTGTAGCTTTCTATTAGTGAAAGAATTTTTAGAATCGGTTCAGTAGTTCCAGAGATAAAATTTTTTTATTATTTATTACCCCCCTGCAAAGCGATGTTGGGTTGGTGGTGCTTATAATATTAGTAGAATTCCGCCTATACGCTAAAATGGAAAAGAATTTCAGAGTGACGTTTTGTTACTATTCCACAGGAATTCCCCCCCACCCGAGAGAAATTTATCAAAATAAAATATTGCCTATATCACTCAGGGATAGTGTAGCTTTCGATTAGTGAAAGAATTTTTAGATTCGGTGTCGTAGTTCCAGAGATAAAAATTTATGACTTATAGTCAAAATCTCCTACACCCCCGTTTTACCTCCTTTGGGGTTGAAAAAAAAACTCGAAAAGCCTATAACAAACAAACACACAAACTCTTCAGCTTTAGTTTATTATTAGTATATAGATAAAGGTGTTTTTCAATACAGTGTTTCTCAACCTTTGGTTGTCGCGATATATTTATGCTACCCAATTTACAATTATACAAATTTTCATAACAACAGTCTAGGGATTAAGGTTTATACAAAAACCGACTTTTTGAAAAACCGGTTTTCGAATTCCAGATTTCCAAAAAACCGGTTTTAGCCGGTTTTCGAATTTTTGTTAAAAAAATAGAATAGCGAAAAATATTTTATTTAATTTATATAAAATAACAAAAAACGAAATCAATATCAAAGTCAAAATATAAAAAAAAATTAAGGATTACACATTACTTATCTAAAAATGAAATTAAAATTAATAAATAAATATTTTTGAAGTTTATTTTACAATTTTATTATTTTAACTATTAATATTAATGTAATTTAAAGAAATCTACACATTTTTAGGAATTTTTAAAAAACACGCATCTTCTTAATTTAATTCCGAAGCTTGATAAAGACATAATTTATGTCGAAACGTTGCGAAAGAAAATATGGATTATTTTAACACACTGTGTTTTATTTAAAATCCCATTAGACAGAAGCCAGAACTTCTTATTTTACATTAATTTTTGACAGAAGAAATTTATATACTAAAATTAAAGTTTTAAAATGTAAAATAGAAAATACAAATATAGAAAATACAAACATAGAAATTAGAAACATACTTAATACTTACATTATTTTTACGTTAATTTTTATATAATAATTTGAACTCTTTTAAACCCGTTTTCTTAATTTAAAAACCGGTTTTCAAATGTGACAAATTTATTTTAAAAACGGTTTTTCAAAACCGGGTTTGAAAAACCGTCAAACCATACTAGGGATCAAATCATCAGGAGCCCGAAAATGCACGATTGCTCGCACGTTGGTGTCTTGGAATAATTCACTGGATCTTCATTCCGCGTAAGTCTTTTGGGTTACCTCTTTCATGCACCCTCCTTTTCACCCCGCAAAAAAATGCCGCATCGCATCAAAATCCCCCCTTCGCCCCGCAAAAAACGCCTTCGCATCAACAGCCTCCCCCGCGAGAAACTCTTCCCCTGCAAGAATCTCTTTAGACATTTCTATTTTCATAAGCGTTAAATTGGTAATAAAGATAACGAAATGTTTCAGGTTGCATAAATTAGCTGTTCTAATAGTAAAATCCCATAACTTAGCGCTTTCACGTGGGTTGAGTATTCCCCGTTCGGGTAGTTCTTTTTCGAAAAACCGTCGAACAAGTACTTCTTTACTTTTTAAGAAGAGCATTTTTTTGAGTTTCACGTTTCTAGCTTTAACGGTTTCAGAGATACGCGTATTCTTTTGCAACACAGTTCCACTTTATTTTAGCAGTTTATAACATTTTTAAGATTTCGGATAAATTTCCCTAGATATCAGCAAAAAATGTCTACAGTCTACATTCCTCTTTTCCGCAAACCAGTCGGAAATTCCCTAGAACTATTATATAGGGTAATTTCCCTCGACCTGGCCACACTGATATACATTTCAAAACTTACGCGAAAACATGACGTATTCTAATATGTATAATAGCTGGTGTAGTTGTAGCAAAAATGATTATGTAACACTAATAGAGTTGTGGACTTCTGCATACGAATGCACTCAAAAATGCATATAATATTATGATGATCACTTTAGCTTTCAGTTACTCCATAATTCGGTATGTGTTCTTATCGAAAGAAACGGTTAAATGTCAGGCGTCGATATCTTTACCAGACAACGCGTCATCGAGGAAGATTACATAACATACGAAGACACTTGTCATACTACCATATTATTTCCTGTGTAGATTGTCAACTGTGCACTACACTTGTACCTACTTTGTTGTACCTACTATAGAGATGTCTCAGTCCGGTCTCAACTTGTTAGAAAGTAATAAAAAATTTAACAGAACTAATAGGTATTTTTTACAAGCGACTAGGCCCTGCAATCAGAGTCCATTCTGATTGGTCGAATACCCTATCTTGATGTCGTTTGACACACGCACCCACACCTAAACGAACGTAACAACTAACTAGTGAACTCTGTATACTAATATGGATAGTTGATAGCGATTAAAAAATGGGTTTTGAATGTGGAGAATGTTCAAACACATATTCTTCAAGACAGGCATTAATGTTCACAAAATTAGAATGAAAACTTCAGGTAATGGCTTGTAATCTAATTCTTTCTATAAAAGTCGATCAATTTTCTGACATTTCAAAATAAAATTTAATTAAAATTTATTTTTCCATTCCAATTTCTCAAGAACCCTGTTACTGTATAAATTTTGAACATCCTAATATCTCAAATAATAATATTAAATTAGGTTTTATTTTGAAATGTCAAAAAATTGATCGACTTTTATAGAAAGAATTTGATTACAAGCCTTACCTGAAGTTTTCATTCTAATTTTGTGGATTTAATGTCTGTCTTGAAGAATATGTGTTTGAAAATTCTCCACATACATAAACACATTTTTTATTCGCTATCAACTATCCATATCAGTATACAGAGTTCACTAGTTAGTTCTTACGTTCGTTTAGGTGTGTGTGCGTGTGTCAAACGACATCAAGAAGGAGTATTCGACTAATCAGAATGGACCCTGACTGCAGGGCTTAGTCGCTTGTGTATTTTTTACATTAATTGTGGTACAAAACAGCCCTATTTAATATTATTATACAGAAGGAAAAATTCCTTTAAGAATTTTGCATTCACATAGCACCCAAAACTTCGGGTTCGTCACCGTCACACAAGGGATATTTGCGGAGCAAGTTGAAACTATAACCGCGTCTCAAACCATGAAATGGGCGATTATAGTGAGTTTGGGTCGTTGCGCACGAAGTACACGGAGCGACCCAATAAGCACAACCTTTTGCATGCGGCAGACTAGTGACTCAGCATTACGCTGACATACCGGGATAGCTTTTATATTTGCCAACAGAGACGGTTTGGCTCCTCGAAGAACACCAATTATAAGGACAATTAATTTAACTGCAGAATTATTATTATTTATTTAAATATGCAGTTAGTACGGCTGTGTAATTATATATAGAGCATTTTACATTATTGGTATGCAGCCAAATTTCATAATAGATTCTGCAATATCGGAAAAAAACATTTTATCCATCATTGTCACAGTCGGGATTCAAACCCAAACTTTTTCACTATCGCGGCGGTCTAAGCTATCACTCAGGTCCTTGTCCCACCAAAGCGGCGCGACAGCGACACGATTTCGACATGACACAAGCAGGCGACATGGAGTAGTCCCACCAAAGATGCACCAAAACAACGTGTTTTCTACATCAGTTCAGTGAACAATGTCATCAAGTGAAGACGACGGTGTGATTGTAATGTACCACCGCAACACACAGCTTGAATGTTGCTTCAAATTTGACATGAGAGCCGACACGCTGCTTGGATGTTTCTTTGCCGGAGCGTTGGTGGGTATACGGTGTATATAAATCATGGGTTAAACACGAAAGATACACGCTGGCGACATCATGTCGCTGTCGCGTCGCTGTTGCTCCTCTTTGGCGGGACAAGGGCCTGAGTGATAGCTCAGTCCGCCGGGATAGTGGAAAAGTTCGGGTTTGAATGCCGACTGTGACAATGGTAGATAAAATGATTTTTGCCGATATTGCAGAATCCGTTATGTAATTTGGTTAGATTGCTCTATATTATTAATATTTCAAAAACGAATTTCGCGGCAAAACCCACAGCTAAACTGGTTTTTCAACAGCTGTTATTATGTCTTTTTATCGAATTTTAAATGAAAAATACATAATATTTTCATAAAGCAAAGAACTTCCTAAGAATTTTGTTCAAAATGATGTGACAAGTCAAGATTTTATGGTCCGACCCCTATAGGTCCCGCCATACGACCAACGTTAGTACTCAATAGTACATGACGTACTATATTATACTGTGTACCTACATGCTCTAATAAGCTGCATTCCTGAAGAGTTATTATGAAGCTATACACTTACACGATGCCGGTTAATAACAAAGCTGCAGTGAGTTATTTATGTTAAGTGTTGTATATTATGAATGACAACATGCTTTTATCTGAAGTTACAGGTAACCAATGTAATAATAAACACTGTTCACTGATTGCTTGAACTCATGTTTACTGGAAGTAATCAACTATAAATTACTTGCTGTCACTGTCACTGTTTTGTCTGACGACGAGCTTATTTGAAAATGTTTATAACTATTTCAACAATGCAATCCACACTTATCTACGTATGCAAGATGAAACACTCTTATCTACAGAGTCTAGACTCGGAACAATCAATGATTTTAAAAAATCGGGGTAGGCTGTGTCGCCTACACGGTCGCGGATAATTGTCGAGTAAGTGACAAAACGAGCGATAGCGAGTTTTAACAGTCACACGAATCATAATATCATTGCGCACAAGTAATTTCATTTAAGACGCAACATTTGCGTGTTTTGTTTACCTCTAATGTTGTAAACGATAGCGCATTGCGTATAACCGCTCGGCCATCTAGCTCGTTGAATAAGCGCTTAGCAGATACATACCTATCTACCCTATACAATTCCTACAGAGGAGTAGCGACTATACCTTTTTCCTATAATCTACATTAGAAGTCTTGAAGTTTGTTATACATGTGAAATGTCGAAAATTTTGAAAATACTAAAAGGGAAATAAAAAATAGTATACATTGTGCCACAAGGGAGGAAAGTGCTACATTTCCTCCCGTGTTGCGCATACTATTTTTTCTCCTGCCAGGCCGAAAGTTCGCAAAATTGAAAAAAAAATTATTAAAATTATTATTTTTATTTTATTTTTAAAATTATTAAAAAATAATTTTAAAGGAAATAATTTTAATGTGTAGGAGACAGAAGTAGGTGCGTGAGAGCCGGCATAAGTACTATATTGCGCACGCGCACTTGTCCGTACCACGGGAATAAAGAGCGACTTTGTTCCCGCTTGGCAGGGACGAAAGTACGAACTTTCGGCCTAGGTAGGAGAAAAAAGCTATTTTACAGGGGGTGTGACGAAAAATACCATATACAGTGAATTTCATTTAAAATTTTTAAAAATTGTATGTAATTCATTTCTATACATGTTTTTCTTCATTTGATGCTGCATTTTAAATGAAACGATTTTTTCTATTGTATTAATGTTTTTATTCATCCATAGACCAATACAGTACTTATAGGATGTATATAATACATTAATAATTATTAATTATTAATTAATAATAATAATTAATATTAAATACCCCTCAAAGTTGTTTAGTAGCGAAACCGATCAAAAATAGCTTCAATAATTGATTATCGATCCAAGAAACATCTAATTTAAGATTGAAGTGAATGCCAGTAAAGACGTTGAAAGTTATTATCAAGAAAATTTATTGATATAATTCTAAGAAAGGTCATTACTCTACCCACATGAAAAGAAATCTCCATAAGAAATGAAATTCCAATAATTAAATCAGTTAAAATATTTGACAAATAAAATGTTATAAATTGCTCGTAAAGGCCGTATGTGCAGCGTTATTTATGCTGTTTGTTGGTACATTCCTTACGCCTGTAGTGGCAGCCGTGGATTGCTTCATGTGTAAGAAAAAACATCTTCATTAAGAATGGACGAGTGACAATGTAGGTACTTACGTCACTTATCTACCACAAGTTCGGTTAATTTTACATAATATAATACAAAACGTAAGTATTATTGTCAAAAAGTCTACGGTAAATATGTCGAAATTTACTTTATTTCGAGATGTTTTAATAAACATTTTTATAAGTATAACCTAATAATAATTGTCATTTCGTTTGATTTATAAACAAATGCGAAATTGATTTTAATTCAAAAATTGCACAAATCAAGAGTTAAGGGTAGATTTTTTTAATATTATAAAAGAACAGTAATTCTGAACAAAATGATACCTAAATCACTTTGTTCTATGCCAAATTTAAAGTCGATAGCATATAATATGTATTTCCAGAGAAAATCAACTTTGACATACAGACAGACAAAGCGAAGACTCACCGTGATAATATTAAAAGGTTTGCATTTTTTACTATTTTGGTGCGGAGTCTTAAAAATGTTAATAATAATTATTGAAGACTTACGGAACATCCATTTCATTGTACGACTGGATTACTTACCTGAAAATAAAAAAAAAAACATTTAGAACAACATATAAAAATATTAAGATTTAGCAAAACTAAAAGGCCATTTTAAGAAAAGTTAGCTTTTATCGTCGTAATAATTATTTTTAAACATTTACGAAAATATTACACAATAAAATTTAATTACATTTTTGTAAAAATTTTACGGAAATATTTTTTTTATCTACCTATGTAATTGTATACCTACGGTATCTTTCTGATTCTGGGCAATGTTTTTAAACTCATAATTTTACAATATTATGTGTATAGTACCAATCAAAAGTTTTCTCATTGCTATCTTTTTGAATGAAAAAAAAAACGGTAAGTGCGAGTCGGAATCGCGTGGAGAGGGTTACGTACTATTCAGTTTCCCGTGGGAATTTAAAGACTTAGGATTTTCGTTTAGGTTTTCCTGTAAAAATTTTAGGCTCAGTGATAAGGGGGGAATGCTCATTTTTCGTATATTTTCTTTAATATCTTTTAAACTATGCATTTTAAAATTATAAAAATATATATTTGTATTTCTCATAATGAGCCCTTTTATTTGATACGTCACATGATGCACTTGAAATTTTTTTTTTAATTTTAAAATTTGCCCCCCAAAATCAGAATTTGTTTTTTTACGCTATACGTCCGTGATTAGGTCACCCAACTCTATATATGTACCAAATTTCAACTTTTTTCGTCCAGTAGATTTGGAGAAAATAACCTTTGAGAGACAGACAGACACGAGAGTGATCCTATAAAAGTTCCGTTTTTTCATCGGATGTACGGAACTCTAAAAAATTAAACATTGATAGAACGTTTTAAAGTGTCACTGTCACATAACAACCACATGTGCCATTTTAAATTTGTGAACAAAATTCGGGGCTAAACACCCTGATTTGCTTATTCAATACGCTTACGCAATGTCTTTCAGATATGCTACTAACATAATAAAATTAACTTAGGTAGGCATTGCATGCATATTTAATACTATTAGACAAATATTTCAATATACTAAAATGGTTAGATTTATTCAACAACCCATTTTTCTTTTGTGGACATTAATGTACGTAGGTACCTAGTATCTATATGCAATGAATCTAACAAGAATATCTACTTAACAAATTGTTATTGTCCCTTTAAAAAACTCTCTATTTTTATTTCAATTTGCATAATATTTTTATACAATCATACTGGCTATACCCGCGGTTCCGTTTTTTTTTTTTTTTTTTGCTAGTGCTCAACCCCTTTTAGCAGAGGCGCAATGACATATACCCATTAGAACCCCAGTTGTCAAGCATCTATAATTTACAATAATTCATTACAATATTATATAGTTTACCCCATTTCCTGATGCATAACAAATACTATAGTGAAAGCCCGATCAAAATATGTTTAGTAGTTTTTGTAGAAGAGGACCCACTCGTTTCGCTCGGTCGGTCGATCTAGTACTAGTTGAACAAGAAACTTATTATTTTTATTTTTAACATAGTTAACACGTATTCTTGAATTTTTTAAGCGATTTGTAATAGTTAATTAAATCGCTGTCATTAATGAAGATGTTTTAAATGCGATTCATAATATCTCTGTTAATCCAGTCTTGCTGAGCTTGTTACTTTGATGTTTACATAATTTCTTAGGAAAGCATATTATTTATTTGATAAATCTAGACGCCGTAGAGAGTCTAGAGATTCATAAGTGTAAAAATAACATTATGAACAGTGACAAAGGCCCAATTCCAGGTAGCCTGCTTTTTGATTTAGTAAATTAGTTTAGTTTTTCAGGTAATTAAAATTAGGTAGCCTATAAATAGGCAGTAATTTGTGTTTAGTCTTTAGTTTTAATCATCTCCTGATGATGCCAACTTGGTTGGCGAAACGTACGTCGAGAGTGTTTGTTATGGTTTGGTGTTTTGTGGTAATTGTAACATTTCGTATCTTTACACCAAAGGTTCCACCATTTTTTATTGAGCATATTATAATATATTCATATAACACAAAATCTCCCAAAATAATGAGAATGGCTTTATTTACATCTGCACACTCAAACCAATTCACTGTAGATATAAAAATAGTCTTTTATTTTGATCATTTATCATCAGTAGGTAACTAATTCATGATTATTTTTAGTCCAGATGCAAACACAATGAGCCTATACACGACTTTTTTTTATTAAATCATTTGAATGAGCTTCGTCTCTAACTTAAATAATGCCGTTGGATTTTTTGTCGAGTAGTCAAAGCGGCTTCACTAGTAGATTGTTTGTCTAGAATATTAGGGCGAGTGATGACAGTATGAAAAAACGGGCGATAGCGAGTTTTTACAGTCACACGAATCGTAATACCATTACGTACGAGACATATATGGTATTTTTTGCCATAGGTACCCACTACAAAATACCTACTTTTCACATCACTTTAAAAAAAATTCTGACAGTTCATTTGCGTCGCCATCTTTCCTTCCACAGTGTGCCTCGAAGTTCGTGCAAGTAATGAGAAGCACACGCAAGCGTACTCAGGCGTATCGAGCGAATAAACGGAAGCTGCTATGGCAACCGTTATTTTTTGCGCCAGTGCGGAAAATAAAAAAAATTCCGCACACCTGCCTGTTAAATGACTCATTAAAGGCTGCTAATGCATACATCGAAAGTAGTTATTTTGTAATAGGTATAGCAAAAAATAAATTTTTGAAGTTGGTTCAATAAATATTTTTCCTTTCAAAAGCTGACGTCATTGGCGCCAAACATTTACAGAGAAACGCGCTTGGCGCCTTTGATAGTCCGGGAACCGTTTGGGGAGGGGGAGGCAGATAAAGGATACTGAGCACATAATGAAATTCTGGACTCTGGTCAGTTTTATCTAAATGGTCGCGTTCCGCTCCTATTGATGTTTGAAAGTGATCGAATTACCGCGGAGCATTTACGTCATATATCTGAGAAAAACTTTAAATTGTATGAAAGTTTTATTTCTGCAGATTGAAATGAAATAAACCCCATTGTGTTTGTGGCAATGATTTCTAATAGGAAACAGTCATATATTATTTTTTTACAGCCTCGAGATTGTTGACTATGGTTCAATCAACATAATCTGACAGGAATAGTAGACAGCGTATCTACTTTGTAGGTATTATTTAGCACTAAATTAAAATGGGAAAATAAATATACTACACTATAGTACTACATAGTTTTTCTTCATATTTGAGCTATAAAAGGTCTGTATAAAACCGTAGTGATAACGGCGTAGTTGGTAATTTGTGTAGTCTTGATAAAAAGCGGTATGAATGTCCACATAACTAACATTATAAATCGATCAATGTTATATTTTATCAACCGTAGACAATCACATCACATGCACGTTCAATGCAAAACGCAAACAAATTGTGTCGATTCTCAAAAAGGGATGATCACAAACTGGTTCTCCTACTGAAAACTGTCTATAATGCACAATCTTTCTTACTTCTTGCAGACATAAGTAATTAATTTATTCAACAATCCATCTGTGTTCAACAATCAACAGTTAACGGCTGCATCATTGCCTGTCGATGTTTAAACTTTAAATTAAAATGGGACGCATTATTCAATAAAGAATCTGTCCATAACTTTAAACAATTATTCTACCTACATGCACTGCTATATTATGATTTTCTCTAGTTCATTGTTTCCTAATCTGTGGTCCGCGGACCCCTGGGGGTCCGCGAGCATATGTTTGGTGGTCCGCGGTCCCATACGCATCTATCTTACTTAGAGCATTAACAAAAATAAATAAATTACCTACGCCAAACATCTCGTAATTATTAGTTGCAAAAAAGCAGCACCAACCTTCTCATTAATGTTTTTCTACGAAAAAGTTTGTTTTTTGTTTTTTAATTTAATGAAGGAATACTAAAATATAATATTGTCCGAAAATTGCACCTTTTTTTCACTCAGGGGTCCTTGGCATTATGCTTGATTTCCTTGGGGGTCCGCGGCTGAAAAAGGTTAGGAGCCGCTGCTCTAGTTGAACTTAAACATAAATAGCAAGCAAAAAGATGATTTATGTCCTTAGTGTAGGTATATCTATACTTACAGTGTTACATTAATGGTTTCTATCTTTATTTATTTATTGTGGATTATAGACGCGTCGACAACTTAGGTCATTAGCGTCTTAAATACAACAAATATTATAATATATCACTTAAAAACTAAATAACATCACAAAACATCCATGAGCAGAGGTGGGATTCGAAGCCACGACAGTCTGATTCAGAGGCCGCGACGCTACCAACTGAGCCATACTGTCCTCGGTTTCTATCTATTTAGTAACTTTTATTATAACTATATACCTATATCTGGATAAATGAAGGCAGAACGAGTCATGCTATACCCAGGGCTACAATAGACCCACTGTGGTAAACTCGCAATTTAAGACAAATCCCTACACAGTTATATTATGTTTTTGTAGACAACAATCTGGCCGATCAAACAACATCTAACTGCACTTGTTACTAGCTACTGTCACGGAAAAGTAGGTAATCCAAGCTTTACCTGTGGCTATATTAATTATCATGCCTACGTACCTACTTCTAAATTATATACTATATAGTAGTGAGTTTCTACAGAAATATCATCTGCATGTTAAACCAACAAGATATTAAAATATATGTTCCATATAATATTATTATATATATCTTTGCAAGTTTAACACTTACCTACACGTGAAATTTCCACATCAAAAAAATTTTTCGTAATAACATAAAATAGGTACTAATAAAAATGTTACATTGCAATTTATATTAGTAGTATTAATATTATAAGTACGCTAATGACCTCAGTTGTCGAGCGTCTATAATTTACAATTCATTCAATATTATAAGTAATAACAAACATCAATAATATTTTGCGTATTTTGAATTTCTCGATAAAAAAGGTAAGTAACAAATGTGTAGACAATTTAATTCGCTACAATCCTCATATAGTCAATATTTTTTAAAAAAATTATTTATTGCTAATAATAAGCAAACAGTATGAAAAATTAGGAGAGTGGCGCAGTTTTTTCAACTTTTTGACCATTTTTATTGAAAAAAAATGGTGTGTTTTAAAGACCACCAACAGCTAAGGTTATTTGGGCCTAGCACCAATTCATATTTTCAATTCATTATTATTATTTTTTTTAATAATAAATTGAAAATCCAATTGACACTTTTACCAGCTCTCGGTCTAGAACCCGGGAACTGGGGACTTGTAATAGAGGAACCATAGCATTTTTATTGAAAATAAGTGGCACATGTAGAGGACTCTTTGCCCAACAGTTTTCGTACACACAAGTTTTTCGTACGACGTGTGGATTACGGCCGGCAACGCGCTCAACACAACGGTAATTTTGACTATTTGGTTCACCATTCAAATTAAAAGTCTTTTCATCACTGAAGCAAAAAATGTTATTTAGGAAGTCTGGATCATTATTCTATTTTTCGAACATTTCTTCGCAAAAAGATATTCTTCGAAATGCATCGTCCCCGCGTAATTCCTGATGATGGGAATATTTTTACGATTTAAATTATTTGCTTTTAAAGTGCGAATTTTGGTGTCACTTGCCAATTGCCTTACACTTATGTTTGAATTTCTTTTAATATGAAAAATGATTCCAGCATGGATTTCAAGATCTGCCTGGCTCGGACGATTTCTTGTAATATTTTTATGCCTGGCGTTAACACAACCAGTATTCTTGAAATTATCAACTGCTCTTTTTACAACTTGCACTATAGGTATCTATTTGTTGTATTTAACACTATCTATACATATCAACAACTTGCTGGTAACTGTTTCCAGATAGGGCCCAAATAGCCATTTCAACTTTTTCAAGTGTTTAATAAGACATTATTTGAAAATTAGAAGTAATTTAATTAAAGATATAAATTTATTTTTGACAGTTTATAATACTTTACAGAAACAATTTATTTTTTCAATATAAACAACTTTTAGACCGTTGCCATGATTTTATATTATAAATGATTTTACACGTGTTACATATCGACCAATCACATCGCTGGAATCTGATGTTACATGAGTTTTTATAGTAGGATTAAACAATTAATACAAGCCTTAGTAACATTTAACAAATCGAACTATAAAATCGTTGAATCGCACGTATTTCATATCTCAATTAGCCAAGATAATTTTTACAAACTGGAATGATTTTCTGAAATTTATTATTTAACTCATACAAGTCCTGCAATAAGAATATATATAAAAAGTTAAAATATAATTTGCAACCGACAAATGAGAAAATATCAATGTCATAAGGTAAAATTTTTATACCTATATAAGAGAACGCGTGTTAAATCGCCTCGCGTGATTGTGTGGGCTATAAAACACGTCGTTTGGAATCGGCCTCTGCCTGCGCTCATATAAATACTTGTTCGACAGATAAACTGTGGCGCCAGCAAGTGTCATTGTAGCTAATTAAATAAAAATTTGCACTCACATTTAACTTGTTTTGATTTCGAGTGGTTAAGTGGTTGCTCGCTCTTATTGGTTAAACACATCTTAAATATACCTAGTCACTATCCTATAACTGATATTACAGCGCGATCGTGAGGAATTTATATAGACGTAAATTCGTAATATTACTTGAATGCAGTGTTGCCATTTGCCAGTATCGTAAAAAATCTTTCTGATTATAAAAGTAAAAAAAAATAAACACTATCAATTTATTTTTACGAGCTTTGGAATTTGAATAATATGTACTACTTGAATAATTCTTTAACTTTATAGTTCTTAAACACATTCATGTAACATTTTATAATAATGTCTAATGATTTATTTATACCACTATTTGCGAGGAATGTGATATAAATCAGTAGGTATAGTAAAATCTTTGCATGTGCTCCAGGTATTAATATATAGGTAACAATATAGATATTATAATGTCTGATTTATTTATGGAAAACTTCAAAATGTTAAGACTTTTTACTAGCAACTGAGAATTTTCGACTACTTTAGGTAAAAAATACTTTCTCTATTGGTGGGCGCCGGATGCGCGCCGGGCGGTGGCAATTCTTTGCTGTATCGACTATATCCGTTCTATTCCTTGTCCTTTTCCATATTAACCTAAAACAGTTAGCTCTAGCTATATAGGCTCTATAGGAGGATGAGTCGATCTGATGCAGACGTAGTGCGTGGATCTTTGTTTACTTTTGTGTTCAAAAAAATGCCGATAGTTATGTTTTTGATGGACAAGACGTAACTCACAACACTATTACGGTTACCCCGCGATGGTATACCAGTGCGGTACGCTTAGTTACTTATCTACAGTTTCAGAAGACGGGCGTTATATACAGTGGCGGACTAAGGGGGGGCGGAGGGGGCGGCTCGCCCCGGGAGGCCTCCAAATCTCGAGAAGTTCTTCTTAATCAAATCCCAAACAAGGCCAAAATATGTTTAGTAAGTAAGAGGCAGTTTGGAGTTGGAGGCCCCATACGTATACAAAATATAAATGTAGGAATAGGTCGTTTATTATAAATATTTAATTTTTTTGTCAGCCACTAAATCTATATAATTAATTTTTTTACGAAATTTACACTACAAATACATCAATTTCTAAGCAAACCGGGGGCCTCATTTAGTTTTGCCGCCCCGGGCCTCCGACGGGCTTAGTCCGCCACTGGTTATATAGTGTATTTTATCAAATGTAATCTGTTGTCAAATTACTAAAACAAAGTTTACTGCTGCATACATATTATTTTGGTGCTTATAATATTGACAATGTAATAATAAATGCTACCCGAGTTATATCTAAAGTTATTATAAAGTTAACAAGATGTAAATGGTTATTATCTAACAGTTGGTATCTGAACTGTCAACTGAAACGACTAATTAAATTTGCATTTATATTATTGTGTTTATTATGTTGTAACAATGTCAAATTATTAAACAAGACAAATTAGGTAAAAGTAAAATATGTCGCAATTAAAACTTTACCAATATAAAATGTTTATAACAACTAACATTAATAAACGGATATTATATTAATTAATGAGACATAATAGTGTTATAAAATTCCAACATAAATATTAATAATAATTATTAAGTAATTTTAGAGAAATTAATGTTAATTATATTATGTATGCAGTAATTTTTTCATCACTACATTGTTGGATTTTAATAAAAATATTACCAATAAGTATATTATATACAGGGTGTCCCACGACATGATTGCCATAGCCTGGGACTGTGTTGCTGGGGTGATTTCATGTCAAAAATGTCTAATGAAATATACCCGGAACGCTATCCTAACTGAGCTAGAAGCATTCGAAATTTTAAATAAGTAAGCCCACTAATGCAGGTATTAGGTTCGACTGTTGGTTTTGTTATTATTAAAAAGACCAGGTGGCTGTGAATCACTCTTCGCAGAGCTACCACTTCAATTCTAAGAAGAGCTAGACTATGTATACAGCAACTGGGTGGACATTTTGAGCAACTATAATTCAATAAAGCGATTTCTTTTTAAATGGTTTTTAAATTAGAAGGGAATTCCTACTACTACTTATCTAAAATTTCAAATGCTTCTAGCTCAGTTAGGATAGCGTTCCGGGTTCATTAGACATTTTTGACTTGAAATCACCCCAGCAACACAGTCCCAGGATAGCCTGGGACTGTGTTGCCATAGGGCAGTCATGTCGTGGGACACCCTGTATGTATAATCAACGATATTACATAGGTATGAAAACGCCTTAATATAGAAAGACTGCCATCTAAAAAATGTACAGTACACGCTACAGAAGTGAAACAACTAATTAGTCCCGTCGACTGTACACACACATACACAGTGGTGATGCAGCATTTATTAACGTCGTTAACAGTCCGTTAAAAAGTTTCACTTCACAAAAAAATTACTGAACAATGCCCGTCTTCTGAAAGAACAAGTGACGCGTGATCGGTGCTTATTGCCATAGTTACCATTCATAAAACTAAACGTATCGCGAAGTTAATATTATGTATACAAGGTGTCACAAAAAGAATGGGACATAAAGTAACAGCCGATCCCTTACAAAAAAATATTGCGATAGACCCCAACTCCGAAAGTTGATATTAAAAGAGATACAGGGTGTCAAAATTTAATTTTGATTTTTGATTTTCTTAAATAAGTACTACCTAACTTTTAAAATTATTTAGGCATTTTAATGAAATTTATGAAATTTGGTATATGGGGATTTTTTGACATGAGAAATTCAAATCTGACCTTGGTATGGCTCTTACTTGTAGGGGGCGCCACTTACACACCTTTTCACTCATTCTAATAGTCATAACTTTTTTGTACGCACTCGTACTATTTTTTTGAATTGAAAAAATGATTTTTCCGTCATTTTTACGTAAAAAAGGTATACTTTGTAAAAATG
Source organism: Mongoloraphidia duomilia (assembly GCA_039654895.1). Lineage (NCBI taxonomy): Eukaryota > Metazoa > Arthropoda > Insecta > Raphidioptera > Raphidiidae > Mongoloraphidia > Mongoloraphidia duomilia. Next base: position 28,849,436 of record CM077518.1, on the reverse strand, counting down.
GGTAGGAGTAACCTTTTTCAAGATATTTGCACTTAAAGTAATCGATGCAATGTGGTTTTAAATGGCAAATTTTGAAAATGAACATAGGTGGCTTTAAAAACGCAGGCGCGGCGTTATCATGGTAATTTTGACAATTTTAAAAAAATTTAAAAAAATCAATGTTTCTTATTAAAATGCCGCATCATAATGATAAAAATAAAAATTAAACTTTGACACCCTGTATCTCTTTTAATATCAACTTTCGGAATAGACATGTTGGAGTCTATCGCAATATTTTTTGTAAGGAATCAGCTGTTACTTTATGTCCCATTCTTTTTGGGACACCCTGTATAAGTGTCCTTCAAAAGATGAGCATTGAGCACTAGAGTATTAAAAAAACATTAAATAAATCTATATTAGAAATCGTGTCCATCGTGATTATAATAAAATTAAGAAAAATCGCATTTAATATTTTAATAAATCAAATATTTTGTCCACTATCCTGCGATTTTTCTTAATTTTATTAAATAAATCCGCATTAAAACGACACTATTCCGCAAAATGTTCAAACTTATTAGGCATATGTTTTATATTATTCAAAAGAACAATTCAAAATGATCCGTAGAAAATTTAATTGTCTTTAGTATCAAAAAAGTTTACCATCAAATACTGTTAATAACAAGCAGACAAAACAGATATACGCTATTATTTTATAAATAAATAAATCATATCGATGTCATTAAATGTTTCAATTTAAAAAACATGAGGAACAAATCTGTGACCAAAAGGAAAAACCGCTCATGCCGATTTTATGGTAAAATAAGAACCATCGAACCATCCAGTTCGCCTTTTTTCATTGCATTGAGAAAAGGCAACACTTTCGATCACATGCCTTCCTACATGAATGTCACCATCGACGCGACGTGCCAAATAATATTCATTCACCGATGTACATTCTAATTTTAAATAAATTGGAACTATGAAAATCTATACTAATATTATAAAGCTGACGAGTTTGTTTGTTTGTGGGTTTGTACGCGCTAATCTCAGGAGCTACCAGTCCGATTCGAATTTTTTTTTTTAGATAGCCCGTTTATTGAGAAAGGTTATAGGCTATTCGAGTTTTTTAAATTCAATCCCAAAGGGGGTAAAACGGGGGTGTAGGATTTCGCTTCGCACGATGATAGTTTCTTATTTATTGCTGGGGGGGGGGGGTTAATAAATCATAAATTCTTATCTCTGGAACTACTGAACCGATTCTAAAAATTCTTTCACTTATAGAAAGCTACACTATCTCTGAGTGATATAGGCTATATTTTATTTTAATAAATTTCTCGCGGGGGGGGGGATAATTCCTGTGGGATAGTAGCAAAACGTAACTGTAATTCTTTTGCATTTTAGTATATAGACGGAATCCTACTAATATTACAAACACCACCAGCCCGACTTCGCTTCGCAGGGGGGGGGAATAATTAATCATAAATTCTTAGCCCCCGGCCGAAGCCGGACGGGGACCGTTAGTATATTATAAGTATTAAAAATTTTCAGGCTGCAAAAAAAACCATAAAAAGTCAAATTTAGTTTAGAATGAATTAAAAAAATATTTGTTGTGTAATAATTATTGTTCCTTACAGTTTTTCCGATTTACTATGGTTCATTTTTTTCGACTTTTTGTATACCTACCTGTATACTGTATAGTACCTCTAGGTCAACACAAAAATTATTATTATTGCTAATTGTTATTAATATTGTTATTGAAAGGCTCTCCGAGAATTTATGTAGATTTACAATGTACAGGTTATAGGAACTACAGGTACAACTGTACAGGTTCTGTTTTGGATCCTCGTGTAGGTAGAGTAGTATCTGCATCTGCAGATGTGGACGTTAAAAAATCCGCATTCGCATCTGCAGATGTCAGTAAAACCCACATCTGTAACATCCCTGGTTCGATTTTCCCTAGAAAATTGTTTTTACACAATATTACATAAAATAGAGTCAAACCGGTTTCTATCCAAAGATACAGACAAATTTACGAAAAAACTCGACATACGTAGTTTTGTTTTTTGGCCACAGGCAACAATGTTTCAGGTTTTATACAGTCTACAAATACAATATATACGCCGTATTATTTGTTAACTTGATTACAAAATGAACATAATCAATCATAATATACGTGTAGTTGTTTTATTTTCGGTAAGTTGATCGTCGACCAGGATTTGTCGAGATGTCTGTCTTTGTCAATAATAACATTTCTGTTTTGCACAGCAGGGTTGTGTATCGCAAATCGCCATTTTGTTGGTTCCTTTTACATAAACAGTTACGTGCCGGGGATGTTTGTCAATGAACATTCAAAATGTAAAAGAATTGTTACTGGAACTCATAAGGATTTAAGAGCGACGAGCGTGGTGTAATAGTAAGGGTTTGTGAAGTCCAGACTCTAGACCCTATATCCTACGAGTGCGACACTCTAGACCCTATATCCTACGAGTGCGACCGCTTTTCTCCAAACAATTACCTAATGTCGATGCAGATCATTACTAATCTGACAGGAATTTAGCATCCAAATTTCCCTACCACTATATAGGTGTATAATCAGAAGTTTTTTTCAGCAAAATACTTTTTTTTTGTTTAGTTTTAATATAAGACGTACAGAGAAATACAAAATTACATTGGTAGGACATGAGGGTAAAAAATGTACAGGAAGAGCAGAAATTGAGAAATTTTCACTAATCTATTTTTTAGTATTAAAACAAAAGTTTTCATAATAATATTATATCTGAATTATCGTTTTACGTACCTACGTAACTCCCAATATTATATTCAATGAAATGAGTAATTATTTATTGGTGACAATAAGCATACATATTATCTATACTATACATATAATATTATAAAGCTGAAGAGTTTGTTTGTTTGTTTGTTTGGTTGAACGCGCTAATCTCAGGAACTACTGGTTCGAATTGAAACATTATTTTTGTGTTGGATAGTCCATTTATCGAGAAAGGCCACAGGCTATATAATATCACGCTACGACCAATAGGAGCGGAGCATCAATGAAAAATGTTGCAAAAACGGGAAAAATTATTCCTTTTGAGAGCTTCCGTTAAGTGCGCTGCGTAAACGGTTAAAGTTACGCAAAAATCATGTATGACGGAATTGTTCCCGGAAGGTTAATATATATAGCGAACGAGCGTAGCGAGTGAGTAATGTAATTCCTAAACCACGCAACGGATTTTGATGCGGTTTTCACCATCAGTTAGATAATTTTTCACTGAAGGTTTATATATATATATATAGCGAACGAGAGAGTAATGTAATTATAATATTCAAGCGAACGAGCAAAGCGAGTGAGTAGTATATTTATAATATTTAAGCGAAAGAGCGAAGCGAGTGAGTAGTGTATTGCACCCGGTCTTTCTTAGCACCCGGGCGAAGCCGGACGGGCCGCTAGTATAAATATATTATGCATTTTTGTGACTAGTTTGAAACCGCTGGGAACACTATACACACGTACCATGTTTTTTATGGCTATATGTACAACACCATACATATGATTTATATGTAGCGTTCAAATGGTTAAGGTTATAAATTATAAGTTGATTTATATGTATGAACTCTTTTTTTCATATATTTGTTATAATTTTTTTTTTCGTACAAAGATGTAGAGGATGCAGTCTAATTTTACAAAATGTTCACCATATGCTTCACCTTGTTATTAATGCAATAATACAAATTCATCGTTTAGCGCAAGCTCATAAGCTTACTATAACTTAACCCTAGTACGAAAATCGAGTTGTACTACATAACTGGAAACATCCGGTCTGAGAGACCTTGTATTTTTCATCGCATTTTTCCACGGATTTGCAACTCAGATTTGGTATATTATGTATCCCACCAAGAACATAAATGTGAATTATACAATAGAGTCATTAAATTCAATAGCAGTTTAATGCAAATGACAGTCCAATGCAATTTGTGCATGTAGAATGATTGGAAATAAGGCTTAAGGCCGCTCACACAGCATAGCGGACAGAGTCGAGCGGTGTCACGTAGACGCGGTTAAGGTCAACAGTGCCATCGACCCCCACACACAACACACCAGATCACAACACGCTCTACACAGACTCTATACTGTGAAGCACACCTAGTTATAATTAATAATACAACAGTAAACTGGGTCATTTTCTAAAGTGTGAATGATTGCAATGGGCACATAGATTGCAGCAGGACAACTTAATAAAATAATTTTAATTAATAATTATAATCCTTCAACGGATAGTAACACCACTGTTGATACAACGTAGTATTTCGAGTTCATTTTATAGATTTTAGAAATGTAGTACGTTGGTAACACTGGCGTTCGTTACATCGTTTATGACACTTGTGTCGAGAAGACACCTGAATGCATGTACCGAGTAGCATTGTTGGATCTTAATTATTATTCAGTTACCTAAATAAAAGTACCAAATGAAGTATATTACTGACGACTGACGAGCTGTGAAATTATGTTAAACGAGCGCAGACACTATTCATTTCAAATATCATTGCGCCCTAGATATAATGTTTTTTGTCCTAGAACCTTACAAAATATCGGATTTTGTCTTCATTTCCAGTATTTACTTCTATTTCATTGGTTGATGCTTTATACAAGTTCAAGATTAAATGGTCATACCCCTGCTGAATTCAGCGCAGAAACATGCTCTTTATTCAAAAGCATAGTTCTGTTGACCTATGGCTGTGTTTTTAGTATATGGGGGAGGGGGCGGGTATTTTGTAAGCACTTGTATTCTATCTATTTTGTAAGCAATAAATAATTATTCTATTCTATTCTATTAAGAGTAACTCAGAACCTGCATCTATAATACTACATATTTACATTAAATTTTATAGCTCACAGCCTACTACAAATCTGTAAATGTTCTCAATGTTATTTGCCCGATGTTCGGTAAAACAATTTACACCTTGTATAATAGATTTTCTATTTATTTGTAAACGTCAATTTATAACATTTAGATGTAGATTTTGCGTAAGAAAATTTCACTTCTGTAGTAGTAGTGTGTAGTGTAAACTACACAGTCTTATAAGTAAACTAAATTTTACTATGTACCTTTGGAGTATTGTATAAGAAATTATACTTTCTCCGAGTGTCGCGACACACAATTTTTTTTACTTGTACAATTTATTGTATTTTTGACAATAATTAATCTATGTAAGTACTATGAAAAAAACATTAATATTAATTATTATTGTAGTATATTCTACAGCAATAATTTTAAATTATCAATATACCCGCAAGTCAGCAAAGTCGACCATGCCTAGCACATCAGTATATTATTATGTATTTAAATGGTAACCCGAAGGGTAAACGATGAGTGTCGAAATATTCCGAGTATTGCTGACTAGGTTAACAGCTACTTCTGTGCCAGACCATTCTTCCTCCTCTAGCTCTGGGCCCCTTAGAAACTACTCGTCTAGTACCAAACGGCCTTAAGAAACAGAGATAGGGGGATCTGAAAACTTACAAGCTGTAGTTTGTGTACAGATGGTGATTTATAGTTTTTGTTTACCCAGAAAGGGAACGGCGAGTGTGATTAGAGTGATAGAATGTAAACTCGATTAGATAAAAAAGAAATGATGATCATGTTGTTAAATGTTGATAACTGTATTCTCAACATCCGAGTTGGTTGTTTATCCCAATCACGTACCAAGTGCAACGGGAGACACAGAGAAAGCAACAAGAACGGAGACACGCCTATAGTTATTCTCAGAAGATAGAGAAAGACGCACCAAATATGTACACGACTGCTTATTGTTGTTTTGTATCAAACAGGCATGAAACAAGTGACCGATGATATACACAATATTATATACTGCAATGCAGTCGGGTCCTCTTTATCCAAAAGACCTCAAAAAAGTGTAATGATAACAAAGGGAACGAGAAATTTCGCTGTATAGAGCCAGTCCCCAAAACAATATAATCTATTTAAAAATGTGTTACTTTACACATAACGCCAATTTATATTAGATATAAATGCGCTCATTCCGGCTTGAACTCGAAGCATTCTATTTTGTCACTTTGAATTCTGAGCGGAAGACATTGGGAGGAAAATCACAAATAGGTACGATTTTCCACATTTCGCAATCATCGACACTATTGCGAAATTCGACAAAAAAAACATAGGATACTTTTTCGTTCTGACTATAAAATTACAAAGAAAATTAGACAAATTGAATTCGCTACGCCAAACTAGTTCAGAGGTCTGTTGAATCAAAGTTTGGCTTAAAAAAATAGCATGAAGGATTAGATTATTTTTGAATGGGTACCAAAATAAAAAGGTGGAAAATCCAAAAACAGCTCGGAGAGAAAGAATCTAGGCAATGGAGTGTCTTAAACCGAGAGAGAACTTCACACTGGTTGCAAACGCCAAGTTTCTTACCTTGTAATGCAATATACTATTTATACCATGTGTAGCTTCAGTAATTTTTAGGGTATCGAAATTCAATGTTCAGTTTTTGGTATACTTTTATATTATATAGCTCATTTGTTTATGTCTGCACAATTTAAGGTGCGTGAAGTTGGCCCGGAAAAAATCCGGGCTGGGTGGGAAAACGGCTCATTTAGTACCTAATAATGTTAATATGAGTCTTTCTTACAGGAATTTAAATATGAAAAAATAAAAACGTCTGTTCAGGCTCGTTTAGATCGAGAAGCGAGCACTATCAAATGAGCCATCTGAAGACAAAATATGCTCACTGCACAATATTAGTTATTATAAGTTATCGCACAATAATGTACAACGTGGGCACAGAGTACAGACGTTTATATACACCATGCAGCCTCAATATTACATACAGCTTCCTGATTTACCGATCAAACCGTTGTTTTGCGATACGCTGACATTAAATCGGTCCTGTGGGGTGACATAAGGTGTCAATATACCGAATGACATGTCTTTGTGCAAGTTTGCGACGAAAGCTATCGAATGACATCGACTTTTCACATGTTCCATGACCAGAGCCAGTCGAAAAACAATAAAATGTGAACACGTGTCGAGAACATGGCGTCTATATTGACATGAGCGATGTAGGGCAATGCAAGTAGGTATGCTGTACCAAAGCAAGGTAAGGTGGACAAGGGCTGGGCAATTATACATTGTACATCAATTCTCTTCCAGCCCAGAAAAATTGACATGTGTTTTATATCACCTTATACCTTAAGGTTTAACTTTTGTTTTTTTTCGTAAACTTCCACCGTGCCCTTCTGCAAAACGGTGAATTACTTTGTGCTTTCATGACCTTCATGTTTAACTCATCAAAAATTACCATTTGTCACACAAGAAATCTCTGATGATTTACCAAACGAATATTTTCACAATCATTGTGTTTCTTTGTTCCTTAGCTGCGGGTTACATTTTATATTTTGTTCAAAGCGCTACACTGTATTATTTAATTAACTAAGAAGTCAAAATATACTTCTTAAAATAGGCTTATCATTTTATCCCTGACTTATTTACATTATAGGTATATTGCAATTTGCACGACAAGGCAACTAGACAATGCTGTCAGACCCACACAGTATCTAAATTCTTTAAAAAATCTAGTGTAAAAAGTTAATTTCAAAATGTATTCAATTATTTTAACTGAGAGTCCTAAATTAAACCTTTCAAGATTTAATTTTCTATAAAATCTCGACAAATTTCGTTCTAACAAGAGGACGTCATCAGGTGATAACAAAAGAATGAGAAGTGAACAAGTATCACAAAAATGCCGCAGAACAAAATAATATTTGAATAATTTACATTTTTGTGATATCCGAAAACTTCTCATTCTTTTAATATAACCTAACTAGCCGTTACCCGTGGCTTCGCCCACGTATTTTACGATTGCAATTTATTATCCCCCCCGCGAAAAATTCTCCTCCTGCGAAGCGAAACCGGGCTGGTCGTGTTTATTCGCTCGAATTTTATAATACATAACTCATTCGCTTCGCTCGTTCGCTCGGATTTTATTAATACATTTGACACTCGCTTCGCTCGTTCGTTTGAATATTATTAATTCCTTCTTCGCTCGTTCGCTTGATTATTATTAATACATAACTCACTCGCTTCGCTCGCTCGCTCGAATTTTATTAATACATGACTCACTCGCTTCGCTCGTTCGTTTGAATATTAATAATACAATACTTACTCGCTTCGCTCGTTCGCTCGAATTTTATTAATACATTACTCACTCGCTTCGCTCGTTCGCTCGAATATTAATAATACATTACATTTGTTATCCCCCCGCGAGAATCTCCCCCCTAAATTTGTTATCCCCCCGTGTGAATTTTCCCCCTAATTTGTTATCCCCCCGCTAGAATCTTCCCCTCTAATTTGTTATCCCCCGCGTGAATCTTCCCCCTAATTTGTTATCCCCCCGCGAGAATCTGCCCCCCTGCGTAGCTTTCTATTAGCGAAAGAATTTTTAAAATCGGTTTAGTAGTTCTAAAGATAAAACAAAAACAAATCTATCCCACGGGAACCGTACATTTTTCCGTGATAAAAAGTAGCCTATAACATTATCTGACCCCTAAACTACCACTATGCAAAAAATCATGTCGATCCCTTGCTCTGTGAAAAACAAAAACAAAACTATCCCACGGGAACCGTACATTTTTCCGGGATAAAAAGTAGCCTATAACATTATCTGACCCCTAAACTACCACTATGCAAAAAATCATGTCGATCCCTTGCTCTGTGAAAAACAAATACAAAACTATCCCACGGGAACCGTACATTTTTCCGGGATAAAAAGTAGCCTATGTGCTATTCCAGACTAAATCTATCTCTGTGCCAAATTTCATCCAGATCCGTTCAAAAATGACGAATTTCCATACAAACTTTCATCCCCTATTTAGCCCCCTTAGGGGATGAATTTTCAAAAATCCTTTATTATTGCTCACCTACGTAATATAAGGAACTCCTATGCAGAATGTCATGCTTCTAACTTCAAAAATGACGAACTTCCATGCAAACTTTCATCCCCTTTTTAGCCCCCTTAGGGGATGAATTTTCAAAAAAAAATTTCTTAGTGCACACCTACGTTATATAAGAAACTTCTGTGCAAAATTTCATGCTTCTAACTTCAAAAATGACGAATTTCCATACAAACTTTCATCCCCTATTTAGCCCCCCTAGGGGATGAATTTTCAAAAATCCTTTCTTATTGCTCACCTACGTAATATAAGGAACTCCTATGCGAAATGTCATGCTTCTAACTTCAAAAATGACGAAATTCCATGCAAACTTTCATCCCCTTTTTAGCCCCCTTAGGGGATGAATTTTCAAAAAAAAATTTCTTAGTGCTCACCTACGTTATATAAGAAACTTTTGTGCAAAATTTCATGCTTCTAACTTCAAAAATGACGAATTTCCATACAAAGTTTCATCCCCTATTTAACCCCCTTAGGGGTTGAATTTCAAAAAATCCTTTCTTAGTGGATGCCTACGTCACAAAAGGAACCTACTGTCCAAATTTCAAGTTTATATCTTCAGCGGTTTGACCTGGGCGTTGTCTGTCAGTCAATCAGTCAGTCAGTCAGTAACGGAACTGTTAATATATATAGATGTTATAACCTCTTGTTACGACGAAATTAGTCATAATTTTATAATTTGTTCCATTTGTGATTTTGAGTTTGATTTTTTATAAAAATTAGGTATTTCAAAAAATCGAGAAAATAGTTGAGAATATTTTTTTTTATTTGAAGAAAGAAAAAAAGGTGTTCCGACTAACTGTCAAACACCAGACTGTACTGCGTACTGTGTTATCAGTACTCTGAGGAAGGTGGATTCGTCACTGCCAATAGCTTCAGGTAAGATAAGTGGTATTTTAATGTGTGTCAAGTTGTATGGACCAACTTACATTTTTTCAACTTTTTCAACGCCAAGCGTTTGTGCTACATTTGTATTTTTTGCATTCTAAAAGGTGATCCAACATCAGTTTCCGAACTTTTTTTTAAAAAAAGCACACAATTTTAAGGAAATCTTCGGATTTTTTTATTAATCGAATATGTTATGTAGGTATTTCATTAATTAGGTATGGAAAATAATATCAATTAAATGGTCGCCTTTGACCCTTCTGCAGCAGCCAATCTTTCGAGGAAATTTTCGATGACTTTTTTGTAAATTTGGACGGTATCTCGACTATAACTTGGCGGATGTTGGTTTTTAGGCGCTTCAACGTTTCGGGTTTGTTGGCGTAGACACGATTCGTTGCGTAACCCCACAAAAAAATCCAACGGCGTTAAAACGCATAATCTTGGAAGCCATCCATTTCGTAAATGTGTTGTTAAAAACAAACATTTGACACTTTGAAACGAAGTGCTTATTGACAGCTGCTTGATTTACACTGCTGCCAACATAGGAAACTCAAATTGGATCACCTTTTATTAGGATGTGTGGGTACGTTACAGAATTGAATTGTGGATTATAGACGCTCGATGGGTACGCTACATGTGTCACATTGTTCCTTGTCCGTTCTTCCAAACATATATTTGTTTGTTTCTTTAGTATGACTATGACCAATTCTTAGTCGTGTGGCGAAGCAGCCGTCTCGTCTGTTGATACTGTTCTCGCGAGGTTTGACGCCTTCCTTGATTTCTCGTAGTTTGTATTTGCTAATTGCTGTCCATTCCGTTTGAAATATTTTATTTTCATTTTTTCTTTTATTATAGCGACCCTTAGTCTTGAATCGTATTGGTGAGAATATTTATTTGGGACGACCGCGATGCTACAATAATTAAATTTCATATTTTGAGACGATAATCCTTCATGAACTTAATTAAATGAGGAAGCAAAGTCAGATTTGTATAATTATATGTCGTTTGGAGTATTAATCTTTTGACGAGATAAAATAATACTCATATATGTTTAAAACAGAACTTCCTGATTTTCCAGGATTCGATGTTGGCGTAAAATAATGTAACTTTGTACAGTACTGATACATGCGCTATACATATTATAGGTATAGTACGTGTGGTGTTCACGTTTATGTGACTCTGGTCGTAATATAAAACGGCGTATGTCAAATTTTCGACGAAATAAGATAATTAATGAAATTTAATCATAGGTACAGTTCATCATTTTTACCCGAATACGAAAAAAGGAGGGTTATGATTTTAACAGGCTATGTTTATAGATGTATTGTATGTATGTGTTATACCGGGCCGATTTTTATAATCAAGGTGTCCTTTGATTTGTCTTAATCAGGCGAGTGAATTATAGGCTATAAAATATTTTCGTGAATTTAAAATGGCGGCCGTAAGGTGGAAAAAATCTTGGACAACATTTTTTTCTCGGCCAAATCGATCGAGTGGTTGGTGTATTAAATAAAAGGAAATTTTGTCGAGATTTCAAAAATATATGCATACCTACTTTTTAGTTTTTATGGTTTATAATAAATAGGTTGTACCTACCTAATATAAAAATAAGAAGGACTGAAATAAAAATAAAAGTTTAAAAAACTAAAAGCCGACTACGTAAAAGAAGAAAAGAAGCAAATCAAAACATGACATAGCATTTTTTTGTTATCGTTAGTCGGGGACCCGTTCGGAAACAAGAAAAAATGGGGATATCTGTATCGGGGTAGAGACAAATGACGTGGATACCGTTAAACACAAATAATTGTATGCGTTGTTATGGAAAGAAATACATGATGCACTTTTATTTATCTTATTGGGATGTGACATACGGGAGATATAAGGACTCTATTCTTGAAAGTACTAGGATTTTTGAAAATACTCTGTTCTGTCCATCATTAGTGCCAAGCACATGCCTCGAGGCAATTTCTTACCACATGAATGTCATGAATGCAGTTCTCTTTAACTAAAGCGTAAAATATGTATACTGCAGCCTATTAGACTTAAGAGAGATAAACTGTATGTAGAGAAAAGACGTTTTTAAGTAATGTTACACTAAAATAGACTTAAATAATTGACCATGTAGTTTACAGTACACACTACAAAAGTGAAACTTCTAGCCACAACTACAAACAAAATACTGGTTTTCGCGTCGACTGTTACTGTGACTCAGTAGACAAGCGCGCGCGTGCGCACCCCCCCCCCCCACACACACCTATTCAAAGTTGCATCTTTTCGTCAGGTCTCGTTAGCCTTTGAATCTAATTTGATTATACTGTCTACCGTGCATATAGAAGTTTCACTTCAAATATTTACCTGAAAGTACAGAAAAAATTATTAAAATTCTATACTTAGGCGATTTTACCTTTCGGTCGTAATTGTACACAAAGAGAACAGTTCATCGAGTCATACCGACATAAAGACAGGCGAACTAATACTCAATAAGTAGTGAAACAGAGAATTTCTCATAAACAAGGCAACCGAGACAGTTTGAGAATTAATACACTGACCTGTACCCACGATTGCTAATAAAGCCAGCTGTGAACTTTTGGTACACTGCTGTATTTATTCAAAATATTGTTGTAGACTGAACAACTCAACATATATGGGTTCAAATGGCAAAAATGACATTGTCAAACGAAGGAGATTGTAATTGTGAAAGTTGATGATAATAAATCAAATCGGCATATTTCTAACTCGAATTATTCAAATGGCATCACTAAAATAGTACGGCGATTAGTTCATATGAAAATTAATCTCTGCAAAACGAGCAGTCAACAGACATTGTAAGTACTAAGTACTCATGCCCACTTTGACTTTAGACTTGTGGTGTTGACAGTACAAATTGATGCAATAATATGCAATAACACCGTTGCTGATGCTCACCGTGGCTGTGATTGTCAATACACAGTGAAAAAAATGTTTACTCGAACTTCTCCTATAGGCCATAAGTCTAACGTAAGTCTAACGATTCGAGATGGAATCATGGAGGATGATAATATTCTGCTTAGGCCGTATTGACTGTATATTTTGTTTGAAATACGAAAAGAGAAGATAATAAATATAATAATTCAAGGTCGATTGTATTGCATTACACAGTTATCAAAAAATCACTACATTATACCCAATAAATCCATACCTAAAACATATTTTAATACGAAAATATTAGGTTTAGGTATGGACAACCCTTAATAAAAGTGTTAGGAAATATCCTAAAGAATACAATTCGAGCAAAAAAATAACCTCGTTGCATTTAAAAATCAAAAGTTACACGTGATTGAAGTTAGGTAAAAGAAGTACATTATTTTGAACACCCTGTGTAATAAATCATTTTTTTACGACAGACATTGATTTGTCCGTCTACTATCTAATGATCCTCAAAATTTCAGTTTGATAAAGGTTTCTGTTTTGGCTATGTCGAATTTTAGGTAAAGGTCTGCATGTGTCAAAAATTTCTGAAAAACTTGAATAACTCAAAAATTACTGAATTTTCGTGCATGGCTTTCCTTACAATTTCTATTCACATTTAGGTGCAGAATTGAAAAAACAAATAAAAACAGGGTGCTAGGTTAAAAAACATAGCTTTGATCTGCCACGCTTAAATAGGACAGGCTGTTTAATTGAAAATATTTTTAGGTTATACAACATTAAAATTTATACAACTTTTATATTTAAACTTTTTTTCTATCTTCACCCAAAATCAATATATCGGCCGACAACGCAAGTCTTGGACACCCTGTAGATGACGAAGTTATGCAAAAACATAATATTATAATAATAATAAGATTTGTATCGGCTTCTTCTAAGGACAATGGCTCAATTTTCTATAACTACACGTATTGCAGGGTAGGTATATAAGTGTAAATTACATGTTGGACAGGTTTTACCTCATCCTCAAGCAACCATAATATGTTTATCAACGTAAATTATCATTTAACACAGTACAGTGCGATTAACAACCCAATATCAAAAAGTTCGCAAAGATTGCACTTCCTACTAAAACTAACCATTCCGATGTGTTAAGATCTCAACGATTGTAAAAAAACTGCAAAACCTAAATAAATTTTACATTAATTATGTAATAGATTTATCTTAGCAACAATTAAATGATATACTTTAACCTATAATAATAAACGTACCGAGCTAAACTGTAAACTACACTGCAATAAGAGTGACGAATACCAAACTGATCTAATTATTCTATAACAATAATTTCTTTACTATTAATTATGTAACTAGATCTATAATAATAATAATAATAAAAAACAAAAATAGCCATTGAATTTATCAAAATATCCATAAAGAGTGCTGAGTGATGGAACCTTTGGTGTACAGAAAAAAGATACAAAACGTGAAAAATAACCACTAAACACCAAACCATTAAAAAATATCTCGACGTACGTTTCGCCAACCAAGTTGGCATCATCAGGAGATGATTAAATCTAAAGACAAAAAACTATTTCCTACCTATTTGTAGACTCCCTAGTGGTTAAAATAATGTAAAATAACTCCTAATATCAGAAAAACTTAACAGCCCATAAAAAACTATTTTAATAAATCATAAAGTTGACTACCTGGAATTGGACCTTTGTCACTGTTCGTAAATATTATTTTTGTACTTGTGAATTTCTAAACTCTCTAAGGCGTCTAGTTGTCTATTATTCATGACATTCCTAATTAATTTTAAATTACTATTGTCTATTTTATGGTCATTTTCAAACGCATGTTGGGCAACACTAGATTTTTCTAGCCTGGCATATTTTAGATGAGCCATATATGCTCTTTAAATCTTGTTAGAATTGATCGTCTCGTTTGACCAACATACTTCTGATTACAATCTTGACAACTAATTTCATAAATCCCCGACTTTTCTTTGGCGTCTATTTTCTCCTTAGGATTCCCTAATTTTTTTCTTTCAAACTGTTCCTTGAAGAGTATACAATTTTTAAGCCTACTTCTTTAAAAATCTTATTTAACCCCCTGGTAAAACGATGATAGATACATATTTAGAGATTTCTAATCATATTATCTACTAGATCTACAGTATATCCGTTACACAAAGCTATGTCCTTAATTACCGTTTTTTCTTTTTCAAGCCTTTCTTTACTGAGAGGGAAACTAAGTAAACAGTGTATCAAAAAATTCACAGATTTCGCAATCCTTGCAACCATCGAGGACATTGGAAATGATAACAGCATATATGAAACATAATTAACTGTTTATTATACACACAATATTTATCAATGCACTGTTTAGTTTTGTCAGGGATAACCTTATTATTCTTCTGTTATATACGCGTTCACTTTTGCTTGATTACTTAACTTTTAAGTGGATTTTTCTACAGTATTTATTAACATTTGCTCAAAAATAACACCGCAGATCGTAACTCGTAACTCTGCCCCCATATACAAACATAAACATTTCCAATGTTAAAATTGAAACTTGCCATTTTATGTTGTGAGCAATGATGTGAATCTTAGGGATATATCTTAGTGTAGTCTATAAATAGGTAGGAAATAGTTTTTAGTCTTTAGATTTAATCATCTCCTGATGATGCCAACTTGGTTGGAGAAACGTACGTCGAGATATTTTTATAAGGCTTGGTGTTTTGTGGTTATTTTTAACATTTTATTTTTTATCAAAATACAAAAAAAACAGGATGCCTCAAAAGTAGTCCTGAGATCGAAAAAACGGTTATTTAACATTTTATGTTTACAATCCAACCCCGATTACGAAATTTCATTTTTCGCCTCCTGGTGTAAATCACCCTGAATGTAGTAAGTATAGGTCTTGATATTTATTATTTACCCTACACTTCCATTTTTCATTTAAATTTAATATTCGCGTGATATTTGTCACATGAATACTTTTCTTTAAATTAGCGATTTAATATTATCAGGAAAATGTTCTCGATATATTTTATAAAAGTAAATTATATCTGTAATTCTGTTTTTGTAAATTATGATGTTTGAAAAGTACATTTTAATGTATTATTTAGAACACAAAACTCATATATGTCATGCGAAGTTATGCGCTGTGGTGACACTTGATTTGGCGACAGATCAATAATTTAGTGTCGTCGTCGTCGTTATTACAGACGACAGACAGATAACCTAAAAAAATGCGATTGACAAATCACATAGCGCCATCAATATCATATAAAAGATAAACGAGGCCATCAAATAACAAGCTGTTTGGCTGGTTCGATACCGTATTAAGGGATGGACAAAAGTATCCGAAACATTTTGTTACATAATGTTTTTTTGTTTATTTTATAATTTATATTATAAACAAGTAAAATCCCCTTAATGAAACACAAAACCGAAATTAAATGTATCATTTCAAATAAAAACTTCAGAATATTTACTGGAATTTTACAGAAACTTTTCTCCTGTTCATCGTAAATGGTTTCCAATAGTGCTTAATTTGACAAGTAAATTCGTGGTTAAAATCAATGTTTAATCGACTTCAAAAAAAAGGAGGAGGTTCTCAGTTCGACTGTATTTTTTTGTATGTAGATATGTTACGCGATTTCTCCTGCATTTGTGAACTGATTTGGTGATAATTGTTTTATTTAATAGGGCATACCTTCGGAGTGGTCCCATATAAATTTTACTTAAATCGGTTCAGTAATTTTCTTTTTTTAGTTTAGCAATCAAATATCAAGAGTATAGTCGGTTAATAACGTGCAAACTACATATTGTAAAGCCACCTCAAAATTTTATTATTTTCCTCTTTTTAGCGGCTTTTTTGAAGGAGGTTTTTTTTTTGTTAAACAGTTTTTTTTCTATACAACAAAATAAAAAAAAAATATATTTTTAAGTTAACCCTATTCTTTAATTTATTGACACCAACAAGAAATTCGTACGTACGTGCGTTCTTATGATAAAACAAAATCTCTTCCATCCCTGCTATTGAATTTGCGAAGATTTTATGGAACAGCGAGCATATGTTTGCTATACGTATGTTATTATACATATACGCAGTACTTATACTTCTGTATTGGTACATTTACATGTAAATCCAAGGACAAGAACACACACTGCTTTCCAGTTTCCGCCCACACGAAAATTTCACCCGTTTAGATAATGAAGCGAAACACATATGATATGTACGAATATTACCTAAATACATACCTAATAGTTAAAGCGCATAATATACATTACACTGAGTATGCAATGCGTGTTGAGGTTTCTAACTTCTAAGTTATAATTGGGTACGTCAAAGCGCCGTTCTCACGTGTGTCGCTAATTGCTCCGTCTAGGGCTGGGATCATATTTTGTCAATAACTTATCTTGAATGACCTTTTTACAAGCAAGGTAAATACGTTCACTCGAACTCGATGGTGGATTGAAAATCATCTGAATAATCGAAAATTCTAGGATTTATCAAAAAAAAAGTTTTAAATAAACATGTATGATTTCAGGATGCGCATTAATTGCTGTACAATTCTAATTAATGATAACAAGAAATTTTTGTTTTTGCTTTAAATTGATTTTTTTTGTAACAAAATTGTTCTTTTTTCTGTTCAAGTAAAGTTGAATTAACAGAAATACAGTGAAACAAACTTTCTTTTCTAGTATGTGTACCTACTTTAAATTGTATTTGATAACTCGAATAACTGTAAATATTATACGCAATTATGTCACATTTGGATTATTATAATTTTTTTTAACCTCTAAAACTGTGAACCATTCTGGAACACCGCTGCAGCATTGAATAAAAAATTATGGGCCAGTGTTTAAGCCCCAGACTGCGTATGTAACATAATGCACGTTGTATTAGGTCAGAGTTGGTTTGGAGGTTAACAGAAAGTGCGCCCGAACTAGGTCCATTATGTCGATACACAAATATTATGTATATGGACAAAACCAGTCATGTGCTTTTCAATAAAACATTAATCATTTTTATTGATCTTATGAAATTATTATAATAGCTACTGATTATTAAGTGTGAAATACTTTTTAGCACTTACGTTTAAAAAAAACTCGGGTCGCAGTGCCAAACCCTGCCGACAATATAGTGTATTTGCTAGTAGAGGCATTGTGGCGTTATTATGTGAACTTAAGTTTGTTTTTGTACAAAATAAAAATTTAACCCCTTAATACATCCCTTACAATAATAATTTTTTTCTTAATTGCAATATTGTTATCAATACAGCATCTGCACCAAATTAAATACACCCTTCAGCAAGGAAATCCGTATCCGCAAATTAATGTTTTTATAAAAATCGTAAGTCCGGTCCTATCGGGCCGATTTTATTTAAATTTTAGCACCACATTTTCATCTTCACTAAAGGGTTGAATTTCAATTTTGAAACAATTCGGACAATTTTTTCGGTATTTTTGGGCCCAAAAACATTTTTCAACCCCTAAAAACCACCCTTAAAATGGTCCGATCGGGCCCATTTTAAATAGGCTTCGTGCGGTGATGGATTCTAACCTGCCTACCAAATTTCGTCAAAATCAATTAACTCTTTCGAAAGTTATAGCTCGTACACATATATATATATATACATAAATAAATAGACATTTCCAAAAATGGTGCCAAAGTGTTCAGGAGGTTATGAAACGTCGAGAAATTTTGATCCGCCCTCTAGGTCCCGCCATCCGACCGACGCCAATAGTGTATGTGCCATATGGCAAATACACTAAAAACTGCAACTTACTGGTTATTGACTGCATATCTATAATATGCATATTAACTTGTAATTAGTACCTGTGACTGTGACTGATTATACAGTCAGTATATTAATTTGGAAATTTAACAAATCTGGACTGAAGTTAACCTAATTTCTTAAACTGCGTATAGTTAATCAATAATATTTACTCGAATTTGCTTTTATAGAATTTCTCAGTTAGTATAATATTATGTAATATTATGTTACTATGTATTATTAGTATAATATTTTTATCAAAATCGGACAAGACCGAACTTACAGAATTTATGAAATTGCTAGTTTGTTGATAGGATTACTGATTTATTTACGGCATGGTGTACATGATTTGGTGCAGATATTGGACTGATAAATTCTTACCGAATATTGAAATTGAAAAAAAATGTAATCATTAAAAGGGATTTTTTAAGGAGTTAAATTTTGTCCAAAAATAAATTTAAGTTCACATATAAAAAAAAACTCGGGTCGCAGTGCCAAACCCTGCCGACAATATAGTGTATTTGCTAATGCAGGCCTTGTGGCTTTATTATGTAAACTTAAGTTTGTTTTTAGACAAAATAAAAAATTTAACCCCTTAATACATCCCTTAAAATAATATTTTTTTTCTTAATTTCAATAATATTATCAATGCAACCTCTGTACGGAATTAAATACACCCTTCAATAAGTAAATCCGTATCAACAAACTAGTGTTTTCATAAAATTTGTAAGTCCGGTCCTGTCGAGCCGATTTTATTAAAATTTTAGCAGCACATTTTAATCATTAATAAAGAGTTAAATTTCAATTTTGAAACGATTCTGACAAATTTTTCGGTATTTTTGGGCCCAAAAACTTTTTGGAGCCCCTAAATACAACCCTGAAAATGGTCCGATCGGGCCCATTTTAAATAGGCTTCGTGCGGTGATGGGTTCCAATGTGTGTACCAAATTTCGTTTCAATCGATTAAGTCTGTCGAGAGTTATCGTGTACACACATATATATATAAATATACAGGGTGAGTTCGACCACCCGTATCAGTCGTTTTTTTCGAAAACGGTTAGTCGTAGAGAGTTGTGTCAAAAATTTGTATTATAAAAGCCCTAATAAAGAATCGAATGGTGATAATTTTTTTTTTCGGGAAGGTCGGCTTCCCTATTAGTTTGCTCCAGAATGTCCAGAACTCCGGAATTATAAATGTAACGATAGGTCGAAAGTGGTATTGCTGAAAAGATCTTTAAAAAATAAGCAAGTTTTGTAGGAAATTTTTTTTTATTACTTCCACCGCTGTTAAGTAATATTTGTTTGAAATTACTAAATTAAAATGTCATAATAACGAACTTTTTAAAAGTCCGCATTTAAAATCTAGTTACCTATCTATCGATCATTAAACACTGAAGAAGTACACTCACAGTATAACCAGAAGAGCTCAGTAGTATGTATTAAAGAGTAAATGGAAGACAGTTTGAACACTTGTGACAATGTCTAAGGCTGCTAGATTTTTAATGCCGACTTCGATCGTTATTATGAAATTTTGATTTAATAATTTTAAACGATTGTTACTTAACAGGGGTGGCAGTAATTAAAAAAATTTTCCTACAAAACTTGCCTATTTTTTAAAGAGCTTTTCAACAGCACCACTTTCAACCTATCGTGCTTTCTAAAATTCCGGAGTTTTGAACATATAATAATTTATATGTATACTTATAGAAATTTACAGGGGTGGCAGTAATAAAAAAAATTTTCCTACAAAACTTGCTTATTTTTTAAAGATCTTTTCAACAATACCACTTTCGACCTATCGTTACATTTATAATTCCGGAGTTCTGGACATTCTGGAGCAAACTAATAGGGAAGCCGACCTTCCCGGAAAAAAAATTATCACCATTCGATTCTTTATTAGGGCTTTTATAATACAAATTTTTGACACAACTCTCTACGACTAACCGTTTTCGAAAAAAACGACTGATACGGGTGGTCGAACTCACCCTGTATATATATATAAATATATAAATATATAAATATATAAATATATACATACATATATATATAAACATTTTCAAAAATGATGCCAAATTGTTCAGGAGGCTATGAAACGTTGAGAAATTTTGGTCCGACCCCTAGGTCCCGCCATTCGACCGACGCCAATAGTGTATGTGCCATATTATGGCAAATACACTAATAATACATTATTTTGTCGACAGAATTCTGCACTGTGGCCCGAGTTTTTTTACAGTGGCACTATCACTGTTTCAGATTAAAAGTTCTTATAGACACTGTTTATTGAAACTTTGCTCTTTTAATGCTTAAATATATTATACTTTGTTCAAATACCTATCGTGTGCGTGATTTCTGTATTTGATTTTTTTAGACATCTTTGCTTCGATTATTCATTGAGAGCTCCATCCGAACTAGTCTAACCTAAAAAAATATTATTAATTCTATATTGAAGTTTAACTCGAAAAAATATTTTTCTGCGCCCCTGCAATGCAAGTTTCCCATTTTCTCGTCTTATCTTAATTTTTCTAGATGAGGGAGGACGTTCTTCACGCCCCTTGGATCCGACCTTGGTGTTGTTTCTCTTCATTTTAACAAAAAATGGGAACCTAAGTTCTAAATCATTAAATGAATTGGACGATTAAACCACTAATCCCTATACTTATACTAGCTGTTCCTAGTCCGCCATTGTCCCAATTTGAATTGGTAATCAGCGCCACACAATATCGGGCTAGTAACTAAAATGTATCTTATTGCCATGAAGATCATTACTGCATGCGCACTTAAATTCATTTTAGATATCGGCCCCATATTGTGTGGTGCTGGCTACCACATCAATTGGTTTCAAATTTTTAATTTTTTCCTCGATTTTTTCCATATGCATCAGCTATCCAGTTAGTAAGTATTGAGATCAGTGGATTAAACTATAATTTTTCAACTAATTCGACATAAGCGATTTTATCTTTTGAGCACAGATATTGTCAATTTTATAAACAGCATTTGGTATATTTTGTGGAGCGAATTTTCTTAGTTCTAAAGAAAATCCATTACATAAAACTTCAAATATACGATCCGCAGACCGCAATCCAACTTTAATGAGGAGTACGTCTTGTCTATAAATATCTTCTCATCTCATTTAATTTGTTTTAATGCACGATCATCAAATAGTATTTACCCAACGTTCAGTGGCAGAGTAAGAACAAAAATATCAAAGTTAGTGAGAAGTTTTGATTTTGGCTGACAATCAAAATTTATAGTAGGTAAATACAAACTTTTAAATAATATAATTGTAAAGTTGTTTCTACAGGTGACATTTGAATGGTACTATTTTCATAGAGAATTTTGACGCTATCTGATTGGATCATTCATTTAGAATAGATACGTCGACTCTTTTAATGATTAAATATAGAAACTATATTATTGTCATACAAGTCATATTAAATCCTGGCTTTTCATTCTTCGTACAATGATGGATTATAGTAGTTTAAAATCCGCAATATATCTTTCAACAATAACAAGCCACTGCAGTGTATAGTTAATTATAATTACCTATTCAAATAAAAATTGATACAAGTTTAAGATTCTAGAGTACAGAACTTTCCCACTACAGGCTGAAAATACAAAAAATAATTATTTAAGAATTCAGATGAAACCTATTCCATTTTTAATTATTAATACTGATTATGGCGAAGAGTTGATAAAAAAATGCATAAACCGCGCAGATAGTTTTTTTGTGTGTAACTATTATAAAAAAATGTCTGAAAACAAAAACAACAGTACTAACAAAATTTGTAAAAAAATGTGAACAAAATAAAAATATAAGTACACAGACCAGAAATAGAGACACGGTATTATTAATTATATTATAAGTAACTACCATGCGTTACTGAATTACATTCAATTTGATGACTGTTAATAAAACTGTAATAGGAAAGATAAAGAGCAATTTAATAACATGCTTAATAACAATTTATATAAATTGTAAAATAAAAACATGCCCTAACAACGAACCGTCACTGACAGCAATAATATCTAATTATTATCACGTGTTCTGATGTAGTAGCTATATTCTTTCTGCATTGTTATTTGCATTAATAGACATACAAGGCCAAAATCATCAATACTGAAATATTTAACGAATGTACTCCATATTATATAACGTCGTAAGCCACAAATACTTACAGCTAAAAATTGTTAAAGTATCCAAATGACAAATGAGGGGAAAATTTTATACTAGAATTCCAGTGATTATATCACACGGAATACAAAAAGAGTAACAATAGTTTTTGTGGTCAATAGTACTTTCCAGAATGACATTTATTCCAAAGTGTTACACGGTTCATTGAATGAAATATACATTGTATTTATGAAAAATTCAGAAGAAGAGAAGGTTAAGTCTGTATATTAATATTCAAATGTTTAACTAATTTACAAAAAAGAAAATACTGAAAACGAGCTGTGGTTAGTACTGCTTGGATTTGTGTAAAAAGTTAATGAATGTTCTGTCATCACACCGCATTTTACAATGCAGCTAGCCACGTTTAGCAGTAATGCAAAGTGGCGGAAATGCCAGCCTTTTAGTTTCACACGATTTAAAACTATTTTTGATTAATACATCAATAATAGGAATCAAAATTAAATTCCACAATACAGTGGTTGATTTCGAGTCGCTTTGTATTGCGGCTGATCGTTAGTTACCTTTTTTACAAAAACAGCGCCTATTTATTAAACGACTAACCGCTTTGTAAAGCAGCTAAATTTTCAATTTGGCTGTGACATAAAAATTATGTTATAAAAAATGTAAAGTTTACTTCTACAGAATTTAAGGCATAGTGTAATAATAAAACGTGTTTAAGTACGCGTTGCTTTATCAAAATTAAATAATAATTTAAAATATTTAATGACAGCATTTAATTTTCCTAGGACTGTAGGACATACAAAATGCACTTCAGGTCACGTAGTTTGGTAATCTGCCAATTTAAAAGCCGGACATCTATTACATTATATACAAACCATAACTATTGCTGATAAATTTACATACATAATTTTAATATTAGATTAATAGACATTCTACCAACAAGTAAATTAACTCATTTTTAAGCAGAAAAATTAAAATATAGCAATCAAGACAACGTTAATACTTTTTGAAGATTACATAAAAACGTATCTGTAAAAAATATGTTACCTACAGTATACATTTTGCACAATTTAATCAAACATATTGTGTCTGTTTTATTATTTAATGTCCACATACCTGCGAATTTACTACATTACTAAACATTATTAAAAAAAAGGTTAGTTTTATTTATCTCTGCCTGACAAATCTTAAATACGTAAAAACTCTCCAACGATAAGCCCTGACATCATGGAACTGATACAGTTTATTGTGCTTGGCAAACCGAATGAATGTAACTATTTTCAGCTCAGTCGTTCCCTTCCCGATTTACATTAGAGTAAGTGAACCCGGACGAAGTAGGGTCGGGCAGTCAGTAAATTATAATTATTAGTCAATACTTCTATGTAAATATTATGTAAATCGTTAATCAGTCAACAATAATATTATTATATTCGATAAAACATGGTTTTCAATAGCACAGTGTGCTAGGAAATTAGAGTGGTACACTTAATTGGCAATGAAAAAGTTCATACAAAAAGATCTCCTAGAAATGTATCGTTAATACCCACAACGCTAGTTCAGCCATACTCAAAGTGTGTTCCGCGGAACCCTAGGGTTCCGCGATACTTCTGTAGGGGTTCCGCAAGAATTTAGAAAAAAAATTAAGACACACCTCTCTCTGGTCGACCGTTCTGACTTCTGATTATTTGCGTTGGAAAGAGAGAAATAGAAAGTTTTACGTCACTCAGTGAGTTTGTTAGTGATAACGATTCAGAAATGTTTCAAGATGATATATTTGAAGAATTGGTCAAATATCTCACTTCGATGCGCGCATCTTTTGATAAGTATTTTCCAGAAGAACAGAATACAAAAATGAGACTGAATTCATGGATTCATAATCCTTTTTTACCCAACTTACAAAAGCCCGAAAGTATGTCAAACGAGATATATGAATCTCTTTTAGAAATGTCATCAGACACAAGTATGGAGTCACTGTTTAAAACGACGCCTCTTAACGATTTTTGGTGCAGAATCCGTGATGAATATCCAATGCTTGCCAAAATGGCGCTGAATATTCTTCTCCCGTTCCCAACAACATATTTGTGCGAAACAGGATTCTCAACCTATGCAGCCACGAAAACAAAATACCGCAATAGACTGGACGCTGAATCTGATATGAGACTTCAACTGATATCAACCAATTGATGAAAAATAAAAAACAGTTTCATACCTCCCATTAGTTAGATTTTTTCTTTTTTAATATCTTCTATTATTATACTTGTTATGTAAGTAAGTAATAAGTAACTGTTACATTGTACTTTTATTATGCTTATTAATAAAGAATACACTTTTAAAAACTATTGTTTTATTGTAGGGTTCCGTCAAGTATTTCGCTTTCCAAAAGGGTTCCGTCACCAAAAAAGATTGAGAACCGCTGCGCTAGTTAATTATTTTTCCTTCCCACCTCTACTATGGTAGGGAAGTATTGGCTTCAGTCCGAAATTTCTTTTTTGGAATATTTATAGATCTTCACGCGTTTTGACACCCTAGGAATCTCTCTCTCCCTCTGTGGTGAAATTTTTTCTTCTTCGATATCTCAAACACTATTTTTATCGTATTTTACTGCTGTAGGTATAAGTATGTTACGGTCAGTGTAATTAGTTGGTTACTATTAATAATTACCGGTTATTATCAATAATAGCCTAATCATCTGGCTATAGTGATTTTAGGAGGATTCATCAAACTAACCGGTTAATAATAATAATAATTTATTAATAATAATTTCCATTGTTTATTGGTAAATGTAATTAATAACGGCAAAATGGTTCGTGAGAGGAGCAGGAGGTCCAAAAAGGGTAGTTTACTAACCAACAAAAATTCGCGGACGATGCAGCCACAACGAGAAAGTCAGTGCGGTGGATCCGTACCTTTTATTTAGTTGACAAGTACCTACTATTTTTGAAATTATGATTGCTTTTATGCGATATTTTAATTTACAAGATTATGCTACTTTATTTTATTGTAGGTACTTAGTTTATAGTGCGTAGAAAATATTTTATTTTATGATGTAAATGGTTCTATGTTGCAACTTTGCAGTATTTTGTGATTCAGATTATTTTATTAGCATAAGTAAACTCATCCGAATCCACTATAAGGTCCGTTCCGTCTCTCAATATTACGTAAATAGACCTTCTCTTTAACACTGCAACGGTTATGTAAACATGCATATGGCCGCACCGTAATTAAGCTGTTCTGTCGTAAATAAATATTATTATAATCATGTTCAACGCCCACTAAGTTTCAGTGAAATTCGAACACAATAATAAATGATTGATGTAGCACGTGAGAAAGATACTTTCCATTTATTACTTACAAATCTAAAAAAATTGTTAACTAAATACATGTCGCAGCATCGTTTATTAATTATTTATTTCAAAATTGTGTACCTAATAATAATATTATACAGTGAAGTTTTTTTAATCCGGATTAATTAAATGGTATTTATTATAATTACTTCTATATTTATGTATATCTATACAATATAATAATATAGAACATATGAAAGGAAGTCTCGGTAGGTAATCTGTCTGTCTGCCTGGATCATGGATGTCTATCTGTACAGGCTAATCTCGAGAGTTACTGAACGGATTTGAATGCGGTTTTTAACGTTCGATGGCTGATTCCTTGGGGAAAATTTAGATCTATAAAAACTGTCCGGCCTGGTTTCGCTCGGATAAAAATCAGATTAAACCCGCTATACTGCAGTACAGATTTGAATGCGGTTTTTATCATTTGATAGCTTATTAATTGAGGAAGGTTTCGGGTTATACTAGCTGTTGGATAAATAGGTACACTATAGCTGCCCGGACCGAATTCGCCTGGGTGCAAATCGGATTGATTCCAAGTTGGATTGAAATCAAGTTTATGTCAACAGAGATATTTACTAATTTAATCCAATTAACAAAATAGTAACAATATACTTAGAAAATGATTATGATCTGACTAAAAGTTCATCGGTCGTCAACTCTGACCATCATAATAAATCAATAATCAAACAGTTATCACTTATTAGTTTTCAGTTGCCATTATATGATTTTATGGCAACGTTATTTTATGGTCTATAATATGTCTATGGCTGTGTAATAAAAACATAGGTAGAGAAGTTATTTTCGACAAAAGACACACACAGATTTAGCTGATGATAATCATCTTAGACAAATTTGTTTTGCAATCGAGGTAGATATCTAGAATAAAATTTGTATTTTAAAAGCAATTATAACCTGCTACTAAAAAGAAATCTGATTATAAAAAATGGTCACTTGCATGCAGTATTCCGTACCAATAAGATTTTTCAAATTTTTCGAGATAGGGTGAAGGGCAGCTTTAACAAGCTTTCTTTTGATACCACACTAAAAAAATATTTTTTGCCTCCTTCTTACCCCCAAAATCAAAATTCAACTTCACGTCTGAAATTGGGCCACCACTTAACCTGCAACTATGCCAAATTTCAACTTTCTATGTCAAACAGTCTCTGAGAAACATGTCTGTGACAGACACACACTGAGGTGATTCGATAATTACTGTTATATTTTGTCGGAATACTAAAATTTAATATGATATTTGAATATGCATAATTTATATTGAACAGTTGGAATATGGGAACTGTGCAAATAAAAATGCATTAAACATTCGATTACATTAAAAGTTATAATAAAATAATTATAGCAATATAAATAGATTAAAGACCAGTTATGCAAACAAAGTACTTGGTACACAAGAAAATCAGGAAACACGCTCGTTTGCGCTTTGTTTTTGTTTTTTATTTATTTATTTTTTTGCATCATACCTCTTATATTAGGTATTCTTTGTCGGTGTCGTTTTGAAATCAATACAGATGTATTTAATTACGAGGTTATTTTAGCAAAAAATACGATTCAATAAATAATAATAATAATAACAATATATAATAAAATATGTATGTATATATTGTGTATTATATTATTATAGTAGTTATAAATTCATTGCTAACCACATTGATACGCAGGTCGATTGGAATGAAATGAAGCGCTTGAGGAGAGGTTCAAAGTGAAATAATTTCCAAGAAATTCTACATTCTTCAACTAATCAAGGTTTCTTTCACATAAATTGCGTTCCCAGAGGGCATCAGGATAATTTCCGTGATATCCACATACTTTTTCATGCATAAAACCAGCTGACGTGGTCAACTATGACATGGCCTACGGGAAAAGAGAATCTTGTTGTAGTTCACTGGTATAAAAAGATGGAAACTCTCTCAACCCTTGTAAATTTTTTTTACAAAATTACTTTACGAATAGTCTTTATAATAATGATGTCAAGTATAAATATCGTATTTTCCAAAAAAAATTTACTGTCTGTGTTTCACTACTGTCGATTTGTATGTTTGATTGCTTACAACTAGAGAACTACTGCATTAATTTCGATAAAATTATAGTTAATAGTTAGCTTAAAGTTCAACTTAAAATAAAGGTACAAATCATTATGTTAGGCCATCGGGAAGCAGCATAACCTTGTTATGTAAAATCGAGGGGGAGGAAGCCGCGGGTACTTAAATAAGTAAAACTATGAATCGTAGACAAAAAATGTTCATGCAAAGTTTTAGAGAACTTTATCCTCTACAAGATTAATAATAACAATTTTTTACTAAAAATGGAACGGAACATTGAAATTCGCAAAAAACCGTCTATCGTGATTCGTGAACTTGAACCTCGAATATCTGGCAACGCCGACACGATATCGATGAGGATTTTTTACGTTTTTTAAAACACATAACGAAAGTGTATACAAAAACTCAGCTGACTGGGAATTATTCCGCAGTGGAAATCTAAAATTACTAACTATAATTTAAAAGAAAAAATTAATTAGATACGTTTAATATTTGCGAATTGCGTCCAAATATTGTAGCGATGTGAAAAATTGAGGGTCGTATGAGCAATAGTACATATTTTATACTTTCTTTAAAGTCTTTCAAACGTTATTCAATGCGGCTTTTTTAACACAAAAACTGATAAATAAAAAAAATCGGGCAGTTGAAAAGTTTTGCAGTTATCTTCAAAAAACATTTTTTTTTGAATTTTTAAACGACTATAACTTTTGAACGCGTTGTTCGATTTGGATCTTTAAAACGACATTCGACGCAGTTTTATAAGCTCTAAAAATATTGTAAGAGGTACCAAATCGATTGGTTGAAAAATCTCGAAGTTATTTTGAAAAAACACTTTTTTCGAAATCTGTTGACTACGTAATCTCTCGAACGGATTAACCGATTTTGATCCGCTTAGCGGCATTCGACGCAGTTTTCTGAGGAGAAGAGCTAATTAGATTATGAAATCAGTCGGTACAATATTCTAGAAGTTATTTTGATAAAAACATCTTTTTAACAACTTTTTTTTTCGATTTTTTTGGAATTTCTCAAAATCTATTAGGCCGAATCGGTTCAAATTTTCAGGAAATCAAAGTTCAGTGGAACCCTTTCAAATGCCGCAAATCGCGATTCGATCAATCAAGCCGTTCAAAAGTTATAAGAGGTTTACACACACACGCACGCACGCACACACATACACCCACATATCCACACGCACGCACGCACACACACACACACACTCACACACACACACAACGTCGAGATTTGATGAAAACTCGATTTTCGATTCCCTATTTTTGAAAATGTTATAGACGTTTTAATTATTAAAACGTCTATAAAAAATGTTCTAAAAGAGAAATTTTCATTAGCTTGATAAAAACTATTTACTGTATTTCTAGGGTAACCGATTTTATAAATTTGCGTAGCTGAACTAACAGAAAAATATTATTGTCGAGCGTCTATAACAGAAAAAATATTTACGACCGTTATTTGCACTAATTGATATGTTTTTCTGTCCCCTGATAATTTATTTTGATCCGATTGAACAATTTTCAGGAGGTCCCTCGGCAGTGTATGTGCAGCGAACGTTACGCGACAAAAGTATTTATTAAATTCAAATTCACCAAAATGACAGTTGTCCCCAATATGTAGTCACGCCACTGCGTCCTTGAGACGTTACCAATACTTGCGCGACAATGGAAGTCAACATGAGCAAGTTAAAAAAAAACTACTAGGTCATACAGGGTCGATCCCACAGCATCATACAATATGGTCAGCACCAAGCGATTTACTTCAGATTATAGGCTTTGCTACTTCTGTGTGTGGCGGCCGTACCAAATGCAATTTGTATTCGTTTGGAAATCAATCCGGCTGATCGTGCAGCTGTTGTTAAGTCCGGCAGTCTGCGCTTGCGCCAATATTTCAATTTCAACATTAACAACGCACGTATGCTATTTTACTTTATATTGTAAGTTCAGTAACTACTTAATAATTCATACGAAATTAAAATGAAAATTTAATCAACTCTTAACATTATAACTAAAATACATAAGTCGATGTCACGTTCAGATGGGATATTAAATAGATAGTACTTGTGCATGCGGCAAATATGTAAGAGATATTTTACGTACAGTGAAGAACAAAATTAATCTTATATAGCAGTAGATATTTATGTTCATCACAATAATTTTAAAAATAAACACAAAAATGCTCACATCTTAGCATAATACTCGTACAGCAATATTTATATACAGGGTGAGTTCGACCACCCGTATCAGTCGTTTTTTTCGAAAACGATTAGTCGTAGAGAGTTGTGTCAAAAATTTGTATTATAAAAGCCCTAATAAAGAATCGAATGGTGATATTTTTTTTTTTTTCGGGAAGGTCGGCTTCCCTATTAGTTTGCTCCAGAATGTCCAGAACTCCGGAATTATAAATGTAACGATAGGTTGAAAGTGGTATTGTTGAAAAGATCTTTAAAAAATAAGCAAGTTTTGTAGGAAATTTTTTTTTATTACTGCCACCCCTGTAAATTTCTATAAGTATAAATATAAATTATTGTATGTTCAAAATTCTAGAATTTTAGAAAGCACGATAGGTTGAAAGTGGTGCTGTTGAAAAGCTCTTTAAAAAATAGGCAAGTTTTGTAGGAAAAATTATTTAATTACTGCCACCCCTGTTAAGTAACAATCGTTTGAAATTATTAAATGAAAATTTCATAATAACGATCGAAGTCGGCATTAAAAATCTAGCAACTTTAGACATTGTCACAAGTGTTCAAACTGTCTCCCATTTACTCTTTAATACATATTACTAAGCTCTTCTGGTTATACTGTGAGTGTACTTCTTCAGTGTTTAATGATCGATAGATAGGTAACTAGATTTTAAATGCGGACTTTTAAAAAGTTCGTTATTATGAAATTTTAATTTAGTAATTTCAAACAAATATTACTTAACAGGGGTGTAGCAGTAAAAAAAAAAATCCGTACAAAACTTGCTAATTTTTTAAAGATCTTTTCAACAATACCACTTTCGACCTATCGTTACATTTATAATTCCGAAGTTCTGGACATTCTGGGGCAAACTAATAGGGAAGCCGACCTTCCCGGAAAAAAAATTATCACCATTCGATTCTTTGTTAGGGCTTTTATAATACAAATTTTTGACACAACTCTCTACGACTAACCGTTTTTGAAAAAAACGACTGATACGGGTGGTCGAACGCACCCTGTATACAGTGTGTTTACCGATAGTGCTATGATACTGACTAAAAAAAAAACACTATAGTACTTTTTGAAATGAAAAATCTCCGCAAATAATATCTCTGTTCATCACTGTATCGCATATACGTATACTTATATTACATCAGTTGCGGTGGTTGAATGGCAGAGATTGAAGTCGTGACCCTGCAGTACGGTTGATTTATAAGAACCATTTGTACGAACGACAGATACGAATGTGTAAGTTGGTATTATTAAACAAATGGCAAATATTGATCGCATGATCTCCTAGCTACATTAATTGTTACACAAATTTTGTAAGATATCAAAATGTTAAAATGTACAGTCCTTTACAAATAAATAAACTTTGTAGAACTTGGCATAATATTGAGGCACAAATAAGAGAACTTAGAAAAGAGCACATTTTCCTCCTCGTTTACCTAAAATCCTACGCCATTTAAAATTTTGATGAAGTAGGTACATTTTTTATAAAAAAAAAGTGCAACAGCTGAGGCCTACCTAGATTGGTAGTATACGTGAAAGAGTACAAAAGGTGAATAATATTATGCGCTAATGATATATTATGAAGACTCGAGTGGATGAAGGTGGTATGTCACAAAATCACAGTTTTATCGTAATGAAAGTATTTTTAGTTACGGAAACTGCTGTGCACATGCCCCATTCATTATTTAAAAAAAATAAATTTTATTTGGTAGATACGACGGGAAGTTTTGGAAGTACATATTATCAATTTTGATGTGAAGATCCGTTCCAAAATTTTTACATACGTGATTTATGAAATGAAAAATTTCATTAAAAATAAACCATCTTTAATTATTAATTAATAATGGTTTATTTTTAAAGAAATTTTCATTTCATAAATCACGTATGTAAAAATTTTGGAACGGGTCTTCACATCAAAATTGAAAATGAATTTTAAATGTTCTAAACGTTGTATATAGACATAACTTAATTTATGTAAAACAATGTGGAAACCGGTTGATCCTGCGGGCCAACCCGAAAACTTCTCGCTATTTTCGAGCTAAAAGAGCCCGAAAACTTTATTATTTATATATTTCTGAGCAATCCAATTTTTTATTATTAAATAAATAAAAAAAAACTACTATTTTCTTTACTATGAGAAAACAAATTTAATTAAAAAAATAATAATAATAATTTTTGTAGCGCGATATCTCGTGAACCAATTGACCGATTTTGATGAATCTTGCGGCAATTGAAATAGATATTCACGACTTAAATCTGATTAAATTTTGAGCCCAATCGCCGAAGTTATTAAATTTATAAAAATAAAAAAAATATTTTTTTTAGGTTTTTAATGTATAACTCTCAAACCACTCGTGCGATTGGGTTCAAAATTTAATCAGACGTATTGAACGTCTAAATCGTTCGTTTCGTTCCAAAGATATCTTATGTTTACACACACACACACACACACACACACACACACACACACACACACACACACACGGACGTCTATCCAAAAATGGTCGAGATCTGTTGATTTTTTTATAACTACTAGGCTATTGATTATGTCATATAGAAAGGAACTAAGACGTTCACGAGTTTTTATTGTAGGAATCGATCAATGGGTCATTTAAGAAGAAAGAACCGCGGAGTGTTATTAAATTAGAGGGTGGAAATTGGAATGAATGAATGAATTGTGAATTATAGACGCTCGACAACAAGGGTCATTAGCGTCGGTGGAAATTGGAGATAGGGGTGAAAATGCACCCTTTTCAGTTTTTTCAATATATCTCGCAAACGATGAAACTTTTTGTAGAGAATTGATTTTCCCATCGAAATGGCTTATTTAAAAAAATTGAAAACATTTTTTTATGCCAAAAATGTTGAAACAAAAAGAAAAAAAAGCCAAAATTTCGATTTTTTGATTTTTTTGCTTTTTTGCGTAGCACTTTTTTTGGGTCAGAGATAGGTATAGGCATTGCTTTGTAGGAAAAAAAATAGACAAAATTTCCTTTAAAATGCTGGGTCGAAACATTTTTTGGGCTAAACATTGACCGAAATATGGCCACTCGAACATAGCTTTTTTTTTCGATTGACTGACAGACAACGCCCAGGTCAAACCGCTGAAGATATAAACTTGAAATTTGGAAAGTAGGTTCCTTTTGTGACGTAAGCACCCACTAAGAAAGGATTGTTCGAAATTCAACCCCTGAGAGGGTTAAATAGGGGATGAAAATTTGTATGGAAGTTCGTCATTTTTGAAGTTAGGAACATGAAATTTTGCACAGGAGATATATTGAAAAAACTGAAAAAGGTGCATTTTCACCCCTATCTCCAATTTCCACCCTCATATTTAATAGCACTCCGCGGTTTTTTCTTCTTAAATGACTCATTGACCGATTCCTGCAATAAAAATCCGTGAACGTTTTAGTTCCTTATTGCCCTGCTTTTTAGGACATAATCAATAGCCTACACCCCCTCCCCCGACTTCAAGAATTTAATATCATTTGCGAGATCTGTTGAAAACTTGATTTTCGAAAATCGGTCTGAAACCAATAACTTCCCGAATTTTTTGAAAATGTTCAATAGCGGGAAGTTAAAAAATCGAACATCGATAAAATGCAACTTATCATCTTCATCCATTTGAGTCTTCATATGCGAGGGTACTTACATTTTTCTTTCTTATATTTTTTGTATCAAGAATTATAGTAAATTTAAATTAAAAAATTTCAACTTTGCATAATTTATGTTTATCATTCATCAATTTGAAAGCTTTTGATTAGAAAGTATTTTTCTTTCGAATGCTATTTTGCCACAAAAACCCAGGACTTTGCTCGATAACAAATAAATGTGTATACAAGTAATGTTTCCTCTATATTATAATGATTAACTAATTACAGAAGATATGTAAACAGCCAAATTGTTAAAAGATTATATAATTTCAAATTTATATCAAACAAGTTCCCTATTTTTTAAAAGGTGACCCGGTTAATAATGTAATATTTTTTATGCTAATGGCTTTGGCCGAAGCATTAACTATTAAAATAAAAAAAAGGTGACCTGGGGTGGATTTAACTCAAAATTAATTTTGTTAAATTTATTTTTCCCATGAAAATTTTAGTTATTACATTATACAGGGTGTCCTCAAAGACACTAAACACACGTTTACCACATGTTCCTGAGACCAAAATAAGCCGATTTAAGCAAACTTACCTTCTTACAAAATTGCTTAGTTTGGGCGCTATACGGCCCTGAAGTTACAATTTTGAAATCGTTTTTTTGTTATAAATTTAAAACGGCTTGTGCGATTTTGCTAAAATTTGGCACGTTGACATAGTTTTATGGAACAAAAAAACTCATATAAAAATTATGAATAATATTAATCCATAGGCGTAGATCTCGGGTTTTTTAATATTTGAACGTTTCAAATTTCTACGCCAATGGAAGAAAATTGGTTTAAGTATAAAATTTAGATTCAGTAACTTATTTGCGACAAAAAAGCTACTCTTAATAAGACTCGATTACTTTCATGGTTTTTGAGTAATTTGTATTTTAATAATTCGCAGTATGAAGTAAAGCTACTAAAACATGATTAGAAATAAATAAATATGTCATAAAAAGTGGTCAAAGTGTCCACCATTTTTACGCATACAAAGATTTATACGACGAAGAAAAATAATTTACTCTGTACATAACTTCTTCATTATCCCCAGTTTTATTCTTAGAAAAACGCATGGCCATATTATTTGTTTATTGATCAACTTATTATTATCAACGTATTATTTTCGATTACCTTATTATTAAAATACAAATTTCTCAAAAACCATGAGAGTAATCGAGTCTTATTAAGAGTATCTTTTTTGTAGCAAATAAGTTACTGATTCTAAATTTTATACTTAAACCCCTTTTCTTCCATTGGCGTAGAAATTTGAAACGTTCAAATATTAAAAAACCCGATTTCTACGCCTATGGATTAATATTAATCATAATTTTAACATGGGTTTTTTTTGTTCAATAAAACTATGTCAACGTGCCAAATTTTAGCAAAATCGCACAAGCCGTTTTAAATTTATAACAAAAAAACGATTTCAAAATTGTAACTTCAGGGCCGTATAGCGCCCAAACTAAGCAATTTTGTAAGAAGGTAAGTTTGCTTAAATCGGCTTATTTTGGTCTCAGGAACATGTGGTAGGCGTGTGTTTAGTGTCTTTGAGGACACCCTGTATATCATAATTCACAGTGTAAAACACGGAACACGAAGCCTTTTGAATATACGCGTAGAATTTTATTGAAATGTATCTGACATTCAGATCTCTTAATGCAAATAAAATTTCATTCAATTCGCTGACAGCATATTTTACGATTTCACAAAAACAGTACAAACTGTGGCTTTCCATTACTTCAAATATTTCACTTTGCAGAAACGCGTTTGTCTTTCGTCTGTTATCGAAGATTATATAATCTGTTTCTTCAACAAACGGATAGTCAAAGAGGCGTCAGTCGGATTTTATCAATCTTAAGGTATACCTATTTACACAATACACATTTACTACACGACTTTAATCCAATTAAAGCTTTTACTGTTTAACTTGACTATAGTTTTATACAAACCTACGATTTACATAATACATGTAAAAACATAATACGATATGTGATAAAGTATTGTAGGGGGTTTTAGTACGAATAACAAAATCCAGCAGTGTTGGCAGATTGGGGAATGTCTTCCTAAATTTGAATTTGAGAGTTTTAGGGGGCATGAAATGTTTAGGCGAAACAGCGAGGGAACTTTATACTTTTACCACCGTAAATACCGTCGTAAATTTTGAAAATATCGCCACTAATCTCCCAATCTCAAGCAAACAAATAAATCAAACTCAATTGATTCAAATATTATAAGACTCAAAGTTGTGTGTTAATTCAAAGTTTGTATACAATTAATGAAGCTAAACTATGATTGTGTTGATCGCGCGTTTTGCGTAACTACCTCCTTTCCCAACTCTCGTTTCAGGGTTGACAATATATGTTGAAAATATTTTAGAATTCATCCAAATATTAAGGAAAATTCAGTTCGCTATACGAGAAATCCGGTACTCACTATTTATTGTAGATTATAGATGCTCGACAACTAAGATCTAAGGTCATAAGCCTTTAATTAAAGCAAATTAAATTAAACGAAATCGCAAAACATCCATGAGCGGAAGAGAATTCGAACCCACGACAGTTTGATTTAAACGCCAGCACGCTATAATTACCATTACACTCAGCTGTTCCTCAACTGGTGTCTAATCATATATCTTTGATTATCGGCTTCAGCTTCCGTTCATTTAGTAGATATGGATTAATCCCGTGTGTTATATACCTACTATAATATAATAATATTAAAGATATTAATCTTAAAAAGTTTATTTTATTCTTCGTATGCGCAAATATAATGCTGTTGCGGATTAAAGGGTTGGATGTCTGAACAAATACGATATTTCCTCATCTTTGAGCTTTTTGTCTCGAATCGCCTTAGCGTCGCTTCATCATAACGTATTATGCGCATGTCAACTTATGTAGCTTGATAGAAGTACGACCGAGCTGTCCTGTGGCAGGGCTTAGGACAAAACAGGAAACGAAGAGGAGGGGACTTAAAAGATCAATGACTGACACGAGTTCCGGATCTGTTTTTAGATTAAAAGAGTTTTAGGCAAGGGAAACACTTCTGTTCACCGCAGTTAAGTACAAACGCGGAAGTACACTTACAGGCTGTTCAGAACCCAATAGCTCTTATAACCACGTAAAACATGTGTTACAAAAAAGTGTTTTTATAACACATGTATGAAATGTACAACATATCGTGTGTCTAGTCGGCTACGTAAAATAATATATATCGCACGGCTATAATACAATATATTTGAACTAGCACGAAAAATATTTTTTTGAAATTGATTAAATAAAGCTCTAGAGTTGAAATTGATGTACATTTCAAACATGGGTCACAAAAAATAATGTATACAACACAATTATGTATATGACGCTCGGAGTGTTGGTACGCTCGCCTACGCCTCGCGTACCAACTACCAGTATCACCCCTCACATCATATTATACATAACTGTACTTGTTGTATAAACTACTATTTTATGATTGGAAATCAATCACACATTACACTTCACCTCTACAAAAATATATTTTACATTTTCAAATTACATCAAGTGTCCATAAATTAATCATTCGAATATAAACCTTAATAAATCCATTATTACGTATAGATTATAGAACTTATCTAAAGACTTTTTGCTACTTCAGAATTCAGAATTCACTAAGCTTTCACCTGAGCTTCATTAGTAGAAAGCACAAGGCTTTTTCTATAGATATATAATAATGTGAACGAATGCTGTTCAAGTATCACGCATGTCTTTGAACGCACTACATAAACAGTTTTTGTATGATCGTTCACAAATCACATTTATCACGTTAAATACGATTAAGATAACATATTATGGGACATGGGAATGGATGTCACTCCGAACGCATTTAATGAACTCAACGAGCGGTTACCGAATTGAAACGATTAAACAAACTGACAAACCACTTAACTGAAATAGCTTCTTCATGGGCTATTTCACTTCTTTATTAAAACTGTACTCTCGCTCGGTTTTACTTTATTAAAATTAAGTTATTTAATAGGACGTTCAAAAACTGTTGCAATTCTTTTGAAATATTAAGTGTTGAAAAATAATATTAAGTCAAAAATGTAAAATGGGAATCTATGGCTGACATTAGTATCTGAATATTACAAACAGTTCCATCTTTACGAGTTGTTAGATTTAGGTATCAGCTCTTTTTTAGGGTTCCGTACCTCAGAATGAAA
This sequence comes from Mongoloraphidia duomilia, assembly GCA_039654895.1. Classification (NCBI taxonomy): domain Eukaryota; kingdom Metazoa; phylum Arthropoda; class Insecta; order Raphidioptera; family Raphidiidae; genus Mongoloraphidia; species Mongoloraphidia duomilia. The sequence continues at coordinate 28,811,334 of CM077518.1, read as the reverse complement.
AAACGGAACCCTTATAGGATCACTCTCGTGTCTGTTCTTCGTTAGTACTGCTTTTGGATGTGTATTTCATTTCATATTACCTTTAGTTTTTAATTTGAACAGGTTAAAATCGTTTTCAAGCATATTATTTACTCGGTGCCAAAGCGGGTCAACAATGTAATTCGAGTTCGAGGAGGACAAAAATTACTGGAGTCTATTACAAACAGCCCATTGGCCCACCTTATTTTTTACAACTAAGACAAAAATCATATTTGCATTATTTGTTACTTTTTTGAATTAAATTTTTTTGTGTTTACATTTTGTGGTCTCTTTTCAGCTAATTTATGCATTCCGTATTAACAACAAATGGTTCTTTAACCTAATATCAATATTTAGTAAAATTATCACAGTATACTTTTGTGAAATATTTCAGGGTGGCCGGTTTTTTTTTGCCGGTCAGTTACAGTGTATATACTTTTTTTATTAAAGATGCTCTTAGAGTAATTTATAATTAATTAGTTATTCGCGTAAATTTTAAAATAAATATAAGAATAATTGTTTTGCTAATTAACCAAATAATTAAATTAACTTGTCTTCATACGAGTTTTAAAATAGACATCAGAAATCTTACAGCTTACTTTTTACTTCCCACCTCTACTATGGTAGGGAAGTAATGGATTTAGTTCGAAAAAAATATTTCGAGATTTTAAAAGATCTTCACGTTTTGAGACCCTAGCAATCGTTTAAGATCATTTTCTGACTGATGTCTGTATGTATGTGTGTGTGTGTATGTGGTCAATTTTTCGCCTTCGATATCGTAAAAACGGAACAACATACGGCCATGCCGATTGTTCTATTGTGTTTATCAGCTTTTAACTTAGATCTGATTAGATTTTGAGTCAAATCGCTTCAGTGGATCCTGAGATATTAAAAAAAACGTTCTCAATATGTCACGTATTAACATAGGTAAGAAAAATTTAAATGAATTCTAGATGTTATATAATAATATGAAAAAAATGTAAATATTTTTTTTCTCTAAAATGCATAGTTTTCGAGAAAAAAATATTTTACTAAAAAAAGAAAATTGTACTTAAATCAAGGTAACCATGATTTTTGCTATATTACTAGCAAGGACCATGCTTTTTTTCAAAGAATAAAAATAGAGTGTTTATTTTTTGCAAATATTTACTAGGTGGGAAGTATAGGACTGGTCATCAGTCGAATTTTTAATAATTTGAAAGGATTAAACTAATTGTTTTTAATAAATAAAAAAAACATTAAACTTACGTATCACCATCGAACATGAGTATTGAGTTATGTATTATTTGAATCACTCACCTGAAAATAAAACAAAAACGATTGAAAATAACAATACAAGTATTATACAAAAAAAAACTCAGTAATATTTAAACAATAGCTATTTAGTATTCTCATAACGGTACCGTATGTTGAAAATGTCAGATACAGCAAAAAACAAGTAAGCTGCAAAACAACTGAAAAAAAAACAAATGCTAGAACAACTTCAAGACGACGTTCATTCATTTTTCTTTTCTCGTTTTTGGTTCATCCAACTGTAATGACATTATCAACAGATGGTAGAATATTATAGAAGCGAGTTAAGACTCATGCATAAAAACAAAACACGATAGGTACAAAAACAACAGAACGTCAGATAAAAAAACATCAAGGCATCACGTATGAGTGATGAGAAAAGTAGAAATAGAATTACGGGTTGTAATGTTTGCGTGAATAAATAGCAAGGATAAGAAAATTGTTACAAAAATTAATTTCCGGTTGAAAAATTTAAAAGAAAATATATAATAAGTAGATGCCTATACATATAACAGAAAGCTATCAGTCGTATGTAATTGAATTTTAATTTTCTTTATACATTTAGAAAAAAACATAATACTGTCATGTTTAACTCATTCGCCATAGCTGTTCATTAACGAACACCAAATCTCTTACGGGAAATATTTTTCCTTTTATACAGACGTTTAAAGCGCGAGAGTTTTGACATCGCATTAACGTCAATTGAACAAGTCGTTGTGCAATACATGGTTTAAACGCTAGTGTGTCGGCATCGGTCGGGAGTCTCGCGTTTTAACGCAACTGAATGCGTTGGCAATGCTGGGCAAACTGTACGCAGCGTTTTCCCGACAGTTCCAACGCTCTAAGGCCTAAGCTCTTACTCGCATGGTTGTGCAGAACACAGCGAAAGTTGGAACACACTGGATGAGTTCTACAACATCTTCATTTTAACACGCTTATAATATTAGCTTGACTGTATGTTGTATGTAAAAAAATCTTGCAACTCAATTTTCACCCTGTTTCAAATGTCTAATCGGCGTGAAACTTTGCTGTCGTATGTAGTTTGGATGAAAAAACAATATTCTGATATTTTAGCTATAATAATATTTATATAAAAAGTTAAATAATGGAAATAAAAAACATGTGTGGTGGAAGAGCCGGTGTTGATGGTGGAAAACCGTTTCGTCACTAAATGGACTTCAAATCGAAGAGTTGGACTATTTAAAGCTAACGAGCAAGACACCTTGTATAGTGACGCATTTACATAAACGGAGAGAATGCGCGTACGGATATCTAATGAAAGAGCTACGTCCTCCATAGCAGATAGTTTGTACTCTAGTGTCGCAAGTGTTGAAATTTATCAAAGACTAAAAAGTTAAAAAATAACATTTGTAGTTTCAGAAAAAAACTAAAAAACACGCATATCAACGCACTAAAAAGTAGAAATTCTTTCTCTTCTGTAACGTTTAAAAGCGTGGGGCACTCGATGAATTAAATTAAATATATAGGTACAGCGAATATTCCACGCTTTGAAACGTTATAGAAGAGAAAGACATTTATTTTATACTTTTTAGAGCATTTTTTAAATTTTTTTAAACTATGCATTTTCTTTTAGAAGGTTTATAAAATTCTCGCAAAAGATTAATGACGCCAATAATTTTATCTGCATGACGACGTCCCTTTTGTTCCAAAAAAAAACTCCACCTATCTCGATTGTTTTCACGGCCTCTAAAACGCCGGGATTTTACCGTCTAGGATAGACTATCAAACTAACAGGTATAGGCGTTATGAACGCGACGTTTTAAAGCACCATATTATACGTTCGAAAATGAAATGAACTAGTTGCATTTGTTAATGTCACAAATGATTTTCACTCATCCCTTGCCAATATACCACACTGGATTACATATTATAAACAAAGTGTAACAGTAGAGCGCACATAATTAATTGCATTTCCGCTTGTGTCAATCAACTTTCCGCCAAAAATAAATCGGTAAATCTTTGTCCAACATAACGTAAATAACTCACATTATAAAATCAGTTCACACAACATAAATATAATACAATAAAAATAAAAGTCGAAGCTGCACTGCGACTACGTTTCGTATTTTAAGGTCCATTTACATTTTTATGGCGCCTGTCTGACTGCCTGTAAAATTCCCTAACATTTTAAATTTCATGTGCTTGCTCATTCGTCTATATTAGCTGTTAACTAAAAAACATTCATATTTATTATTATTATTATCTAAACGCCAAAACCCTACAATTAAAATTTTTTACTAATCGAAATGGGGACGAGCTACAATCATTCAGAATGTCGTTACTTTTGAAAAAATTGAAGAGTCAAATGTTAATTATTTATCACTATACTCTATATGAACTTTCGAACTACTTCTATTTATATCTAATTAAACAGCTTTGAAAAGTTCAAATTTGCAGCTAATCTTACAAGTTCATGCGAGCAGCTGACGCACAATCCCTGCTCCACGATGCAGCTGACAATTTTTTTTCAACTTACTAGTCACTATGATGTCAACTATTTATAAAAAAAGTTTCAGCCGGCGTAATATTACTTTTTTTTTACCACTTTCGCAGCCTCCCACAACCAGACCCATCGCTACTTGAGCAGCTGACGGTCGGTTCACTGATTATATTTTTTATTTTCGTACAGATTTATATCTTGAAAAGGGCTTACATCTAAAGCCGAAACGTTGATATTATATACATAATTTTATATTATATTTGATTATACTGTCTGTTTTATTGGTCATTTTATTTATTTTATCAAATAATATATACAGACGTTAAAAAACTAATTATACAAAAGATATTAATATTGTGATGAATAAACGAATAATTTGCATTTCTTTCATTTTTCAATTTTTTTTATTTACTTTTTGCAGATACTGCCTTTCAACAGCTGTTGTGAAGCCCTAATTTTAATTTTAAAATCATCTACATACAACGTGAATTCAGAAAATGTAACCTCCATTCGAAAATAATAAATCAACCTTAAAAAGGCGCTTTCCAATATTATTTATATTCGTGGTTCTGTAAAAACGATCTAAGGTATTTCTAGATTTTAGAGTATCAAGAAAAACTAGGACATATCCGAATGCAGTAAAATATACGTACTTTGACACTAATGAGGGGCTATGTCCTGTTTCCACTTAGTTGTATTTCACTAAAATATACGTACCCACAATTATCATAAGTAAGTAGGCACTACTACTTCATTATAATAAATTGAGGAAATAATAAAACTTAAAAGCATCGTCAAATCTCATATTAATTAATTTCGTAATTAGTTAGCTACAACAGTTCACAAGTTCCATATTTTTATATTCTTTAAATTAATGCAAGGTATTTTAGAAAATCACCGACATAGAGCCCACTTTAGTAACATACTTATTTTTTGAATAAGTACACAGTATTTTGGCACAATTACTTATTATAGCTATAATAGACTTTTAACGATTGGCACCGGTTTTAAAGTAGAATAAAACTTTTATATTTGACAACTTTTAATATTAGAAGTGACTAAAACTTACAAGTACAATTTAAATAGTTACTACCTACCATTTTCTGCTGTTGAATAAGCAGTTATATTCATTCTAAATTTTAAAATTGTAATAACAAATATTACTGTCCAGTGTCCACTATACGTATAGTAATTTGTGATAATTTGTTGATAATGACTTTTTCTGTCTAAATCAATAAGTATCTTCCAAAAAGTAAAAATACATCAACAATAACAAGATTGACTTCAAAGAAAAGATTGTAAGCGCCAAGTTTTATAATATTGAGGATCATATTAATTTAGCGTACTCTGAAGTAAAGTAACACAAAAAGGTATGCAAAAGCTTAATGCACTTTCTCAAATTGAAGTTAATTAACAATATTTTAGAAATAGTTGTTAATACGCACTATAGAATACCAAAATATATCCTACTAAAAACAATTCCTATAAAAATAAGGTCAAGTTTCGCGATCGCGCAGTAGAAAAAGTTATGCGATCTAATATAGTCAAGTCCAATTAATTGTAAGTGAAAGCTAGTGAAATCTTAAACTTGGTTAGCTTCAAAGTTCCACTACAAGGCCTATAGGCGTTTTAGTCATTCGTCTTTTATTACCCGACTGCGCAAAGCAAAGGGTTTTGCTTTTCATTCTTAGAGCATTTTGAAGTTAGCAAAGTTTTAGATTTAACTATTTTTCACTTACAATCAATTGAACTTGATTCTATTAGATCACATAACTTTTTCCTGCTGCGGGATCGCGAGACTTGGCCTTGTTATTAGAAAAATTGTTTTTGGTGCGGGATATCAATTTTTTTGTAGGATGTTGATTGCTGCTTATACACTAAATCTAGCCAGCATTATATTATCTATAGAAATCTGCACCCCCGCACGCTTTGAGGGGTTGGAGAGGGAAAATCACAGATTTTTTAATTTTCTCGTTACTTATACGCGAAACCCAGCCTGCATAGCAAATTTCAACTTTGAAGGTATACGGGAAGTACCCGAAAGGTTTTTGATGATCATAGTGAGTATGAGTGAAGGAGTGATTGAGTTAAGAGTGAGTGACGAAATCAATGAACTTTCTGTATTAATAAATTCTAAAGTAGCACGGCTATAAAAATTAAATTTGGTACATAAGCTTATGGTGACTTCATCCTACCCTGAAAATTTGAAACCTGAAGTGTTATCCAGAGTGAAGTTACGAGGGTTCAAATATGCGCCGATTCGTTTCAAGAAAAGGTAGGCTACAAGCAATGTTCGAGTTAGCAGACGCACAAGCGGGCCCCTAGATAATGTAAGGTACAAATTACAAACACATATAGCTCAGTCAACCAGTGCTCTAAAGAGCAGTGGCGTATCTACCACAGGTGTTCCAGGTGGCAATCACCGGGGCCCCCTAACCTCGAGGGGCCCCAATATTTTTGGGTCAACTACTGATTGATTAAGCCTTACACTCGATTTTTTTCTCAGTCCAATTATATATGATCTAAGCGCAGATTGCATTTACTTTCTAGATTCAAACTCTATATCGTTTATGTCAATAATTATGATTTGATGAAGACGACTGGAGGATTTATTTATCCTTAAATATAAAAGAGAACAATATTATTGTCTGAAGAATACCAGTAGAACTTCTTTTAATTAGAGTCGTTTATATATGACCTAGAACATTTTGAGAATACAATCAAATGTTGATGGGATGATGATGTCATGAATAATTGGAAATTTTTCTTATTTGGGTAAAGTGGGGGGAGGGGGGCCCCCAAAAAATTTTTACACCTGGGCCCCGCGAAGTGAAGTTACGCCACTGCTAAAGAGGGGTCTAGCCGGAAAGTCAATAAGCGCAAAAACAGACTTCGGGAATTTGTTTGAACTGGTCAAAAAAAAAAACATATTAAAAGTCCTTGACTCTCGCGTGGGCGCAAGAAGGGGAGCACTTAAAAGGTCCCTTTTTTTGGTTTTTCGCGTATATCTCGAAAATAGTTGGTCCTACGAAAAAATTCTATGCATGAAAATTGTATATTTGAGATTTTTTTTCTCTTCAACTGTTAACGAGTTACGTACGCTTCTAAAAACCGCTATTTTCTGAAAAAACATTTTTCGCACCACATGTTTTGCCGAATTTTTCTATCTAACGCCTCAGTCTTTTATTTTACAAAAAAAGTTGTAGAGAATTAAATTTCCTTCAAAATGGTATATCAGTTTACCATTTTATCTTAACCTGATCGAAAGTTTCCAAAGCGTGTAACTCGTAAACGGTTGGAGATAAAAAAAACCTCAAATATAAAAAACTCGGGTCGCAGTGCCAAACCCTGCCGACAATATAGTGTATTTGCTAATACAGGCATTGTGGCATTATTATGTGAACATAAGTTTGTTTTTTGAAAAAATAAAAAATTTAACCCCTTAATACATCCCTTAAAATAATTAAATTTTTCTAAATTTCAATATTAGACATGGATTTTATCAGTACAACATCTGCACCAAATTAAATACACCCTTCCATAGTAAATGCATATCAACAAACTAGTGTTTTCATAAAATTTGAAAGTCCGGTCCTGTCGGGCCGATTTTATTAAAATTTTAGCAGCACATTTTAATCTTTACTAAAGAGATAAATTTCAATTTTGAAACGATTTTGACAATTTTTTTGGTATTTTTGGGCCCAAAAACTTTTTGGAACCCCTAAATACAACCCTGAAAATGGTCCGATCGGGCCCATTTTAAATAGGCTTCTTGCGGTGATGGGTTCCAATGTGTGTACCAAATTTCGTTTAAATCGATTAAGTCTGTCGAGAGTTATCGTGTACACACACACACACACACACACACACACACACACACACACACACACACACACACACTATATATATATATATATATATATATATATATATATATATATAAATATATACATACATATATATATAAACATTTTCAAAAATGGTGGCAAATTGTTCAGGAGGCTATGAAACGTCGAGAAATTTTGGTCCGACCCCTAGGTCCCGCCATCCGACCGACGCCAATAGTGTATGTGCCATATTCTATGGCAAATACACTAATAATGTAGGAAATTTCGTCAGCTAGAATTTTCATGCACAGAATTATTTCGTAGCACCAACTGTTTTCGAGATATACGCGAAAAACCAAAAAAGGGACCTTTGAAGTGCTCCCCCCCCTCTTGTGTCCACCCGAAGGTCAAGGACTTTTAAATATGTTTTTTTATTAACCAGTCCAAACAAAGTCCCGAAATCGTTTTTTGAGCTTATTGATGTTCCGGCTAAGATCATTCGTTGACTAGACTAATAGAATACTTTTCACCTGTTTTTCGCTAACCGGCGCCTGCAGTATGTCGGAAAATAGGTAAATTCGTTATATATATTTGTATTAGTGAGGCTGCTTTGACACCCAGTGCGCAATATTTACTAGAATTGACCATAGATAAGAGAGTTTTATAGATAGCCCACTCTATCATGAATGCTCTGACCATTTTAGTACTGACTGCAAAAACTTATGGCGCTAGTGTGCAACCATAGATAGAGTAGTATAGATATCCCACTCTATCCTTTTAGTACTGATTAATGCCACTATGGAGTATGGCGCTAGTGTGCAACAATGAAAGAAGCGGTAATTTCAAATATTTTACTCATATCTTTAAATTTAATTTTCTTTGAAATGACGTACAAATTGAAAAGGTTAATTAAAAAATAAAAGAAATGTTTTTTCCCAGTTTTATTACAACTTTTCATAATAACAAACTATATTAACATTAAAAAAATAACATTTGAATACGAAATAAGTCACTAAACTAAATTATTATAATATTATCAAGTCATGTAAATATAAAATAATACAATAAAATATTTATAATATAGTTTTCAGAATTGTTTCATAATAATAATATTGGTTTTCACGGCTTCATATTTGCAATCTTCAGAGAAATGAGTTTCACACACTCGGACATTTTTTCGGACTCGATTCATAGGACTATCAAGGAAATCCCTACGATTGATCGCACAAATCCACTGATGAAATCTCTGTAATTAAAACATTATTTTAAGTATTTTTTTAAACACTTGTCAATCCCAGATTTTTAATATTTTAAACATCTGTAAATATTATTATTTAATTCAAACAAAATATAACGACGTGGAACTTGAATAAATGTGATTATATGATTTTTAAGTTATAATATCTTACTCATGTCATAGTCATAGATAAATAAATTATTCTTACCTCAGTTTCTTTAGGAAATGAATAAAATGTAATCTTCCCACTATTAGCATTATTGCAATTCGGAACGCAGGACTAAAAAAACATTTTTTTCACTTTTACAAAACACGAATATAATGACTGCATCAGTATATACAATGAAACATCCATTTTGACAATGACGTAACATAATGCTCTAGTCAGCTATGTTATGATGTCAGTCATTATGCATTCATTTAGTAATAATATACTACGTTACCTAAGATATTGTGATCATTAATATTCAAAAGTTAGCAGCGCCAATAATTTCGGTTTTTGCAGTCAGAACTAACATGGTCTGAGCTTTTCTATAAGAGTGAGCACAGCATGAATTGACTAAGTGACCGAAGACCGTAACGTAGCCTATATTGCGTAATGCGTTGTGTAATGATTTATATTCTGCTGTAGGTACATAATCAACTAGTTTGGCAATGTCACGAGCTCATTTAAGAAAATTCACTTCTAATTAGCTTACCTAAGATTTATCCGTTACACTAATATTTGCATAATTAAATAGGTAACATGTTTACATGTCAATATACTGTAAAGTCTAGCTAGATAATATTATATTATAAACTAAAGCTGGATTTATAATTCCCCATCTGTTACACAAACGCAAGAATGACTTTCTTCGTATCAATTTGTTTGTCATCTCAACAAATTCATTTAAGAAAATTTTTGTAAGAAAGAAAATATTTCGAAATAGAAATTTCTATGACGTTTTCCATTTTTATATTACGTAAGTACCTAATAATAAAAAATCTGCTGAAATAGTTTATTTTTTTAATTTACAATAATGGAAAAGCATCACAAAAATATTACATTATAGTTTTTTATTTTCGGCATTCTACCGAACGTAATGACATAACTGATTATATCAGATCAATTAACCTTATATTAAAAAAAAAGTTTTTTATCTTATACCTAATTTTACTGCACCTATTATCCCGAAATTCCAACCTGTTCTTTACTTCATTAAGAAAGAAAAAACCTTTCCATACGAACGAAGTCACAGGCAAAACTTAGCTATTGTACATTATAGAAGCTCAGTAACTAAGGCCATTAGCGTAACTAGTTATTAATATTTCACCCTCGATGATCTAACATAATGATATTATGTAAGTACGTTAAATTTTAATATAACATATGTGATGGACGTAAAAAACAGAGTTAAATTTTAAGTTAAGCTTTAGCTAACGATTAGGTAATAATTTTATCGAAATTGATGCATTCGTTCTCGAGTTAACAAACAGACAATTTTTGGAAAATGCGATATTTCTATTTACTTGACATCAATTATAAAAACTATCCGTAAAGAAATTTTGTGAAAACTCGAAAATTGCAGAAATTTTTTTTTTCAGTTTTATTATAATAATATGTAATATGTATCTACTTATAGATTTACATCACACGTTAAATTCTGCTGGCATAAAAATGTTCGGTAACGTAGGTATACCTACGTTATTCTTCAAGCGTAAGGGGGTTTAAATGTTAAGTTAACTTATGTTTACTTATGTATCACTGGGGCTCCGACATTCGTTAAACATAAACGACCTTGGCAACGGTTACCTTACGATGATGGTCGATAGGTTGGCGTCATTTTATGCTGTATTAAAAGAAAACGAACGCCGTCCTCTATTTGAACAGTTCCTCACCGTTTTGCGAACAGAATAGCCAGGGCTGTCCATACTCCATAAGTATATCGACATTCGGCATATTATGATCATGATCCATTATAGCTCTGAATTAATTTTACAAATAATAATAATTGACGTGTCTATTCAATATTGTTTTAAACATGGCGACAGAAATCAATATTGAAGAATGCAGAAATACAGACATATGAGCATTGTGCCCGTGAGGTAAATTTTTTTTTCTAGTCGTCAAAGTTTTAAGTAAGAAGAGGACGAGAAGGTTAGTTGAAACATGTTTTAGCAAAACGATTGTAATGCAAAAACTAACCATAGCATTGTAATGTCGACGGTTTAACTATATTCAAGTAGTCTCCAAATGAAAAAATAACTGAAAATATTAGTATAGTTTTATCAACTATCATTTTTCTAAAAAAACGTGCGTTGTCACAACTTACCCCGAATTTGGGGAAAATTGTATCAATTTGAAAACTCATAAGATAATTCAGATTTTCTCAATAAAAATGCAAGGTTTACAAATAATCGTTTTTAGTTATATACCTATTTATGAAAATAATCATTATAACATTATTTTATTAACTATATTTAACGCAATTGCCAATTACAGTATAATAAACTAACATTTCAGTTACAAAAACATAAATCAATAGTCACAATAAAAAAACGAGGTGTAAATTATATATGAAATAAAAGAGTCACTAAATAACAAATTTGGCCGTTTCTTGATGTAAACTTGCCCCGCAATGCTGTTACTACTTACCCCATCGCGATCATACGGTTTTGAATTTTTTTTAGATTAATAACAAAAAAATGTATTTAAACGAGGATTAATTATAAAAGTTCGTAACTAAATAGTTTCTCTCGCTTACTGTATACAAACAGAATAATAAAAGTATAAAATCAAAGTTTACGTAAAAATATGTTAATCTGTTAACCCTGCAGGCCATCCCTGGAACTTCCCGCTATTTTCAAGCGCTTTGAATTCGAAGCACTTGATAATATACCCAAAAGTAGATTTTTGAGCTCGAAGAGCTCAAAAATCTGAAAATGATAACTACACTATTTTAATTTTTGAAAAGCTATAACTTTGAAACACGTTGTTCAATTTTGATCTTTAAAACGGCATTCGACGCAGTTTTTTAAGCTCTAAAAATATTGTAAGAAGTACAAAATCGATTTGTTGAGAAATTTCGAAGTTATTTTGAAAAAACACTTTTTTCGAAATCTGTTGACTACGTAATCTCTCAAACGGATTAACCGATTTTGATCCGCTTAGCGGCATTCGACGCAGTTTTCTGAGGAGAAGAGCTGATTAGATTATGAAATCAATCAGTACAATATTTTAGAAGTTATTTTGAAAAAACATCGTTTTAACAATTTTTTTTCGGTTTTTTTGGAATTTCTCAAAATCTATTGGGCCGAATCGGTTCAAATTTTCAGAAAATCTAAGTTCAGTTGAACCCTTTCGAATTCCGCAAATCGCGATTCGATCGGTCAAGCCGTTCAAATGTTATGAGAGGTTTACATACATACATGCATACACACATACACGCACGCACGCACGCACGCACGCGCACACACACACATACACACTCAGCTGGACACTTATTGCTCTTACGTAATTCGACTTATTATAAAAAACAAATTAAGTCTAAAACAGCGTCAAAGGTTCAAATTCATTTTAAAAAACCCGTGTTACTATTTATCCCTGTTACCAGTCACTTACACTATTGACGGTCAGATCACGGAACCCTACAGTACTAGTAGGACTTGGACCATAAACCCGAAACCCCCAGTTTCCTCACCTAGCCGGAAACTGGGGGTTTCGGGTTCGAATCCCGACAGTGGTCATTTGATTTTTTCTTAGATATAGCTCAAAAATCATGGCAGCATAGCTGTCTGAGATATTTATTATTTTCACCTCTAATTGTTATGTGAATAATATGGTGTGGATATAAGGGGTTTTAAATCGATTGATTTTATCATTTACCAATTAATTACAGTCCACAGAAACTCAAAACGTTGTTTATCTATAGGTAAAAAAAAAAAAAAAAAGAATATTGACATATTTTACTGACAAAAACCTTTACCTGTAAGATATGAAATTAATATTTACCTGAAAAGGTAGCCAGGCCATAAAGTAATTTATGCATTTCGTGCACACCCTATTTAACTAGGCGGATAAATATTTATACCCTTGAAATTGGACAGGATAACTATTCTTACGATTTATACCTGCAGTAAACTTAACTATGTTTGGTAATTTGAATTATCACTATTTATTCCGTGTGATAACCAGGGGAATAAATCAACGGAATAAATAACTAACTAGGCTCGGTGAATACGGGCCTCAGGCACTGATTTGAACTGAAGGATGATTTTGTTCAGCCCTGCAGTGACCCGTTATATATATATATATATTATGTAGGTATAGTATAAATGGTCCGTTACACCTTTAGAAGTACGACATAAGATTTTATATTGCTGCGAAACACCTGATTCTAAACTACAGGTGAATGAGAATCCGTAGGAGGCGACCTTGGCGTAATGACCAGAAAAGGAAATGATTTTATACATGCTATTTAAACATGCTGCTGTCATCTCATCCGCTGTATTTTATACACCAATTACCGTAATTTGTTAGCTTCAGTCTAAAATTAATGTCACTGCTATTTTTAGGATTTACTTTCAATATAGGTGCAGCTTATACTAGCGATTTACACCAAGACACGAAAAATGAAAATTTGGATTGTAAGCATAAAATGTAAAATAACTTTTTTTCCGAACGGTCTTTATTTTTGGAGATATCGATGCATGTAATTTTCTGAACTTATTTAATTGTTGTCCTTAAAATTAATAGTAGACCTAAGCCATGAAAATAGCTTGGAAACAATAGTATATTGTGCGACTAGTGGGAGAAAGAGGAGATTCCTCGAGTGTGGATTTTGCCGCACGAGCGTAGCGAGTGCGGTAAAACACACGAGTGGAATCTCCTCTTTCGACCAATAGTCGCACACAATATTTTGTTCAACTACCGCAAGAAATATGTCATTTCGTGGCTCTGCTGAGCGTGGGCGAAATAATGGGTGACCTGATTGATTGACGAAACTATCAACACTTGCGTAAACGTTCCCCGTAATGAGCGTGGGCGAAATACGTCTACAGTCAGAGAATTCATTATTTCGCCCACTCTCAGTATATAGCCACGAAATTACATATTTCTTGCGGGTGTTGAACAAAAGACTTATTTATACAAATTGTTGACAATTGTTGCATACTTCGCGTGTTGATCTTAATTCTTAGTGTAAAAAAGACAAAAATTTTGCTAAGATTGAAGTTCGGCAAGTAATAATGCCGTTAATAATCCAGTGGTTTCACTTGACCAGGCTTGCCTCGCGGCTGGCGATAGATTTTTTTGAACATGCATGTTCTACGTTAAAGTAAGGCTTTTTTCCCCATGAAACCGTTGTAGACAGTGGCGGATTAACAGAGAAGCACAACAAGCACGTACTTGGGGACCCCTAGGCTCCAGGAGCCCTGTGTCCTACCCAATTTTTATTTTGATAAACATTGAATTACTTTCTACCTTCTAAATCAAAGACCCGAGGGCCCACGAGACTTCAGTGCTTTTTTCACACGGCATGCATTAGTCTTTTATGAAAATTGAACCATCTTTCAAAAGTTCAAACCTCGATATCTTCAAAACAAAGACTGAAAGGAATTTTACATTTTATGCTTACAATCCAATCCCGAACACGAATTTTCATTTAAGAATTTTATTGGATGAGTAGCTAATTACATAAGTGATTCCTGCAATATCGGAAAAAAATCATTTTACTAACCATAGTCACAGTCAGGAATCTAACCTGAACCTTTGCACTATCGCGGCGGAATGAGCTTACAATACTCAACCGTGACATGATTACCAATCTAACGGTTGAGTATTGTAAGCTCACTTCACCGCGCTATTAGAAAGGTTCAGGTTAGATTCCTGACTTGTGACTATGGTTAGTAAAATGATTTTTTCCGATATTGCAAGAATCTATTATGTAATTGACTGCTCATCCAATAAAATTCTTAATTGCTTATAATCTACTAATGAATTTTCATTTTTCGCCTTGGTGTAAGTCAAATGTTTTTCAATGTATATTGATTGTACAGTACATGCTATACTGAAATACGACTTAACTAATAATAAACATAACTCTAACTTATGACAACGCCTCGCCGATTTAAAAAAGACAGGACCTCGACTGAGTACCAAATATTGTACGAAAACACTACTTCAAAGCCCCATAATCGTATGCTTATAGGCCAATTCCTTACTAAGTTTTACTTCTTGAGATACGAAAAAATCTAATTTTTATCCTCATTAAAATACGTACTTAACCAACACCACCTATTGAATATACTCTAGCACATCAACAAAAGCCACGATAAAATATTTTTAATGACAATTTTCAGCTACTACAGACATCAATCGCGTAACTAAAAAAATCAATAGTAATACAAACAAAAACAATGATCGATGACAAACAAAATAATAATCCTGATGTCCTGATGAATGTCATCCGTTATGTTCAACAAAAATGTATCAGACATATTTTATAATTCATCACTTGCTATGTACATTGTACAATGCACGCATGTGCACTAATATATTATGAATGTAATATTATATTGCTTTTAACACCTGAAAATAAGACGCATGTAAATAAAATATAACCTTAACACGTAACACACATAAATATAGACTTTTCAATAACACATAGTAGACTACAATAACGTGAAAAGCTAGAAATAACAAACGACAACGAACAAATAAAATGCCACAGCCAAACGAAATGAAAAAAAAGACGCAGCGACTAAACAAATGACAACGTAAACAAAACACATTCGTGTCAGTCACCCGTAAGTGCTGTCAAACAAACGCGGGTTCGTGTGGTGTGCGTTCTTTTTTTTAACTAAATAGAAAAGGTGGGTGGTATTGTCTTGTATACAAGTTATGAACACGATTCAGTATTTTTTAATCGCACGTGGGCGATAAAAAGAAGTAAAACTACATTCTGAAGTTTTAAATTGGCTTTGAATCCGATTATACTTTCCTCCGAGAAAGAAGTTCGTTAATTCGTTTTGGTATTTCCCGTTTTCTCAGTTATAATTTTTACGAGGATACATTAGAAAAATTAATTGAAATTCTGTATCAATAAAACTTATTGTCCACAGACTTTTGTACTTTCAATTGAGTTAATGATTTAAGTACTTATGAGTGAAAAACTCAATCTGAATATATTATGTATATAGTTTGTAACTTTCTTTATATTTCTACAAAGAGAGTAATTTGAGTAAGATTTTTTGTGCACAGATACAAAAATCTAAATATGTTTGAACTTACAGCCTACAGGCGCAAACGCCTTACTATATAAAATACGAATAACCGGCCAGTTCGAGGGTAAATCGTTCTTATGTTGTTTAATTAATAATTATTAATCTAAAGTATAGCAAGTACAGATACTCTGGACCAAAATTATCAAATATAACTGCAGCAAATCTTACCAACATAGCGTCTTCAGAAAAAAAACTCGCGAAAAATGTGTTTTCCTAGTTTTCACCCGGAATGATGTGAGATGCAAAATGGCATACCAAAAATAACTGCAGCAAATCTTACCAAAATATCGTCTGCAAAAAAAAACTCGCGAAAAATGTATTTTTTCACTCTAAATGGTGTGAGCAAAATGGCATACCGAAAATTTTGTGTAAAAAACATTGCCAACAAAGTCCGCGATGACAAAATCAATTATAATTTTAGATCTGCAAGGCGAAATATCGACCAAAAGTTGCAGCTTTATGTGAATTTGCCGTATACAATTGACCTAAAAATTGCATTTCGTTAAAATAATAATCTAAAAAAACACTTTAAAAAAAAAACTTTCAAAAAATGTCACTAAAAAGACGAAAATAATACAATTTTGAGGTCGGCGCCAATACTAAATTGGCGCCTACTTCAAAATTGTATTATTTTTGTCTTTTTAGTGGCTTTTTTGACATTTTATATTTATAAAAAGTTTTTTATTTTTGACTTTTTAGTGGCTTTGCAATACCTACGTAGTTTGAAAGTAATTAATCGCGACTTCTTTCTTGATATTTAATTACTAAACAACAAAAAAACTACTGAACCGATTTAAGTAAAATTTATATATTTATGTCACCATTCTGTAAACATTCTGAATCCAACGGCGTTGAAATTATTCAAATCGGTTAACGCCTCGAGAAGTTATGGCTGAACAAACATTGAAAAAAAATTGAAGTCGGTTAAAAAATAGTAGGTATACAGGTATACCTACTATTTTTTAACCGACTTCAATTTTTTTTTTTATTGACGAAAATTGATTTGCTGTAGGTACCACCTACAGCAAATCAATTGTCGTCAATACTAAAGTGATGAAATTTTGATCGTCTCTCGTATTAATTGCCGCCGGGGGTTGTTCTCAATTCTATTATAATGGATATAAAAGCAACCCCAATCGACGCACGCAGCGTTGGAACGATTTTTTGAGAAATCTAATTTAAATCTTTTGTACGATCTGAGTTAGCAGACATAATCCGGTTCTTATGCACGTCAATGAAGTGCATATATTTCATACTTCATGGAAATAGCTTGAAGAATTTGCAAGAAAAGTTTTATTAATACCTACAGAAAATTCGTTTAAGACAACTGTTTTTCTCTTTCACATATAAATAAACTTATCATTCTCTGTATTACAGAATACAGATTTATACAATACTTATTTAATTGGAAAAGTTTAATAATTAATTTATTAATTTAAAATAATTAGATTTTTCCGAGGAACTGATTTTAGAAAATTATGTAAATACTGATACACATTATACAAACAGCTTTTATTAAGTCTCCTTTAACGCTTAGTAAAGCCTTCAATTGCCAAAATTTATACATCTTGAGGTGTATACGTGCAGATATAAAATTTCATATTATATTACGTATTATAATAATATGTAATATTGTTGATTTCAAATACAAAAAATTAAAATTCCGTTCAAATATACTTACTAAACATTAACTGAGTTAAGAATAATTAGCTAAACAAGTAACGCCAATTCACAAACTCAATATAATATTGCTTCATTAGTCCCTACTAAAAATTAAAAGTGAATGTTTGCTGCTCAATCACGCCCTAACTACTGAAGTTAGGGCGTGATTGAGCAACAAACATACATTTTTTATTTTTATATATTAGTGTTTAACTATTTAGTAGGGACTTGATTTATTTGAAAATTTGTATTGAATAATTGTTTTGGCCATTAGGATCTGTCAAATGGGCATATGACATCTGGTGATAGAAAATTTTACATGGATAAAGAAAAACTTTAGTGTAAATATATTGTGAAATTGTTTATTACAAAAATAAAACACGTAAAATAAACAAAAATTTATAGAAAATGGAATCATAGACATAGCATACATAGCATGGACATGTCCATGAGACAAAGGCATGTACTCTCCCCTGAATGGCTTCCCCCCTCGTCTAAAGGGGCACTTACTGCGTCTCTAGAGTCCTATGTTATATGTCCTATGTTATCTGGACAAGGGAGCATCGTGCGTTCGCAGTTAAGGAGTATCTAAAATCGGGCGAGTCTGTTATTGTCGTGCAGCGGCGTTTTCGCCAACGTTTCAATGTTGGTCGTAACGGTTCAGTTCCGAAACGTGACACAACAAGCAGATGGGTGCAGAAATTTCACTTTTCATTGTTAAATGGTAACATCTAAGCTTTCATTTTTTGTGTTTAAAATTTTTTTAAGTTCAAAAACAGTTGAGTTATTCTCATTTCAAAAACGCTCTTCCATTCTGCCCCACCCTTACAATCAAAAGTCCGAACAGATACTTGGGAATAACTGTTTCCGAATATAAAGGACACAAAACGAATTCGCGTTTATTTATTTCATATATTAATTATTTAATGAAAGCTACATCGTTATTCAATATTAGCAACAACTGTCCGTTTATCAGATTTTGATGCAATGTTGATACACTATATGTATAATTGATATGAATAGCAGGAAAGTCGCAGTTTGTAGAGAACGTAGATAAAAGGTGTTATCTGTTATCTGAAACGGAAAGCACGTCAGGCTGCTGCTGTAGCAAACCAAAAACATCCTTTGTACGGATGTAGCTGTGATTGCAGATATCATCGCACATGCAGATGAGTTATTATTATCGCGACCATGACTTTATTGTTTAAAAAACTAAAAAATAATTATTAATAAAGTAACTACTTTTTTCTAAACGACATCGACTAATACAATAATATAGTTACACAATATACTATTATACTTAAGGTTTTTGACCAATTACACAAGCTAATAAAAGGATAAATATAATAAAAATGGGCAAATTCATTTAGTAACAATTTAATTTAACAACGTATAAAATATATGTCTGCATCTTTGAACATTTCAATATTGAATGACTACAATGTACTTATTATCGCAGTTCTACAATGTTATAATTCACATACGCTAAGCAATAATTCTACTCAGCGATTCTAATAAGCAATCATAATATATACAATAATGAATAGAGCGTCATTTAAAAGTTCGCACAAAGGGTGCTCGGAAAATCGTCTAACATTCGGCCATCCTGTCTGTCAGGCTGTCCTCAGGCTGAATTCTTCATATAATCAGACTGAGTAGAGATATCTGATGCAACTGTTGTGATCAGGACCGTCCTACCATGATCGGAGGGTGTGCTGCTTTAGCGACCCTCAGGTAACTCTTGATGTACATATTCTGTAAATTAAAGAACTGGGGAGATTGACCTCGAAAGGACCGATCACCTTCTATAAAGTCTCAGGGTCGTTCGAAGACAACTCTAACAATAATAAATCATCACTGAGGTGCTGTGCAAGCTCTTCAAGCTAACCCTTGGGAACCAAGAGATGCTTCAAGTTCGTCACGAATGGACTGAGCATTTTTTTACACTGAGCACTTTCTTGCGAAATCTCAAATTCATGTATTTATCTATGCCACATTTGGGCGATTTTCTATTGAATCATAAAATTCAGTCTATAACATTGGTGAATCTAGCATTTTAATTTCTAATTCAATATTTCAAATTAATGCTTATTTCACTCAAATGTCACCCTTCAAATATAGGGAATTGATATCATCATAACAATATTCGACATTTGTGATGAGATGTGATGAGTCTGATATTCTGAATTATATCCATCTCACTCACTTTTATCATGTGAAATGGTAGGTCTGATATCTTGAATACGATATCCATCCTACTCATTATTTCATAAAATGGTAAGCCTTATATCTTGATTACGATATCCATCTTACTTATTCTTCCACAAAATTGTAAGCCTGATACCTTGATTGCGATATCCATCTTACTCATTACTAATTAGTTCATAAAATTGTAAGCCTGATATCTTGATTGCGATATCCATCTTACGTCTTATTCTTTCATAAAATTGTAAGCCTGATACCTTGATTGCGATACCCATCTTACTCATTACTAATTAGTTCATAAAATTGTAAGCCTGATATCTTGATTGCGATATCCATCTTACTTATTCTTTCATAAAATTGTAAGCCTGATACCTTGATTGCGATATCCATCTTACTCATTACTAATTAGTTCATAAAATTGTAAGCCTGATATCTTGATTGCGATATCCATCTTACTTATTCTTTCATAAAATGGTAAGCCTGATACATTGATTGCGATATCCATCTTACTCGTTAATTCATTTTCATAATCATGGTGTCTCACCCTACAATCCAGAGTTTCATTTTGTCCACCGCTATAACAGTTCGGTCCGACGTTTTGACACCCTGTCTTGGATCCTACATCTCATACCTGTCATTAACCAGGACTTCAGTTATTCGAAACGAACCTTTGAATTTGATAATTGGCTTACGGCTCTCTGGAGTGCTGAGCTAACCTGTTCTCAGCACCGATACCAAGCCCCTGACCTAATAATCAAATCACAATAATCAATTAATCATCAAAAATATAAACAAATATATAGACCACTATCAGAGGCATAGTTAGGGTATTCTTCTAACATTTACTTCGATCCTGACCTTTTCAAAGCGTTCATTCTGTTGCCTCTGGTCCTCGGTTATTTGTTTCACAATCTCGATTCTTAGTTTAGAAAAATTCAATCTCTTTCAATCTGTCTGTACCTATTTAAGATACGCGCTTCGAAAACATGTCGAGCTCTTGTGTGACACATGTCTAATACTCTATTAAATATGCAACTCAGTGCATTTTGCACCTGCTTAACAAATCTGACCCGTTTATTTTCGGGATGTTTAGCGGTTGTAATATTTCTAACAGAGATAATGTTAATCGGCGCACTAAACAAATACATAAGGTAGAACAACACTCGCAATACATGTTTACCTACTCTATGCGTATCTTTGACAGGTTTTATAATAACATATTTCGTGAGGACATCTACCACAACAACAAGGTACCAAAATGTGGTTCGTGTGAAGTGTCCGAAATAGTACAGATAATTTCTCAATCGGATACATCATCTGCCTTTTCCAGATGAAAATAGGCGTCAATATCTATTTTTCTGCACAAATTGTCGCATGTGTGCAACCAATAATTTTCATATAGGGTTTTGTTTTTAAGCGAAACCATATATGTACCATTGTTATGGCCTAATCGGAAGATTTGCCACCTACACCCCTTTGGCACTACCCAAGCACTCTTTTCTAATTTACGGTACACCTTCCTGTTCTTAAGCATAGAATTTTGAAAACAATGTCTCGCACTGCGATTTGCTTGTGCTTAATTTTACAAAAGATTTCTTATTCAGCTTATTTCGTTATTTTGAATTTATTTACATTTATTGTTTTCGGACGCTAACGACCTCAGTTGTCGAGCGTCTAAAATTTGCAATTCATTCATTCGTTATTTTGAAGTTGGACTGTCAATACCCAGTTGCATTCAGTCAGTTCTATCTAACAAACATCCTCGGTATTGTCTACCGGATGTCGACTTAAAACATCTACATGACTCATCTTATTTTCTGGCCTATTCGATATTGAAATCGAAATCCTGAACCTTTAACCACTAACGTCCCTCTCTTGATATCTCATGCTTTTTACCAAATATGGTTCGCAAAGCGCTACGATCAGTAAACACTCTAATGATTTAGTCTATAAATAATTAAGAATTCAGATTTTAAAGAAATTATATTTTAATTCATCAATACAATCGATGTGTAACTGTATGCTGTTTGCATTACTATTTGTTACACAGAATTCAATTATCAATACTCAGTAACTCAACTGACTTATATAAACAATAATTGGAAACAAAAATATGCTCTATGTGCAAAATAACGCACAGGAATCGTTCAGTCTGCCTACACACGCAATCATCAAAGTTTTTCTATTGGGTGTTCCATTATGTATTACTAATTATATATTTTATTAAATTTTAATGTTCGAATTCGAGTCATACCACACCGTCTGCTATAAAATTGCATTAAACCTAATAACACTAGCGGTCGTATGAAGTTTGGTCGGTAAGGTCGAACCAAACAGCAATCTCTCAATCAATATTTTCTTATTCTGTTAGACTGCTAAACTTATCTCAAACCCACTGAACTTCCTCCTTTAGCAAATACGTCAGAGTTCAACAATACTTGCGTAATTTTAACAAACTTTGAAAGACGCCAGACAAGCTCAAAAATCGTGCATATTCAAAGTGACACTTATTTTACGCTTACCTGGTTGTATCATTAATTCACCAATTTCTCTGCCCAAATAATTTCAGTTTTGATAATGAACATTTCATAAGTTTCAGTGTCAATTGTTCTCTACTAAATCGTTAATTATTTGGGCATTTGTTTCTTCTGTTGTGACATCCTATATAATGACGCACAACAGATTCTTCTGTAGTACTAAAGTACATTTCAATTTTCAGAGATTATTGAGACGAATTTATTTTTCAATGTCAAGGTTACTGAAATTTATGCATGTAATCAAACTACTTTCAACACATGCAACTGATTGAGAAAAAGGTCTCTATTACAAGTTCTAACATCTAATATATTAAATGTTAAAAACTTATCGTCTATTATCATAATAATATTTATGTAAACCATAACGTCATCAGGTTGAACTGCGCCAGTTAGGCGTGACCTTACAAACAACAGCGTTGATCATAAAGTACTTACATGATTGTGTTACATTTACCTTCAGTTAATTTTTCATTCAAAATTTTTGGAAATAGATTTTATCATTATGGAACATATACTATCAGTAACCTACAAGATATTTTACTTTTATTTTAACATAGACATTTTGCAATTCTGAAACATTTCCAAGGCAGTGACTACTTAAATTTCGACTAGGAGGGGTGTACGTATAGTTAATAATTTTCTAAATCAATGTTTTGCTTGGGAAAGTTTCCAAAAGGAGTGCTTTCATTTCTTGCTATATTAAACATTTTATACAATACGGGATCATATCAAAAGTGAACCTTAACTATTTTACCAGTGACATTGGTACATCAATGATATGGCCATCTCATCAATTTTATTAACCCACTTTATAGTGTAGTTAATTTTTCAGAGCCCGATTCGAACTCGGGTATTAAAGCTTCATCCTTATGATACAAACGTATCGGCACAGGTAAAATGAACGTGTTCTACTCACTTTGCTCGGAGTTCTCTCACCTTGTTAATGCCATCTTAATACCTTGCCAATTCAGTTTTGCTGTTTCTTCATCAGGTACCGTAACTTGCGGGCTGAGCTACCTTCGCTGCTCGATAAAGACAAACGATAGCAGTGCTTCCTCTTTTCACCATCATAATTCGCGTCACAACACCAATTTTTATATAATAGTAATTTCTGATAATATTTTCTATTTATATATATATAATTTTTTTTAATTCACTCGTTCACTTTCACCGTGTGAACACAAGGGTAAATAGGGGTAAATCCCACTTCTGATTTAAAAGGATAAATATAATAAAAATGGGCAAATTCATTTAGTAACAATTTAATTTAACAACGTATAAAATATATGTCTGCATCTTTGAACATTTCAATATTGAATGACTACAATGTACTTATTATCGCAGTTCTACAATGTTATAATTCACATACGCTAAGCAATAATTCTACTCAGCGATTCTAATAAGCAATCATAATATATACAATAATGAATAGAGCGTCATTTAAAAGTTCGCACAAAGGGTGCTCGGAAAATCGTCTAACACTAATAGCAATTTATAATACGATTATTTGTTAATTTAATCAACGTTTCGGACAATATGATGGTCATTTTCAAGAAATCTGAATGTACGTTTTTAGAAGTATATAACACAAAGAATAAGATTTGTTATAATGACATTTTATAAAAACTGTTTGCAAAATTACTTATATATTGTATTAAGTAATCCGAATAATTAGCTAAAACGAACGAGCCCTTGCACTTAACTCTTCAACATTTCGGATATTTCCAAAGCAACTCATGATCCTATTCCCACCAAAATGAATACGCTGGAGTCCTTAATGCCTGACGAAGTTATATGAACCTATACTTATACCAAGCTATATGGACTCGGTCTCGTTTTCACTGACATCATTCTGGCAACTTTGTTAATTCCTATAAATTATGTATAATAAAAACATTAAACTACAGATTATTCAGTTCTGAGAACATATTCAAAAGAAATACAGCTGTCTGAACTCCCAATTAGTAATATAAAAAAAAAAAACAATAAAAGTTTTAACCGTTGAAAAAAACACCGATACGTGACTATATCACTAAACAACAGCGAATTGATTATCGATAAGAACGCAAACACTTTGTTTGCTGCCTCTTAGTCTAGAGTACAAGGGTGTCGCGCGAATCACGGATCAATAAAATAATATATTGTTTGCAATCTTAGTACATAATTAATACAGGGTGAGGCACATAAAGTGTTACAAGCTAATATCTCAGAAAGTGTTGGTTCACATAAAAACTGTTTGGTATCAAGGGGCACGTATGTTGGTGAAATAGATTTTCTTCTCGATTAGTATGCAGAGGTTGGGTCAAGATCACCTCAATTTTTTTTAATCAGACTATGTGGATTTTTTCACGGAATCTTGTACCTGTTATTGAGACAAATCCAACGACCTAAGACATAAGGTTATTCAAGGTCATAAATAAAGAAATTGTGTAATATAAAAATATGTTAATTACTAATTAAATGTTAATTACTAATTAAATGTTAATTACTAATTAAAACGTTACTATCAAGAAGTCTTGTTTCGCATTTGATTCGAATGATTGCATTTGACATTATTTTTTACATTTATAGTAATTTGAAAGATAGCTACTTTATAGTAACGTTTTAATTAATAATTAGTTATTTTCATACTACACAACTTCTTTATTTATGACCTTGAAGTGACTTTGAATAATCTAATGTCATAGGTCGTTGGATTCGTCTCAAGAACGGGTACAAGACTCCGTGAAAAAATCAACATAGTCTGATTAAAAAAAATGGCTTTGACCTTGA
Organism: Mongoloraphidia duomilia; assembly: GCA_039654895.1. NCBI lineage: Eukaryota > Metazoa > Arthropoda > Insecta > Raphidioptera > Raphidiidae > Mongoloraphidia > Mongoloraphidia duomilia. Next base: position 28,786,059 of record CM077518.1, on the reverse strand, counting down.
CCCAACCTCAGCATACCAATCGAGAAGAAAATCTGTTTTACCAACATACGTGCCCCTTGATACCAAACAGTTTTTATGCGAAACTTTATTTACTACAACCAACACTTTCTGAGATATCAGCTTGTAACACCTTATGTGCCTCATCCTATATATCACAATAGTCTTTGTACTGTCGTTCATTGAATTATGTATGGTATGTGACTAACAAACGGCAATTAATTATTATATTACAACGAATAAGTAAATAACATATTAATCACATCGGCATTTCTCAAATGAAATTAATCCATCAATCAGTAATCGGTCGTGGATCTGTCAAATCAAATCTTGTCAGTTCAACTTTTATTTACTTTTCTCACTCTGTCGGCCAGTACTCTTCATAGCAAAATGACATTGCATAGAAAAATTAAAAAGGAAAATAATTATATTACCTAAACACGAATATTCAGTTATTGTCTGAGCTTATGGTGCTATTCTGCATGATCAATACTAGAATTTACAGCGTTGTTAAATTTTTGTCTGTTTAAGTTAATGTTAAAAATGGCACAAAATTAACAGCACTGTAAATTCTTACATTAACTGCACAGAATAGCAAAATCGAAACAGAGATTGATTAAAAACATTCAGGGTTAAAAGTGTAATCTTCTGTATTTTTTAAGGTGTACGGACATGCAGTTATTTTCAAATTTAAGGAAATCAGATTAATAAACACATGTCTTTGCAACAGACGGAGACAGCACACAAAATGTTAAATAGCCTAAGGTTGGAACTTGGAAGAAGTGAAATTCTTAACAAGGTTCTAAAATATTTTTAAGTTTTTATTGAACGCTTAAGATTTTTTATTAAGAGTGTAAAATGTTTCATGATCATTGATCAATCCAAGTAGACAACCTCGACTACCTTTGAACTTTGAAGCAAAGTGAAATAGATAAATACAAGAATAGTACTTAATAACAATGTGTTTAAAATTAAGTTTTGTTTTGAGTACCTTTCCAACCATAAAAACAACTTCCGCAATTAAAATGTAAGTGTGTAGCTCATACCTATCATTCATTATAATTTACCATGGCCATAGACGAAAGTTAAAAAAAACTTTTTGACTTATCGTGTATTCATTAATTATAACGAACGAAAAGTAATGATACCATTAGTACAAACATAAAGTTAAAAATAACCACACAGGACTTTAAAATCGTAAAACAGCGTTTTCCCAAACTTCACCTATTGATCAAACCCGTTTGAATCAATAAAGACATTTATTATAAAATTAAGCAAAATCGCAGGATAGTGGACAATATAATTTGATTTATTAAATTAAATGTACGACGTTTCGTCTATAGATTTAGACTTTTTCAAGTACATACATAAAAATAACAATATTTATGTATGTATGTATTTATGTATTGTAGCAATTTGCTATTGCGTGCCCCTAAAAATAAAATTATTTCGAGCCTATGGAGTATTATTTCATTTATAGGATTTTAACATGTAGGCATTTGCGATGATATGATGACGTCAGGGCTGATTGAGGAGCGTTTAAAAACGAAGTGGACAAAACGAAAACAGAAATTAACATGACTGGCGGCCTATGATCTCGATAAGTGCGTGAGATGAGAGTGTGTTTTTGTGATGTATAAAAGAGAGAACGCAAATCGTTCTGCGAAGAACGATACGGATTATTTGTGAACACTGTTGCGAGTGGACAGACTAGGTACGGGGACCGTGTCAGACAGATCGAGCGGAATAACAATCAAAATGAAATGATTGAATATCTGGCGAATAAAATACTTTTATTTTGGGGATTTTGAATTTTGATTTGTGCTTTTCGTTTTGGAGCTGTATTGATTTAGTCTTGGATTTTGGATTCGGCGTTGTTTTCTGCTTCGATTCCTGTATTGGTCGACCTTCCTAGTTTTCCTAATTCCCGAAAATTGATTTATTTTCCGTATTTCCATTGTTGGATTGTTGTTATATGATATAGCTAGCATACCGTGTAAACAATAAACCATAAAGAAGTCAAGCGCTTCTCCACGTTTAGGGATTCTAGGTTGCTGCTGTTGGATTTCCGTGTGGTTGTGTTGCTTCTGGAATACGGGAATAATTTAATTTTATTCTAGAAATTTTGAAGATTTTGCAATTATTCCGAAATTTTTAATATTCGCTATCATAAGTAACGACGCATCAAGTATCCCAGAATATTATCAAGTGTCTAGCTTAGTGGGATAAATATGGTACTACAAGATATCCCGAAAATATTAAGGGATAAAATCTAATATTTTATGAACATTTTACATTTCTGAATGTCGACCACGCTGCATAGTACTGGGTTAATTTAGATATTTACGTCAGAATTAAGAGGATTAATGTTGCGTCGATTATATTCCTGTAGGATTTCTTGCACTACATTGGGAATTTTCCGGAATATTTTGAATCTTATTATGAATTAAGTTTAGATTCCCCGTCGCCAGTTTCGCCGATTTTAAATTATTTATGTCCCGAATCCTATGCAATGTATTTTTTTAGGCACAGGAATTTCCGGACAGGCCCGGATTAAGTGTGAAATAAATGTTAACGATTAATTATTGTGAATTCCGTTATCGCCCGTCATCGCCTAATTATTTATGAAGAAATGTGTTGAGAATTATTTTGTGTTGTGGAACTAGCGTTTTGCTATAGAATGAGTAGGTTCTTGTGAGGCTTCGAGGCCTGTTGAATTGGGATTTTTGCTCGAGTGTTGGAAGTTTCCGTGGTGCCTGTGATTGCAGTGTCGCTTTTATTTTTTTCGTATCTCGAATGCTGTGTGTCCAGATTTTGTGTTCGTAATCTATTGTTTTATTGGTATTTTAGATTAAGTTATCGTGTGGTATTGGCCTTTGAAATCACCTCTGATTTTTTTCCGTTTATCTTGCTAAGGAAGTAACAGCGTTAGGCCTGGGATTAATATAACTGTGATTGTGGTTCTGGACTCTGTTTCGGAATATTTTTCGGATCTCTTTTGGCCAACGTGGTTATCTTCAACGAATTATCCCTAACTGTGGCCACTCTCTCTGTCTCAGTTTGGACGACCTGAGACTTACACAGTGTGGCCCTATAAGTTCTGGCGCCCTTCGATCTTTCGGTCGGTATCTGGCCCACTAATTTATTATCAGTCGAGTGTTCGGCTATAGTTAGGTGATCCTGAGTGTAGAGGTGATTTCAGATTTAAATTAAATTATTATGGTGCACGATTTATGGTGTGCGTCCACTTTTTGTGTTGTCCTAAGTGTCGAGTGGTAGGTGGTTGGGTTTTTTATTGCCCATTAAGGGCTTTTCTTGTGTTTGAATTTTGAGGCTGCGTCTCAAAAACAAGTGAGATTATTTCACAAGTTAGTAATTTTTGTTTTCCGACCCATGACCCCGCGCCGTCGGTAGCTAGCCGCGCAACCGATTAAATTCGGGTCAGGTTGAGGAATAGCTCATGCTACAGTATGTAGATAAATATTGTTATTTTTATGTATGTACTTGAAAAAGTCTAAATCTATAGACGAAACGTCGTACATTTAATTTAATAAATCAAATTATATTGTCCACTATCCTGCGATTTTGCTTAATTTTATTATAATCACGATGGACACGATTTCTAATATAAAAAGACATTTATTATTATTATTATAAATGGAAGCGAATAGATACAATATAATACAGACATTAGCGATTAGATGAACAGCTAATAGTCCAGTTATTTAAGCATTTCTCTACTGACTAAGTTCTAGCAAGCTGGATTTTTGTAAACACCTTTATTTAGTCGTTATAAATGAAGTATCAAAAATAACTTCGGAAAAATTCCCACCAAGCTGAATTTCTGCACACACTTTTATTTAGGGCCTAAATAAAGGCTTTATAAGTAACGTGCAAAAAGTTCCCATCGATATCATGTTCGCTTCGAAAGTTATTCAGGGTCAAAGGTCATGGAAATTGTTTTCTCGCAGATATCTCGCTTTATATTGTTCGAAACCCCTGAACCTACAAACATGAAATTTGAGGAGTATATTCCTTCCATGACATAAGCACGCACAAAGAATGCATTTTTCGAAATTCAACCCCTAAAGGAGTGAAGAAGTGGGTTGAAAAATAGGCTTTTTTCGAAACTGCTTGAGAAGCACGAAAATTGATATCTTTGTCAAAATCTGTGAAACTTGTGTTCGCCGAATTGTCGATGTATACTGAGGAGTGAAAACGGGGTGGAAACTTACATCAAGGACATGCGTGCGTTGCATAAGCTTGAAACGTGAAAACAGTTGGTCGTAAGTGAAAAATGTATAACCTCTTTTTGATCTACAATTTTTATAATAGCCTGTTTTTATGCTCCCACCGATAGGAAGCGAGATATTCGCGAAAAACTGATTTTCGTGATCTCTGACCCTCTATAACAGTACTTATCTAGCTCACAAACTATCGATGGAAACTTTTGACACTTCATTTGTAACGACTAAATAAAGGTGTAAGTATACAAAAATTCAGTTTGCTGGAACTTAGTCAGCAGACTGACTACTTTTATCGCTTAAATGACTGGGCTATAAGGATAAAGAAATTTAAGTAGAAATTTTGAAACAGGTCTATTGTTCTAAAAAAATGGGAATGTTAAAAACTGTTTAAATGCACAATAAACGCACAATAACATATCGGAATTTTTATAATACATCCTAATTAAACTTTATGGATCATTTAACAGGCAGGCGTGCCGAAAGTGTTTTCAATACGTCATAACTAGTGCGGTAAGTAAACGGTTGCCATAATAATTACATACTTATGGCCTGCTATAAATGTAAAGATGGCGACGCAAATGAACTGTCAAATTTTTTTGAAAATACTGAAAATGAAGTGAAAAGTAAGTATTTTGTAGTGGATATGGTAAAAAATATCATATATTTCTCGTGCGTCATGGTTTTTTTTTTTTTAATTCCCTTTATTTCCGTATTACTACCTACATGTGTAGTGTAGAAAACGTCATTGCAAAATACATATGATACATATAAGAAATAAGAATAATTAAGTCCTCTTGGTTAAGTTACACAAGAAAAATTCGTCAATACTGTAAAAATTATGACATAACAACACATCTTTGAGCTAATTTTTGAACCTGTGTAGGCTTTGACTCGTGTGACTAAAAACTCGCTATTGCTCGTTTTTACATACTGTCACAGCTCATCAGTAATAAACCCCAATAGGACACTAGAAATACAATCTACTATTTCATCATCAGAAGAAATTTGATTATAAACTTTTATATGTACATATATTTTTAAGTTTTGCAATGAAAAAAAAACTTCCAAAATGTAACACTCCAATTTTGCATCCCTCTTTTTAATAAGATTTTTAAAAGGGGTTGTGTATAGAATTTAAACAACGCGTTTCCTAGCAGAAATGCATTTTCAGTTCCTTTATGAAAAATGAATCACCTACTGCATTTTTACACAAAAATTCTATTATTTTTCTCTAATACAGTTTTAATAAAGAGTAGCAGTAATAATCAGAATAAATTACTCAGTATTGCAATCAGTACAGCTTCTTCTGAAGTCGTTATCCTCGTCAGTCACTAATGAGTAATGAACATAAAAAATAGAAATAAACCAATCTCCATAAGTTCAAACAAAACCTGTCAATTAGTCCAAACAAAACCTGCTGCGTGCTATACACGCGGTTTGATGGATGGGGCGCAGTCTGTCCGTGAGAAGACACGCGCTGACAGAAGCCATCGGGCCTCACTCAGAGCCAGGCCTGTCAAACTCCGTAAATCACTGCGGTCACATTTAAAATAACTAAATTAGGAACTGTATCTAACACAAAGATACCGGAAAACTAAATATTGCCATTACAAACATCACGACATTAAAACAAACTAAAAAACTTCCACGAATGTTTCGCTATATAAACAGAAAATATTTATAAAATGTTTTTGAGGTAGGTAGTACCTACCGGCGCTACCTACGATAATCCTCTAAAATTTTAGGTCTCTTTAATCTTATGGTTGAATTCCGCCAAATGACAATAAAGAGGTTAATTTTAAATATTAAAAGTTGCAATTATAATTTTAATAATGGGTACTAACCATTGAATTACATTACTGCTCGAGTATGGTTAAAATATAGTACTACATATAGTGAATATGAATTTGTCTCTTGATGGTTAGTCAACTGGCAGAGCAGTCATAAAAGTTAATGATTTTATCAACATTTCAGGTTTCCAGAATAGTAAAGATGTAATTTTTAATGAAAAAAGCTAAGAGCTGATTTCTGTAGGATCAAATAGGGCTGTGCTAATAAAAAAATGTAAAAACAACTATAATGTACAAAAAATAAAAATTTAATAATTTTATTATAAAAAAATGTTTAAAAAACATTTGCGATAAAAATAAGTACGGTTATAAATCTTTGTATTAGTTTGAGCATGGTATAGCGTCCAACCCCGACTGTGCTAGCGAAACTAGTCTTCTCTTATTTTTGAAGTGAAACTTTTATAGTGAGGGTAAGTTTGTGAGGCGACGAAAGCGACAATGTGTGTGTGTGTAGTCAAGAAGTTTCACATTCTCAATTTTTTTAAATAATAGATCCCAACTTATTTTGTCTACCGTGAGTTATATCTATTCTTGTAGACGATCTTTTAAACAATATTCAATCTGTCAGTTTAACAGACCTTCTGTACACTTAACATGAAGGAAACGGAAGTGCGCTAAGCTTTTGCTTCACTTCACTATAACACGTTGCACATGCCATACACCGTATTGTCATTTGTACAGACAGTGTAATACAGCTTGTCTCGATGTGCCAAGGAAGGAATTAGTAGTACAGCGACTTTTATGTAGTACTTATTGATGAACACATATGTTCAAAACAATAATTTATGGAATTCCGATTTTCTAAATCCCAATCAACCGCCAGAGTTATTTTTGCCTAGCACCAATTATTATTTTCAATTTGCATAATTCTATTAAAAAACAAAACAATGCAATAAAAATTAATATTTGATACCTATAATATTTGTCGAGATTTATAGTTTCTGTTGAAGTCTTACCAAACAGTGCAGCTTCAACCACGAGCTTTAATTATTATTTTTACCATGTAAACTCAAAAAAAAGCTGTATATTTTTTCATGATCTCATTAGGACAACTTTGAACTCCAGATTTGCCGCAGGATCCGCCGATACTTGCTGCGGAGAGCCTATTTGACGCCTTTTACGTCCTAAACGTGACTCTCACTCACACCCAGATACGTATAGAACTCTCCGGCGTCAAGATGGTGAATGACGCTGCCATCAACAAGTTGCACGTCTTTTCCGTAGTCCTCATTTCATCCTTTATGATGTGCAGAACTGCACGTTTATCTAATCCGAATGCCATACCGATACCGTCACTGTATACTTGCACGATTTTTAGCGCCAGAGTTAGATCTGAGGCGCTCGAGGCGTAAAGTATTAAATTATCCATATAAAATAAATGGGTGAAATATTATTATTATTTCTACTTTAATCTGCAATATCGTTCTCCTTTTTTATGTTCCACAAGTTTTCCGGCCTGTATTCGTACGGGAAGATTTTGGTTTGGCAACCAAATAATCAAGAGCAATGAATTTCTCATATAGGTATCACTTTACTTTACTGTATCTCTAATAGTTTAGCACTGCAAATTTAGCTCAGAAATCGCGTACAAGATCTCATTGCTTGGCATTTCCACTCACTGATTGTCCTCCTTTCGTCTAAGCGCAATAATATATATTGCCTATGCTACTCGGGAAGAAGTAAGCTTTTAAACACTTAGAGATTTTTTCAAATTGGTTCAGTAATTCTTGATATTACCCGCGACAAGCAAACAAACATACAAACTTTTCCTCATTATAATTAGTATAGAACGTATATAGGTAAGTAACTTATATATTGGTGATAATTTTGTATTAACATAATTAATGCATTCTAACCACAGTCCACAGTTTTTCATCAAAATTAACAAAAATATATATTTCACAAATTCTGCTCCTGCACATGGTATTTTCGTTTTCGTTTAAAAAAAACACGTCACGTTGTTTCAACTATATGCATGTGGCAGTGTCAAGCGTGGTTATAAATATACACATATACATTGTATAATAATGATGATACAATATAATTCAACTGCTTAACCTTTAACCACTTAATGAGCTGGCAGTATAAAAATAACCGATAACAGAGAACTACATGCGGATATGACATGTAGGTACCATAGCATAGTCATACACACAGAGTATACCTCATCACAATGTTTAGTCATTTATGACTTTTAAAAAACAAATTAAACAGTTTCAGGTAGTCTCAACGATATACCGGCTAAACAGAAAATAAAATTTGTATTTCAAACAAACACTAGCACAAAAGGGCTCGATTCTATTAAAATATTCATTTTCTGCTACTGATCATGCCTTTACAGCTTTATACAATTCCACTAGAAGAATGATGTGAATAGCCCGACGATTATTTATCAATATGCATTTTAAATCTAACTCGAAGCATCCCTGAGGAGCAGAATCATGATTGCGAGTTTATTAAAACGGTACCTATATTTTAATACACGCGTTGTTGGACTAGTATACTAGCTGGAAATATACGCAACCAGCAATACTGTCTCTTTCCATTTGTTCGCAAAATGGATTATTGCGGGTGGTCCACGCACCCACTGAAGGAAAAAAATTGAACAGTAATAACAGTAATTACTATACGATAAGCAATTTAAATTTACATCTTAATGTGTGTGATACAGGTAGATGCGCAAGGGGTAAGGAAGTCGATTATACAGTGTGATTACAAAAGAATAAGTCGGTTTACACAAGCACCCGGTTTCGGAAAACTGTCGGTACCAGCGTAAGATATTCGACTTGTTTGGTGGATCAATGCCATATTCACGACGAAAAGTCCGTTGCACAATGTAGTTTATGATGAACAAATCATGTAAGACGTGTTTCATACTCGTTGGCAAAGCTGGGCAGAAAACCGTTAATCCGTTAATCGTTAATTTAACTTCTTGTTTAACGAATTAGCTTTTAAGAAAATCTCAAAAACTATTAACGGTCTTATTAACTTCCGTTAATTAGGTACTGCGATGCAGGACAATTACAATTTTTTTGTTAACCCCCGGTTTCAGAACTTCTGAAATGTCTTTTTGACTTTGATAATGACGAAACCTTTTGTGGGAATAAAAGTTATGGATTACATAATACATATTCTCTAAAAATGTTATTCTCTAACAAATTAAGCATATTAAACCATATTCTTTCAAAAAAAGACAATAAACAACGATGCACATTAATTAGTTACTGATTTGCCACAGCAATCGCTGGAAGTCCAATTCTAGTAAGCTCCGCCTTTCTGCTCGTACTCCAGAGCTGATACGTGATACTAAACTACTGCGTGGCTGACTCAATGATTTAACATTAAAAAAAATTCGATAGTTAACGTAACGGTTAACTTTAACTTGCGTTACATTTTCAGCAAACTGACGCTTTAACGATTAACGAAGTTAACTTTTTGAGTAACGTAATAACGATTAAAGAAGTTAAATTTTAGATTAACTTTGCCCACCTATGCTCGTTGGACCGAAAACAGTTGAACAGTAATTGATTGATCGCTCTACATATGAATTAGCTTGTAAATATAACATAAAAAAACTCGGGTCGCAGTGCCAAAACCCTGCCGACAATATAGTGTATTTGCTAATACTGGAATTGTGGCTTTATTATGTGAACTTAAGTTTGTTTTTGAACAAAATAAAAAATTTAACCCCTTAATACATCCCTTAAAATAATATTTTTTTTCTTAATTTCAATATTTTTATCAATGCAATTAAATACACCCTTCAGTAAGTAAACAAGGTACACCTTTCCTGTTAGTTAGTTATTCATTATAGTCCCTCAGGTTTAACTCTAACAGCTCTAACTATAAACAATTTCAATTAACCTGGAATCTGAAGTATATAAAGGGCTGACCGAAAATAATATAGTAATGATCTTATAATTAGTTATTACGTGAATAAGAATTACCTTAGCTTTAAGATTATTCAATAGTAAGTAGGTACGTGAATATAAACTTAAATCTGAAAAGTCAATAATTTAACTTTCTCAGCATTGGGATCTCGTAAACGAAAATAAATATGAAGCAGTTTAATTAATAAAAAAATGCGTATTTATGGTGTCCACCAAAATGTCGATCTAACATTTAAAATAATATTCCATAGCGTACTTGCAAATTGCCAATAACTGATTAAGACAAAAAAAATCGTTTATATTTTCCAAATAACTTCTTATAAAACAAAATAACAAAGAAAAGAAGCTTTTGCCATTTTTTATTCATACGAAATATAAATTTTTATGCAGACAAAACTGATTTTTTTATGATAGCCGATCTATGATAGCTGTCTTAAGAGTTCTTCTTCCTTATTGTACCTGATGCTTTCAATACTGCTTAGCTCTATACTAATATTATAAAGAGGTAATATTTATTTGTTTGTGAGTTTGTATGTAGGGGGTAATCTCTGGAACTAGGTACTAAACCGATTCTAAAAATTCTTTCACTAATAGAAAGCTACACTATCCATGAATGATATAGGCTATATTTTATTTTGATAATTCAAGCGGGGGGGGGGGTAATTCCTGTGGGATAGTAACAAAACTTAAGTCTGCGATTTTTTGCATATATTAGTGTAAATAATGTGTAATGACGGAATCCTACTAATATCATGAACACCACCAGCTTCGCTTCGCAGGGGGAAATTTCTCGCGGGATGAATAACTATTCATAAATTCTTAGCTATAACTCCGAAAGCTAATATAGAAAAAAATAGTTCCTTGGAAGGAAGGTTACCTACAGACTGAATTAGAAGATAAGACTTCGTGGCATAGGATCGACTAAAAAGCAGTACTGATTGTTTAAAACTGCATTTTATTGCTGTTTCGACATTCTTTATGTCATCTTCAAAGTTTCAAATGCAATACCAGCTGGTGTTCTTGATTTTAAAAAAAAACATGTTCTAAATCTTTTATGGTAAAAAAATATAGGTATTTCAGTAATTTCTATTCATTGCTTTCCCCTATCCATCGTCATAATTGAATAAGAAGTAATCGTTCTTTTGGCAAATGTTGGTAACCGCTTTTCTAAAAACCTGTTCTTTTTAGATTCGGTTCTTTAAGAGCTGTTATTACTGAACAGTATACCTAATTCTGGGAACTGTTATTTTTAGAACCGGTTCTTTTTCATCATCACTTCTAAAATAACTGTTATTACTTCGCCCCGTCGCACGAAATACGATTGAGAATCAACGTCCATCCCTTACTATAGAAATTCCAGCAGCTTATTCCGCAGAGGACCGAGGAAAGTTAACACAATATAGTGCTGGCCACTATCTCCAACAGCACAACATATTCAGGAAGGTTGGTGCGTTCATTAATACTTAATAAATGACATGATTAACATCTCCCAGCGAAATGCCAATGTATTCAAATTTCAAACCCTTCTTGGCCTCACAAACAAGCCTCGTTTCGTACACATACAAGCTGTCCCTTAAAAAAACTATTAAGATGATCTAGACAAATAGTATTTGACAGCAAAGTTGAAATTAAATAGTACATTGTATGAATTAATTGCAATTAGTTAAAGAACCCAAAATAATTTCCCTTTCCGGAAACTGTTATACATTAACAAATAATATTATTGTGTGTTATTTTCGATTTGGTTACTAACAGGTATCTGGTATAATAATTTTTGTTTATGAATGCATAGAATTAATTTCTGAATTGTCATTTGCACGTGATTTGAAATATGCAAAATAATGGTACTCTTTTAATAAGAAAGAAATCCGTTGATTATGATTTTAGTTCTAGGACAATTGTTTGCACTTTGTAGGTATTTAAATAACTCAATAACTGGCAATTTAAAAATTATTTTTTATTCCAAATCTTCATGGTTTCCGGGCTTGTAGGCCGTGGTCCGGTGGTATTTCTACCTGACGTTTCGTCTACAACTGCGGTAGACATTCTCACAGGCGATGTGGCAGCCGCCAAGGAGGACACTTCGACCGCTGCCACATCGCCTTTGAGAATGTCTACCGCAGTTGTAGACGAAACGTCAGGTAGAAATACCACCAGACCACGGCCTACAAGCCCGGAAACCATGAAGATTTGGAACAATGCCGGCCGTAAAAGCTTGCACACTTATTTTTTATTGATTGATTGACTACATTTAATAGATGCTCAACAGCTAAGCTTATCAGTTAACAAAAGTTTACTATTTTTAACGGAAAATCAATATAAGCACGAAACTATTTTTGATGTTAAAAAAACTACAACAAAAAAAGCTTACATGTAAGACATCTAACTCATGCATTCAATATCTGTAAAGTTTTAAAAACACTGCTTCACAAAACTTTTTTCAGTCATTTAATCAATAAAGAAATTTATTAACAGACGAATAGCTAAGATGAACGAAGTCGGAAGCGAAACAAAGAATTTTTAATAAAGTCATCTGCTACAACTTTTTATACAATATTGTTAATAAATGTGTTGATATTAAAAATAATCTTAAACGTAAACACATCACATTCCCTTCCGAACCCTCGCTTCAAAATAGAAAATGCATATAAAATTTATTAAATATACGAAGACGTAACATTTTTTAAATTTATGTTGTTTATAATGCAAGAATATATACAGGGTGAGTTCGACCACCCGTATCAGTCGTTTTTTTCGAAAACGGTTAGTCGTAGAGAGTTGTGTCAAAAATTTGTATTATAAAAGCCCTAATAAAGAATCGAATGGTGATAATTCTTTTTTCCGGGAAGGTCGGCTTCCCTATTAGTTTGCTCCAGAATGTCCAGAACTCCGAAATTATAAATGTAACGATAGGTCGAAAGTGGTATTGTTGAAAAGATCTTTAAAAAATAAGCAAGTTTTGTAGGAAATTTTTTTTTATTACTGCCACCCCTGTTAAGTAATATATGTTTGAAATTACTAAATTAAAATGTCATAATAACGAACTTTTTAAAAGTCCGCATTTAAAATCTAGTTACCTAGCTATCGATCATTAAACACTGAAGAAGTACACTCACAGTATAACCAGAAGAGCTCAGTAGTATGTATTAAAGAGTAAATGGAAGACAGTTTGAACACTTGTGACAATGTCTAAGGTTGCTAGATTTTTAATGCCGACTTCGATCGTTATTATGAAATTTTGATTTAATAATTTCAAACGATTGTTACTTAACAGGGGTGGCAGTAATTAAATAATTTTTCCTACAAAACTTGCCTATTTTTTAAAGAGCTTTTCAACAGCACCACTTTCAACCTATCGTGCTTTCTAAAATTCCGGAGTTTTGAACATATAATAATTTATATTTATACTTATGGAAATTTACAGGGGTGGCAGTAATAAAAAAAATTTTCCTACAAAACTTGCTTATTTTTTAAAGATCTTTTCAACAATACCACTTTCGACCTATCGTTACATTTTTAATTCCGGAGTTCTGGACATTCTGGAGCAAACTAATAGGGAAGCCGACCTTCCCGGAAAAAAAAATTATCACCATTCGATTCTTTATTAGGGCTTTTATAATACAAATTTTCGACACAACTCTCTACGACTAACCGTTTGCGAAAAAAACGACTGATACGGGTGGTCGAACTCACCCTGTATATTCACAAAAATGCCCTACACTGCATTGATGATTTCAAAATATGAGACGAAAATAAACTGTAAAAAATATGAGCTTTTAAATATTTCTCTTTGAAGTTAGTTACCCATTTTAGCTCAGTATATATTAATGACGTCTGCTACTAAAAAGGGGGCCTTTGAAACTGTTTGAAAGTCATACAATATTATTGTTTTTATATATTTATTAAAAAATGTGCAGTCAGTAGTTTCTACGACTTCTTCTTTGAGTAAAGAGACGTGATGTGAGTAATATTTAGAAGTGTTGTAGTCTGTAGATACATGCAGACCAAATATCGAAACTATCCGTATAAACTATAATGTTGTATACAGGGCGTGTCCAAATGTAACTCTCGATATTTAAATCACATATTCCTTGAGAAATTTCAAATCGAAAAATTCTTTACTAATTTTTTTCTGAAATAAATTACAAAGTAATCAATTACTAAAGCTTTTTCGTTCTCGTTTACGCTGTTCTTCACCATTATCGCCCACGCCCATAGGTGTCGCCGTTGTCGTTCTTTTTCACTTTCATCTCAACAAATATTGAAAGTGGTCACGATCGTTGTTCGAACGATAAGACTGCGACCGACATGGATGATTCTGATCCAAGATGGATATGAACTCCTTGCTCATATCCATGTTAGACCACTGGTGACGATATGACAGCATAAACGAAGAGACATTTTAAAAAAATCAACGACTTGGTATAATTACACTTCGCAAACAAAAAGGGTAAAAGACTTTTCGATTCTACATTTTCACAAATATTAACTGAAGGCACAATATCATACTTTAATTTTCATCGTAGACATAACCAATATTTTTATTTTTACATTAACTGCTTCGATTATCTGAACCACAAATTCATATTTTTAACTTATTATTATTTTTAACACGTTCTGTGCTCATTACTCGAAATATAGCGTCCTGCGCACTCGACTGCAGAGGGTCATAATTTTTGCATCATTTTATAGTTGGGGTTTGGGAAGCGAAATCGAGTCATGAGCCTCTGCGGTCGACTATGCTGTGCGGATGACGCCATTTTGAGTCATGAAAACCCAATTGACACTTTCATCAGTTCTCGAATACATTCAAATAAAATTCATGCTCGGCATTATTAGTATATTTGCCATAATATGGTACATACACTATTGGCGGACGGCGGGGCCTAGGAAAATTTCACCTCTGTTAGTGGTAAATATCTATAATTTGTAAATTCTAATGAGCATTGTTTGACATTTACAATTATTGCAACTTCCTGCAGATATATGAAATGCTTACACCAACAAAAAAAATGAATTATTATCAGATAATATGTGTAGCATCTGCAAAAGACCATGTGATGTCATCGAAGATACAGAATGTTTGTTAGCTTCGGGTTATTGCCGCTTAATGTTAGTTAGCTTATGTAGTTTCCAATGTGAGTTGTGTGGGTTTTATTTAAAATAACACATGTAAGTACATAAATTGGAAAATAATTTATCAGCTCTGTAAAGACATGCATATACCTACTTACTACCTATGTGCATGAAATAAATCTTCGTTTCAATTTATCTTCAATACTGCTAGTGGAATTGGATTTTTAGTGTATTTGCCATATGGCACATACACTATTGGCGTCGGTCGGATGGCGGGACCTAGGGGCCGGACCAAAATTTCTCGACGTTTCATAGCCTCCTGAACATTTTGGCACCATTTTTGGAAATGTCTATTTATATATGTATATATATATATATTTATATATATATGTGTACGGGCTATAACTTTCGAAAGAGTTAATTGATTTTGACGAAATTGGGTAGGCACGTTGCAATCCATAACCGCACGAAGCCTATTTAAAATGGGCATTTTAAGGGTGGTTTTTAGGGGTTGAAAAATGTTTTTGGGCCCAAAAATACCGAAAAAATTCTCAGAATTGTTTCAAAATTGAAATTTAACCCTTTAGTGAACATTAAAATGTGCTGTTAAAATTTTAATAAAATCGCCCCGACAGGTTCGGACTTACAAATTTTATGAAAACACTAGGTTGCGGATAGTGATTTACTTACTGAAGGGTGTATTTAATTTGGTACAGAGGTTACATTGATAATAATATTGAAATTAAGAAAAAAAAATATTATTTTAAGGGATGTATTAAGGGGTTAAATTTTTTATTTTGTCCAAAAACCAACTTATGTTCACCTAATAACAGCACAATGCCTGTATTAGCAAATACACTATATTGTCGGCAGGGTTTTGGCACTGCGACCCGAGTTTTTTTTATTTTAAGACTATCATGTTAATTTGTAGATTAACTGATTCTATTTTCAAGATACAAAAAAACATTTAAAATTTTACAACGTTGAATAAAATCCCCACAACATAGAACTACAAAACATGTTTTATTATAAGATTTTTTCGTTGGAGAGCAGCCAATTATATAATTGTTTCGAAACATATAGGAAAAAAATCATTTTACCAACCAGTGGTCACAGTCAGGATTCTAAATTGGAAAGGTTCAGGTTAGAATCCTGACTGTGACCACTGGTTGGTAAAATGATTTTTTTCCTATATGTTTCGAAACAATTATATAATTGGCTGCTCTCCAACGAAAAAATCTTTCAATTGCATACAGCCGTATAAAAAAAACTATTATTATGTTTTATTATTTAATAATCGATTTATATATTATGAAAAAAAATTCAAACATTGAAACTAGCCTAGCCGCTCAATACTGAGACGACAAATTGTAGATTATAGACGCTCGATAGCTGAGGTCATCAGTGTCTATAATACTGAGACGAAACCGATACTTCGTCCACGTAGTACTATTTATTGTGTAAATATTAAAATCGTTTTTCTTCTATAGGAACAAAAATTTTATACTTATAATCATTTAAAAAAAATATTTACAAGACTAATTAAAGCGCGATTTGTGCGCAAAACACCCTATATATTATATACAGTGTGACATTTAGTTATGTATATGTATAAGTATATACATCTAATTATAATATAGATTTCTTTAATGAAAGGCGCCACAGACAACGTCATTAAATATTAATTCACACGCACATTATTATACATATATAATCCATAGTACTCATCCGCAGAAAAATCACATTATTAAATAACTAGATCCATTAAAATATTTTATTCAACGTGAATTTGGTGTTAATGAATTCGTAAAAATATTTTTTGGCATACCCACTACAAAAAATAGATACTTTCCATGGATGTATACCGGCATGTATAGTCATTTAACGGGCAGGCGTGACGAAAGTGTTTTCATAACATAACTAGTGCGGTAAGTAAACGGTTGTCATAATAACTTATGTTTATTCGCTCTATTCGCCTGCTATATTACTCACGGTCTGCTGTAGATGTAAATATGGCGACGCAAATGAACTGTCCACATTTTTTGAAAATACTGAAAATGGAGTGAAAAGTAAGTATTTTGTAGTGGGTATGGCAAAAAATAGCATATATTTCTCGTGCGTAATGGTATTATATATGACTTGTATGTGACTGCAAAAGCTCGCTATCGCCTGTTTTTACATAATGTCACAACTCGTCACTAACAAACTCCATTACGACACTAGAAATACAATCTACTATTAAAAGGTTTATTAACTGGACGGGAATTTAAAAAAAAAACAACTACCTTACTGTACAAAAAATTGACTTCGGTAATTTTATAGGTATACCTACGTTTTTACTACGTTGGATGTTCCATAATGTTTTATGGAAATTCACTATAATTGAGTCACAACGAAAACTCAAATAAATGATATAAATTCTATAGAATTATCGCTAGGCACTTGGAGAACATGATTGAATAAAAATTAATAAACAAACATTTGAAAAATTCTACACATTTATTCATCTCAACGATCGTTTCGGGTTCCTAACCTCCTAAACTCCTGTTGATGGGTTAGGAACCCGAAACGATCGTTGAGATGAATAAATGTGTAGAATTTTTCACATAACAATGAAGTATAGAAAACGCCACACTAATTTTTTTTGTCCTACCCCCTATATAATTGCTGCTTTTCATGCATGTATATACCGGTTATGCTGTAACAGTCGTAAAATGACCCAATTCAGGCCGGTGACGAGCCTAGCGCTAAAGTAATTTTTTTTTTCAATTTAAGATTTTTAATAAAAAGTAAAATTTATTAATTTTATTATCTCATATTACTTCAGCTGGAGGCGCACCTGCGATCTATTGAATAGTACCTACACAATTATACAGATGACAAACACCGCTACCCAACGCACGCGTATGACGGCTTACAGATGCTTCTTATACATAATGTATACGGTATACCTGCCTAATATTCATTATTGAGGCTAAATTTGCTACAGAAGTGAAATGTCAACAATGTTGAAAATACTAAAAATAAAAACAAAAGTCGCTATTTTATATAGGATGTGACTGTAGAACTCGCTGACGCTCATTGAACATGTCACACCTCGTCGAACATATACTTCATTACGCCCTAGATACACAATCTATACTATTTCATTCGGCTAAAGAGTAGTGATACATGGTTATAGAACTGACAAAATTTAATTAATGTCTCCAATACCCATATTTGCGAAGAATTCCTTGGCCTGGCCTGATTTTTAATTGCATTAAAAAATACTAAATCTCTTATCAAACATTAATATTGTGAATATTTAAATTTAAAAAATAAATGATTGAATTAATTATTTGTAAATTCACAATACCTTTTATCATAATCTGCAATTGCTGTTAAAACCACTTTAAATACAGATTCAAATGAGCCTTAATAATGTCTAACATTCTTTAAATTATTTCACTGACAACTGTTTAAATTTACCCCACTCACCACTGTATTCCAACAATTTATACCACACTAACAAAACATCTTTTTTAAGAATAAATAAAAGCAAACTTTAATTAAAATTATCTATTTAATTTCAGTTTCCTTGTGTTTCCTTAAATAAATTATTGTTTTGTCATTTACACTAAAGTGTAGACTCGTAGAGTGTAGACTATTTGTTCTAACTCATCATTTAATACTTTGCATCTGATTCTGAAGATTAAATACACTAATTCTTTATAATATTTCACCAATTTTTCTTTCACGTTTTTATCACTTATCAACTCACTCGTTTGGAACTATAATTTAAGCTTTAACGTAAATACAAACTGTGAGGTCACAAAAACGCGCAAAAATATGTAAAATTATGAACACTGTATTTTAAATACTTATGTTGATTTGTAACGGAAGCTTTACGATGTAAAATGAAAAAAAAGAAAACAACATCCGTGCGGCACTATAAGAAGCGTTTCATTAACAGGCCTCTTATTGCAGGCGCGTCCATCGACCATCTTCAGTTTAAATGTTATCATCAAAACGACATTCTACCAGCTCTGTTTATGTGTATTAGTGTACCCACTATCTAGTGCATATAACAACATAATGTGGATCGCAGTGGTGCTACACAGAAACACGCGCACGAGCAGTCGCATTAACAAACAAAGCATACGATAGTTGACAGGAGTATAAGAGTAGGTATACTCCATTGTTGCAAGCATCACCTGGTCCTACAGCTTCGGAAATCTTCAGTGTGGATATTATGTAACTAATGGAGATGGGCACATGAGAAACGTTTCATTATTCATTATTTAGTACTTAGTTATTTTTATATCTTTAAATTGTAACGATAATTACGATAATTCACGAGTTCTTATGGCGTTCCAGGGCGGAAATTTGGGCAAGAGTTTGCAATCGAGCGGATTTTATGGGTAAATTGAAAAACTCACACAACATTTGATACAGGTTGTGCGGTTATCATTTTGAAATAAATCGCGCAATAGACTGCGCACAACTTCCAACCATATTTTCCGCTCTAGAAGGATTGTATGTGTTATTTTTAATAATAATAATAATTTTATGAAAATCAGTTATAACTTAGGTGACTATATATATATAGTCACCTAAGTTATAACTGATTTTCATAAAATAGCACGCGAGATGTGGCGCAAGTACGAATTAAGTTTTTGATGTGAAGCATCTTATGTCGGGCTGTGAACAGCCGCGTGAGGGGAAATATGCAACGGAAATGACGAAATCATCGGACGAAAAAATGCCACGAAATAATGCCACGCAAACAATACAACGAAGTCATATGACGATATAATGTGACGGAATAATACATGCGACGTAATGTTCTCCTTCAGTGCTGTTCTCCCCACCACTGCGGCATTGGCTAGCCGTGCACACACAAGTGTTAGTGCATGTAGTGTAACAGAACCGTATTAGAAAAATGTTTTTAAATGCTGCCATTGCGTTGCCGTTGGGTAATAGAACAAACATTTTCGTGACTTTTATTAAAAATAACACATACAAAGACGATCCTTCTAGAGCGGAAAATATGGTTGGAAGTTGTGCGCAGTCTATTGCGCGATTTATTTCAAAATGATAACCGCACAACCTGTATCAAATGTTGTGTGAGTTTTTCAATTTACCCATAAAATCCGCTCGATTGCAAACTCTTGCCCAAATTTCCTCTCTGGAACGTCATAAGAACTCGTGAATTATCGTAATTATCGTTACAATTTAAAGATATAAAAATAACTAAGTACTAAATAATGCTAATTTGAAAAAATTCACATACCAATTAAAATTACAACAAGCGCAAATGATTGTTGTGAAACAATTTTGTCTTAGGGTTTATAAAATGGACACAAATTACGCACAAATAAACATTAAATAAAGAATATAAACACACTCAGTATTATGAAACAAAAAAAATGTAATACAGCACTGTGCGTCCTTCTGTCGCTCAGACTAATATGTAGTAAAGCACCAATTAGAAAATAGTATGGGCGTGGCAGAACGCTCTGTAGGTTTGGCTATTCTCTGTACTCTATACTCTGTACTCTGTACAACGGCTATGAAAACAAATAGATTGGTAGGCCAGAGGTATGACTCTAGTCTTCTATACATGGGGACTTGGGTTCGGAAACTCATGGCATCGTACAATTTTTGACGTTTTTTTTTCTAAATTCTATATGTTATTTATTCATAAAATTTTTTATTTTTGTTATATATTCTTTCTTTGACAATAATTATAATTTTTTGAAATTTCCTGACACCAAAAATTAATTTTTTTGTTTTTTTTTAAAAAACGAAAATTTGGGTAAATTTGGGTAAATTAGGGTATTTAGGGTAAATTAGAGTAAATTAGGGCAAATTAGAGTAAATTAGGGTAAATTGGGGTAACTCAAGGCAAAGGGGGCTAAATAAGAGTAAATTAGGGTATTTAGGGAAAACTAGGGTAAATTCAAGAAATTAGGGTATACTAGGGTACATTTGGGTAAACGAGGGAAATTGTGTTAAATTGTAAATTCTTATGTCTCGAACTACTGAACCGATTCTAAAAATTCAATCACTTATTATCTTCGCAGGGGGAGAATGTCTCGCGGCGTTGTAATAAATCATAAATTATTATATCTGGAACTATTGAACCGATTTAAAAAATTCTTTTACTAATAGAAAGCTACACTATCCCTAAGTGATATAGGCTAGATTTTATTTTGATAAATTTGTCAAGTTCAGTAAATAAAAGATTCATGCTATAAAAATGTTTCACATCTGTCGAGGGTCCCGCGACCCACACCCTTTTTTTTCTGATAGCATGCGTCCAATTCTTTTTCAATTCCGGATCCTTTGGAAATACAAAACCTCTATGGTTTGAATATTAGTCAACACAGCAAATCGGCATTGTCAACCTCAATGATTTATTATTTTAAATAAACTGCCCACAGGCCGAGGTGGTTATATAGCTGGCAGTACCCATCCTCACTGAATACTCTCATTTAAAAACAAAATTCAAACATTAATTACCCGATTTAAAAGTTTGTACCTTCATGACGTTTAGTCATAAATATCTGGGTGCCGAGCTTTGCTCGGATGAGTTCAAAAAAATAGTACTTGTATGCTGTGAGATATTATTTTCTCAGAATATTATTCCGAAACGAATTTATTTCTGAAACATAATTTAAATAATTGTTTCTGTTAAATATTTTAAATACCTATGTGTATTTTTAAGCGTAAAAACTAAGTATCAACTTGAATCAAGCATTTTTTCCTGTAAATATTACTTAGGTCGCCATTTTCAAATCTACCGCCGTTATTGTTTTGTTGACTGAAGAACTCGCAAAAACCGATTTTCATAGATTGAATATCTTGTAAAAATGTTCGAATCAGATGAAATTCTGCTTGCCCGTTGCCGTTTCAATAATCCGTTTTTAAACATTGATGCCAAATATCAACTTTATCGAAGTACTTTTTCTCTGTGATGTCATCTTAGCAACTTCCAGTAAATTTCAAATATTTTTTTTGCATAGAAGGTACCTACTGAAAAACTCACAAAAATCGATTTTCGAAGAAATAGAATTCATATTATATCTTTTAATAACAAACGTCAGACTATAAACCTGCAGCGCAAAACATTTTTGCATGCATCTTCACCATATTTTTTAAAAATCGATGTGTTTTGATATACTGCATGCCTGCGTCGCTAGAAGTGCGGCCCTTCGGGCCGCCGTGCAAATTTTTAAACAAAACTTTTTTGTATGTATCTTAACAATAGTTTTCAAAAATCGATGTGTTTTTACACAGACTCGCGGTGCCAGAAGTGCGGCTCTTCGGGCCGCCTGTTTGTCATTGTTTACATATTGTGCAAGACACTTCTTATATTAGTGTTCATTTACAGTTTTAACCCTTGTGATATATTATACAAAATCTATGTAGAAATAGGCTTCGAATCGATCTGACAATTGATCGAGTTATAAATAAAAAAACCCTTTTTTTAATTGCTCCCCTCTGGGACCAAGATTTCTACCTAGATCGATTTCTCGCCCCGAAAAATCCCCATTCTGTAAATTTCATCAAAATCGTTATTCGTTTTTGAGAAAAAAAAGTCTAGGTAAGATTATACGTACATAATTTAACGTACATAATATACATATTTTATATAGGTAATATAAAAATAACATACTTAGGTACCTATTTATTTAAATATTAGTTAAAACTACTTACATAATTATGTTTAGTTTTTATTTATGTTATTTTTACTTCCCACCTCTACTATGGTAGGGAAGTAATGGATTTAGTCCGAAAAAAATATTTCGAGATTTTAACAAATCTTCACGTTTTGAGACCCTAGCAATCGTTTAAGATCATTTTCCGACTGATGTCTGTATGTGTGTGTGTTGTGTGTATGTGTGTATGTGTGTATGTGTGTGTGTATGTGGTCAATTTTTCGCCTTCGATATCTCAAGAACGGAACAACATACGGGCATGCCGATTGTTCTATTGTGTTTATCAGTCTTTAACTTAGATCTGATTAGATTTTGAGTCAAATCGGTTCAGTGGATCCTGAGATATTCAAAAAAACGTTCTCAATGTCACGTATTAACATAGGTAAAAAAATATATAAATGAATTCTAGATGTTATAATATGAAAAAAATGTAGATATTTTTTTTCTCTAAAATGTATAGTTTTCGAGAAAAAAAATATTTTACTAAAAAAAGAAAATTGTACGTAAATCAAGGTAACCATGATTTTTGCTATATTAAGCTAGCCATCAGTAGATCACCAAACAAAAAAGAGGGCCATGCTTTTTTCAAAGAATAAAAATTAAATTGTGTTTTAAAGACCACCAACAGCTAAGGTTATTTGGGCCTAGTCAAAGAATAAAAAAACGAGTGTTTATTTTTTGAAAATATTTACTAGGTGGGAAGTATAGGACTGGTCATCAGTCGAATTTTTTACTATACAAATAGTTCACGGATTATTTTAATAAGTTAAAAATTCTGTCAGATAATTTTGACATATAAATAATGAAAGTAGTTTGTTTTCTCCAAAGCCTACTCACGATATTACAATGTTTTGACAGGTCAAAAAACCGTTTTTAAAAATGATAAAATCGATAGGAAAACGAATTTTTCCAGGGATGAGACCTAGCTAAATCGATTTTTTGCCCCCCGAAACCCCTTTTCGGTAAATTTGATCAAAATCGTTAGAGCCGTTTTCGAGAAAATATTTATATAGGTACATAGAAACATATATACAAGATTTACTCGTTTAATAATATAGGGGGATATAATGAATTTTCGACTCTGCGTTACAGAATTTTTCATTAAATGAATCATAAAAAAATAAATGTCCATATGGAAATTGTCAACATAAACAATTTCTAGAGCTTTAGCTGTTAATATGGGCGACAGCATATTCTATCCCATATTCGCGTCTAAACTACGACGTTCGTAAAATATTATGTTTTGTCAATCTTATCAGAACTAGCGTTGGGCGAATACGAGATGTTTTTACAATCGAAACAATCGCAATCGTTCATAATAACAATCGAGTCCACAATCGACTCGGAGTTTGATTTTACAATCGAAATGTTCGATTGCTCAAGTCGATTATTTGCCAGCGAATGAGAATACATGTAATCGCGATTCAAGGTTATATGCTGGTCGAATGAAGTCTGACGTTTACGCTACTCGTTCATCGTTGATTCACTGTTCACACTGTTCAGTCGGTCTCAAAGCATTCGATTACTGCACAATCGACAATCCATTGACTCGCCACAGATGTTGAGTGATGAACGATTATATATTATGTGGCTCTCGACAGTGTACGTCGTCTGTACGATTCAGTACTATGCAACTTGGTCTCAGTGAAATATGAAACAACAACAATCGAGTCCAAGTGAAAACCATCGAGAGTCATCGAGATGTTTGAACAATCGAGACAATCGACTAAAATATCTCGTAATCGCCCATCACTAATCAGAATTACGCGTATATTCACTGATATTTAAAGAAAATAGTAATCGATCAATTTATAGCCGAGCATGTGGTAATGCCGTTGTTTTATATGGCGTTTCTATCTATTAAAAGCCCACAGTTCCCAGGTTCTAATCAGATAACTTGGTAAAAGTTTCTACAATTGGATTTTTAATTTTTTTAAATAATAAAAAAATAAAAATATGAATTGGTGCTAAGCCCAAATAATTCTGGATGTTGATGGCCTTAAAAAGAAAAGAGACCAATTTGATTTTTAATTTATTATTTAAAATAATGCTAAATTGGACATAGGTAATATTAAAGCTTGGCATTTTCTATAATAATTTTCCTGGATAAATATGTACCTACAAAAAATAATGTAAACTAAATCACAGAATGCTGGCTGAACCTGAACAGTTAAAATCAAAAGTAGACTGAACAAAAGAAGAAAAATATAGGTGTGATAAAAACATAATAATATATTAAAGCAATTAATACAATGAAGTAATTATTTGTAATTTGAGCTATTCGAATGGAGTGACGTATATACGTATTGTAATGTAACATTATCCCAGCATCGTAAAGATATTATGATCTTTATTTTGTGTAACTATAATAAAAAATAATCAGCCAAAGGATGGAAGATATAAAAATGAATGTACTCATCTCTATCAGAGGCACAACACATTAAAGAGTCCCTCATCTTGTACTTAGCTCTTAACTGAACACAGCAAGATAAGGAACTGTCTCGCGAGATAAGAGAAAGACGGACAGACGGCTGCCCTGTTAGTTAATGCGAATGAGAGAGATACAAGGGCCATCGGACGCTCTGTTTATAGCACAGACAATAAACATGCGAGATTATAAACACACAACGCTGCATCTGTACAAATACAGTATCTTGTGTGTGTACTTGATGACGTCATTGCGACCACAATCTGATTCAATTATTATATCTAGAAATAGAATTAATTATCAAGGAAACCTGATCAGATCAAGAAATTGTAGAATAAATCAGCTTCCGGTCACTACAATTTAGGTTTTAACCCTTGGTAAATCAACCCTATGTTAGTAGCATGTACAGCTGTACTAAGTTAGTGACATTATTCAAACAGAATAAATTACGAAACACGCTTATATCAACGCACCAAAGAGTAGAAAATAAATGTCTCCCATCTATAACGTTTAAAAGCGTGGGACACTCACTGTACCTATATTTCAGTTAATTCATCGAGTTCCCCACGTTTTAAACGTTATAGAAGAGAAAGAAATGTATTATCTACTTTTTAGAGCGTTGGTATAAGCGTTTTTTTTAATTTTTTTAAAATAGATTTTTATTTTCATTTTTTTTTGTTTTATTAGAAAATAAAGAACTTATTAATTAAATGTATCAAATAATAATATAAATAGGAATTTAATCCACATTGGTAGTAAATATTAATCAGTCATGATGCTTAATCTGGCTGTCTGGTAAGGTATCAATTATTTTTATTATTATTTTTTAAATACTAAATCAAATTATGTAATTACAATTATTTTAACAATATACAACTTCGCTTGTATAATTGAAATTGTCAAAAAGAAATAATTCTTTAGGTACTGTTTAATCTTTCCCTATCAAATTACTTCTTCAAAGTATATGTAAACTTAATAATGTATTTACCATACAATGTACTTGTCTTTATAATTAACGAAATGTTAAATCTACAAATTATAATAAAGTTATATAAATAATTGTTAATAATATTTGTTATCTTTAACTTAATTTCATAAAGTTCATTCTCTGGACTCCCTTGAGATCGTTAGGCTCCGAACTAACACCTGAACCCGAAGAAATTATTTAAAGAAACATGAACTCTTTGCTGTTTATATTTAATCTATAATTTCAGGATGGGAAAGATCTACTCAAGTGAAAAATAAATCCCCCAGGTATAGTATCTCTGTTTTTTACGTCCATCACATATGTTAACATAATAAAGTATTGGGTAATAAGGACCAGTTAAATGTATAAATTATTTATTCTTTGCCAACGTTTCGTTGCGAATTTGCAACTTCTTCAGGGCTCAAATGGTCAATATTGACCATTTGAGCCCTGAAGAAGTTGCAAATTCGCAACGAAACGTTGGCAAAGAATAAATAATTTATACATTTAACTGGTCCTTATTACCCAATACTTTATTATGTTAAAAATAAACTTCACATACAATACAGTTTATAGTACCTAGGTATGTATAAATTATTATTGCCAAAATATCATTATATTGTGCTGTCATCAAAAATACATATGATTGCAAAGTTTCCCGTCAATTGGACGTTTGGGAGATGGTACAAATCGAGTGGCAAGATTTTTACTACGTATACGTGCAACAAAGTACAAGTGAAACTAGTATAAGCATGTTAAAAAGGCCGGAAATATATCAATAGCTGAAGATAAAGTGTTTGGTAAGAAAGTTCTCAGGAGTCATGATCCTTGTAATCCTCTGCTCGTATCAATTATGTTTTTAGTTTTTACATATTTAACAACAAATATTTTACATTAAGCTACAACTTTAGCAAAGAAAATGCAGCTGAACATTTTTTTTTCTAGTTAGAAGAGACTTATTTTCCTTCTGGTAACTGAACTCTACTGATTATAATAGAACGCATATTAAAATCTAAATGTCAGTTATGTTGACAGACTATATATACAGGCGCATACTTACACATGAATTAAGCAATTTCGCAATATCAAAACACTCACCTGTAACAAAAGAAAACATCATTATTAATATTACATTTCGCTGGATGGTACCACGTTGAATTCAACATACAATAAATTTCCAAAATTTAAATAAACAATAATAACATGGGCAGACTATAATAATAAGACTCTTTGTTGACAATAACAATGGTCACACTGTACCACACTGCGCACTAACATTTAACAGTGTTGCAATACAACGTCAATTGCCATGGACAATTATTAGTGACTGATTATTTATTAAATTTAATGAATAGCCACTACAGTAACGTCCATATTAAATTATTATAAAAAATAGATTTTATCATCAACTAAAGTAATTGATTAAATACGAGTATAGTATAATATTATATTGCAGAACTTCAATTTTTTTTATATAAGAAAAATGTGCTCAGCGACTTAGAGTTTAGACTATATGCAAGTGGAAGTGGAACTTCAATAAATTGTAAAATATGTTATTCGGTATGAAGTTCTTAAAATTAACCTGAATGTTTTGGGGTGATTAAAGAGTTTTTGGGTATAATTGTTAAAGTAAACGAATCCTTAGTAGTTATTGAATAACAAATTATATTAACTATAATGAGCTTTACAGAATTAACAAAATAAATAATAATTCTTTTTTCTCCTACCTAGGCCGAAAGTTCGTACTTTCGTCCCTGCCAAGCGGGAACAAAGTCGCTCTTTATTCCCGTGGTACGGACAAGTGCGCGTGCGCAATAGTACTTATGCCGGCTCTCACGCACCTACTTCTGTCTCCTACACATTAAAATTATTTCCTTTAAAATTATTTTTTAATAATCTTAATAATAAAATAAAATAAAAATAATAATTTTAAAATTATTTTTTTTTCGATTTTGCGAACTTTCGACCTGGCAGGAGAAAAAATAGTATGCGCAACACGGGAAGAAATTACTACATCTCCTCCCGCGTATTTGCCACCCTCGCCTTCGGCTCGGGTAGCAATTTTATACGCGGGAGGAAATGTAGCACTTTCCTCCCTTGTGGCACAATGTACTATTAATGAAGCTGCACGGCCACGATCAGTATGAATTTTTTGAAAATAATTTTACAATTTTATAAAATACGTAGCTATTGGAATTACTTGTGTAAGCTTGTGTATACCTTAACGCCAAAATCATCTTATCTTATTTTTTTAAATAGTATTTCTGGTAGTTAGTGGTAGGTTTTATGGATATTATCCTTATTTCTGCTCAATTATTCGTCTTTATAATATTATAATGCAAATTGCTAAATAGTATCAAAAATGCAAGAAAATGTAATACTTTTATGTAAAAATTCAAGTGTTTTTAAATATACACCCATACGCATATTTAAAAACCTTGAATTTTTACGCACAAAAGTAATAAAACATAGTACATAAGACTATAAGAGTGTCCTTAAATATATTAAATATTCGTAGTGGGATAAAAAGAAAACACACACAAATAACTATAATTCACAAATTAACGTATCTTTACTGAAATTAAAATAAAACGTGGGAACTGCTGTTAATATTCTCTTTTTTTCGAATAGACTAAAAAAAAGATGAAAAAGCGTAAACAGACTTTAAAAGTCTTGAGTAAAATCTCTTCATGTGGCTGCTAAAACCAGATGTGTGTGCCAAAAAACAAATGAAAAAACATCCCGTGCGTAAAAAATGCATGTGTGCAGAACATCTTAATTTCACGTCATTCTTAACGTTATTTATGTTACTTCAATTTTTACGTCAACATATGCCTATAAAAGTATTCTCGACCACGTAACTAGCATATAATATACTTGGTGGTAGATTTCATATTGTTTAGGTACTACTAAAGTATTATTTTCCTGTTAATATTTCAGAAGAACCAATTGCCTATTTTCAGACCATTATTCAGTTCTTCAATCTGTAAGATAGTTTGATGTGTACGCATATGGCGCAAGCATAGAAAACGTTCATAGCTGTTGTGCGATATCGATGCGATTGATCGCAATCAATAAATTTACTTCTGTATCTGCGTTATTATTGTAGAGGAGCGCGAACTCATTTCGCAAAAGTGAAGCAGTCACATTTAGTTGCATCGCCACCATCTATAGAGTAGTGTTCATCTCTCAGCCGACTCCGTGTAGACGACGCGTTCATACGTATGTTATATATATAGGTATGTAGAGAAAGGCAATCATATTAGGGCTTTAGACCAGACCAGAGACTGGGGGGCGGGGTCCATCCGTTTTTATCCATCGCTGCGGTCGTCGGCTGGGAAATAAAAACACCGCTCAGCACGACGGGGGTGGAGGTGGTGGCTACTGGTGGCTCGACTGTCGACTTTCTGAACAAATTTAAAAGTCCATAAAGCTGTGTGTGCTAGCCACATGCACAGAATGAGACAAAAGTCTCGACATAAAAACCTGTTAAGCTGATAATTCTTATGCTGCATTTTTGCATACACGTTGGTATTTAGGTTCTTAATAATATGCGAGAGATCCTCACTGACACCTTCGTGGTTAATTACGCCGGGTAAAGGCCACGAAAAATAGTTTGAAACTATTTCGAAACCAGTGAACTTCTCGACGAAAACATTTATTACCAAATTTGTAGCTGAGATATATTGCTATTTAACGGTGTCCGCAGTTTGTTTTTTTGTATGAGTAAACCGTTCACGAGATATACTTCACTGGGCGTCTCGGATACTCAAAAAAAATTTGTCATCCCACATTTCCACGTATGGAAAATACCATGAAAAATGTTTTATGCAATTTTGCTTCGCGCCTGTCTGGGTTAACCGGGGCCGTAGCTAGAGCTGAATTCAAGATAGGGTACTGAAAGTTTAAAGTAGGGCTGAAACAAAAGACTACAATTTTTTAATTGGATTGCCCACCTCAGCTGGTGATATCAAATTACAAAAGCAAAAAAACGGTAAATGACAATTTATTCAAAAAAAAAATACAGAACTTGCCATGTTATCAAATTTCCGAAGAACTTCATTTAGTCCAACGAATTTAATCTTGTTTTTCCAAATGCCAGATAGATCAAGTCTGTCATTCTGTCATGACAGTCTTTGCGGCTTGTTTATAATTCCTTAAAGTAGGGCACTGAATGTTTTAAGGTAGGGCATTGCCTCTTAATGCCCCCCCCCCCTAGGTTCGGCCCTGGGGTTAACTAAAAGCATACCTATACCTATTCCGTGTTACGTGGTTTTTTCGTCTGCATGGGACAGTCAGCAACGCACATTTCAACTTAATTATAATATTTTAGAGACTACAGAGATGAAAACGACTGTGTGATCCTTATGTCTACAATAAGACATTTTTTTTTCAAATAAGTACATATATTACACTCAAGCCCAGTTTTTAAAGCGTAGTTAAATTTTAACCATGAAATTTAAACATGCATTTATAATTTTTTTTTAAATACAGAAATTTATTACTGATTAAAAACAACCCAAGTCCAAATTTTAAGTTTATGATTATCGTAAATTCATGTATTGTATTATTTAGAAAGCCAAAATGTTCTAAAGTTGAAATTATTTTAATTTGTATGAACTTTTGAAACATCTTTGTACAAAAACTGGACGGCCGCGGTGTGCGTTGGCGGTCTGAAGGAGGTTTAAACAACAAGAGAGGGAATGTTGTTTTTAGTGAAGGTTTTCCCGAGAGGATTTGAAAAGCCCTCTTGAAGCTCTGCAACTTGATTGAATCCAAAAGACCGGTTTTTTTATTATATATAAGTAACTTCCAGTCAACAAGAACGCTCCAAGCTGCGGTAACAAAGGAAATATGTTTTTCTTTTCTTTCAGTTTATCTGCGCGCAGCAGATTTATAAAATAATCCGACGTAAAGAGATGTGGAACTGAAAGCTAAAAACGAAGAATAATATGTAGTTAAAAACAGAATGCCCATGCTTTTTATGTGTTGAATAATATCTACGGAAATTATCTGAGAATGAAGTCGACACATTTACTAAATATTACAAGAAAAAAACATGTTTTAATGACGAGATTTTCTTAGCAAACTTGATATTAAAAAAAACTTGCCATAAATGCCATGTTCTTAAATCTTTTGATTAGTAATTTGAATAATTTGCAAATATGACATGGAAAAGCTATGAAAATGTATGTTGGAGACAGCGGTAGGAAATTATTTAAACATTAAAATTTTCCAAAAAATCAGGTGTCAATAATAATAGTGATTATTATTATCTACTTACGAACAAATTAAAATTTGTTTTTCATGAATAATTGGCAAAATCCGTAATTCCGTATTATGCATTCAGAAATGTAAAAACGGAAAGTTTAAAAACATAAATTTTTTAACATGTCTGCAGCGTGGGTACTTTATCAAATGAAATTTAAAAAAAAGAAGTCAAACACTCCTATATTATAAGACAAGATGGCGTTAAGGTTGCGCGCAATTTGTGTCAATAATAAGTTGTATGGAAGATTAAAATCTGCACTTGAACGCGTAATGTAGCGCGCAATACTTCTATATGTATACATACGATATTAGATGCTGAACGCAGTGACCTCGTGGTACAACCGTACAATCTGTCCAAATCACATAAAACGCCAGAAAACATAACACAAAAAAACTAAAATTCACTCAAACTTGCACAAATGCTCTGAAAAGTACACAAATCATTGGCGTCACAAAAAAAAATTCGACTGGGCCGGATGACCCACCTTCTTGAAAAGGCTAATAAAAACGCTATTAATATGAATTTCAGTACAATTTTTTAAGACTTAGAAAAAAATTATTAGAATTTGCGGGTGTTAATATTTTATCGCAGCTAGGATTTTTTTTGTTTATGTTAATACCTGACATTGAGGGCATTTCTCAACAACCGCTGGACCGATTATACACTAATTCGACCTCATAACTGTTGTCGAGCATATAATCTATACAATCTCTCTCCGGCGCAATTGTGCTCAAAATCTAATCAGATCTCAGCCGCATGAGCGTATGTTGTAATTTATGAAAGCGAAGAAGAAAAATTTTAGAGGTGACGAGAGAAGCAGGAGGGAGGAGGACCAGTGGCACGCAAATGGCGGTCTTAAACGATTAAACGTGAAGATTTATTAAAATCCCGAAAATTCACTACAAATGAATCTGCAGGGCTAAACTGTACTAAACAACGCTTTTCAATAAGTCGACTGTTACAAATCCCCATTCCTGCGCAGCGTCATTTTTCCTCTCTAAGTAAATTTTGACACGATTGACGTAATAATCTAATAGACAATTTGAATGTGTATGTTCAATGATTTTTGAAAGAGAAATGGAGCCCACAGAAGGGGCAAACGGTAAGTCAGCACATTATGATTTGTAGTTGTAAACTTACAATAGTTCAGCAATGTTCAACAAGCCAAATCAACTCAAAAAGTCAACTGTGTTTCGTTCGAGGGCAATTCTGTGTGTCGAACTGCACTTGACTGTTTTTTTAGCACGGAATAATTGAAAATCATATTGAAACACAACAGCAATGGAATAATTTCACATAACTTGACTGTTGACATGATTCTATATAGTGTACATTGTACAGCTCAGCTTAGCACAATTTCGCTTGGAATGGATGGCAAGCTATAGGTACTCTGTTAGAGGATGTCTGGGAAATCTTATGGAAACGACTTGTTCAAATAGTACAGCGGGGTATGTTATACGTCATGCTCCACTGATTTTTTATCAATAAAGTTTTTGAGAGAATTAAATTGTGTTCACCATTGATGCAGTTATCATTATTGACTGAAAGAAATTTTTGAAAAAATCAATGAAAAATTTCAAAATTACACATTTATAAATGCTAACGTAATATGTTTTGCTGTATACAATTTATTTTGTTTGGGGTATACTACACCACAAATTACCAACGTTAGGTTAAGAGAGAAGAGACAGTAGAGCTAGTTTGGTTATACTATATGACAGCACCCAGTCAGTACCAACAGCGGTACTTATAAATTACAATGTTTCATGTTGGATCGATTTATGTATTCCCGACAACGTGCAATTAGAATACATTAAAATAATCTTGTGGTGACGCGTAACTAGCCTTTCATGTGAATGAAATTATGCAACATCAGCACATATTATATAATATTATTTAAATTTCATACACAAACTGAGCCAAATTATTAAAATATAGTCTACTTTTTACTGCAACGGAACCGGTCATTTACTTTAAAGTACTTTCAAATTAGATTTAGCATTGACTTGCAATGCTAAATCTACTTTCAAAGTAGATTTAGCGTACAAAAAAACTGAGCATTAATTAATCCAACCAGAATTTAAAATATATAAATAGTAGGTATGTAATTTAATCAAACATAATTTTCATGATAAACGTATTAAAAATTAATGTAGTATCTATTATTTTATGATTTCAAGTCAGGTCTTTAGGCAACTGTTGGTGCAAGCAGAGATCAATCATTTAAATCAGCGGTTCCTAACCTTTTTCAGCCGCGGACCCCCAAGGAAATCAAGCATAATGGTTTAAATAATTTAATTTTAAAAAAGCACTTTACACTTTTATACTCACGACAACCTTCCTGACAAGATGGGAAAAACATTTCTTCGGGATAGTTTTACAAACGACTGCGCCACTATACCCTGCTCTAATAGATACTCTTACTCCACAAACTTCCCTGACATCGTCAATTTTTTTCAATTTTCCTAGATGCGTAGGATCCCCACATAATATAAGCTATGGTTCATTGTAAAACAGTGATCACAATTTCGTGTTCTAAACGCAAACTATGATAGATGCATGAAGTTAGTTTGTAGTCAAGACGTTGACCTCAACTGTTGTTCTCGACAGACGCCAACAAAATGCCCACAATGCATTTCTCTTATATTGTAATTATGTATGTATGTCTGTTGGATAATACACGTGCATAATAATACAAGGTATTCTCATACACCTACATAATACTGTTACTTGGAGTAGGTTGCGAGTGTGACTAACAACTGAAGCTGGGATAAACTCTAATGAAGTACATAATATACAGAATCAACGTAATTTCCAGATTATTTATAATTCGAGTAATTGCAATTACTAGCTTTTGGCAAGAATTTTTTAATGATTAAATTGCACAATAATTTAGCGATGGATAAACAATCATCAACTATCGAAGTGCTTGACGTGTTGAGTTGCTTTGCAATGATGAACTAATGTAAGCTTTTAAATATATTAAAGTATTTTTCTATGTTGTCTTCTAATAATCTTTATAATTAACGTCAGTTTCTCATTCCTATGTCATAATACATTCCTGGTTAAAATTAACACTCCACTCAGTTTTTCTGTTATATTTTAAATACATAGGAATTATTGGACTGGAAGTACATTTTGTTTTCTGATGAAAGCAGGGTTAGCTTTGAAACCACCAGATGTTTATGAACGAGTATGACAAAGACCTGGATATATATTTGCTACCTATAATATCTCTGCAGGAGGACCATTTAGTGTTTTGGGGAGGAATTTTCTTCGGCGCCCGCACAGAATTACAGGCAACCAATCTTTCTTCAAACCTTCGCCATTCTTGATCTCGACAATCATATGGTTTTAAGCTTTCAAAGCTGATTTTATCAGAAAACAAAACATGCTTTCCATCCAATTATTTCTTATTTACACTAAAAATATAACAGAAATATCGCGCGGTGCGTTAATTTTAATCAGGAGTGTAATTACCCATGATTGAAGTACTTCTTTACCACTTGTGTATTAAGAATAATTAAAGAAATCCACGCAAGAAATTTTTCTTTGATATATAATTGATTTAACTATCATATCCGTCTTCTGAAAAGACAGGTACATAGCTCCGTGACACTACCGGACTTTTACCATAGATGGTAACGATAGATTTATTCTTACAGAAAATCAGAGATATATCCCTGAGAAAGTGGGATGTTCCTGACTGTTCCATTACGAAATCTGAATAACTATAACTTAGTCTCAAAGTTGTTCGTTGCAACAACTGACACGGTTTTTACACAAAAAAGCAGGTAACCTCAAAAACTTTCGTCGAGCCATCTACAGTTTTACTTCAACACAGTTTGACATACCTAACGTGCATAACCTCTAATTAAAAAAACGTGTTAGCAAACTGTTTGCAAATATGTCAGAGCAACTGACTAGTGATTAGGGATTTGGTGACATGGCTGCTAGAATAATACACATTTCGCTGCGCACACTCCTGACATCGATGGACGGTATTAATTTTCTGTAGGAATACACTTTATGGTAACGGTGAGGCACCTGATCTTTCATTTCACATTGGTGCCCTTGTTCGACATTATTTACCACGTTTTTATTAACACCACGCTTCCTTGTCTGGTTGTTTGTTTGTTTCTGTTCGATACAAATGTTGCAATACATTTTAAACTAATTTCTCGATGAGCTAGACTTGAAACTTTAAACATAACTCAGAACTGGATGACAATGCAATATAAAATTATAAAATTGTCCGGTCCGGCTTCGCCCGAGTAAGATAGGTGATCTCTAAAACTACTCATCCGTTTGCAGCAATGAAACTTTGGTGAGTTGTTGTGCGCACGCCCGAGAAGGTTTCTAAATTATAATAATTGGCCGGTCCGGCTTCGTCCGAGTGAAAAAAGTGAACTCAGAAACTACTCATCTGTTTGCGATGAAACTTTGGTGAGTTGTTGTGCGCACGCCCGCAAAAGTCTCTGAATTATGATAACTGGCCGGTCCGGCTTCGCTGAGTGAAAAAAGAAAATCGATACACATACACAAGACTAAACAGCAGAAAATAATTATTTAAATAAAAAAAAATTTTATATAGTACCTAAGTACCACGTTTTTAAAACGGACTAGAAAGTATAAAATAATTTAATATTTAATTTAAGTGCATAATTATAGAAGCGTGGGTCTTGCCTGTAATAAATTATCACAGAGTTTACGACCCACGCTTTTATAATTATATACTTACTTAAATTAAATATTAAATTATTTTATACTGAATTAACTTCTGTTTAATTCATTATTATAAAAACTCTCATAGAGTGTTTAGAATAATAGGAATTAGGAAAAAATTAACACTACTATTGTGTATACACTGTGGTGTAACTGTAACTGCACAAAGCTGTGAAATTCCGATTTTTTTCAATGATGTTCACAAAATATTTGAAAAAGAGTAATAAATTTTTGCATTTACGAATACAATATGCTCACCGGTTAGGGAGCCACAGTAAAATCAATAAAATACACAAATATCACTATTAAAAGTACACAAAACCACCAATTCAAGTTAAATAATTCATATTATGAGATTACGCAATGGGCACAAACCTGTAATCCCCGTAAAGCACAATGGACAAACGGAAATAAGCAAATAGCGAAACGTGGAACATGTGTGTACGTCAAAAAGCCATAGTTAAAATTATACCAGCACTGTAGCAGGTATGTTAAACGTACTAAATTACCAGGGTCATATATTAAATGCGCTATTTGTAAAACATTCAATGTTTCAAACGGTTTGTTCCTTTGCCAGTCTATACTGTGAAATCGACCAATTTTCTGTGCTCAACACACTCGAAAGACCTTTCTCGAGCCCAGCATGCAGGATCTTTTTTTTAAATTTTAGTTTTCTCATCAAAATAATTATAACTACAGCTATAATGGAACTTCGCTATACTTTTTACCCGACTACGAAAAAAGGGAGGGTTATTTGATTTAAATTAATTTATATACAATGTCACTACAATCATAATTTTGTATTCGATCACTTTTCATGTACAAAAGAGTCTATGCCGAAGGTAATTTTCGTCCCACTTTCGTAATGTTTCAATTTTTTAAAGAAAATTTATTATCGGACCCCAAATTTACTGTCATTGCAAGGAACATCCACTATCCAGAGTTCAGTTATGTGATGCCAAATAGAAAAAAAGCAATTCTCTTTCGCTTTTACAGTTTACCATACCTGTATCAGCACATATGTGTGCGACCATAAACCACCCCTAATGTGCGCAGCGCACATGTTGATTTGTTTTAGAGCACAGAGCGTACGAGAGCTGGATGTAAAATAACTAATAACTACACAATGATGCAGGGTACGTTGTACGGTTGTGCCTCATGTCACTTATACTGTGTTGCATTCATTACCACCAGAACACACCAATAAGATCCATTAATAACCCCTAGAGTATGATAACACCAGTGGAATATATCATGATTCCCCAAAGATCATATTTTATGCTTTAAACTGAACACAAAAAAGGTTTTAATTGCGATTCATTGTTTTGTAAAATATGTCATGCAGAAAAGTGTGCTTTTGTTATTTTTTGATCACAAATATTAAAAAAAAAAAAAAAAAAAAACTGGGCCGCAGTGCCAAATTCTGCCGACAATATAGCGTATTTGCTAAAACAGGCATTGTGGCTTTATTATCTGAACTTATAGGTTTATTTTTTGACAAAATAAAAATTGTAACCCATTAAAACATCCCTTACAATAATTAATTTTTTCTAAATTTCAATATTAGATGGATTTTATCAGTATATCTACATCTGCACTAAATTAAGTACACCCTTCAGTATAAGTAAATTCGTATGCGCAAACTATAAGTGCTTGTTTATTCATAAAATTTAAATCGTTTGTAGTATATGTATTAAAATGGGACATCCTGTATATTCCGCCTGTTATGTCAAAACTTAGCCCTTAAACCAATCTACGTCCGCCGCGTGTGAGAGTCGATGTCTGCCTGTAGAACAGATCAATTTGTATGAACCCCACACCCTCTTGTTCATGATGGATTGTAAACTGCAGCTGCTCATGAACATACCACGGAAATAAAGAGATCTTACAGTTTAGGACTTTTTTATTTTTTTATTAGTTATCTAGCTGTACCCGCGTCGTCCTCGATTCGTACATAACGGGATTCGATTGCTTCCGGATGACCAAACATATGATCAGTATACCTTATAGTAAACATTATTTTAAGTTAAACTTTAAGATAACAACAATATAGTGTATTTGCTAATACTGGCATTGTGGCTTTATTATGTGAACTTAAGTTTGTTTTTGGACAAAATAAAAAATTTAACCCCTTAATACATCCCTTAAAATAATTAAATTTTTCTAAATTTCAATATTAGACATGGATTTTATCAGTACACCCAATTAAATACACCCTTCCATAAGTAAATCCGTATCAACAAACTAGTGTTTTCATAAAATTTGAAAGTCCGGTCCTGTCGGGCCGATTTTATTAAAATTTTAGCAGCACATTTTAATCTTTACTAAAGAGTTTAAGTTTAAACTTTGAAACGTTCTGACAAATTTTTCGGTATTTTTGGGCCCAAAAACTTTTTGGAACCCCTAAATACAACCCTGAAAATGGTCCGATCGGGCCCATTTTAAATAGGCTTCTTGCGGTGATGGGTTCCAATGTGTGTACCAAATTTCGTTTCAATCGATTAAGTCTGTCGAGAGTTATCGTGTACACACACACAAAAATATATATATATATATATATATATATATATATATATAAATATATATATATATATATATATATATATATATATACATATATATATATATAAACATTTTTAAAAATGGTGCCAAAGTGTTCAGGAGGCTATGAAACGTCGAGAAATTTTGGTCCGACCCCTAGGTCCCGCCATCCGACCGACGCCAATAGTGTATGTGCCATATTATGGCAAATACACTAATTATTAATGATAATTTTATCAAAACTGATATATTAGTTCTCGAGATATATTCTAGGTATCATATGTAGTACCTATATATAATATAATTTACAGACAAAGTTGCGATTACATATTTGTAATAACTGAACTAACTTCTGTTTAATTCATTATTATAAAAACTCCTCGCAGTGTGGCATTAGGAATTAGGAAAAAATTAACACTACTATTGTACACTGTGGTGTAAGTATAACTGCACAAACCTGTGAAATTCCGATTTTTTTTTTAATTAATGTTCACGAAATATTTGAAAAGAAGTAATAGATAATATTAAAGCGGAAAAGTACACATTCTTTTCAACCTTGTGACATGATAAGAATTAACGAGTTTAATTATTTATTTACTGCGTCACAACACGCTTCAATAAAAAAATATGAATCCATAACATAACAGCTGTTTCAGATATGTCCGCCAAAGACAGAAGATAGAAAAATCAAACTATTGTATACGCTGCAGAAGTAGAATAAATAATAATAAACACGCTAGTTTCGCGACTTGTGCGCTTAAATGGCAATAATAAATGCGTTCGGCTAATCGAGTGATTAGAAACTAAGCATTCTTGACTCATTAATTAATGACCACACATGTAACATGTCACATGTAACTGTTTACCTACATAATGATCACGAGAATGTGTGCCTTTTAATACTGAAATGCGCAAAAATGAATCTGTTTGGGAAGCGGCAAGAGATGACGTTTTATAATTTTATTTCTTTAAGGTCACCGGCAGCTAAGGTTATTTGGACTTAATGCCAATTCATACCTTTAAAAAAATCCTATTAATAATTTTATCAGTTCTCGGATTAGAACCTAAAAACTATTGCGGCATGTAATAGACGAACCATTAAAATACCGTGTAAACAAAGGCATTGCTACACGCTCGGCTAGGCCACCAACAACTAGGGTTATTTGGGCGTAGGGCCACTTCGTATTTCTTATCATTTTTTAATAATAAATTGAAAATACAATTAATATTTTTACCAGTCCTCGGGAGGGCTTGAGAATAGCCGAGAGTGTAGCGGCGCTGTTGTTACATGGCGTTGCTATGGTTCCTCTATTACAAGTCCCCAGTTCTCGGGTTCTAGCCCGAGAGCTGGTAAAAGTGTCAATTGGATTTTCAATTTAATATTAAAAAAAAAAAAAAAAATAATGAATTGAAAATATGAATTGGTGCTAGGCCCAAATAATCTTAGCTGTTGGCGGTCTTTAAAACACAATTAAATTAAACCAGTCCTCGGAATAGAATCTGGGAACCGTGGACTTGTAAAAGAAGAGTCATAGAAACGCCGCTCATATAAACAATTGCATTGTTACACGCTAAGTCCTTTAAATATTTAAATAAAATGTCTTCAAACGCATTCATTTAACATTTTCTGTACAATATTCTGAAATCTGAATATCAAAACTAACTAAATATAGCACAGACCCTTTTCTTGTAGAGTACCTACTTCCTGCCTTTGCACCAGCATTTAATACAATAATCACGCCTCTATTCTCTGGGTCTGTCTGTCTTCTCTATAGACTGAGTACCTCTATTGGTACGAGGGTAGAATAAGCCGTGGTGCGGGTGACTAGTTGAGGGTCAAGTCAACATAACACAACAGAACACGTCACGTATGGGTGAAAAATTGAAAACCATATGTGTGAAACCCAACATCAACAATCTACATACATAAAGATACAGTATGAATATAAAATAGTTTACCACTCTCTATTCTATCTCTGCTAGAAATAGATATCTAGTCGAAGCGCATTTTGTTTTGTTTTAAATAAAAAAAAAGAAAATGATAAGTATTAATACACGCATTTAAAAAACACACAAACAAATCAACTACCTAATTACCACATAAAGAATAATAAATATTCGTCATTGGCAGTTTTGAACGAAGTGTAAATCCATAAATTAAATTGTTAATATGAACGATATTTTTAACATACTAGTTACATTGGGAAGCAAATAGTTTTTAACACGCTTATATTAGCTTCACTTGTATGTGAAAAAATCTTGTAACTCGCTTTTCACCCTCTTCCAAATGTTCAATTCACGTGAAACTTTGCAGTCGTAGGTATGTCGTTTTAATGACAATACAATATTCTGATATTTTGGCTATAATAATATTTTTGCAACGCTTGCATCAAAAGTTCAATTTAAGAGTCCTGTGTTCCGTTTTTTAAGTGATTCTCTAATATCAAAGCTTCTGTTGCAGTCGAACGGTAGTGCGGAAAGTAAATTTTAACGCACTCCGTGCTATAAAGTATGTGCTACGGTGTTTTGTTTTATTTTAACACACGCGTGTGTTAAGTAGTACTTATAGGTACTGTGCTATAATGTCACTAATAAAATATTGATCTAAATTGTGTTTTATTTGCTTGAAATTGAACTTTTGAAGCAGTTGTTGCAAAAAATATTGTATGTAGCGCGTGGCTAAAGTAACGAATCTGGCAGTCGTGATTTCACAATACTCTCCTAAGGTTATGTTGCATTTATACCAGAAGTCGTTTGATTCCGCGCTCGCTTTCGACTCGCGCGATAAACTACACTCGTTACGGTATAAATGCAACATAACCTTAGGCCCGTATCGCAACATTGCGACTGTCATATAATCCGTCGCTTTAGACACTTGTTGCTTAAACTACTATTATATAACAATTGTTAAATAGAAAATGGAAATAAAAAACATATTGTGGTGGAAGTGAAAGTGTTGATGGTGGTTGTAATAGTGACGTATTAGCAAAGATGGAGAGAATTCACGCACAGATTTTTAATGGTAGAGCGACCTTCTCCACATCTATCAGATAATTCGACTGTTCTCTAGTGCCGCAAGAGTTGAAATGTAGGTATCAACGACTAAAAAGTTAAAAAATAAACTTAGTTAAATTTCAAAAAAATTAAAAAAACACACTTATATCAATGTACTAAAAAGAGAAAATGAATTTCTTTCTCTTCTATAACGATTAGAAGCGTGGAACACTCACTGTACTACCTATATTTCATTTAATAATATATAACATAGCGGTATCCGCCCGGCTTCGCCCGGGTGCTAAGAAAGCCCGGGTGCAATACACTACTCACTCGCTTCGCTCGTTCGCTTGAATATTATAATTACAAACAAATTTGATTACCATAAAAAAAGTTATAGTGAATCAACCTTAAAAGATATACATGCTGTCGCGGACTTTTTTTTTGAACTTTTAAAGGGGAACAATTCCGTCATACATGATTTTTGCGTAACTTTAACCGTTTACGCAGCGGAAGCTCTCAAAAGGAATAATTTTTTCCGTTTTTGCAACATTTTTCATTGATGCTCCGCTCCTATTAGTCGTAGCGTGAAATTATATAACCTTCCTCAATAAATGGTCTATCTAACAAAAAAAATTTCAAATCGGACTGGTAGTTCCTGAATCCTGAGTTTAGTGCGTTTAACCAAACAAACAAATAAACAAACTCTTCAGCTTTATAATATTAGTATAGATTATACATGTTTTTATAGATTAGATAATAAAGCTCTATGTTGATGCAACAAAAAATGCGAGACGGGCCGATCACATTATACAGGGTGTCCTCAAAGACACTAAACACACGCCTACCACATGTTCCTGAGACCAAAATAAGCCGATTTAAGCAAACTTGCCTTCTTACAAAATTGCTTAGTTTGGGCGCTATACGGCTCTGAAGTTACAATTTTGAAATCGTTTTTTTGTTATAAATTTAAAATGGCTTGTGCGATTTTGCTAAAATTTGGCACGTTGACATAGTTTTATGAGACAAAAAAACCCATATCAAAATTATGATTAATATTAATCCATAGGCGTAGAACTCGGGTTTTTTAATATTTGAACGTTTCAAATTTCTACGCCAATGGAAGAAAAGAGGTTTAAGTATAAAATTTAGATTCAGTAACTTATTTGCTACAAAAAAGCTACTCTTAATAAGACTCGATTACTCTCATGGTTTTTGAGAAATTTGCATTTTAATAACTCGCAGTAATTTTTACAAAACGAAGTAAAGTTACTAAAACATGAATAGAAATAAATAAATATGTCATAAAAAGTGGTCAAAGTGTCCACCATTTTCACGCATACAAAGATTTATACGACGAAGAAAATTAATTTACTCTTTGCATAACTTCTTCATTATCTTCAGTTTTATTCTTAGAAAAAAGCATGGCCATCTTTTTTGTTTATTGAAAACTTATTATTATCATGGTATTATTATTGATCAACTTATTATTAAAATACAAATTTCTCAAAAGCCATGAGAGTAATCGAGTCTTATTAATAGTACCTTTTTTGTAGCAAATAAGTTACTGAATCTAAA
Organism: Mongoloraphidia duomilia; assembly: GCA_039654895.1. NCBI lineage: Eukaryota > Metazoa > Arthropoda > Insecta > Raphidioptera > Raphidiidae > Mongoloraphidia > Mongoloraphidia duomilia. Next base: position 28,742,791 of record CM077518.1, on the reverse strand, counting down.
TTTTATACTTAAACCCCTTTTCTTCCATTGGCGTAGAAATTTGAAATGTTCAAATATTAAAAAACCCGAGTTCTACGCCTATGGATTAATATTAATCATAATTTTGATATGGGTTTTTTTGTTCCATAAAACTATGTCAACGTGCCAAATTTTAGCAAAATTGCACAAGCCGTTTTAAATTTATAACAAAAAAATGATTTCAAAATTGTAACTTCAGGGCCGTATAGCGCCCAAACTAAGCAATTTTGTAAGAAGGTAAGTTTGCTTAAATCGGCTTATTTTGGTCTCAGGAACATGTGGTAGGCGTGTGTTAAGTGTCTTTGAGGACACCCTGTATACAACATGTTTATTGTCCAGCCCTGTATTTTATAATGACCTTCGATGACTAGCCTGTATTGTAGCTTGGCTTATGTTAGTAAGTCGGACCTTTAAATTGTCGACGTTTAATCTTCTAAATTGTTTGAAATTAATAGAGGGGTTGGTCTCGCTCAACAATGTCTGTAATGCGTTTTGAATTGGTGTGGATTGGACACAACCAGTGGCGTATATAGTAAGCTCACTAAGAACTAGTAAAGGGCTCATAATTTTAATACGTTATGTCTATGATCCAAACCTACTGAATATATTTTTACATTTAGAACACAATTTATTATTTGGTATAAGTTCAGGGTAAGGTTTTTATCTTACTGAGCAGAGGGAACAATATATTAAAATTATCGGCGATTCTCATGCCACCGTCCTGGATTTCCAGGCCTAAGCACTGTAATTTTGAACAAAATTTTACTAAAGCCCAGGAAATAATAACGCAGATCTCCAAATTGATGGAAATGTCAAACGTGGTGTATGGAGCATATACCTACTGAAAGTTCTAGGGTCTCCAATACCGGCTTCATCCCCTTTTTCGAGAAAAACCACCTCCGTTTTCCACCGTGGACCCAACGCTGTTTTGGCGTCTAGTTTCCGAACGGTTAATCGGACAATAAAAGTGAACATGGGATAAAAAATTCATTAAGCAGTTTATCCCAAAGCTATACAATTAAGTCTTAAGTTTTAGCGCGCGGAGAAAAATACGTCTGTCGCGTTCTTTATGTATTTTTATTATTTGTGTAATTATTTGACGTGTCGCTACTGTAATTTTCAATATCAGTGACAGTGCGTGCCTCTAACTATACCAAACAACTGTTTGCCGTCTGTTATTTGTATTCAACTAATGGCTAAATGTTTGTATGTGTGTGTAGTTTATTATTTGTGTTTACATACACACAAAACTATCGAATTTACTGTTATATTCCGCGTTTATCTCTCTATTTGTACAATATTAATACAACAGCCGACCACTGAAAAATAAATTAACAAAGAAAGGCGACGTCACCAATCAGGACAGCCGCAGCTTTGCTGTCTGATATACATTTTCACAACTTAATTGTTATGTGAACTTAATTAAGGGAAAAACAAAAAAAATCGTTTGATTTAATAGATTAGGGAAGGAAGGCGTGGCGGAGTCGCAACTGTCTTCTTCTAACTAGAAACGTACGTTCTGAATTGAATTTCCCGTCGCCTTGGCAGGACAACATGTCAAGTTTCATTCATTCTACTGACATAACCTCGTTTTTTTAAACACGTTGTCGTCGTTAATAATTAAAGCAATTTGTTATGGGGTGGCACTTGACTGCATTCATAATGAAAATTATGACTGCAAAAAATTTACATTTTCGACTGAAGAAAAAGCTAAAATAATACCTAGATAGCCAATACCTAACTGGTGAAAACATTTTTTTTTTATACTTTTAGCGTATCTTTGCTTGATCTAGCGTAACTCCAAATGGAAAGAACAAACGCAATTTCTAATTATAAATGTTTGCTTAAATTATATCTCGACAAACGTCGACGAGGAAGTTCGGTTAGAATAGGGGTGTAGACCCTTTTTTGAAAATGCTTTTATTTTGTAGCTTTATGTATATTATACCTAAAAAAATATATTTCATAATTTTATATTCCCATTTTTATTTAAAAAATGTGTTTTGTATTATTACTTTCAAATTTCCCACTAAAACGTTCATAAGCTGTCATGGTGTCAAGATGACGTCACTCCCTGGTAAACGTGGACATTTTTCTTCTGTGGTAGGGCGTTTTTAACTTCCCACTGGAAGTTATTGTAATGGGTCCGAAAATCGAAATCAAAAAGGAAAAAAAATTTTTATGTTTCAAGGTCACTACACTATTTTTACACTACTTTTAGAAAGATGTCTGTGTGTGTGTGTGTGTGTGTGTGTGTGTGTGTGTGTGTGTGTACGTACGTACGTACGTATGTGTACATTTCTTTCAAAGACGAAATCTCGAGAACGAAAAATGATATCGACTACGTTAGGGTGCCAATCGACGCGTATTAACGTAAATATGATCTGAAAGAAATTTTTTCAAAATCGGTTCAGCCGTTCTTTTTTCTTAACCAAATAACCTCCAAAAAAGTAGATTTTACACAATATCTCGCGAATAAAAAATTATATCGACTTCGTAAGGGTGTCAATCGAGGCGTGTTAACGTCATTTTGATCCGACATAAATTTTATAAAAATCGGTTGAGCCGTTTTTTTTTTTTTTTTTTTTTTATTTATTGATGTTTTAATGATTGAAATGATTACTTTTCTGTGTAATATCTAATTTAATTATTATTATTAAATATTTATCAAACTGGGAAGTTCGTCGTGTGGACCTCAAGGGTCGCACTTTAGTCCTAATAAACGACCCACCTCACGGCTTGTTTCGTATAAAATTAAAGTACAAATTATTAAGCATAAATACACAAGTGTTGTGCTGTGTCCATGTGTCCAAATACTTCTGCAAAAACACCTCAGAAACTATTTATGTACGTACCAGAGGATAAAAAATGCGTAAAAAGTGGTTTCGGCTTGCTAAAAGAGATAAACCACTAACATCCAAAAATTCTCTGTACTGTGATCCAAAACAACCTGTTTTTGTGAAGATCACTTTGACGTAAATGCTATTTTATTACATTTCTATATGGTATTTGATGGTACCTATATAGTTAGTTTAGAAGTAAATATTAAATTAATGTGATTGCAACCATACATTTTTAGGTTATGTCATCAGTGGACTTTATTATATTACTCTTCTCTATGCTTTATTATTTCAGATTAGTGTTGGGCGATACGTATCGATCTTTTGGAATCCGATACGCGATATTTTGTATCGATACTTGTCCTTCCGAAGTATTATCGGCGGATCGATCCAAAAGTAGTAGGTATCGAATAAACGGTATCAAAAAAAACGCCCAAGCTAAACAAAATTAAATGCGGTACGCAATTTCTTATAAAATATAAAAACCAGCACAATAATAATTGTTACAAAAGTTAATAATAAAATTGTTGTTCAATTATTCAGTTTTGAAAATTGTTTTTTTTGCGTGTAGATCACCAGAATCTGGGGCCACGGCAGTGGCCCCCGCCAAGTCGAGCAAACAACAGACGGCCGCTACCGTGTATACCTTTTCTCGAAGCAACTCAAGGCACTTTTCAACTTTCTATATCTCTGTTACAAATGCAAGCAGAAGGCTGAAAATTTCGCTAGAGATTGTACCTAACGGTCTTAACTAATTCCCCAAATTACGAGTTTCTAATAAATATAGTTCAGAAAATTTCAACCCTCAAAATTGTCTATTTTGTCATCACTCACTGACATAGCGATCATCAAAAAGCTAGGGCACTTCCAGTAGTCCTAGAAAGCTGAAATTTGGTATGCAGGCTGGGTTTCACGTACAAGTAACGAGAAAATTCCAATATCTGTGTTTTTCCCCCTCCAACCCCTAAAAGGGGTGGTGCATATTTCTATTATTATAGGCTAAGTCCGTAGTCAGAGAAAGCTGAAATTTGGTATGCAGGCTAGGTTTCGCGTACAAGTAACGAGGAAATTCAAAAATGTGTGATCTTCCCCCTCCAACCCCTAAAAGGGGGTGTTGCAGATTTCTATAGGTCCTTAGTTAGAGAAAGCTGAAATTTGGTATGCAGGCTGGGTTTCGCGAACAAGTAACGAGAAAATTAACAAATCTATGTTTTTCCCCCTCCAACCCCTAAAAGGGGGTGGTGCATATTTCTATTATTATAGGCTAAGTCCGTAGTCAGAAAAAGCTGAAATTTGGTATGCAGGCTAGGTTTCGCGTACAAGTAACGAGGAAATTCAAACATGTGTGATCTTCCCCCTCCAACCCCTAAAAGGGGGTGTTGCAGATTTCTATAGGTCCTTAGTCAGAGAAAGCTGAAATTTGGTATGCATGCTAGGTTTCACGTACAAGTAACGAGAAAATTCAAATATTTGTGATTTTCCCTTTTCAACCTTACAAAAAGAACTGAGATCCCATCAAAAATATTCTTGTAAAGAAAAAAAAATGCCAAGTCTCGCAACACTTTCGCCTTAAAAAGTTTTGAGATCCCGAAAAGTACCAAGTCAGCCATTCTATTACCTTTGACTATGAAGTTAGCAAATTACTCGATAGTTGTCTTAAAACTACACAGGTAAAATAAAGAATAATTTATAAATAATATTTTATGACTGTAAACTTGTAGTACCTTTTGAACTTGGCAATTACGTGGCATCAGGATATATGACATCGTGCGATAAAGTTTTAATAAAAGCAATATCTCATCACAGTGCACCTATGCCAGGTGATTGCCAAGTTCAAAAGGTACTACAAGTTTACAGTCATAAAATATTATTTATAAATTATTCTTTATTTTACCTGTGTAGTTTTAAGACAACTATCGAGTAATTTGCTAACTTCATAGTCAAAGGTAATAGAATGGCTGACTTGGTACTTTTCGGGATCTCAAAACTTTTTAAGGCGAAAGTGTTGCGAGACTTGGCATTTTTTTTTCTTTACAAGAATATTTTTGATGGGATATTATATTTTCGCAAGTAATTTATTTCTTATCACTAGTACAGCCTTCCAAGATCTATAAAATCAATAAAAACGTTTTCTTTATTTAAAAAGTCAGTGTTTAATTTTTTGATAGATGCTGAGTTTTACTCGTTAAATGAATATTTCTTATATGTTTAAACTGTATTATTGTAAATTACTTGTTACATGCATCACTGTCACTGTAACTAATAAATATTTATCTATCTATCTATATTTTGTTTTCGTTCATATGTATTAAACACAACCTAAATCTAATTTATTATTTAATTTATATTGAAAATGCCAGTTGCATTTCAACAAAACAAGAAAGTAAATCTGATTATTATTAAAATACATCTACTAAATATAAGCTAACAATTAACTCGTTGATTTAAATATTCAACAATTAACCTTAAAAGTAAATATTAAAATGCCAATATCACAGAATCTATAGTTTTATGTTTCTGGATAGATATTGTGTGATATTAGTTCATAGTCCATAGATTAATACAAAGAATTCTTAATAATAAATTATTTTAATCTATAGGTCAATTGTTGGCAAATTTGAACTGCTTCCTTTAATAAATCCGGGCTCCATTGTTATATAATAATATATTCCTTAAAATAACGCAGGTTAATCAAAGAATTTCTGTTCAGTTCGTACAAAATACCACAATGCAAATTGCAATATATCTGATGTTGATGTGTCAAACGTCAGAACAGAATGTTTGCAGGGTCACCAGGGAGTGACATCACGCGCTGTGATTGGTGTTTGAGTTCACGTGACAACAAGAAGGAATTATTAATTTTTTATTTATTTATTATAAAAATATGTTGAATATATAAATAAAAATTACATGATTTTCAGTGTTTAGATATCATAGACTATCGAAAAAAAATTAAAATGTATTTGTTTTCTTTTAGTGTCTACAACCCTATTAAACGTCACTCGGCTGAATCAGTGAAAGTGAATCAAGTTAGGACATTCGTTATTCATAAATCTTGAATTACAAATAAAAAATTATTTCACACGAAATAATAAAGTTTTGTAGCCAACAATGACGGAATTTATTAATTATTTTTATGAAACAGCCATTGTTTTGGTAAGAAATGTGTTTTAAGAGAATAGTAACGAATATTCTGTTAAACCCCATACATTTTTGAACGCCAATCGACTTCCATTTTAAATTTCGCGCTCAAATTACTTCTGTAGTCTATTATTTCAGTAGCCGTCCACACGAACATTGTGTTTAATCCTTAAATAACTAAACCAATACTAACATGTATAGGTACTATATATATACAGATGCAACGTAATTTTGTTTCTCGATAACTTTCTGGGTTTTTTGGGTATTTTGTAAAACACCTAAAGCTCCTTCTCTTTATTCCTTCTTAGTCCAAGCCAAACATACTGTGAGATCTAACTTATCACAGCCATCATATGTGTAGGCATGGGAATTGTTAACGGTTCAATACAGTAAGGTGTCGGAGGGAAGGTGTAGAAGTCTTGACTCAACGAGGAACGAGTTAATGAAAGGCTACTGCAAAACGTTGTAAAATGTAAACACGCGTGAATATCAACAAATATCTCTAATCTTGAGATTGTAAAACTTTCAAATCTCAATGACCGCAGTGGCGAAACGCAAAATCTCAAGCCCCCCTCACAAAATTAAGTTTAGGCCCTTTATCACAATAGAGGCGGCGATCTTTAACACCGAAGTCGACAGCACAGACAAAAAAAAAGCATGTCGCCGAAATCAAAAAATCAAAGTTCCACTGCGGCACTGTCGCACTGACCTATCGATAGAATAATTTGAATTATTCTGGTAATTGTTAATTCCATTTACTTGTATTATTTTTTGATATTTGTAAATTACGTTTTATCCATAAGACTATTGGCATTGGGCCCCTAAAATGGTTGCCCTCCCTTACTATGTAGGGTCTGCTGGATTGTACTTTACGGCACTGCAGTCCATAACAAAAATATTATTGACGGGCTCTGATGACTACGAATGATCACATACCGGCCTATTTTTCCATGTCGTTACGCGAAGCACGGGTCAATTGTAACGCACTATAGAGGTTATGTTGCAAACAACTGAACACAGCAGCTGTATTTGTTGTCAATGCGATGCTCTGATGTTTACGTGACAAAACACTAACGAATCAATACTGTTTCTGTTTGACTGAAAACTAATTAAAACCAAATTATTGACATTTCAATAAATATGTATACACGTCAACAATATTGTAAACTCTAATCTGTTATCAGTCATTCCATACTGCAAATAAAACGTTTAGTAATATTGTGCTATTCATTAACTTTGTTTATATTTTTTGCAAAAATCTCTTCACTTATTAATCAAAAATACACCACTGTTTATATATGAATTGTAGCAGCAAGTAAAAAAGTGATCGTCTGATGATTTTTTATAATCACAAATTACATAATATGTATCTACTTAACAGATTTTAAAACCATATTGAGATTTCAAAGTTTAACAAGGATACGTTTCTGTAGCGATTTAAAAGGCAGATCCTCATAGAGAAAGAATCACTTCATGAAAAAATTAGGGCATTCACTGGAAACTTAAATAAGATGACGAAAAATATGTTAAACAAGAAAATTAATTAATGTATGATGAATTCGTAGGTATTTGGACCAAAAATAAATCAGATGTAATATTTTACAAAAAGTACAACGTTTCGCCTATGTATTTAGGCTTTTTCGAGTACAAAAGCCTAAATACATAGGCGAAACGGCATACTTTTTGTAAAATATTACATCTGATTTATGTTTGGTCCAAATACCTACGAATTCAACATACATTAATTATATTAATATTATGGACACGAGATATCTAATAATAATAAAAAATATTATGTATAATGGAATAAATGTGTATATAGTTCAGTTCGGAAATTCTAGGCGGTCACTAATACAACAAAATATGGTATTGCTTTGTAATTTACAGTGCTTAGTACCGCAACCTCTGGACTGGACTGCCGTGGGTTCGAATCCCACCTGCGCTCATGGATGTTTTGTGATGTTATTTAGTTTTAAGATAGTTGTTATTCAGTGTAGTTGAAAAACGCTAATGACCTGATATGTCGACGCGTCTATAATCTACAATAAATAAATTGTAATTTACATTTAAAAATAAAGACATTGTGAGGATAGATCGTACAATGATAATGCTTGAATATCTACTGTTCATCTGAAAATATATGTCAACCATTTTTAAATTCTCCCATTTAATTTTGTAGATCGTCAAATTAAATCCTGTTTTCTCAAGTGCATATACGAGTACATATATGTATATTATTACACCGTAATTTATTATATAGAAAAAGATATGTATCTACTTATTTAAATGAAAAAAAAACACAAAACCATCTCAAGTTTTTTGCAGCAATACAACACATTCTTAACACATATCTAACATCAAAATAGGCAAGGACAAAAGGAACATGTAATATAATAAAAAAATATTAATAATAAAGAGTAGAACAGAAGAAGCGGGTGATGTGAGCCCGCACCCAGTCGACAGTGTCTTGTTTCTTACACCCTCTATTTCTCTCAATAGTCTTTTGTCACTGTCGCTGTCATATCGGTAAATTGAATGGCATGAATGGGAAGTCCCTCAGTGCGTTATTATTGTCTATGAAGAGCGATGACGATAAATAATAAATGTAAAATACTATCAGATCGCGTCGTTTTATGCCAGTCAGTACACATTTACACGGCTGGCTGAGGAGAACGCCTTTAAACACTTGCGTTCACTCCAGAAGATGAAGACTGTCCGGTTGCACCGCTTTTACTTAGTTTCAAATTCTACCTAAACTTTAATTTAGTCTCCAATACAAAAGCTAATTGTACTTACAGATTAATTACTATTTAAGTCGATAGTTTTAATAAAATTTGTTCGAATCGTTGCTCTCGCTCTTCATACGATCTACTTAGGGTACTGCCAGATCAAAAACCAAGATTTTCGGGACATTTCTAAGGCGAAGGCAATTTATTTCAGGGGGGGAGTTATTGTGAAAAAAAATGTTTTATTATTTTATTATTTTTGTATTTATCATTAGACTTGTCTAATTTTATTCATTTATCACACACCAGTACACGGTGAGATTTGGGACGCGCTTCTGAATGTGTAAATCACGCATAAATTCGTGTGAATCTTTAATAATTAATTTTATTGTTCCCAATTTGTTTTTACCGACATAGGGTAAGCCCAAAAAATACAATTAAATACAAATAAAAATATATATAATATGTACAGAAATTGCAGATAGTGTTAAATAAATAGGTAAGTACTACTTAGCATGTGAGTTAGTGTCGTTTCTTGCGATCGCGAGCACGAATTCGTTGAACTTATGCATTTCCGGGATAGAAGACTTAAATTTCGGGACACGGAACAAACCAACGAATTCCGGGACATTCCCGGAAATCCCGGCCACTCAAAAATATAAATTCCTTCCATGTCATGATTTGCAGAAATTCAGCAAGCTTCTATATCAAAAACAGACACTTTTCAGGGGAAAGATAACAATGTTTTGAACCATGATGTTCTAACATTTTCTTTCATATTAAGATTAAATTAATACACTGACAGGATGTTGTAACAAACTTCTATGTCCGACATAGGAGGTTGTCGTTCTTAATTTGACATAGAAGTTTTGTTGTATAATCCGTATTTATTCTTCATTGACATGGGAGATTTTGCCAGCAAAAAGAAGGCTAGTTGGTAAGTAGTTTAATTCATAATTTTCAAATCTGCAGAAATTGACATAGAAGGTTATTGTTTTGCTGCAAACGGAGACAGGAGTTTGCTGTTTTTCACCATCGTAATAATGTTGTTAGTGAAAATGATATTTTATTCAGCATTTTAAAATTTTCAAAAACTCAAAATTATGAGTTATAAAATTCAACATTTAGTTCGCATTAAAATAATTACCTACTTTTAATACATTTGATAACGATTTACTCGAATTTTGGCACCGAGTATAGGGTTGCCAGGCGTCCCGATTAAACGGGATTGTCCCGATTTTGAGTCTAAAGTCAAGGTGTCCCGAATAAAATTTTCGGAACATCCAAATGTCCCGGTTTGGCCTATTTTGATTTATATTAATTATATGGCGTTTTTAAACCGATTAAACCGTTTTGTACCTGTGATTTATAAGTTTTGTTCTAAGAATTAAAAGATTATTTTTGAGTTTTTTGTTCTTAAAGCTGTGATTTCAAAGTTTAGTTATGTTTTTTATACATTTTTTAACAAAATAATTTGTTTTTTTTAATAAATATTATTTACTATGCGATAATTCGATTTTTTTACGTAAATATTACTTTTCTGATTTTAGAATTTTTTGTTATAACCTAACCCAACCTAACCTGTCCCGATGTGACCATCAAGATATCTGGCAACCCTAATCGAGTACTAATGCTGGATGACTTAAAACCAGTGGCAAAATTAAGCTTTAATAATATCTTATCACTGTACAGGTGAAAACATCACATGATTTACAAGAAGAATAAAAAAGTGCACATAACATCAGCAGGTGACGGACTTAAAAAACAACGAAGAACTGGCCTTACACGAACGTCTATAAAACAAATGAACGGAGCAGATATAAGTAATCTAGCCGCTGGGAAACAAATGAGTGCAGTTTGTAGGAAAAATGAGTCTGCGCTGAGAGTCATAAACAAGAGACAAACCAACCTGCACTTGAAATATGACGTCACTATGTACATGCGCAGGTATGTATGTGTCATTATTATGAAAAGCGTTGCAAGTACGCTGGCAAGGTCGTTTTGAGTTGAGAATGGTGCCGCGCTGCCTCATCCGCTTGTAAATTCGCGAGAAGTCGACCATATTACGGCTGCCGTAATGTACAGATTTCATATTATATGTTCTATTCTCGGTCAATGAACTTTAATGGGAGTAGAACTATGTTATAAGTCGATTATATTGACAAACCTAAAACAGTACAGTATATACCTCGTTTATATAAATTATAATTAACATTACATATTAATCTAAAATTGGGTTCATTATAGTAATTATAAAGTTTTTTTTCCAGTTCTTCCGTATTAAGGACGATTTATATTATCCGGTCTGACACGGCGCGGGAACGTAGCGTTTTCGGCAAGACAAACATTTTTACATGCATTTCAAATACCAACACATATTTATACTTAGCGGATCCCGTCCGTTCAGACACGTATCAATACTCTTATTTGAAATTCATTATAACTCATGAGATTATATTTCTGGACTCCTATCTTAGCACTGGTCTTCCAAGTTGGGCAGGAAATCCTCTATTTGTATAACAGTATATTTTGTATTTTTTTATTGAGGAATAAATACATTTGAATTTGAATGTTTGTCTTGCCGGAAACACTATGTTCCCGCGCCTGTCTGACCGGATAATATAAATCGAGCTTTACACAGAAAGCCTACCGTCAAATTTCCTAAGTATCGATTTATCGATAACACAAATTTGTCTTTGAGTAGCATTGGGGCAGACAAAGGGATCCACAATTATTACCTACTTTTATTCTGCCATATTATGGGATAGATACACTGCTTTTATCCGTCAGTTCGTAAGTTCATGTCCCGATTGTTGCCAATGAATACCAATTGATAGTGTGCCAAGTTTGAATGATGTAATTAATATAAACAGACAGATAAAAAATTCTGGAAATACGTTTTCCTGTTTAGACTTCATATCTACAAACCCTTAAAAGCGCGCAAGAAAAATATTTTGAAGTTCTCGTTATTATTTTACAGATATTAGTATTGATTTTATAACAGGTGGGACTTCTCTTTTGGCTTGGTATTATAAAAGCAATACACTGTATAAGTAATTATATCAGTCTCACCCCTGGGCCCTGAGTTCGGTGAAGCTCTGATTAAATCAAGATTTGGTTGTACAAACTCAGGTGGGATCGATAATATATACGCTTACCAGTTACCGTATAAGATTTTCAATTCAACCCCTATATAATATAAAGTAATTGAACTGAATATAATTTTCGTTCAAAGTACAAGTTGGTACAGACGTACAGTTTGAGCCAAATGAATTTTAATCAGACTTGTCGGTTATAACTGATGCAAATTCAGTTGTTTTAAACCATAGTAACATTTACATAATAATAGCACAATAATAATTTATTTCACATAAAATTTCACACTCAAAAATGAAAAAATGTGTATATAAAAAGAAAATTTCAATTATACTATTCGCGATTAAATTCAAAGTAGCTGACCTCGACAATCGTTCGCTGAAATTAATCCGAAACGGGACGATTTCAAAAACAAATGTAGCCGCTAGAGCCTTGGACTATTATACAGATGTCATGAAAAAAGTTTTAAGTAATGATTGGCAATCGCCTATAAATTAAGACGTTAACAATTCCACAGTGTTCCGCTAGCATACTCACAACATTAACATTTAGCACTCATTTTAGGCAAATTTAAACATTTAAAATTATTTTTGATGTGAAACTTCTAAAGGCGCGCCTTGGGAATAAAAACGTTTCAATGTTACGTCGCGTCTGACGCAGTCAGACGGTTAAGACGACCAGCCGCTGCTGCTGTACACAGTTCATACTCGCTATGTTACGTGTGTGTGTGTGAATATCTGTTTATTGCTGTTTCAATCCCTTCGCAGGGTGAGAGTTTCTCGCGGGGTGGGGGGGATAATAAATCATAAATTCTTATCTCCGGAACTACTGAACTGATTCTAAAAATTCTTTCACTAATTATCTTCGCAGGGGGAGAATTTCTCGCGGAGGGGGTAATAAATAATAAATTCTTATCTCTAAAACTACTGACCCGATTCTAAAAATTCTTTCACTAACAGAAACCTACACTATTCGCGTCTGGTATTTAGGTCGAAGCCCTCTATTGGGCTTAGTCGCGAATTACCCGAGGAGGCAGTAGCAACGGAACAAAGCGTTGAATGAAGGTAAAAGTGCACGAAATATATGTTTTTCACGAATGACAGTTTACAAAGGTAAGCATAATGCAAGAATATATTGTTCAATTTTCATTTGAAGTTTTGTAATAAATAATTCTATCGCAATACGACTTTTAACCGTTGCACATAACATCATTGTTATTTGTTTACATTAGCTTACATGTGATTTGTATTAAATAGATTCAGAAATGCCTTACATGTGTTCAATTCCTTGTTGCCCAAATACTTCAATAGCATTTTCCTATCACAAATTTCCTGAAAATAGTGAATTGAGGAAGCTATAGATGGGTTTAACTGGAATAAGACTGGTAACAGAAAGCACTCTTTTGTGCAGTGATCATTTAGACGCTAATAACCTCTGTTGTCGTGCGTCTATAGTTTACAATTCATTCATTCATCATGCAGTGATCATTTTAACGGCAATGATTTTTTTCCGCGTCGTATGTTCCTATTGCAACATTTATGTGCTGACATAACAAAACATTTTTAGTGACATTTAATTTCGATATTTTCAGAATTCAGTGCAAAACGAAAAAGATTGCTTCCGTCAGCTCTACCTTCTAAGTACCTTACGGAATTCGCTCTCAGTTTTATTTACTTCACTAAATAAAGCTTGACATGATCAAAAAGCTCGAGAAATCTACATATAAAAACCAAAATTACACATTGTAAAACATTCCGCTTATGTAAACTAACAACAATCAGGTTATGTGCAACGGTTAAAAGTCGTATTACGACAGAATTATTTTTTACGAAACTTCAAGTGAAAACTGAACAATATCTTTTAGCATTATGCTTACCTTTGTAAACTGTCATTCGTGAAAAACATATATTTCGTGCACTTTTACCTTCATTCAACGCTTTGTTCCGTTGCTACGACCTCCTCGGGTAGTTCGCGACTATGCCTAATAGAGGGCTTCGACCTTAATGCCAGACGCGAATCCCTAAGTGATATAGGCTATATTCTATTTTGATAAATTTGTCGCGGGGGGGAGCTTCAAGCTATGAAATTGTTTCATATCTGCTAGGCGTCCCACGACAGCTCACATTTTTTACCATACCCACTATAAAATAGCTACTTTACATGCGTGTATGTATGCATGGAATGGGTCAGTTAACAGGCATGTGTGTTGAAAGTGTTTTCAAAACACACTAGTGTTTATTTGCTCTGATCCGCTTCCTACTCAATACTCATGGCCTGCTATAAAAGTAAAGTTGGCGACGCAATTGAACTGTCAACATTTTTTGAAAATATTGAAAACTAAGTGAAAAGTAGCTATTTTATAGTGGGTATAGCAAAAAATACCATATATATATATCTTGTGCGTAATGATATTATGACTCGTGTAACTGTTCAAGTATTTTATACACTTTTCAAATGAATTCTTTTTCACCATTTCAAAAATATAGTGGTTATAGTTATATTTTTGTATGCTTATAAAATACTGTAGATGTCTTAGTCAAGAGACATTTGTATTGTTTTTGAAGACGGCTTTTGGTAGTTAAGCCGAATGATTCCTTGATGCGTAATTCCACACTATAGGTACTATTGTACAGCACCTAACCGTTCTGTATAGCGCAGTAATATGATTGGTAAATGCCAAACTGCAAAAATTGTTGTTGTTGCAAAAAGCAAACACATATCATTTTTTATCGAAAATCTACTCAAGACTTGCCGTTAGTAAAATAAGTCGATCGTAAAATAGTACTTTTGTCAAATAATATAGCTATTAAGTATAAACGGAAAATAATAAACCCGGACATAAAAAATATTATATGAAAATACAAATAAAATTGTGCCTAATGTCACACATGTAAACACTTAATGCGTTAATGGGGTCACAATTTCCATAGACATTAGACATGCATATATACTGTTTGTTCAAATAATAATTCTAACATCGAACAATAAAGCTTGATTTATCACAAAAAATTTGAAGATGCTTACTAGCTTCGATTTTTTGGATTAATCGATTTAAAGGAAGGATATCCTCAATGCTTCTAACGCTTTCTCTCCTGCCAGTGGTGGGATTTCATGGAAATGGTTGGTAGGGTAAAATTTAAAATCCCCGACTATTGTCTAGACTCTAGACCCTAGACAATGTCTAGTGTCTAGACAATAGTCAGGGATTTTAAAATTTTTCCATATCGTCAGCCAGATTGGTATGGTGACTGCCCGTGCTCGCCATACCCGAATCCCGCCACTGTCTCTTCTTGACGCGACTAGTAGTGGGGCCGTTAAGCATTTCAATCTTGCACTTTGTGATATATGGGTCCGACCAACATTCGTACCGAGTGGCATATCTCTATCACGTCGTGCATGGTTTAAACACTTAACGGCCCCACTACACCCCCTTTTCAAGGTGGCGACCAAATGGGGTGGCTGCCGACCCCGAAAACTCATTTTTAAATTTACACCGCCTCCCTCCACGCAACGAAAAAAAAAACCTTGTCCAACCCAAAATGCAAACGTAGCCTAAAAAAATTTAACATTTCAATGGACTACAAATTTAATTCAAACAAATTTCCCTCGATTAAATTATTTCATTAAATTATTAAAATTTAATAACTTTATTACTTATCAGGCTCTGTTAGTTTATAGACAATTTTTTGGGATCAAATGTCGTGGGATCAATTGTCGTTGGGATCAAATGTTGTTGGGATCAATTGTCGTGGGATCAAATGTCGTGGGATCAAATTGCTGGGATCAACTGACGGCACACCCTTGTATTTCACCCCTATACGCGGGCTGGTGAAGGTTTCGAAGGCGGTCTGAGGACCGTCCCATATGGAATAGAGTGTGCTGAATCCAATGAGACTACCCCCAGAACTGTGCGTGGAACGGTTGCTGAGTTACAGGCGCTTTGCCCCTGAAAGTTACGCAGCCACCCTGTCTAGGGGCCCGGTCGCGGGGCCCAAAATGCCTTCACATCTTAAAGTGAAGATATGGGCTCGACCAACATTCGTACCGAGTGGCATCTCTCTATCACAAAGTGCAAGATTGAGGTTGGAATCGTCGCTTGGCGGCCCCACTATAGCATAGTGATATTAAATAGGCAAGTCGAATGTAGATCATTGTAATAATTTTTAGAATGAATTAGGGAACTTACAAATTGCATTTGGAAAAATTATTTTCCCTTGGTGAGACATTTTTTAACTGCACAATAAGACAACCGCAAAAAAATAGGTCATCTTAATATTTGTCCTAAATTTCAAAGTTATAGACAAAATAATTTTGATAAAAAATACACAATATTATTCTTGAACGAAGTGTAAGACTAATATCGGAAAATCAAGACAATAAAACATAATAAAAGACCCTTTTAAAACCACAAAAATAGTACAATGAAATTCCAGTTTAAACACAGCGGGTGAACTACGTGTTGCTTTAAACCATACAAAAAAGAAATATGGTCCAAATATATACGAGTATGCATCAGCTATTAAAAAACTGTTCAAATGTTTTTTTTTACATCTTGAGTCCCTTCATTATCGACACAAATTAAACGTGTTATGTTCTTTTAGGCTTATTTTTCAGACTTTTTTAACCGACCCACAAAAAATGTGGTGTTATGCGTTTGGGTTGTATGTCTCTGTATCTGTGAAGCGATTTTGATGCAGTTTTCTTTATACGGCAGAACATTTTTGCGGGAAGGTTATAAGATGCAAAAAAAAGTAACGAAGCACAAATAATACTTTCAATGTATAAAATGGTAAAATATTGCTGTTAACTATGGTTAGGTATATGCTATTTTTTGATAATGAAAATTTATTTTATTTTACAGTACTTTTGCGGCGTTTCCCAAGACGACGTTGTTTCTTTTAATCAAGATAGTACTTTGGGCTACAAATGTTTAGAAAAACACTAAAGTTTTCTTTTTTTATAAAACTCTCTCTGGCGCTCGTTTCAAAATAATGTCACATACTCGTCAATATTATAGTTCTTTACGCCCTAGATATACTTACCATCCACTATTACACAGGGACTCTTTTAAGTATCGCCCACAACTCCAACGGAAAAAAAAATAGAATTTGTCGCTTACATAAAAAATAGTAACTATAGAACAGGTAGATTTACCCAAAACGATTTAACTTAAAGTATAGTTTCAGCATGTGATCTGACACCTCTTAAATGGTTTGTCAGGTCCGGTTTCAAATCGAATTACGTCCTTTTTTAATTTAATCAAGAAGAGTAAAATATGTCTGATCTTTTGTTGATGATAAAAAATTCGATAAAGAACACAATAAATAAAGCTATTGAAAAGGACATTACATTTTAACCATTGGTCACCAAGGTTACAAAAAGCGCGTGAGCTTCAAGAAGCTGTAACCCGCTTACTATTAGTACCACTGAAAAGTTGTGGAAATGTAATTCTCTTCAAAGCATCATACAATGGAAGAATCGCTTAAGTCGACCGTTTCTGAGATATTTCGAAAAAAGTAAAAACAGTGGTAAAATGTAGTAGTTTTTCGGCCGCCAAAAGCTATTTTTTAGAAATTCCACAGGGCTGCTAGGCTAACATTTATGAGTAAGGTACTTTCATACCAAATTTGGTGCTTTTATCCACCAGGTATCGGTAATTTTGAAATTGAGCTCTAATCCACCTCACTATAAATAAATCAAGCTAAGCGCGGCGCTATAGTGTTACTTGTTGCCAATTTTAGGTCAGATTATAAATTCTATAGGTATTTGCTAAAACCAACCCTGACATAACTTAATGTTACAGACGTAGACTGCAAACGTTCACACAATTCTATTGTGTACATTTTTTTGACAGAGGAGTGAAAAAAGGCAAATGAACCCAACCCACCTCAAACTGTTTTTAAAATATACAAAATTAATGTATCTTTCAATCACTTACGATCTTTCAATATACAAACAATCGTTTAAAAAAACCTCAAGGGAAATGCTAAACTGTTGACCTCACAGCAACAAAAGGTAAATCGAAAATGAAAGTCACTATATTTTCAATGTATGAAAATATAAATATTTTTATAGAAACAAATGCGGACAAATTAAATTTTAGACGTATAGTTTTATTTTACAATTAAAAAAAACAGGAAATTTGTCAACGAAGTTAAAATATTTAAGTATGTAGGTACTACCAAAATGTATGCAAGATAATCTTTCATTTAAAACATTTTAAACAAAAAATAGAAAATATGCATAAACAATATACAATGACCGACATGTTTATTGTTTGCCTATCAAAATATAAATTTTTTTTGGCTACAATGCGACAGCACCTATTTTACCATTTGTTTGGTCTTATCAACGTCTAAAATGTCAAAAACCATTAAAACATCTAGAAGGAATTAAACACTTTAACACTTAAAATATTACGGACATTAAATGGTTTTTCCGAAATCGTCTGGGACGATGATTCATGAAGTTATGGCCATTATTCAAAAGAACGAAAGTAAATCGCTTGGAAATGTGTCGCATATCAAAACAATATATCATGAATGAGAGTTTTCAAACCAAATATAAAATCAAGAAAAAAGACGGTAAAGTGCGAGTAGAACTTGCGCCCTCACGGTCGATAGTTATGGTATGATTCCAATATAAATCATAAGTTATTTATTATATCATATAAGTTATTTATAATCATCGCGTAGGATGGCGCCACGTGGAAAAAAGTGATTTTTGAAAGGCTTGATTTTTTACAGGACTTGGGGTTGTACTGTTGTAGACCGTACAGTATTTGATATTGCAACTTGATATCTTTGGCCGTTCCTGAGATAAAAGGGTTTTGACGGAACCCTAAAAATTAAGTTTGTCACCTGATAATTTCGCATAGAATTAGACATTTATGATTATCAGATTTTTTCCTTTATACTTGGGCTATGAAGCCTTTCTTCGTAGCAAATTTCAAGATTCTAGGTCAAAACCTATAATATGGTAGGTAGGTACTTCCCATATAGATTTTAAGTAAGTCACTATCAAAAAATACATTTTTTTTAATGTATTTAGGTATTGCATTGAGAGCTTGAATTTTTTACAGGATTAAGGGATCGTATAGATCTTTTTATTTGATATTATAATTTCAACTTGATACCTCTAGAAGTTTCCTGAGAAAAAGCGTCTTGACAGACAAACAGATGGACAACAAAATGATTCTATAAGGGTTCCGTTTTTTCATTCTGAGGTATACGGAACCCTAAAAAGCAACCATTTTTTACTTTTTATGTACCTACAGTTAGACTGTTCACAGAACCGGCTTAATGATAGGTACACGAAATTATTTACACAAAAGCTTATAGTATATCATGAGGGTCCAGTCAATTTTGTGGACTTCCAGAGAACTTATAAAGTGGAAATTTATAAATGTTATAGACCCCTGAACTGATCCACAAAAATCAGACAATTGAAGTCGCTTTTCGCGTCTGCCTGTCTGTCTGTTTAACCGCTAACTCCTCCTAAACCACGCAACGGATTTTGATGCGGTTTCCACCATTAGTTAGATAATTTTTCACGGAAGATTTAATTTTATAGCATAATTAATAAATAATAATAATTAATTAATTAAATTCGTAACCCGACCGTAAGAATTCGCAACATACTTATATCATAAAATCGACCGTACATAACTGTTCCACTCGTAGCATAGAGGTTACGTCGCAGCGCTCTATGTACAGGGACCCGGGTTCGGAAACTGATGGCATCGTAGAATTTTTGGCTTTGTTTTTCTAAATTCTATATAATATTTATTTATATATTTTTTTATTTTTGTTACTTATATTCTTTCTTTGACAATAATTATAATTTTTTTTAAACTAAAAATTATATATACCACGCAACGGATTTTTATGGCACGCCGTTTTACTATTTAATAATAGAAGCAAAATTATCTGAAATTTAAAAAGTCAAAACAGAAATAAATTTTTTTTGGAAACTTTTTAATTATAATAAAACAAAATTTCCGAATTAATATTATGTACATAATTTTATTTCCTGAATTTTTATTCTCGATTTAAAATTATGTACATAATTTTAATTCTCCATCTCTTTATACAGTATGTTACACTATACTGTAGAAAGAGATGAAGAATTAAAATTATGTACATAATATTAATTCTGGAAATTTAAATTATTCATTTTTTGTATTGGTTTATAGTAAATTAACTGATTTATTATTATGTAGGGGCATAATCTTATTAATTTTCGTTAGGATATTTTTAGTTAAAAAAATATTTATTATTTCTATACATAATAAAATTATTTTCAATTATTTTTATGTCACAAGATAATAAAAATATTTTTATTTTTCCAAGAGAAGAATCCTAAATAATTATAATTATGTCGCAACATAATTATAATTCGTTTTTTTCCGAATTATTATTATGTACATAATTTTATTTCTTGAATTTTTATTCTCGATTTAAAATTATGTACATAATTTTAATTCTCCATCTCTTCTACAGTATGTTACACTATGCTGTATAAAGAGATGCAGAATTAAAATTATGTAGGTAGGTACATAATTTTAATTCAACAATAAAAATTCAAGAAATAATATTATGTACATAATATTATTTAAGCATTTAATTTTATGTCAGGACATAATAAAATTGTATTTTTATTATGTCAGTACATAAAAAATATTCACTCAAAATTTTTTTTCTGAAATTGAAAGTGTTAAATATTTTCATATATTTTGTAAAAATATTTTACGATTAAATAGTAAAACGGCGTGCCATAGATTTTGATGCGGTTTTCACCATCAAATATCTATTTAGAAACAAAACTTTTTAGAAAAAAGTATCATCTGAATACGAAACAACGAGTAAACTGAAAGGCGCCCTATTACAGGCCAGAAGGATGTTTACATAGACTGCCGGTGAGTTATTCATGTGAGTACCTACTTTGTATGCACACACAAGATAAGTGCCAGGTATATCCACTTCGCATGCAGACGTATGCTGTTCTGCGTTCGAAACTAACTAAAATGGCCGATGTATTTCGTTTCAGACTTTCAGTTCGATTCTGAACTTTTTGCTGGATTGCCACGCCATTGCGAGTCAAGTGTTTTTTTAGTAGATTGTATCTCTAGTGGCTTAATGAAGTATATTATTGACGAATGACGAGTAGTGACAGTATGTTAAAACGAGCGCCAGCGGTTTTTACCAGTCACACGAGTCACAATATCATTGCGCACGAGATATATATGGTATTTTTTGTCCTACGCCCTATAAATGTTTAAATGTTTTTAAAAATGTTAACAGTTCATTTGTGTAGCAAACTTCCCTTCTAATATTAGACTGTCGCATGCGCACTTAGCACAAATTCCTATTGAATTAGCGAGCCTGTTACTTTCCCGCACACCGGCCTGTAAAGGGACACTACATGCATGCAAAGCAGATATTTTATAGGGAATAGACCAAAAAATACGTTTCCGCTAAGCATGCGCAAGTAGGTAATAAAAGTATTTTTTTATCGAATCGAATAGAAAAAATACTACAATTGCTATAACAAATTCTTCGTAGCATAGATCCAAATAAAGCGACACTGATTGCTAAATTTGCATCTATTGTACTGACGTTTCAACAAAATTTTTTGTCATCTTCGGAATATCAAATGCTTTCAAAATTTAAGTAGTATTTTAGTATAGATAAAAATTTAACAATTTTATTTTTTTATTGTATAACCCGTATCACTAACAGTTAAATGATAACTGATGTTGTCTTCTTTTATTTTCAAAAAAGTTTAAGCCCAATTCGTTTGACTAACTTTCTAAATAATAGATTTTATTTTTCAAATTGATGCCAATACTTGATAAATACTCGATTTTTCTTTTCTTTTTGAATCGTGCAGTGTAGGGAGAAGAAGTTTAGACATTGAAAACATGTTAATAATCTTTTTCGGTATCAAAAGTTTTCTCCCTGAACCATTCGACCCGAAAATTAAAATACTTGTCTCGAGTCAATTTGAAAAAGAACAACCACTACTCACAGTTTACACTACACTACGAATGACGCATCGAATGTCAGTTTACCAACTTACCTACACTTTAAAATATAAATAGACTGGCAAAGAACTAAAAAGTTATGCGCCGTTTTCGGTCTGATTTAGATTTTAAATATGCTTTGGTGAACTTTATTATGACTGTTGATAAAAAAATCTAAGCGTTTATTTCGAACGCTGCCCATAGAAATGCGTGTACTATGTAGCGTATAGATACAGTTCTTCATAGTCCCTATATGGACTGAACAGACAGCATATAGGTACGTCACACATAACTCTAGCCTTTAGATTATCTTTCCTTGTCTAAGCTCTACCACTCAACCACCTTCCTAGACTTGGCACGACGCAGTACGCATCTTTCAACAAATAAAAATATAGTACTTCCTTTATTTAAACGCAGAATAAAATCTGCGTAAAGTCTGTGATTATTTTTTACGAAGTATTTTAAACCCTACTAAAGAAATCTGTATATTTTGTTTAATATTTGTCGCACAACACACAAAATATTATAAATTATATATTAAATTGAGAAAAAACAAATAACTATACTAAGTTTTAAAATATTTACCACAAAAAGAGTCAAGTTCAAATATATCATATTATCCCTTTTTAAATTATTTTAAAGCTTAATGAAACATAATATATAGGTACTACTACCTAATATTCGAACAACATCTCTCAAACAAGACTACCCTAGCACCTGCATTTTTAACCGACTTCAAAAAAAGAGGAGGGGTTCTCAGTTCGACTGTATTTTTTTTTTGTATGTATATTACGCGATTTCTCCTGCATTGTGTACCGATTTTGAAAATTATTGTTTTATTTAATAGGGCATACCTTCAGGGTGGTCCCATATAAATTTTACTTAAATCGGTGAAGTAGTTCGACAGATTTTTTGTAATTATGTATTTTTGTATGTATGTTATGTATGTATGTCACCTCATATCTCCTGCATTTGCGAACCGATTTGGATGATTCTTGTTTTTTATTAAAAATAAAAATGACGTGTAACATGTGCTCTTAATTTTTACACTAGCCATGAATTTTGTATATGTACCGGATGTCCCGGGTCGCATGGCTGCGGCAAAACTAGCGTCAGTTCACGTATAAAATAATAGAACATTATGATTCAATAATTAGTGACAAAAAACAGTTACCAGACAATTATACACCATTCGACATGTCACCAGTCACCCACCGAACTTTTTCGAAATAGCGAATATTCAACAATTTAACACATTACTTACAGCCAATATTTTCAGCTGGTGGAAGTGAAGGTGTTGCATTTGCATTTTTTCGTTTTTTGTCTTGCTAATTTAAAAATAATTCGGATTTTGTTTTTCAATTACTTACAATAACATTAAAAAAAATCATTTCTGTAAAAAAATCTTGACAGAATTTAGGAATTTTTTTAAACGTTTTTTGTCGAAAAATGAAATATTACTGTTGAACACTTATCACATATTTTATAATTATAGCTTATTAGTTCGATCAAATTTGAATAATAATTTGCTAATGGTTTCAAATTTCGCTCGAAATAAATTATTAATCTCGAAACTAAAAATGATTTTATTCCTGTCCAAAGCTCAATAATTTGTCAATTAAATCACACTGAAAAATAAAACTTCATTTTTTATTTCGAAATTATTGATAAAATAACAAAATCATCATAATCTGATAACAGAATTATCATGTAATTTACTTTTTTTATGTGTCTGACCAATTAATTTGTCACAAGCATATACCTATTATTATAAAGTTTAAAAGTCAGCCTTACGGGCCATTCATAAAGTATGTAACGTACCTCAATTTATTAGGGGGGTGAGCGATACACGTTACGTAACAAAAAAAAATTACGTTAGGTAACAAAAAAAAAATATTTTTAGCGTTGACTGAATAATTCGTATATTCATGACTTTTTTCTTGATTGAGAAAATGGTATACAACCCCGTATCAGGGGGTGGTGAGGTCTGATAATTTGTTACAAGTTGTTACTTAGAGGGAGAGGGGGGTGACAAAATTTCAAAAATGCGTTACGTAATTTATAGATGGCCCCTTATAGAAATTACGATAGTAATACCGAATGTGATTTAGAATCGGCTAGATGCCCTGCCCGGCTTCGCCCGGATGCATCCGATTAGCTCGTTCGCTAAAATTTAAAACTAATTAGTTTGTTAATCACTCGCTTCACTCGAATTTATAATTAATACATTAGACCAGTGGCGGCGCGTGAACATTTTAAATGGGTGTTCTGCAGAGTCAACCTGGAGATTGGAGTAGCCCCCCCCCTAATGAGGAAACCTCGAAAAAAAAATTCAAAAATACATTTGATGCAATTTTTGATCTGAATAATTTGTCTATACATTATACAATGATTTCGTTAGCGCTAAAATCGTAAATAAAGTGATTTTTATAGCAATATTTATTATTGTATTAAAAAAAAGAGTGTGTGTGTGTACTATGTACGCACGTCAGAAGCTATATCTCTTTTACGTAACAAAACAAAGATAACTCCAAAAATTTTATCCCGCGTGCTAGTACTAAACGTTTGTAAAAGACGATAAAATAATAAAATAAAGATATTAAATAAATTAATTTAATTTAATAAATTATTAATTTATTAAATATATTTATTTATTTTTTATTAAAAAAAAAAGTATGCTTGTCTTGAGAATTG
Organism: Mongoloraphidia duomilia; assembly: GCA_039654895.1. Taxonomy (NCBI): domain Eukaryota; kingdom Metazoa; phylum Arthropoda; class Insecta; order Raphidioptera; family Raphidiidae; genus Mongoloraphidia; species Mongoloraphidia duomilia. The sequence goes on along the minus strand of CM077518.1, from coordinate 28,718,252 downwards.
AACCCGAGACATGTTGGTTATAAAGCCACTACGTTATCCGTTAGACTACGGATACATCTAATCCCATTGCTATGTAATACGGTTACCCTGTGTGCGTATGCCAACAGACTAGATATATTAAAAAAGAGTTTGTACTGTACGCTCTGCGAACCTAAATCGCTTGCTTACGCATACAAATCTGTCTCTTTTTGTACTCTCTTTAACACATTGATTTTGGTGCAAAATATAATGCAGAACGCGTCACCTGCGTAGTGAAATTAGTACGGCTGCGGACGGTTTATAGAATATAGGCCCCGTGGCATGCCGTCATTTATAATAATGCTATGTGATGGCTTCATAATTAGCCTTCATAATTATGAAATTAAAACATATTATGCAGATTTATAATACAATTTTTTTTTAATTGTGCGTTATTTTCTGGCAGTGCGGCAGCTCTCATAGAGGAGCCGCCACTACATTAGACACTCGAATCGCTCGTTCGAATTTATAATTACAATTGACAAACAAAAAACGTTCCTACTTTATAATAGAATAGATGTCATCCCTGAACTAAAAGAGAACTTCATATTATATAGGGTAGGTACACGTCGCTCTCTTAACACGATGATCTAGTCGAACAGCGCCGCCAACACCCTTCGTTTAGGTAATCTGACCACGACACCGCGATACACGGAAAGTCTATCACTGGCGCTATTTCTGTGTCAGGGGTTAGGTTAGGTTATATCCTGATGCTGTATCCACAGTACGTGTCGTGTGCACAATGCCGCTCCTCGTCCAGCTTCCTCAGTGAATGCTACGAATGTTAAATGGTTCGCCTTCCGCGCAAAACTACTTTCAATCAAACTGACAGCAAACTATAGCCACTTCAGACTGTCGAACTAATCTCACTTTACCACTTGTATATATTATGTTAAAATTCAGTGATAGAGCTATAATCAGTCAGGCTTTAGCACCGACGAAAATCAGGTCGTACAATGGTGCTAACTACATTGACAACATTAATCCCTACATCGGTAGCGTTTGCTGATCTTCGCATATTGAAACACTATACAAAATTACATTAGAATAATTAGATACGAGTATAATAAAACTCTGTCTCTATTTCAATTTCCAAGAAAATTTTTCGCAATTTTTAAATTACTAATCCTCAACAGATTCCTCAATACGCGCTTTATTCCAAATTCCAGCTAACTATTTATAAACAATGATGTTGAAAGCACAGCATATTTTACTTAATACGAACTCCCCGAGATCTTTTTAAATTATTTATTTATGTAGGTACCTACTTTTAAAAAGTTTTAGGAAAACATCTAGTATACAAACCGAAAGCGTGTTAAAATAGACGAAAATTAAAGCGATAACAAAATAAGCGCATGGTCCACCGCAACGAAATTATACTAAATACGATATAGGATTCATGAACTCAGAAATGGTGCCACACTATGAACAGTTTTTAATTAAGCATTTCTTTTACTCACTGAAAGAAATTATTTTTATCATTTGCAATTACGTATAACTGAAAGGTTTAGAGCTATTCAGCTATGGATCATCGAGCTGAACGGGAGTTACTAAGAGAGCTCCCGATCGAAGAACGATGATTTCAGTTAATAGTTAATAGTTCATAATATAGTAAAAATATTTCTACAACAAAAATCTCATAATCGACAATGAATTTTGACCTACAGTCTACACAGTATACATACACAATTAATACGCGATCCCTAAGTCTTCACGTGTCAAAGTTGGACATCGTAGGGTTCATTCTACATAAAATACTTCTGCAGCAATGTGGATTTGTAGTCTTGATATCTTATTAATGTAGGAAAAGTTTGTATTTTCTACCACCTACAAAGGCACTAACATTCCAAGTTTCGAACGGGAGTCGGGACAAAGCAACGTACTCAAGATGACAAAAGCAATTATTGGTTTAACACATTATATTTCATTTTATAACAGAAGTGGTATTTACTTGTATATATTGCAATAAAGGTGGAAAATTCCGACAACTTAGCAAAACAAAATTCCTTCCATAATCCATACTGTTCATTTTATATTTAAATAAATGTCTTCTGTATTCCAGTGTTTCCTGCGCCACGTACCAGCTGTTTTACGGACTACACAATCGATTCTGTGTGCTTGCACTCAGCAAACAATTATTATAAAGTTCAAAAAACTAGCACCTCATTTGCTCACAAATTATGAGCACCATTAAAATTCATACTTGCCAGGTCATTAATAACGTCACTAAATCTTACTGCGATATTTTTGAGATTAAAAAATTACAGAAAATTTCACTGGAATTCGAAAATTCACAATATTACTGCTTTGCAACTAATTACAATTTTGATTTTGAGAATAGCCGCGACCGTAGGCATTTCGTTGTTTATGTGATTAAGCGGTATTATTTTGTCTTAAAGACATGGGAAGGGCGTTCTCCTTTATCGCCTTGCTACTAACTTCTTCTTAGCAGAAGTTAGCGCCCGTATCTTGTCCAGGCCATGCTGCTTGATGGTCTGCAAGAGAGCGCACAATACGTCGGACTTTGGCTGTAAACTTACGACCTGATAATAAATACTCTGTCACACATTGAATCCTGGACACCAACTGTCTTGCTGACTTAACCTTTACGTCCAGCTGTTTTATACGCTGCCCAAACTTATTTGCTGCATGTCTGGAAAGTGCAGCGGTAGTTAATACATTATTTGCAACGTAAATGGCGCAATCTACAGTCTAAATGTCAGAATCATCTGAAAGGAACTCATCTAAAACTCCATCCATTTCGGCCAGATGGGCGGGCCGCAGCGATAATTTATGATGAACTGATCGCTGCATGTCCTTTAAGTCAATATTGGTGCTCATTATGGTCAGGAACCGCGTCTTAAAATTATTATCGACAATGACAGCTGGAGAACGTAATCCGACACTAGTGGCCGCTTGATGTGGACTCGGCGGCGTAGCTGCCACTGGATGAAGCGATTCCGGATCAAATCCGCTCCTTCGCAAATGGTTGACATGGTCTCGAAGATTTTGGGCCGAGAAATGTGCAAGTTCTGGATGCATCTCGCACCAAACAAAATGCATCCGTGCCATGTACCCTCTTTGCGAAGGATCACTGTTGGCGTGACATGCCAATATAGGTCACGCTTTAGGTTGTCCGTCCAAACCATGCGGACGGCCGCGTTTTGGGTGCCACTCCCAACTCCACTAGGACCTCCATCCGAGACAGGCCGGTTGTGGATGACTTTATTCGTTTTCCTTTTGGAAGTCAATTATACTGCACATGGGTGGTTGGCCCCTTGTACAGACGGCAGCATTTGTCAGATTAAATTATTATTATTATTTTATTATTGTAGGTTATAGACGCTCGACAACTAAGATCACTAGCGTCTAAATACATCAAATTAAATGAAACGACATCACAAAACATCCATGATCGGAGGTAAAATTCGGAACCAGCCACGACATTGATCCAAAGACCAGCACGCTAACCGTTACACCAAGCTGTCCGGTATTATTATACACCCATTCCAGAAGCTGGTATGTCTTTTTGATATATTTTAAGTGACTCAAAACCTGCTTATAAACAATTCGAAAGACGAGATAGTTGATGAGTTTTGCGGGATGTCGAGCTTTCTTGTGCCACTAGATATGACATAAAACAACAGTCTCATTCTCTCGCGCTGCCAACGTACAAGAAAGAGGAAACAGAGAGATGGAATGGTGTCAAAATCACGTCTCTCAAAACGTCCGTGTGAAATTGGTTGGCATTCTGCAAGAACGAATGCGAGATGCAGATTTTATTTTTATTGACGTCAACCGAGTTAGACGGAAAAATAAAGGGAAAAACTAGATTTTTTACGAGAAAATCAAGAGTACTAGACAGTGAAATGTTACATTGGAAATGTAGAGACAGCTGAAAATAAAATACATATTGTTCATATACTACATGCAAATAGAAATTCAAAATTGACGACTATATCGTACACTGTAAAGTACATTTGCACTGTAAACAGAAAGTATATATTTGCGTTATTTGAAGTTACATAAAATGAAGCTTGAAAACTCCTGGTAGATTTCAGTTAAAAAGTTTAGTTTCCTCAAATTCGTTACATAAAAATAATAATTACTTCTCATGAAATTGTTTTTGAAACAATTCATTAATCTTCGGTCGTTTCCCAGTTCCCTAAGGCCTCAGCTTTGGTAAAACAAACAACAAATTTTATTATTACTTGTTATTTTGCTTACCTACTTTATGTCAACAAACTCTTAAGCGCGTTATTCGCGGTGTTATGAAAAAGTAAATATGTAGCTGCAAGTAAAATTTGCTTTCAGATTTTTTTCATGTCCCATATCCATATCTTGATAAATTTAAGATAGTTTATAGACAATTTATAACTCAAGTCAGTTATCTTTAATTTAACAGTTAAAAACGTTTAACTAGATCTTAAAAATATCTAATTGTGGTTATGAATACGGGCCAAGTAAACTATTATTTTTCTTATTACAATACTAATTACAATTATATTTTTTCAGATTATTTTAAAGTGTTGCATTATAGTAGTTCCAGGTTAATTTTTAAATTATTGTTTACAGCCTTTAAAACGTTTTTAAAAATTTATAGTTTCAAAAAAAATCTAAAAAAACGCTTATATTAACGTACTAAAAATAGAAAATATTTCTTTTCTCTTCTATTACGTTTAGAAGCGTGGGACACTCACTTTACCTATATTTCGTTCAATTCATCGACCATCCCTATTTCGTTCAATTCATCGACCATCCCACGCTTCTAAACGTTATAAAAGAAAGAAATGTATTTTCTACTTCTAGTGCGTTAATATAAGCGTTTTTACTTCCCACCTCTACTATGGTAGGGAAGTAATAGATTTAGTCCGAAAAAAATATTTCGAGATTTTAACAGATTTCACGTTTTGAGACCCTAACAATCGTTTAAGATCATTTTCTGACTGATGTCTGTATGTGTGTGTGTATGTGGTCAATTTTTCGCCTTCGATATCTTAAGAACGGAACAACATATGGCCATGCCGATTGTTCTATTGTGTTTATCAGCCTTTAACTTAGATCTGATTAGATTTTGAGTCAAATCGGTTCAGTGGATCCTGAGATATTAAAAAAAAACGTTCTCAATGTCACGTATTAACATAGGTAAAAAAATATAAATGAATTCTAGATGTTATAATATGAAAAAAATGTAAATATTTTTTTCTCTAAAATGTATAGTTTTCGAGAAAAAAAATATTTTACTAAAAAAAATAAAAATTGTACGTAAATCAAGGTAACTATGATTTTTGCTATATTAAGCTAGCCATCAGTAGATCACCAAACAAAAAAGAGGGCCATGCTTTTTTTCAAAGAATAAAAATTGAATTGTGTTTTAAAGACCACCAACAGCTAAGGTTATTTGGGCCTAGTCAAAGAATAAAAAAAAAGAGTGTTTATTTTTTGCAAATATTTACTAGGTGGGAAGTATAGGACTGGTCATCAGTCGAATTTTTTAGATTTTTTTGAAACTATAAATTTTATTTTTAAATTTTTAGTCATATTAATTATTTTAAAGAGTTGGAGACACGTTTTCCAACATCAGCACCGTAAATTCCACCACTTGTTCTTTTATTTCCATTTTTAACTCGTTATATAAATATTATTATTGCCAAAATATCAGAATATTGTATTGTTATCAAAACTACATACGACTGTAAAGTTTCACGTCAATTGGACACTTGGAAGAGAATGAAAATCGAGGTGCAAGATTTGTTATACACAACAATACAAGACGTGAAGCTAAATAAGCTGGTAAAAAGCAAACCACAAAAAAACTAGATAACATAAGTTTATAAATAACAAAAACTTTCCTTTAAAAAATGCACCTGTAATATAGACGTGTAACCAAAAATTAAAACTGGGAATTGTAGTTCTTTTAAAGGAAAGTTCTCTAAGCTTTCTAACATACGTCACAGTTTAACGATGCAATTTTCCACCAATGAAACAATATACTTATTCAATGGTTTCCAATAATACGTCATGGGGTGCTACAAATGTGCCGTTGCCGCTCCACCTTGTTGGCTATGCTAATGTTATAATGTATACCTACTCGCTTGTTGATACATCGATACGATGTACCTATGTCATGTCTGTTAAAAACTAGAACAGGATCCGTTTTATTCAGTGACGGGAATTAAGATCCGTTTCATGTCCATTTGCACACGTTACACAGGTACATCGCGTAATAATGTTATTAAACGTGTACATCTCATATGCATGATGTGTGGCAGTACGGTTTGTTCCTGTTACATAATGATATTATGTTGTGTTCCCGCGGGAAAGTCTGTCGACTGGTCAAGATTAAACAAACAACTGCAGCGTATACAAACAATGAAAATTCAGTGTGTATAATCAGCTCACAAATTTCAGTTGTACGGCATAATTATTTCTACTTTAATTTCGAAAATATAAACCCTCTAGTGCAGAACTTGTGGGTCGCAATACAGTTCCCATTGATAATACTGTTCCGGCATCGTTCGAGGCGATGGGAATAAATGAAAAGAGATAAAGCAGTTTATCTAATTTTCTATTAGGGTTAGGAATTTGAGCTGTCGAGTCTCTATATATAATTTACAATATCTATCTAGGTGTTAAGGATAACCTTCTTTATACGGCATTTCCATGGTTTGTCTATTTCAAACCCCCGGTTCCCAAATTCTTATCTGAAAGCTGATTAAAGTATCAATTAAATTTTTAGTTTATTGTTAAACATGATAAATTAAAAATATGAATCGGTACGAAGCCAAAATAACCCTGGCAGTTGACGACCTTCGACAAGTTAATTTTTTTTAATTTGTAACTAGAATATTTTTGGTGCACCTGTGCTACTACATTTAGTGAGCTATACGTGGTTACTTCGACCCCCCTTTTAAACGACGTACACGCTTGTTATATTTACGAGTTTGCCCACGGAACTGAGTCGCCGCCCCTCGATCGCTCGGGGGCACTAAAACAGACGGGTCTCCTCTCTATATTTGTGTTCACATACACGTAGTGAGTAGCGGCCCCCACAACCGTTTATAATTGTAATTTGTAACTTAGTTCAGATATTGTTAAACTTTCTCTTTCTTTACAATTTTAATAATTCTTCAAATTTTCGAATTACAAATTTCTTTAAGGTGTGGTTGTAATTTGTAAATAAGTTTTTTTTATTAATTTTCAATAGATGTAAACTGCTTTTCATTTTTTGCGAATTTCCACTATTAAGTATAAAACTACTTATATTAATGAGCACAATGATGCAGAATTTTTAATAATTTGATTTTAAATACAACCAGATAGACCAGGGGGCTGAAGCCTTTGAAAATGGTAAAAAGTGAAAAAAAATAATAGGATGAAGCCCATTGGAAAAGGAAGAGAATATAACAAAAATGAAAGGAAAAATAATTTACGGGCGATCTGAGGTCGGGAAGTGGTAGGGGGTGAGTTTTTAAGGGTAAAAAACGGTTTATCTCGATTTCCGGCAAAACTACAAGTCCTATGGAAAAAAGTTTAATGGCAAAGTTGTAGGTAATAAAAAGATCTACAACTTTTGTATCACACTTTTTTCACATAACCTCAAAATTTATGTAAAAAATTCAAATAACCAAGTTTTTGGTTTTTTATTTTTATCGTTTACAAAAAAAATTTTTTTTTTCACGAAATTTGGTGAAAACTTACCTTTTTATGTCCCAAACACACTATAATTTTTTTGATTTAAAATATTTATTTTTTCACCTTATTTTGACTTAATATCGAAAAAGCACCCTAATTTTCAATCGGAAATTCTCACGTCAAAATATCTGCTTTTTTAAAAAAGTCGGTGGGCTTTTTGTTCGTTGAAATCTCTACTTTATGATGGTGTAAAAAAAAATATACATTACTACGGTAAATGTTCTCAAAAAATGCAAAGAAACGAAAAAAACTCGAATCCGAAAATTTTTCTTTAATCATTATGTATAATTGATAAACAAAAAAATTAAAAATCCATAAAACAAAAAGATTGCAAAAAAGATGCGAAAATAGTTGTTCTAAATTTTGGTAAATTTTGGCTATTTTCTAAGTTTTGTAGAGCCGGTAAAAATGTGAACAGAAACATATTTGACTAGTGCATTTTGAAGCAAATTTTGTGCCTTTTAATTTTGAATAGGACCATTTTTTCGATGGGAATCTTACATTTTTCAAGTAATTAAAGTGTAAATTTTAATAAATAGCTCAAAATTGTACATAATGATTAAAAAAAAATTTCGGATTCGAGTTTTTTCGTTTCTTTGCATTTTCTGAGAACATTTACCGTAGTAATGTATATTTTTTTTACACCATCATAAAGTAGAGATTTCAACGAACAAAAAGCCCACCGACTTTTTTAAAAAAGCAGATATTTTGACGTGAGAATTTCCGATTGAAAATTAGGGTGCTTTTTCGATATTAAGTCAAAATAAGGTGAAAAAATAAATATTTTAAATCAAAAAAAATACAGTGTGCTTGGGACATAAAAAGGTAAGTTTTCACCAAATTTCGTGAAAAAAAAATTTGTAAAAGATAAAAATAAAAAACCAAAAACTTGGTTATTTGAATTTTTCACATAAATTTTGAGGTTATGTGAAAAAAGTGTGATACAAAAGTTGTAGATCTTTTTATTACCTACAACTTTGCCATTAAACTTTTTTCCATAGGACTTGTAGTTTTGCCGGAAATCGAGATAAACCGTTTTTTACCCTTAAAAACTCACCCCCTACCACTTCCCGACCTCAGATCGCCCGTAAATTATTTTTCCTTTCATTTTTGTTATATTCTCTTCCTTTTCCAATGGGTTTCATCCTACTATTATTTTTTTTGGTTTCAAAAATTATTGACCCTGGTCTAAGAGTAATAAGATAAGATTATTTTTATATGGAACTCGCCGCTTTTTACTTAAAACATTTAAATATTACTGCATCTAAGATACTTTCCACCATTCTTTAAACCTGTCTATAGTGTCTGTATAGTAAATCAACGTCAAATTTACTTTTCTAAATTTTAAATAATAATTTTGGATCCCATGCCTTTTTCTGCCAAACTGTTAAATATTCTTAAATTTTGAAGCGGTTTTCTATTTTTCTATTGAAATATATTAACAAAATAAAAATGGACCAAAAAGACAACCATTATTCTATTATTTAAATTGTTGATATTCTTAAATATTATTCCTCGTACCTACAATAAGTTCCATTGTTTTATAAATTTTAAGCAATTTAAAATGTTTGAGAAAAAAATGTCGAAATACATAAATAGTTTTTAAATATATTGGTTTTTACAATGCGTAGAACAGGTTTAAATAGAAAAAATATATTTATTTTCAGTCTAATGCATTATTAACGGAATCGTGAGTTATTTTGGTTCTAGCTGAGACCATACGCTATGACAGTAGTAGCTCATTTACATAATTATTATGGTATATAATACTCATATCACATCTTAACATAAACCAACTTTTTATGCACCATCAAATATTACGACGTTTTTTTGTCACTACAACATATTATAAAATAGGCGTCGTAAATTAAAAATGTCTAGTAAATTTAACGACATCGTTAATTTTAACAATTTAAATAGAGCCGACTATATAAAAATTCCAAAATATCGAATAATAAATTTTACATCTTTCTTTTTTTGGCTCATAAAAATATAAATAATTATTAAAAAAAAATGTATAATCATAATTCTGTTTCAACACGGTGACTACCGAGTAGATTTGATCGATAGTAAGATTTCATAAATTCATAAACATTTCTGTACAATAATGCAGACACAACACTGATCCCAACAGAGTTCCGCAAGGCTCAAGGATCTAAGCATGAACAATATGTGCGTTACGTGTGAAATCAAATTCAAAATCACATCCCAAATGTTAGAATTAATCCCATCAAATCTGATCTTCAAATATACAGAGTAGGGAGTTAGAGACAGACGAGAACTGATCGAGTCATCCAATGTGTTTGAAATGTATAAAAGAACTAATTATTTATCTATATTTTCTCTCTTCACAATCTGTTTTACCCGTCACATCTGAACAACACGAATGTGTGAAATTCTCGTGTTTTTGTCCCAATACAACGTAATAATTATTCATTTTTAAGGATCAAAATCGCATTCGCAATTACGCAAAATCTATGCAAATAGGCACTGCAAAACCATACTTCATTCCTCAGATACAGTGATATTTTTCAAACGAACTACAATAGCACAAAATATAGGTAGAATTTACCAGTCAATAATAATATGACATCATAAACTAAAAAATTTCGCAAGGTCCAGCTGAATGTTTTACGCTAACACACATGGTCGACTCTACGTAGTTTAATGGCCGTTTTCTGGTACAAATTTCTCGTAGCAACACAGCACAGCGCTGTTTGAAACCAAAGCTAGGTGTTTAATTAAATCGCGCCAACAAAAATAAGTGCAGTGGCCCGTAACGCTACACACAGTTCAGAGTAAGTGCATCTTGTCGAAGCCATCGTGAACAAAGTCAGGTAGCGTGCTGAACGCGCTTGCTCTCTGAGCCTGATCCGTTGTATCACCATTATACGAAGGAATATTTATGCGTTCACGAGACAAGTCCTAATAAACAAAGGACTGATCTTCATTTCGAAGTTTTATTTGAACTGTTGACATATATTTTAAGAATATTAATCAATATCTTAACAACGAAAAAAATAAATATAAATATATAAACGCTTGGAAAAGTTTTTCTATTTTTGTTCATCAATAAACTACCCTTATTTAGGGGAGTATGGAGGAAATAAAAAAAAAACTTCTAGAGTTATCCCCTAACTTAAGTTTAAAATTTGGTTTCGATTCGTCGAACGGTGTCAGCTAGGCCTCTATACCTACTCTTGGACCAAATATAGCTTTTATATCCCTCCCGTATACAAGAAGAGCTATATCGATTCTAATTATCTTCTTTTAGGTTTTAGAGCATACTTAAACAAATTTTTATCATGAAAAGGGTTAAAAATATGCATATTTTGTAACCACTTTTAAAAATTATTTTCGTTACAACTAAAAGTGATCACGTAGATAATAGTCCAGTCACGACTCCACGAGAGCTTAAAAAAGTAGGTCCACCTTGCGTTTTGCGCAGCAAATGATTTTATTTTTTTGTGTCCTCAAGCATGTTTAGGAGATGTCAAATCCAAGTTTGCGACCTCTAAAACAGAGCGGTGTAGTTTTGGTGGGCTAAAAACCATGATTTTTTTGCACTTTTTTACGTTTTTTGCTTATAACATAAAAACGGCTTGTCCTATCGAAAAAATGGTCCTATTCAAAATTAAAGAGCACAAAATTTACTTCAAAATGCACTAGTCAAATATGTTTTTGTTCCGATTTTACCGACTCTACAGAACTTAGAAAAACAAAAAAAAATAAACTCTTTTTTTGTTTGAAGGCACTAATCTCAGGAACTACCAGTCTGTAAAAGAAGCAAAGTACTAATCAATGAGACCCTATACGAGTTTTTTAAAAATTCAATCCCAAAGAGTGAAAACGGGAGTGTAGGATTTATTGTAATAACAAAAAATCCTACATCCACATTTTAATCCCTGTGGGATTGAATAAAAAAAAATAATCGAATAGCATATAACCTTCCTTAATAAACGGGCTATCTAACAAAAAAAATTTTTTTTCAAATCGGACTGGTAGTTCCTGAGATTAGCGCGTTCAAACAAAAAAAGAATTTATTTTTTTTTGTTTGAACGCGCTAATCTCAGGAACTACCGGTCCGATTTGAAAAAATTTTTTTTGTTAGATAGCCCGTTTATTAAGGAAGGTTATATAGGCTATTCGAGTTTTACAATAGTTAAAAGCTTGAAAAAATGCTTTTTTTTCATTTTGGTAAATTTTGGCGATTTTCTAAGTTCTGTAGAGCCGGTAAAAATGGGAACATTAACATATTTGACTAGTGCATTTTGAAGCAAATTTTGAATAGGACCATTTTTTCGATAGGACCAGCCGTTTCCATATTATAAGCAAGAAATCGAAAAAAGTGCAAAAAAATCGTGGTTTTTAGCCCACCAAAACTCCCCCGCCCTGTTTTAGAGGTCGCAAACTTGGATTTGACATCTCCTAAACATGCTTGAGGACACAAAAAAATAAAATCATTTGCTGCACCAAACGCAAGGTGGACTTCCTCTCGTGACTGGACTATAATTTAACAGTGAATGAATTTTTGCACTAAAAAATCAGGAGAGCAGGAAGTTGCAAATTTATGATTTTACATGTTAAATTTACATATGAGCAGCATTGAGCAAATCAGCACCCTGCATATCTAAGTACATGCATCGTACAATATGTAAAATATAATTCCTCATGCAACATAAATAATTTTGGCTCTAAAAGCTAAATACCGAAAGTATAAAACTGCTTTGAACTTTTCAGTTTCATTTAAATTCCAGATCATAATCGTCCAGTTGCTGACTAAACAGACCTCTTTGTTGTGGATGCATCAGAACAAAACAGGAAGGGAAACTTGCAGAAGAAAAAGAAGAGCCTTTATACAGCCGCGGGTTCTTCCGGTCTGTACAACCGGAGCCCTTATAAAAACGTCTACAGCTGATATTCCCCGCTTACAGAAACACACGATTTTTCATCTAAAAACTTCATCTACTTTCACACTTTCAAAAATGCTTTTCAACAATAGCATTTTTAGACATGCGAAAACAGCTCAAAAGTATTTGAACAAACAATGATTACTATTTTTTTAGATTTCCAATAAATGGTTTGAAATATTATTTTATCCAATCTAAAAAAGGAATATTTAAATACAAAAACCTCGTTTAAAAGCATTTCCTACATATTGTTTTGCAAAGTCGAGAACTTTGTAATTATTTCCTGGATATAGCTATATTTGTTTATTACATCAGTATTTTTAACACTCTTATATTAATACTTCGTGTCGGTATGAACTGTTTTTTAGATGCTGATTAAGATACCAGAGACAATTTAACTACACTTGTTGGAATTTTTTAATACATTCTTAAAATTAGCATAATAGGTATGCTTTGTTCTCGTGTTTCCTATTAATTGTGTAAAAATCTTATATGTGATTTTGATGCTCTTTTTCATGAAAATAATAGATACTTACGTTTGAAAAAAAATATACATTTTTAAGTTAAAAAACACTGGTAGCACTGCCAAACCCAGCCGACAAAATAGTGAATTTGCTAATACATACATTGTGACATTTAAATCTATTACCTATTACCTATTATTTATTTATTTTCTTAAGTAATGAATTTAAATTTGATTTTGGACAAAATAAAAAAATTACCCCTTGATACGACCCTTAAAACGATTAAATTTCTCCAATTTAAATATTCAGCAAACGTACAAAGAAACATATAAAGAATGAATTGTGGATTATAAACGCTCGACAACAGAGGTCATTAGCGTCTGAAAAAAAATGTAAACAAAAGAAAAGCAAAATCAAAATTTGACACAAAACAAAATAAAATCATTATGAGTACAAATAAAATGTGTCATATAATATAATGTAGTAAGATATAAAGAAAAAACCATTAAGGCTGTAGAGGCGCATAAATGAAGAAACATAAAGGTGTTAAATCACTTCTTGCAGCAAATATCAAGAGAGTAGAAAAAAAACATGAGCTTCTTCTGAGAGATGCAAACCACATTTATAGGTAAAGTATATGCAACACATAGACATAGAAATCTAGGGACGTAGTACAAGCGAGGGTGGCGGTTGCTGTTAGGGGGGGGGTGAAAAAGCAAGTGTGCCCACAATCTATTAGTCGCTTCAGTTGCGCAAGCGCTTTACGAACAATTGAGCATGCGCAAAGACGTCGCCAATAGAACGTGGGCACATACATAGCATAAACATGTCCATATTAAGACAAGCATGCACCCTTCCCTGAATGGCTTCCCCCCTCGTCTGTAGTGGCACTTTATACTACATCCCCATGATTTCTATATCTATAATGCAACACAACTGCAACTAATTTTAGTTTCAAAAAAACTACTTTTTGCAAACTTTGACGCACTATAACTCGTAAACGGTTAGTTCAACAAAAATGACCGCGTGAAGAAAGTTATAGGGGATTTTCGCAACGATGACGGCTATCGCAATATTTTAATTATTTAGAAGATTATGCTATCGCATTATCATTTAAATAAAAGATTATGCGACAGCCGTCATCGGTTCGAAAATCCCCTACAACTTTCTTCACACGATCATTTTCGTAGATCTAATTACAGCGCGTCAGCTTACTTACGAGATCCATATAAAAAATGTGCAATTTTACTGGACTATTGATGGAATCAATATTTCTACTAACATTTCTGTCGTCTTGAATGTACAGAAATGGGTCCAGAAGTACCTAAGATGCTTTTTTCGTAAACACATTCTATGTTTTTACAGTAAAACGAGTATAAGTTGCGCTTGTTCATCTTCATATTATATACGTTAAGAACAGTAAAACTCCCCCTTTACTATAGAAGGTGTAGTTGTATAGACTATAGAGGGAATCACAAACCTGCCCACTTACATTCAAATGTTGGCAAATGAAAGAGTTCAGTGAATGGTTCGTTACCTGCACGGCAGCAGCACACCTATGGAATGGATTCCTGCAATGCTGCCATATTATATCTATACCTATCTTGAATATCTACTGACAATCATAATACAATTCCAATGGTGAATGCGTTATCAAAAAGAATACAAATGGGTCCAAGTCTCTTACTCTTTTACCGTATACCAATGATTTTGATGCCGTGTGAATAATGATTATCTCTCTTGCGCCTGGATATCAGATTTCAAATTTTAAAAAAGTTTGAAAGCACAAATAAAGCTGTAACTATTATATATTTCCTACACAACACCCATTGTTGTCGTAACGTTACAATGCTATATGTATTAGAGAAAGTTATTAATTCATCATGTAACAGCTGGGAATCAAACTCGAAATCCTTAGTTTCGGGTTTGAAATTTGTATTATATTGGTACAATTGTATAACGTTAAGAATTCGTAATGTGGTAGGGTGTGGTAGGGTGTAATTAACGTATTTTTGAAAACCTTTTTACATTTCATATTAAAATGTTATCTGTGATTAATATACCTACCTTTTAGACATGAAAATTAAATAAATATTAGTAAAAAAAACTTTTTAGAGACAAACTTTTATTTAAATGCACTAAAAAGGAAAAAGTAATTTTTAATAATTTAGGTTCATAATTATAAAAGCGTTGGTCGTGACTAATAAACTATTATAGAGTTCACGACCCACGCTTTTATAATTACGAACCTAAATTATTAAAAATTATTTTTTTCCTTTTTAGTGCATTTAAATAAAAGCTTGTCTCTAAAAAGTTTTTTTTTACTAATATTTACTTTGTTCATTTTAGCCTTTCAAAATTTTACCCCCCTTCGACACCCAGCATGCCCTTAAATTGCCCCCAAAATGTTCGCTCATCAAGCCCTTTCATTTGATACCCATATCATAGGGGTTGCTGTGGAAATGATAAATCGCCATTTTGTAACGTCCGCCATATTGGATTAAAAATGGCGGCATTTAAGTAATCGTGCATTGTCACGAGAACCAAACGTGTGTGCCAAATTTCAGCTCGATAGCTTCAGTGGAAGTGGGTGAAATATTGATTACAAAATTCCAGGACATATACATACAAGTGAAGTTAAATAAAAGCTTGTAAAATACAGTGGTCGTGACTCGTGATTAGTTCTGCCGCCGAGCCGAGACATAGATGAGTGCAAAAATGTTTCTCAATTCGAACGTCGAAACTCTGATGTCTTCTTAAGGAAATGTAAGCTTGCAAAACTTTAAGCACCACACAAACATATTCATTTGTTTATGCTTTACTACTAGAGATAGCAGGTTGAACTGTCGAGACGAGATTACTCAAAAATTCTCTCTATCGAGACATTATATAATTATACAGGAGATATTACTTCAGTACAAAGTTAGTTATCATGACAAAAGCACCGCTAACATTATTAGAAACTTAATCCATTAAAATTTAAAATGCAATTATTCAGAACCCTTCCACATTATATTGTTTCAATTGTTTAAAATTTAAGAAGGTTACGTTTAAATGACCTTAAAGAAGAAGAATCTGGTTCTGTTTGTTCATTTTCACAATTAATTTAATTTCTGTAATGGCTACTGTGTTTTTATTTTAACACAAAAAACATTTAAATTGCAAAGAGAAAACGCAAACCATCAAAGAATACCTATAGGTAGGTATACTACATAGGTAAGTTTTAAAAGATACGACGTTCTGAGCACTTATTTTGACGTTTAGCACAAAGTTTCAATAATATAGAATGTTTAAATTGCTTGTGTAGATTGAGAAGATCGAGCCAGGATTATTATAAAATATAATTTATTTATATTTTAAAAGTTATTTGGTTTGCTTATACATCAATCTATAGTACCTACACGCATAATAATTTAAAAAAAAACATAAACTTAAAAAAACTAAAACCCGACTACGTAAAAGCAGTAAACAAACTTCCAATATGAAAGTTAATTAGTTAGTTATTGTACATTATAGACGTTCAATAACTATAGTCATTAGCGTCTCATCCAATTTATAAAGTAATCAGGCAAAGATATTTATTTTGTGTCATCTCATTGCTAGCATACTAAAACTTTAGGTAATATTGTTTTGCCCGACTACTTTTTAAGTTGGATTAGACGCTAATGACCATTATAGTTATCGAACGTCTATAATGTACAATAACTGCTAACTTTCATATTGGAAGCTTGTTTACTTCTTTTACCTAGTCGGGTTTTAGTTTTTTTAACTTTAATTTTTATTTCAGCCTTTTTTAGTTTGTTTTATGTAACCTATTTATTATAAATCATAAAAAGTAAATATTTTTGGAATCGCCACAAAATTTTCTTTCATTTGATACACCACTCGATCGATTTGGCCGGGGGGGGGATTTTGACCAAGATTTTTCCACCTTTCGGTCGCCATTTTGAATTCACGTTATTAAGACAAATTGAATGGCACCTCGATTATAAAAATTATTATTATTATTTATTTTTGATTTCCATTCATTTTACTTAAAACACACCTATTGGCGTAAAAAGAAAAGTTCTTCGTGCAAGTCTGTATGCATTGTAAATAATATGCCTAGAAAAAAAATGAAAAGGAAACAGGAGACATACATGAAGCGGAAAATGCAAGATTGCAAGCGGATGGACCCCGGGCCTGCCTGGCATAAATAGGTCATTATGATCGCGAATATAATATCACGCATTGTTTTGATTAACTAAAACATCACTCATATCTAACAATAAGACCCACCATAAAGGCGGACAGTTTGATGATTTGATCTCAGTTATTAAGTATAAAGTCTATAGAGAAAACCTACACCGCAGGTTCACTGAACTGTCTCCAACGATGACATAACGTGTGACACAAACGACCTTGACAGAAACAAAACACTGTATTCTGATGACAGCGGATAGCCGCGTATTGGCAGCGACACCGCCGTATGTGTACCTACTGTAAATTACCGTGGTGAAACTGAAAGTTTTGCCAACAACACGTACAGCTTAAATGAATCGATTTAATTGAACTTGATTCTATCCTGTATGCAAAAGTGCAAGGTTAAAGAAATTAAAACACAATTTTAAGAAGTGCTGATGTGTATAAAGCAAGACTTTCTGAAACATCTGACATTAACAAAATTGTATTAGGTCACTTTATCATAAAGGAAGTCCACCAATTAAATGTTAAATACCCATTTAATTTAACAGTCAATTATAAAATCGGTACTGAATATTAAAAAATAACCACAAAACAATTTTTTCTCAGCGCACGTTTCTCAGCTACGTTTCTCTGACCATATTAGCATCATCAGGAGATAAGTTTTTATCATTTCCTGATGATTCTGTGAAACGTACGCCGTGTAAAAAATGTTAGTGTTTTGATGTTTTGATTGAGTGTTTTCACACCAAACACGTTCCATCCCTCTTCAAGAGATTCAAGAAAATCGACACACAATCCATATTGGCTGGGTGCGCGACGAAAACGACATCCGACGACCGCACTAAATCAAGCTCTATATCCGTTGAAGGAATGACAAATTTTTATAAATAAAAAAATTTTAAATTTCTGATCGCTATGCATTAAGAAAGGATTTTTCGGAAATCAACCCCTAAGGGGGTGAAAATGTTTGTATAGAAAATTGTATTCCCTTCGTGTATCAACTTGAAACTAGGTATAAATACTCTTTTAAACAAATAATAAAACACGTAATTTAGGATTTTTTAAGATAACCCCTAAGTTTGTATGGGAAGGCAAAAAAAATCTAAATATGCGTGATTGGAGCCACGGGTAACCGCTAGTCCTTTATATGAGAACAAGGGCGTCGCCAAGGGGGGGGGGCAGGGGGAGGGGCAGTTGCCCCCCCCCTAGAGATCAAATGTAGCTAGCCGCAAGGCGACCAAAGTGCGAGCAATTGACTTCCTTACCTATTAATAAATTCCGCATCGCATGACAAAACGTAAATAAATTCACAAGGTTTAATGTATATTGTAGAAAGTATAGAAATATTCAGAATAACATTAAGATTTTGACATCCGTTTTTAAAATCGCCGCCATTTTCATCACGACTATATCAGATTTGCCATTATTATGTGCAATTATTACTGTGTTTAAAAGTTTGATTTAGTTATTGTGCTGTCGAGGGCTTGTGAAGTTTTATACATTGATATTACAACCGTTTTTATTACAAGCGTCATCGAGGCAAAGACTTCCAAAGTGTAACGCTTCATGCTGTCGGCGTTCATATTTTTTATCCTCCATAATATTGCCCCATTGCCCCCCCCTTAGTCATAAGCTGGCGACGCCCTTGTATGAGAAGCGATGTTATTTTATTATTCCCAAAAATGTTTGCTATCAAAGTCAGAGGTACTTTATTTTTGTACATCACGTAAGGATAGCGAATAAAAACAAACAGTGCGACACATTAAGTATTCTATGAGGTTGTTCGGAACGAATCAACTTATCGCTACTTCGACTGAATCGCCAATTTAATAAGTATTATCGATATAAACCTGTGTTTGTGACCTCGCTTTAAGTGAGTAGCGACAGTCACAGAGAAGAATTACAAATCAGTAACCACCACACAATGTGGGCATTTAATGAAACGAGCAAACAACGAAAGAATGATAATCTGTTATTTAAAATCACCAATGCATCCAATTTGTTTGCACGATCAAATTCTACTTCGTGTGAATTACTATTTTCCCATATATTTTATTTTCCAAAATGGGTGGTGTAAATGCACATAATTGAAAAGTGCAAAACTAGTTTGCTTTGTTAGACGAGCACCTAATATTGTTTCCAAGCAAACAACAAAATTCATTGCAAATCGATTTTAGTTAACCACGTTGCGATTCTTTGCTATCATCATCAAGATTATTAAGTTACAAATAGAAACTATTGTATCTAAAATTGTTCTGTTAAGAACAAAAATTATAAAAATATTAAAGTTACTAAATTGAGGAAATGAAAGATATTTTATTTTTATTATGTTTAAATTTTTTCATTCCGTTTTATTATAATGTTATATAATAAAAAATTCGACTGATGACCAGTCCTATACTTCCCACCTAGTAAATATTTGCAAAAAATAAACTTTTTTTTTTTTTTATTCTTTGACTAGGCCCAAATAACCTTAGCTGTTGGTGGTTTTTAAAACACAATTTAATTTTTATTCTTTGAAAAAAGCATGGCCCTCTTTTTTGTTTGGTGATCTACTGATGGCTAACTTAATATAGCAAAAATCATGGTTACCTTAATTTACGTACAATTTTTATTTTTTTTAGTAAAATATTTTTTTCTCGAAAACTATACATTTTAGAGAAAAAAAATATTTACATTTTTTTCATATTATAACATCTAGAATTCATTTATATTTTTTTTTACCTATGTTAATACGTGACATTGAGGACGTTTTTTTGAATATATCAGGATCCACTGAACCGATTTGACTCAAAATCTAATCAGATCTAAGTTAAAGGCTGATAAACACAATAGAACAATCGGCATGCCCGTATGTTGTTCCGTTCTTAAGATATCGAAGGCGAAAAATTGACCACACACACACACACATACATACACACACACACACACACATACAGACATCAGTCAGAAAATGATCTTAAACGATTGTTAGGGTCTCAAAACGTGAAAATCTGTTAAAATCTCGAAATATTTTTTTCGGACTAAATCCATTACTTCCCTACCATAGTAGAGGTGGGAAGTAAAAAACGGTATATATATTTAGAACGATTTAGTGCTTCACACACCAGCACTAATAAATCTAAAAGTAGGATATATTATCAACTGTTACTCACTGTATTAATTGAAAAGAAGATAAATCAGAACTATGTACAGTAGGATCGGGGTAATTTCGCCCCTGGTTAATCCCCCTTGTAAACCGACATCACTAATCGTAGTCAGCGGGGTAGGAGTCATTTAGTTTTCGTTTATGCTAGTTTTTATAAGCACACATTTTGAATTTCACAAGTTTTTATAACTTTACTTGTTAGTAAGTTAGAGTCTAATTTCGATCCACTTCATTCCCACGTGTCCGATCGACTTGAAACTTTGAACACTACGTAGTTCCGACGACCGCGACCTTATTGTATTTTTTATAGATGGTATACAGCTGGGACTTTTAACACAAAGCTTATAAAGGCGACTTCAAACCGAATCCGGCACTGGATAAAGCAATACACAAGAGAAAAGCAATTTTCTTTCATATCACTGGGCAACGACATCAGCTCCATGCACATGCATTGTGCGAACTGCAGTCCGGAACAAGCAGGAACAGGCGGGGAATGGTGGAAAGAGAGGCATTTGCTCACGATATGTTAGATACAGGATATCGCGTCGCTCTAAATAAAGCTACAGTAAAACAATTTCAACAGTGTCATGGCAGAATAACATCACCTTTATCTACAACATCACTTATAATCATTTATACTTACTAACTAGATTTCCTTCGAATATTTATACCTATTTTCTTAGTTAATTATGTTAATTATATTAGTACCAATCTTCATACTTTCTATTTTTTTCTCTTCTTGATAGACGGTTCTAGACCTTAGCGTATTTAGAACCTTAATGTCATTTACGATCTTCCAACTCAGTGATAACCTCATAACTCAATACCTACTTATTTTTTTCTTTTCGGAATTATATATATTACGGGCATAGTCCGTAGGGTAAACAGAGTTAACATTACCCGGGGTATATTATAAGTCCGCAGAAATGGTTGATTAGCTGACATGGTCCGATTTGATGTGAGCAAAGTTGACAATGCCCATTCATTTTGAGGACTGATGTTCATTGGAACACAAAAAACACGAACTACTATTTAAATGTTAATAGCTAGTTCGCAATGAAATAATAGTCCACTGAATGGGCAATGTCATCATTGCTCATGTCAAACCGGGCCATGTCCGCTAATCAACCATTTCTGCGGATTCTGCCGAGCAGCGATGTGCAATGCTGACATTGCCCGGGCAATATGCGGAACATATATGTATACTTTTTTAAATTAACAGACTATTACATAATGTGACATATCATAAAAGTTAAAAAAATAAATTAATGTTATGAATGCAGAATGAATATCCGCGTGTAGGTAGGTATACGTAGCTGACTGTTGAAAAAGCTAGTTGAAAGTATATAAAGCAGGAAAGTGGGGTTAGGTAACTGTCCTATGTGCTCGGGAGTCGAATACGGAACTTCAAGTTTAAATTTCTTTACCTCGTTAACGTTTCCAGCTGACCGATTTTCTAAATTCGTTTTTGTTGGCCAACTGTGAACTTTACACAGGACTACAGCAGCATAGCAAAAACAGATGACGGTAGATTGAAACGTACAAACAACTGAAAGCGTATATTGAAGAAGGACCGCCAAGTTTAAACTTCTTTAGTTCATCAATGTTTCTAGTCAACTGATTTGATACGCAGCAGGACAAAAACAGATGAAGGAAAATTGATATATTCTACCAAATTACTGATAAACGAAGAAAGGGACATACTAAAATCCCAGTGGTACTACTTATCTAACACTAGACGTGAATTCTTTCAGTTGCCGAGCGTTTATAATCTACAATCTATCTCTCCCCTACCTAACACTTTTACCTAAATTATAATGTTTAAATTTTAACTTAAAATGTTAGACTCTAATCCGGATATGTAACTGCCTAGCTTATATAAATATAGAAACTTCAATAATTGTGTTTTAATTGTAAGTAAAATATCGGTACAATCAGGCTGAGTCATTAAATGATTATCATCTCAGAGCACTCATAATTTCTTTTACGTTTAATATATGACAAAAAGGCGGATCTATTAGAAGAAAAAATTATTCAATTATTCATCTTATAGAAAAAAGATGATGACAAAAGATAAAAGAAACAAAGTTATATGTAATAAAATTATTATATACCTACATGACTTTACAGACAAAGTAAGGTTTCAATCATAATATTATATGAAAGCAATGCACTTTTCCATTTCAGTTCGTAGTACCTACCTAATTGCATTAAGAAAAAAATACCTAAACAAGTCGAAAATTTTCCAGAAACATGAATCAAAAGGCATGAAGACTCATTGCACATACAATATAATTAGCCAATAGCGGTTAAATAATTTGAATCTAAAAATTTTGAAATTTGTTATCAATTAAAAATGTTCTTGTGTTTTTGAGGTCCCACAATATTGAGATCCCAAGTCGCGATGACGCATCACTGTTATACTATAACAGAACTCCAAATATCAAGAACTTTTCGATTTCAGCACAAAAGCATCTAACTGTTCTTGTTTTGGTGTAAGTAAAACGGTATCTGAACAAGGATCAGATTTGTTCTAAATTGGAATCAGAAGTTTTGAAAAACTACCCCTGCAGTCTGCACATACAATATGTGTTTAGCTCCTTCAATACAACTCTACTATCAACTATTTTATATACAATACGGATGTATATGTATGTGTGTATGTATACCTGGTGATACGGAACCACAACGCAATATGTCGAGGGTGCAAAGAGATAATGGCGTATTGAACAGTCTCGTCGTAGTCACAACCAGCGGTGATCTCCCTTCAACAAGTCACAAGACATCATTGCAACGACGATTTTACATCAACATAAAAATACAGATGTCGACCGTGCGTTTCCCGGGTTCCACTCTTCCTTGTCTTATTGGGACGCACATGCTCTGAATTTCCGCCTTCTTCCAGCATGCAGGGTCGAACTCACTTTACATTCATAACGCAGAGCGTTGAAAAGAATTCATTGAAAAAACACCAAATTCGTACCTACTTTTATAAATTAATTAACAATATATTCTTTAATATTGGTATATGGAACTGGAGAACCATACATGACTTCCAAAGTTCCATGTTACAGAAACGTTTTTCAAAATAGTTTTTAATATGAAAAATTACAGTGGAATTTGTCAGAAACTTCTTATAGTTATACGATACTTTGACGATATTGTTATAGGTACAAAATGTTTTTATTAATTAAAACTACCAATCCGATTGACACTAAAATCAATAGGCCAGGAGACCTTACTGAGACAAATATTACAAAAAAATCATTGAAATTGTAAATTAAATTTCATACATAATCATCCACGCGTGCAGCCGCCATGCAAAAAAATACTTTTCTTCGTGCTATTTTGCAATTTTTCGACCCCATCTCCATATTATTTTCATTTCTTTATGGAACATGGAAGTAAAATAATCCGCATTTTCTTCAATTTTCATTTTAACTAAAGATGTATACTTATACGATGGTTTTTTCTTTAAGCGCGCTGCTGATTTAATAATTTTGTACGGAATATATTCCGTCATTATAAAAACAAATTAACAATTTATCAAAGCATATTAATTTTTTCCTTTTTTGCACAATGTGAACAGGGCTTCAGCTTAAACTATATAATATAGTCTGAAATATCTTCTCTACTTTTTTGTAGTCAATAGTGTGTATTGGAAAAGGGAACGAAGAAAGTTCTGTTAGAGGGGTTGGTCGGGATGCGTCTCAGCCATCACACATGCAAGTACACATCTGGTCAACATTAACTCTGACGCTCTTTATATGAGAGCCGTGCGACTGCGATACACCAGTGACGTTTCTCGTTTGCTGTCCTCGGACCATGTGTTAAAATTAAAATAAGTCGAAATGTTTTAAATTGCTTTAACTAACAAAATGAATGAGGACGCTTTTAAAACATTGTTAAAATGTAAAAGAATAACAATAAACAAACAATAGTATTAAAAATTTATGTCAAGAATAGTCGAATTTTAACTAACATAGGAATATATAGGATGTACTTAAGTATAAAAAAATTCAAAGTCTCAGAACGTCAATAAATTAATGGTGAGATAATTGTTTTGTTATTTTTTAAATAGATAATATTATAGACTTTAAATCTAAACCTACACTAGGTAATTCTTTTCATAATTTAGGGCACATCTGTATAATACAACAATTTTAAAAAATATACCAATATTTCAAACACATTGTTTTTTTTTTTTGCTGGAACAGGATGTTCAGAAATTGTCAAATAATACCTTTAAAAAAATAAAGATCAAATTTTCCCACTCTTTTATATATGTGGATATTTCTTTAAACGATAATTTCACTCGAAAAAGTCTTAGTCTTAAAAATAATAAGAGAAATTGCTCTTCACTCCCTGCGCAATACTTGTCAACAAGCTATACTATATACAGTAGAATTTCACTAATATGGCGCCTCCCGTTCCGGAGCGTTGCCGGATTAGCGAATTACTAGAAAGTTAGAGGAAAATATGCCGAATTACAGCAGATACCGGACGTATTACCGTAGCTGGAGTATCGTAAATGCCGGATTATAGAGTAACGCTAGAGAAAAACGTCGTATTAGGTACTAGCAGTGTCGGACTACTAACAGCCGGATTAATGGCATCCTACTGCAGTATAATATTTAATTTACAATACAAATCCAACATAAATCGAATGAGCCATTTTCCTGAGAGTAGTTCCTTCAATTATTCACGAGAGGCAGCACTTGTGGTAGGTACAAATATTATTTATTCCCCATTAGTGTCCTGTCCTTTTAGTGGTATAATTTATTTATTTAATTAATTTAATAATAATAATAATTAATAAGTTAAACCACTAAAATGACATGACACTAATGGGGAAGAAATAATGTTTGTACCTACCACAAGTGCTGCCTCTCGTAGATAATTGAAAGAATTACTCTCAGAAAAATGGCTCATTGGCTGCTTCAACGCTTTTTGTCAATTTTTACTACTTTTTACTAAAAATTTTATTGCGACCTCCCTTCATGACCCCCACATCCTGAAGCAGGCCCCCAGGTCACGATCTTTGATGGGCCCCCCTGCCGGCCGCTTAGATTTTTGTCTTCTGTTCACCTTGCTTATCTGACCGAGTGGGCACTCCCCCCTTATCCTGCCCCCAGGCTAGAACCCTATCATTCCCCCCTTTATGGGGACCATACCTCCCTTAAAACAAAAGTAAACGGAAAACTAGAAATTGTTGCACTATTATACGACCAGTCTTATACGGGGATGAATGAAAACAGATTTAATGACGTTCAAAAATGATTAGCCCCGCAAACCGGTAAGCGGCTTTACAACGCGACTCCACTGTATTGAATGAATGTTGACAATTTAAATAGATTTGTAATATTTTTGTCATCACCATGTCAGTGATCCCCTACCTACACAAAATAATGCCTATACGCCACTGATATAGAACAATAAACAATACGGAATTTGGATTATGTCCTTGACGTACAGGTCACGATTGAATAATGAACAGATAGTAATAATTATTACTTTACAGTACTGATATCGACTTAACAAACAAACTACTGACTATTACTAGTAACTACATATAATTCATATGTGTGCGATACGTGTAAACTGTAAAGTACGGCTGTATACTGTATAGTGTGTTCAGCGACAGGTCAGAACCATCGAAACATACCGCTATACAATGTATTTATCTATATTATATATTATTCATATTCAATAGACAACCAAATACAAATAGTTCAGTGTACATTATTCAGCATCAAAAATAAATAATTGTAAAAGGATTTTAAACCGGAAATCAAAGAAATCTATATTTAAATTTTAAAAAAATGGTGGGAGTTGTAGTGCAAAATGTATCATAAGTTCAAAATAAAATTTTAAAATTTCAACGTTCCAAACCTTGTATTTTTGAACATACTAACAATTCCGGGTTTTTTATACAGAAAGTACCCTTATCCTTTAGATTTTAGAACAAACCTCGAAAATGCATATAAATATATTAATAAAAATTGTATCAAGTATGAAGTAATTATTCAAAATGACGTGAAACGTCGAGATTTGATGGTCCGATCCCTTTTGGGATCTGACATATGGGAGGAGTTTACTTGTGACTTAATCAATATGGCGGAATCGTGAAACAGATTAACATAGTTAAGCATCAAGTTATATTAAATTTATGGTGTTTTTACTTCAAATATGATTAATTTAAGTGCAATTTTCGATTAGCCTGGTGCAAATCCAAAGCAGAAAGATTGTTGAAGGCTGGTTACATTATTCTGTGTGGGAAAAATATTAATAAATCAAATATAGCAATAGTGAAGTTTATATCATAAGTTTTTGTTTAGAGACGTCAAATTTAAATGGAAATCCACATCGTATACTAGATGGACAAATTAAAAATGAAGAAATAATACACGTCATGGAGTGTCTGTAAAGAAGAACTACACTTTAATATCATTGAAAAGTAATGCAGTTAGCTTAAACATAAGTAGAACATAATATCCATGAGTATTGGTGTTACTGATCTGATATAATCATCAATTTTAAAATTTCCCAACATAATTTCATACTTGAATTTATTTGTTTTATCTTTAGAGCTTTTTTCCATGCACTAAGTAACCATTTTTTTTCAAAATTCCCGAGTTTATTAATTGTAATTGTCACAAATTGTTTTTTGCAAGTGGAAAACGATGAAATATAAGTATCTACATTTTTATTCACACGGCTTTCACAGTATTTTACAACACAAACTATTCGAGAATCGAGGTGAAAATTTTGCAAATTCTATTATTATTTATTATTATTCGCGACAAACAGCAAATAACACATAAGCAATATAAGCTGTCAATTAAATTGTATTATTAAATGGTACCGGTTTTCTGCCACCAGATGTCACACGTTTTCCGTCAAGTTCCAATAGGTCTCGCTGTCCTACCGACGCCAAGAGTGTCAGGATATACCGTATATAGATAGGCCATAATGTCATACACTAGGCAAATCGAAAATTCATAGTACCTAATTAGCGCGTTTATAAACAAAAAGATGAATATTGAATAATATAATATATTGTCTTGTCTTTTATTTTTATTTATTCTTGGTTTATGTAATACAATCTAATATTTGAAACAGCTTTCTGTCTATAAATAAAATAAATGGATTTATTTGGATACAAATCTAACCTTGAATCGAACAATTACCATTATTATATTTAATTCCGGCAAATTCTCTTAAATAAACTTTGCAAAAAACACAGGTCATTTATACCTATAATGATTAAATTTTTATACAGCCAAAAGTCATTGCCAACTCATTTATAAACAAACCAATAACTTCTAAAAAGATAAATATTTTGTTAGTAGGTATATTTGTTTTCTGAAAACCGATGTAAAATGTCATTAGGTATATTTGAGAAGACATTTATCATTTAAAAAAAGAAAGAAAGGGAAAATATAATAATATTATTAACAAGGTACCTACATAATATGTTTAATAACAAAGTTCTTGCGTTGTAATTTATGTAAATTCTGTCTTAATTGTACTTTTTAGAATTTCTGTAGTATTCAAACATTAAGTAATAAATTTAATTTCTGTGATGATTAGGCGATATACAACACTTTGGCCATTAAATTCTGTTAAATTATATATTATGTATTTTTCTTCTTTCTATAATTAATTTTTAGATGCATGTCGCAAAATATTTATCAAATTATTGGTCTTACCGCTTATGCGCCTCATAATCTATAAACGAAAATGTAATCCACAAAGACTGGTTCTAGAAAAACTGGTCCTGAAGAATTCTGTAGACTTCACTTAAAAACTACAATTCATCAACAAAAACTGTCCACAAAATTAACAGGCACTACACTAATTTAAATGCATGCGATTTTGACAAATAATCAGATAAAAAATGTAAACAAACACGTGTGTGTGACGCGAAACACTATCACCGTTTAACGATCACCATCATTTCGAGCGAATAAACTTTTGAAGGTAAAAGACACAGGGTTTAATCTCGGCGAGAAACCAAAACAGCTGAAGGAAGAGATAAAAGAAGACAACGGCGTCTGTTGTTTATTTTTTATGTAAAACACAAACCGGCGTTGCCTTCGTTAGCATGTCTACCATATACAACAGGGTTCCACGCACTGGCAAGTGGTAGTTGGCACAAGTCAACGGCGGTCGACCGGTCTCTCTACATTTTATGGTCTAGGCGCATGTGCAGATGGAACTGGAACACTGCGATCTAACCAACTTGCAATACAATACAACTCTCGCGTCGCAGTCGCGCAGCTCTCAACATTTTCCCGCAGACTCGTTCGCGACTCGCGTAAATGTTGGTTCTGATGAAAATTCGATTTAAACTCAAATATAGCCGGATAAAAAAAGCAGTTAATAATAATCTACAAGTAATCTATAAGTAATTTTAAATCTCACCAAGTCTCATCAAAATCTGATCGGATGTTTTCGAGTGATGCCAGTATAAAAACACAGATAGACACAACAATTTTGGAAACTCATTATCCCGTCTAGGTACCATACGAAATATCGGCAGATCCCGAAACATTATCTAGAAAACTAAGTTACAAAGATCCCATTTTAATTTTATTTATATGAATCTTATAAGATTAATTATTTTATGTGATTTAAGTATCTGAGTCAATTAAAACAAAAAAAAAATAGATTAATACAAAAGCAGTTCTAACTTCTAAATGACTATAAAAGTTAAAAAAAACTAAAAATATTACATTTATTATTTATTTTAAATCAACCTAATGGAAATAAAATATCTAAAATTACATTTAAAAAATTTTGGAGCATACAAGTAATTCAAGAATTACAAGGCGCGATATTCATGTAGGTACTGTGTGTAAACGGTTTTATTGAACATAGGGAAAATAACACTGAGAAGATTTATAATTTTGTAGTAGGCTATGAGACATAAGACCTAATATAAATATGTATTGGATTATATAGAAAAAATAGTACAGTGAATTTTTTAAACAATTTTCCATAGCAACGGTTGACTATTAAGCGTTACTCGGAACCGGCTAAATAAAAAAATCATGATGTGTCATAAGACACCCGACAGAAGCTATGCTTTTTACGCATTGTATATAAAACCGAATTTATCAAAGATATAAATAATACAATTAAAAAGTTATTATTTGATCGCCATTTTGGAATCTGACGCCATTTTATTTTTTTGTGTCTTATTAAAATCTCAAATATCAATTTTCAAAAGGATCGGATAATTTTTACAAAGAAATATATACCTATAACCGCCATTTTGAAATATGACGTCATTTTATTTTTTTGTGTCCTATAAAACTCGCAAATATTAATTTTCAAAAAGATCGGATCATTTTTGCAAAAAAGTACATATGGCCGCCATTTTGAAATCTGACGTCATTTTATTTTTTTGTGTTCTATGAAACTCTCAAATATCAATTTTCAAAAGGATCGGATAATTTTTACAAAAAAGTACATACGGCCGCCATTTTTAAATCTGACATCATTTTATTTTTTTGTGTCCTATGACACTTTCAAATACCGATTTTCAAAAGAATCGGATAATTTTAACAAAAAAGTATATATGGCCGCCATTTTGAAATCTGACGTCATTTTATTTTTTTGTGACCTATGAAACTTTCAAATATCAATTTTCAAAAGGATCGGATAATTTTTACAAAAAAGTACATACGGCCGCCATTTTGAAATCTGACATCATTTTATTTTTTTGTGTCCTATGAAACTTTCAAATACCGATTTTCAAAAGGATCGGATAATTTTTACAAAAAAGTATATATGGCCGCCATTTTGAAATCTGACATCATTTTATTTTTTTGTGACCTATGAAACTCTCAAATATCAATTTTCAAAAGGATCGGATAATTTTTACAAAGGAGTACTACATATTTCCGCCATTTTGAAATATGACTTCATTTTATTTTTTTGTGTCATATAAAACTCGCATATATCAATTTTCAAAGGGATCGGATAATTTTTACAAAAAAGTATATATGGCCGCCATTTTGAAATCTGACGTCATTTTATTTTTTTGTGACCTATGAAACTCTCAAATATCAATTTTCAAAAGGATCGGATAATTTTTACAAAGGAGTACTACATATTTCCGCCATTTTGAAATATGACGTCATTTTATTTTTTTGTGTCCTATAAAACTCGCATATATCAATTTTCAAAGGGATCGGATAATTTTTACAAAAAAGTACATATGGCCGCCATTTTGAAATCTGACACCATTTAATTTTTTTGTGTGCTATAAAACTCTCAAATATTAATTTTCAAAAGAATCGGATAATGTTTACAAAAAAGTACATATGGCCGCCATTTTGAAATCTGACGCCATTTTATTTTTTTGTGTCCTATAAAACTCTCAAATATTAATTTTCAAAAGGATCTAATAATTTTTAGTGTGCTTTATTTCCTTAGTCTGATTTTATTACATTTATCCGAAACGTTACCGGAGAAAGACCTTTTGCCTGTGAAAATTCAAAAGTACGATTTGCACCTGGACGAAAGTCGGCAGGTCAGCTGGTTACCATAATATTGTATTGTCACCGGAGCTACACATGTGTGCAAAATTTCAACTCAATCGGATCATGGGTTAAGTGGGTAAAAATTCAAAAGTACGATTTACACCCGGACGAAAGCCGGGCCGGTCAGCTAGTTACCATAATATTGTATTGTCACCGGAGCTACACATGTGTGCAAAATTTCAACTCAATCGGATCATAGGAAGTGGGTGAAAATTCAAAAGTACGATTTACACCCGGACGAAAGCCGGGCCTGTCAGCTAGTTACCATAATATTGTATTGTCACCGGAGCTACACATGTGTGCAAAATTTCAACTCAATCGGATCACGGGAAGTGGGTGAAAATTCAGAAGTACGATTTACACCCGGACGAAAGCCGGGCCGGTCAGCTAGTTACCATAATATTGTATTGTCACCGGAGCTACACATGTGTGCAAAATTTCAACTCAATCGGAACATAGGAAGTGGGTGAAAATTCTAAAGTACGATTTACACCCGGACGAAAGCCGGGCCGGTCAGCTAGTTACCATAATATTGTATTGTCACCGGAGCTACACATGTGTGCAAAATTTCAACTCAATCGGATCACGGGAATTGGGTGAAAATTCAGAAGTACGATTTACACCCGGACGAAAGCCGGGCCGGTCAGCTAGTTACCATAATATTGTATTGTCACCGGAGCTACACATGTGTGCAAAATTTCAACTCAATCGGATCATAGGAAGTGGGTGAAAATTCAAAAGTACGATTTACACCCGGACGAAAGCCGGGCCGGTCAGCTAGTTACCATAATATTGTATTGTCACCGGAGCTACACATGTGTGCAAAATTTCAACTCAATCGGATCACGGGAAGTGGGTGAAAATTCAGAAGTACGTTTTACACCCGTACGAAAGCCGGGCCGGTCAGCTAGTTACCATAATATTGTATTGTCACCGGAGCTACACATGTGTGCAAAATTTCAACTCAATCGATCGCAAGATTTGTAACAAATATACGGGATCAAGCTAAATAAAACCACCATTTAAAAAACAAAGCATCTACTACCTACTTATTTTTGCGTGATGCCAGAACATACGTTTTTATTTGAGAATCAGTTCGGTTGCTTTTGCGTGATGCCAGAATATTTTAAAACTCGCAGTCTCATAAGAAGTTATTTACTAGAAAAAAAATCATGTAAATCAGATCAGTGGTTCTCGAGTTATAAGCGTACAAAGGGATATAGAGACA
Organism: Mongoloraphidia duomilia; assembly: GCA_039654895.1. Lineage (NCBI taxonomy): Eukaryota > Metazoa > Arthropoda > Insecta > Raphidioptera > Raphidiidae > Mongoloraphidia > Mongoloraphidia duomilia. The sequence continues at coordinate 28,686,051 of CM077518.1, read as the reverse complement.
GAGAAATTTTGGTCCGATCTGATCGACGTCAATAATTAGTTACACGTCATTTTAACTCAGTAGGCCAGGGTTTTTAAACTTAAATTCAAACATCAGCAGTCAAAAAATTGAATAACTATATTGAAATAATGCAATATAAGACAGAGCATACGCTATCTTCCAATATCCATATCACACTGTGCAACAGACAAGGACAACCGAAACAAGTTCGCGATTTATTAGATAAAGTCGCATTTATTTAGTTTAATAATCATATAAATCTGTATAAAAAAACTGTTTTGACACAATATTATACATGAAATCTATCTAAAATTTTCTGCTCTTTCGTTTAAGACAGGTTTCCAATCGATCTGACTTAAATTGAGCAAACTATAAGCAAAAAACACCGTTTTTTCTAATTTGCTCCCCTCTGGGGCCAAAATTCAAAAATCGGGCGACGTTAGGATCAAATAGACCCCGAGAGGAATCGAACAAAAAAAAGTTTTTTAAAATCGGTTAACCCGTTTGGGCTGTACGACTGATACAAAAAATCCGTTACAGATTCACAGATTGACAGATTCACAGATTCACAGATTCACAGACGTACAGACAAAGCGAGTGTATATAGGCGCTTCTAGCTTCGCTAAGATCGCGCCTAAAAATGATAACAATTTAATTGACAGTTCACCATAATATCATAAGAAACTTCAACGATAGATAAGACGAGAAAAGTTATGCTAAATGTTATGTTTTAACAAAAATAAATTATGATTGGCAATAATATACAGGTTAAGTCTATTATATTGTAACATTATAAAATGAAACAACTAAGCAATATCGTTACAATATCAACAAAAATTATTAAGTTACTTTTTAGGCGCGATCTAAGCAAAAAAAAATATGGTAAAAATATTTCACAGCACACTGCGATATTTTCATTGAAAGGTGAAAATATGTGAAAATTACATTCAAGTTGGAATAAATACAAAAATATTAGGTTTAGGTATGGAGAACCCTTAATAAAAGTGTTAGTAAATATCCTAAAGAATACAATTCCAGTAAAAAAATTACCTCGTTTTATTTAACAATCAAAAGTTACACGTGATTGAAGTTAGGTAAAAGAAATACATTATTTTGAACACCCTGTATAATAAATTCATTTTTTTAGGACAGATATTGATTTGTCCGTCCATTATCTAGTGATCCTCAAAATTTCAGTTTGATGAAGGTTTCTGTTTTGGCTATGTCGAATTTTAGGTAAAGGTCTGCACGTGTCAAAAATTTCTAAAAAACTTGAATAACTCAAAAATTACTGAATTTTCGAGCCTGGCTTCCCTTTCAATTTCTATTCACATTTAGGTGCAGAATTTAAAAAACAAATAAAAACAGGGTCCTAGGTTAAAAAAACATAACTTTGGTCTATCACACTTAAATGGGACAGGCTATTTAACTGAAAATATTTTTAGGTTATACACCATTAAAATTTATACAACTTTTGTATCTTCACCTACAATCAATATATTGGCCGACAACGCAAGTCTTGGACACCCTGTATAATTATATAATATACCCTTTACGACACTAGATATCTACAATAACTGACTTAAAATTTATATTGTTACCTTTCAATAATAGTGTATTGTTGCAAACTATAATAATTTTAAGAAGGTTAATTAGTTACCAGTGAATAGTTGCTAAAGGGAAAAAATAAAAGAGGATCTCTCAGATCGAACCAATTTTCCATTTCTTTGATCTCCTACCAGAGAAGTATCGATCAAGTGTACTATTATAATCATTCTACTCCTATTACTAATTTAAGCGAATTAATAATAAAAAAAATACGGAAGTTATAGATCGAAAAATTACAACCGAATCCAATCATTTTTTTTCTCAGTAAGTTATTTGTTACGGGTATTCGCACTTATGAACAGATTCCCAACTAGCCACATTATTAATTATTGGTTAATGATCTATATCCATAAAAATAATTCTGAAGTTTAATGTTAGTACCGACCAATAATATAAACTGTAATATTTATCTGGTTTCGATGACGCTGATTAGAATTTGATGTATTTTTAAACTTTGGATTAGGATATCGGAACGATTTTGTTCATTAATAAAGATTTTATTGCCTTATTAATCGTGTAAAATATTCCCGGAAATGTGAAACTTTAACCGGACATTTTTCTCTGCAATTACACTACGAAATAACTTGGGCGGGAAAGATAGATACTGCTGTTTTTCACTTCCTCTTTCCAGCAATTCTTGGAATAGGACCGGCCACTACACTATAAACACACGCACGGCGTTGTATGTTTCAAAACCGCTTCTCTTCAAATAAGAACAGCTAAAGCCATAGGCGCCGGCAGGAAGGCGGTACCAAATTCTTGTCTAGTGAATGCAACAGTGACGGTGCAGGCGATTTATTGACGTGATTAATAGTCCAGTCAATGAAGCTTTTCACTTTTAAACCCACCATAACAGATCCGAGATTGATGAAAATTTCTTTAAATGTTTGTAATATTACATTATTTGAATCAGAAACATTCCAGCTTGCGGACTCAAAATTGTCATTTTACAATATATTATAAAGTTTTCCTTCGAATTTTCTTATACGCTAGTGTCGCATTTATTTGCAGTTTTTGTATGCTTATTTTAGACGTGTTGACTATTGACATGTGAAACAAAATAGCATGTATAAATATTTTAAGGTCTCAGACACAGTAAACCATGGTGACCATATGGAAAAGTACAGGTATAAACGCCAAAAACAGGTTAAAATCCCGAAGACTTATAACATTGACGTATTAAGTTTGCTTAAATAAATTAGGTATATCCCATAATGCAACTTTGATATTTTTTTCTTTTCCTTTTCCCGGATTTAGTATTTTTCTTATCTCCGTCTTTAAAGTCAGGGGGAGTGGTACAATCGCACCTCCCTAGCGACTCCTATAGTTACAGCTGTAACAAAAAAATAAAAGCTTTGCATTACTATAAAATGCAGACAACTGCAAAGGCGTTGCCATTTTAACTTGACGCAGTAGAGATCAAGCAATGGAGGCGTATGCCCTCGCCGCGCCGCGCTGTGCAGTGATGGCAGCATATTATATAGCATACAGTCCATTTTATGCATCGCGGGTTTATGTGCCGCATGTTAAAGAGGAATAGTGGGTGCACTGTAGCTGTACATGGTTAGCGTTCACGGGTAATGCTTCTTGCTGATGGGTTGAGGACCTCATCTCTTCCCAAAGGTCTCTGCTATCATTAACCTCTGCCAGGCACGTTGCACGCCACACAGGTTCTGATATCAAAAGTGGTTTATTACCTGGAATAGTGTCACATCATTTCCCATTATACCTTACAATGTTTTTTTCGTCAAGAGTCGACGATTTAATACACTACTCGTATGTTTATGCATTACAGTTAACAACAATCTGAGTGACAAACATTAATTGCCTCGTTTACTTATATTATGTACAATTCCGATTAGTAATTATCGAATTTATTAAAATAAATTGTGCGTTTTAAACTTACCGGTCATAATATTCCAAAAGCATTGAAAATTTCTACGAATATCCCTATAGTCCTGTAATTTTAGATTTCCACTGCTGAATAATTCCCAGTTTGTTGAATTTTTGTATACACCTTCGCTATGGTGTTTTAAAAAACATGTAAAAGTCCCCATCGATATCGTGCCGGCGTTGCCAGATATTCGAGGTTCAAGTTCACGATAGACGGATTTTTGCGATTTATCAGTTCTTTTCATTTTTAGTGAAAAATTGTTATTATCAATCTTGTAGAGGACACAATTTTCTACAACTTTTGTATAAACAATTTTAGTCTACGATTCATAGTTTTACTTATTTAAGTACCCGCGGCTTTCTCCCCCTCGATTTTACATAACGGGATTATGCTGCTTCCCGAGGACCTAACATAATGATTTGTACCTTTATTTTAAGTTGAACTTTAAGCTAACGATTAATTATAATTTTATCGAAATTAATGCAGAAGTTCTCTAGTTATAAGCAACCAAATATACAAATCGACAGCAATGAAACAGACAGACAGCACAGACAGACAATTTTTTTTTGAAAATACGATATTTATACTTGACATCACATAAAATATATTTTCTGTGGTACGACATATGTAATAGTACACCGTGCAATATATATTATTTTAAGTAGCCGACTAGAGAGACGAAATGTACATTTCATGTAGGTATGTGTTACAAAAAAATTATTTCACACCCTTTAAAAGTTGCACCAACTATCGCTTAGACGTTTACGAGGTTTTAAATATATTTTATATCGAATATGTTTTTGTTATCTAAGGTCCTTGTTTGAGATCCTAACAGTGCGTGAGCCTGTGGTGAGAAAAGATCTTAGCTTATCCTATCCTAGTCGGTTTCATTCCTTTGGGAGATAGATTGTGGATTTATAGACTGTCGACAACAGAGGTCATAGGCATCAAACATTCCTTTCGAAATTTTGTGTTTGAATCACGGGGGTTTCCTCGGAATCAATTTAATTTATGTCACAAAAAGAATATGAATAGAATAGAATTACCTAAAAAATCAACGCAGGATATTTACATATTATTTCATACGTTTTATACTATATACTAAACAAAAATGTAAATTAGACTTTTGTACATATTAAAGTAAAGTTATTATAAAACAAAGTAAATGTAAAATTTATTAATTAACATATTATTGGTAGAAGCACACACACCGTCTTGTATAATTCAAATGTGTGAAATCGCAATCGGTAATATCTTTTTATCTAAAACTAAGCGTCCTCACCGACTGACCGAAACTGAACCAAAACCGCTGAACCTAAGATCTTAAAATTTTCCCCCTTATTAGATACGGACACACTAAGAAAAAAAGGGGTTAAAATACGATTTTTTAGAAACCGCTTGAGTTAGAAACACGAAATTTGGTATCATAAGTGTCCTTTGTCCAAATCGAAGAGATATGCTCATTGCTCGATGTGTTCCAAGAATTTTCAATATTCGCACGGGGGTGAACATTTTCTCAAAGGATTACGCGCATCATTAAAATAGTTTAAGTTAGAAATGTGAAACTCGGGAAAAATATTCGTAAAAATTAAAGAAATACATATTCGGCGGCTTAAAAAGTGGTGTGTTTTTCGAGTTACTATCAATATTTAGGATGAGCAAAACGCCGGCATTCTGAACCCCACCCGTGCGAATCCGGATACAATAGCTAGTTGCATAATAAAAGTTAGTTGTACATAAATATTAAGCTATAAAGATAAATTGGCATTGTTTGAAATTATTGTTTATGTAATAAACTGAAGTGGTGGAATTTCATGTTTATAATATCATTGGCATATCAAGTGAACACTAACAATAATAATTGATTAAACCCTCGATTAAACCAATTTTACAATATGATTGTATATATGTTATTCTTGGCTTAACTGCAGAGCTGGGCAGTGTGCAGTACTGAATACAAGTACTTGAAAAAAGTACTTTAAAGCGTTGAATAGACACTGTTTAAAGTTTAAGTACATTTTTTTGTACTTGATACTTTGTATTCCAAGAACTTTTAAAAATTGTACTTGGTACTTGTACGGTTTGTTAACTGTACTTGGTACTCTTGAATCTTGTTTCAAGTACATTTTGTTTACAAGTACCTACATTTTTTCATGAAAATTGACTAATGGCTAAATTAATCATTAATTAGAGCCCAGAGGATATGACTGAAACTACAGCTGGGCAGAGTACCGGACGAAAGTACTCATGAGTACTTTGAAACGAGTACTTGAAAAAGTACTCAAAACTACATGAATACGAAAACACAACTAAAATGTACTTTAAAATATGAGTACCTACATACATTTTCATTCCCCTGCCTCCATATGGCATACTCCATAGATCAGACGCGACGGTTAATGAAAGTAGGTACTGGTACTCGTAAAAGTACTCATACTATTTTTATAAAAGTACTCGAGTAATAATAAATGTACTCATGAGTAATTTAAGTACTTATTACATTTATGAGTATAATTTACTCGAGTACTTGCCCAGCTATGACTAAAACTAATTATTCTTTAATAATTAGTCATGATTAAACCTTTTCGTCATTAAATTTCAATCATTAGTCAGATTGAATTTTGACCCACACTGGTAGTAATTTAGGTCTGGTATATTATGTACAACGTACGTGTATGGAGTACTTGTAAAATCCAAGTACTTGTACTTAGTACACGTACTCAGTACTTAGTACTTTGTACTTATTGGACGAAAATGAAAAGTACTTGGTACTCCAAGTACATTTTCGTTGTACTTGGCTCACCTCTGCAGGGTTTAAGATAAGATTCCCGTCAAAACCGACATTAACACAAGAAAATTAACATTCATACGAGCGAGACCGCGGGAAAAAGCTAGTGAGCAATAATTATATCAGGTCAGTGATTTTTTAAAATGTAACCTATTTTTAGTTACAAATAAGGCTACATTTTGGAAGCTAAAATAGCTAAAATTCATTAAAATATAATATAGTGACAGGAATATTTAGTACACTTAGCACGTCGCTTATTAGGCGTCTGCACTTTTTAAAATATTATAAAGACAAAAAACATTCATATGTTTATTTTGTGTCAGCTTGGCGCCTGCGCAGTAGTTGACAGTTACACAGATAGTACTGTGCAGTATGAATGCGGCCACTCGTGGTTTAGCCCGCTATAGATAAATCAATTTCACCGGAATGAAAACGAAACAATAGCACGGCTGACGTGCCTGTTATCGTTCTAAACCAAGTCTGTGGAACGCAGGGTTTTACAGATTTTAGACATAGCTTGTTGCACCGAAAGTTTTTAGGTAAATCTATCAAATCTACCAAAATTAGTAGGTATGAATCATTTTGACTATTTTTCGAGTTACAGATGATCATTTTATCGGCCTGATACCTGCGATATTTACAAAAAGCTGCAATTTTATAGTTAAAATATAACCGAGTATCGATATAATATTGAAGCGTTTTTTCCTTATGATATAAATCTTAAGCACCGCATCAATCACCATTGGCTGTCATTTTGAAGTTTGCCGCCATTTTTTTTTGCATATACTGAAAGACCGACTTTCAAAGAGAATCGATTCGGATTAAATTTTGCCGGTCCGATGCCATTTTCATGTTCAACGGCTATTTTTAAGCTAAAATGCTAAGTATCACCAAAGATTTTTTTTCCCTTATGATGTCAATTTTAAAAACCTCCCCTCCGTATTTTTTTGCATAGGTATTGAACAATTTGCTAAAATCGATTTTCAAAAATATCAGATAATTTAAAATAAAACACAATGCAAGATTGCGACGAGCTTCGGGTCCTAACAATAAAGATTATACCGTAAATATAACTAAAGGTTCTTTTTATATCTAAAAACGACTCCACAAAAAATCTGCAATAGCTGAATTTCAATAAAAAGACGCATTTGATTTTTTTTTTCAGTCTAAATTAAAATCATATATTCAAAAAAATCCGTTTTTCACTAACATAAAAAATTTATCGTTGTCTAGCCTGATTTTATACTATATCTACGGCTTCTCTCACGGCTGCGCATCGGTCGCTGTAGATTGACACATGGTTTTTTGATGGCTCGTGAGGAACCGCCTCTCTGTGAGACGTGTGACACTCGTGTTACCGTTTCGCATATTTTAATAGAGTGTGTCCAGTTTAGGGACACACGTCAGCAGATCGGATTGTCAGGTGATCTGTCGGTTGTTTTAGGAAATGATCCTGACAATGTCGATCTGCTGTTTCGATTTGATTTTATTTATTGTATACATTTATACATGTATACATTATACTTGTGATTTTATTTTGTTGTGTGTCAATTTTTGATTTTGCATTTATTTTGCTTTGGTTTTATTGTTTTTGCGTTTCTTTTGTTTACTTTTTTATTTTTTTTTAGACGCTAATGACCTCTGTTGTCGAGCGTCTATAATCTACAATTCAATTCTACGGCTTCTCTACTAGGCGTTATGAGCAATTAAACATAACTTAATGAGGAAAATTATTATAATTTATAGGTTATATTTTTTCCGCATTTTATTATTCAACATATTATGTAGCATTAAGCCATAAATTATATTGATTTTTCATTTCTTTAATGCAAAAATGTCACGTTATTTTTGTTTTTGATTTTTTCTGATTAAAAATTCTTTTTTCAGCGACGATTTTTGGTGTTTGATTTTCAGTCCACGTTCCCAAATATATTATATACTAGCGGTCCTGTCCGGTTTCGCTCGAGTGCTATGAATTTATGATTAGTTACACGTTTTTAGCTTGAGCAATTTCAGAGATACAGCGTGTCCTTCATGAAAGTTTCTACACTCGTTTTTACCCCTTAGGATACTTACGGATTTCGATAATTTGTCGAACAACGATCTCTTCGATTTTAACAAACAATACTTAAGTCAAATTTCGTGTTTCTAACTTGAGCAATTTCGGAAAAAGACTATTTTTATAATTCCCCTTTCCACCCCTTAAGGGTTAATAATTAAAAATAGAAATAATTTTCAAAAAAATAAATAAAAATTTCAAGTTTCTAGCTTCAGCGGTTTGGCCTGAGCGTTGATTAGTCAAAAAACCCTACTCACTCGTTTTACCCCCTTATAGAGGTTGAATTTAAAAAAATGCTCAAATATAGGTTTACTTATTTTTAAAGACGAGTTAGTATGTTGAATTCAATAGCTCTCACCTTGTCAAAAAACTCAAAAGAGTCAAAAAACTCTACACCCCCTTTTGACTCCTTCAGAGATTAAATTTCGAAAAAGCCTTTCTTAGCGGATGCCTATGTCCTATAAGGAACCTATCAGCCAAATTCCATGATTGTATAGGTTTTATGGTTCCTGAGTTTTCGTGATGAATGAGTCAGTCAGTGAATATTATATTAAGAAGATTAGGATTGTAAAATTGCAAAAATCATGGAGAATATAATAAATCTTAATGAAGTTAATAATCGTGTCCATATTTTTATAAATAATAATTGGTAGATCACGGGAAAGTGGACGTAAATAAATAAACACTACTTCTGTAAAATTAGAAAAATATTTTTTTTTTAAACTAACCTTAATGTTATAGTGTTTTCGTCATTATTATCACACACATAGAATAACAAGTTTTTGAAAATTTTCAAAAACTCGATTCGCAGGGAGAGGATTTCTCGCGAAGGCATAGTTCCTGTGGAAGAGTAACAAAACGTAACTCTGCAATTCTTTGCATTTTAGCGTATAGGCGGAATCCTACTAATATTATAAACACCATACTAGCCCGGCTTTGCTTCGCAGGGGGAGAATTTCTCGTGGAGGGTGGATAATAAATAATAAATTCTTAGCACCCCGACGAAGCCGAACGGCATCGCTAGTGTTTTAGAAAAGCGTATGAATTATTGAAATAAAAGACGAATAACACATTAGTCAAAATTATAACGAAAAACTCTATACCTAATATAAAGTAAACATTAGTTGAACCTGGTCTGTTTTCCATAAGAACCCCATACTGAATAACTCACTCCTTATAACGAAAGAATGCTCAGTCCTTTGAGTTTCGTTATGGATAGTTTTGACTGTATTTATTGGTTTAATTGCTAAAAATATTGTATCCACGTCCTTAACCTATTTTATAACCTGCAGATACTTAAATATTGCGATTTTAGTATATTAAGTATATACATGAATTTGTTCAACCCTGATCATCTGATGTGTACGACGTACGTTCAGTACGGTAAGTATAGTCATGTTTTCACACAGAGAGATAATACAGCGGGATGGATGTGCGGGAAAAGCAGTTTTCACTTTCACCATTTTACATATAGAATACAGGAATGGATGACGTCTATAGACGTGAGTTAATTATCTGATGACGACCAAACAGGGTTTTCAACCATTCATGACTGAAAACCTTTGTATTCTTACAAATATTGTTATTGATGGTGGTTTATAACAAACATCATTTCAAGTTTACAGTCACTCATTCGGCGTAGAACTGATATGTAATGTACCAACGACATACTCCTAACATTAGAATTAGACAGAAAAAAAATTGTGTTTCTAAAGACCACCAACAGCTAAGGTTATTTGGGCCTAGCATCAATTCATATTTTCAATTCATTATTTTTTTTTTAATAATAAATTGAAAATCCAATTGACACTTTTACCAGCTCTCGGGCTAGAACCCGAGAACTGGGGACTTGTAATAGAGGAACCATAGCAACGCCATGTAAACAATAGCATTGCCCAGAATTAGACAGAGATCGATAAAATAATATTGTGTGAAAATATTTTTTTCACAACTGCGCTATTGAAAACTCGATTTTCGCTACCTGTTTAGCGGGTTGAAACTGAGAGTTTCAACCCTTAGGATGAAAATTTTCAGTTGTCGGTTTTCTCTGTTTTTTACGTTGTTAAGAAAGAGATAGAGTGATTGAATCGCGTCAACTTCAATTCGCACTCGAAAACGTCAGAATGACAGATATAACCCCAAGGTTAGTAGAGCATAGGTTGCCTCATTCCGTTAGATAGTAGTGGGGGGGATGACGTCACTCAGAATATACCATGCTTGCTCACTTCAATAGAAAAGATCAGACCATGGACGCTGCTAATTTTTGGAAATAAAAATCACAGTAACCATGGTAGTGTGATATGTTTTTTCAATACCTAATAGAAACATGATTCTTCTGTTAGTGAAAAAATATGATAAGTTGTCAATTTTGCGATAGCTGTTAAGTGTTATGGTGTTTTGTGGTTATTTTTAATATTTTGTGAATATAAAAGATAAAATAATTAATTTATCAATTTGTTAGTTAATTCTATTCGTTTCTTAAATTTAAAAAAATAGGTAATTAACAAGATCTGCCATTTCTTGAGCATTATTTAATTTTTTGTTTGTTTATATTATAGATATTAAAACCTAAATTTTGTAATAAAAATAAAAATTATCCTATTTTTTAACATCTATTCTTCTATTTATTGTCTCCTGCCAATTTTAAGAAAAAATCTGCACGAAGCACCTAATATAAATAAGCATAATCTTCAACAATTTTTGTACTTGTTTTAAACTAAATTCTAGCTGACGTCATTCCCGCGCTTATGCTGATTGGTCAGATGGAATGAGGCAACCTGTACTCTAATAACCTTGATATAAGTATAACCCCACATAAATTTCACATGGATCTGACAGATCTAATATTTTTGCGGCTTTTTTGCGCGTCCAAATTGCAGGTACCTCAAATCGAATTGTCAATTCGATTTAATTTTATTTATTGTAGATTATAGACGCGTCGACACCGCAGGTCATTAGCGTCTTTCAACTACACTAAATAACAACTATCTTAAAACTAAACAGCATCACAAAACATCCATGAGCGCAGGTGGGATTCGAACCCACGGCAGTCCAGTCCAGAGGTTGCGGCACTAAACACGCTAACCACTAGGCTATACTGCCCTCTTGTCAATTCGAGTTGTGAAAAATAATATGCATATTTTACTCGGAACGAAACAACGATTGCAACGCGTGTGAATTGCAAACGCTGTGTTTCGTCCCTTGTAAAGCAATACTACTTCATATTTCAGAAGCATTTGCTGACATTACTTCCCTGTCTTATCCAAATAGTGTACTTGATATGCCGTACCTATGATACTTTAATGGTACATCTCAAGCATGTGAGCTATCAGGTTCAAATGAATATTATACAGTCGCATTATGATAAAGAACTTGTTTGATACGTAATTCGTTGTATTTTGTGAATAGACTGTAGGGCTTATTTATGAAATATCTGTTCGTGGTTCATAATAATTCGCTGTTAAGTATGGTAAAATTGACGAATTCAAAGGTAGCAAATTACCACAAAGGGTTCTGGTTCTCTGTCAATTTCTGTTGATTCGTATTAATTCGTCGAGTTCGGTTGGTTTTTGTTTAGTCTCTAATGACGAACAACAAACTGTAAAGAAAAAACATGAATTTATTGTGAAGGACTTTAACATGAAAATAGGTAACGAACACACAATCATCCTCTGTAATGTAGGGACGCCTTAAGACAGCTCTAGTTGAAAACCCTGCAGTAATATATGTAGATGTTTCAAAGTGAATTTGAAAGATACATGTATTATGTAATATACGTCAACTATACAAAGACAGAGCGAGCGAGAGCAAGGGAAGTGGAATGGAGAGGGAAGAAGAGGAGAGGAGTAAAATGAGGCATAGAGGTGGGTATCATCATTCTGACGCGTATGTCCTTACAGACAGCAGACACCTTACCTTCAGGTGGTGGATACAATGCTTTGTGTCAGTTCACAAGAGGATTGTGGAGTGGAGTTCTGTTATAATATAAGAACACGGTAACGTGATGGCGCACATAGGTGAACAATAGACCCGGAGTTCTCTGCTCTACCTGTCCTTCTCTCTCAGAAAGCATTACATATTATCATCGGTTATCAGTAGGGCTGGGACATTTTGTTGGTAATAAATATCTCAAAAAATAAAATAATAACAATAATTTGCCGATCACAGCTAGCGCTCAAGCATCTCTTGTCGACATGCTTTTATTGCAGCGCAAGTCGCAAGGTACCTACGGCTAATACATTATCACAATGCTATTCCACAAGTTTTATTTTATCGCCTGAGACTTCACTATTGCGTTGACACTTTTGCCCTGGGATATTATTATATAGAGTCCGTCAGCAAAAATTAACACTAATAACAACAATAGCAGAATACTTTATAAAATTTTGTTAATCCGTGTTCTTGGTGGAATTGAAGCACTACTGCTATCTACTGGACATGCCCAGCGTAATGCTGTCGTTAATACTAGCGCTGGAATTTTTGGAGTATTGGATAGCTCCATATATTTGTTCGCATGACCTCAGTTCGTTGTGTATACCTACGAACCATTGCATGGTTTTTCCGCGGGTATTTCAACTTCTTCCGTAAATATTTCTTATAAGATAGTGACGAAATCGAAGTTTTAGGTATGCAAAATTCTAAAAGATTCTTCCTTCTACTATCTACTAACGTAAAAATTCAAAAAGAATCATAATAATATTACGTTTAACATCCCTTTCTCGACTTAATGTGATAACAGATACCTTTAAAATGAAGGCAACATAATCGCCCATGTTGCCCCTCATTTGAAAGGTATTACAATCTCTACACACTCGTTTAATATATAATTCTATTCTGTCAAAATTATGCATAAAAACAATAATTGTTCTGATGCATAATTTGATCCATAATTTGATGCATAATCTGATGCATTCTTTCTCTCGTAGACGTTGCCGTAACGTCTACGAGAGAAAGAATTTTAATTTCTTCTCAATTTAAGTCACATCCTAGTTCGGTTAACTTGGAGGTACATGAAATTTTAAATAAATTTTGTGCCAGACATAGTATTACTATATGAGCCCTACTAACAGTAGTCATTTTGTGTGTTTTTCCAAGGTCTGAGTCCTGTGTTTGTCTTGGGTTCCTAATGCTGCGGAGGGCTGTGGCGAGAAAAGGTGTTGGTTCCTTTAATCCTTGTTTGTTCAATCCTTACCATTTTGTGTCTAGCACATGGGATTAAATTCTTGAATCCAAGGGAGGTTTAAAAAAATTGAAAATATAATTGTCTATTCTCTAATTATGATTAACAGATGGGAAAACAATTTTAGACGCGCACTGTACCTATGTGTACAAAATTTCAAACCAATCGGATATGTGGAAGTGGTTCAAAATTGACTTGCAAGATTTGACCCAAACTAACTGACAAACATACATGTGAAGTTGAATAAAAATTTCTAATAAAGACTGATTAAGAACGAACATTCGTAGTAGTTCTCATTTTGTTAAAAAATTCTGTGAAAAAAGATGTCTAAACTGCAGAGGTATAGTGATTACAAATTACCCTAAACAAAAGTTTTGGTTTCGGTCGAAACTAGGACAAAAACAGAAATTCGATTTCGATTTTGGCCTTAAAACCTTATTTCGGTTGGACACTATAAAAATAATTATATGTAGGTATACCTATTTGGGATTTTTTTTTTTGATAATATCGATACGTCGGAATATAATACATGATACATAAAACTGATATCGAAAAACAATATTATTTTGCACAGTCCTAGTTATCATAGCAGTCATCATTACACGTATTGTAAACAATGCACACTTTAACAGTCCGGCTATTATTTATCTATCATTTAACAATTTACATACACCATACACCACCGATTACAGCAGGTTCTAAAATGGTTTCAAAAAAACTCAACAGAACCATACTATACAACATAATAATATAATATACCTACAATGTAGTCCAGTCACGAGAGGAAGTCCACCTTGTGTTTGGTGCAGCAAATGATTTTATTTTTTTGTGTCCTCAAGCATGTTTAGGAGATGTCAAATCCAAGTTTGCGACCTCTAAAACAGGGCGGGGGAGTTTTGGTGGGCTAAAAACCACGATTTTTTTGCACTTTTTTCGATTTCTTGCTTATAATATGGAAACGGCTGGTCCTATCGAAAAAATGGTCGTATTCAAAATTAAAGGGCACAAAGTTTACTTCAAAATGCACTAGTCAAATATGTTAATGTTCCCATTTTTACCGGCTCTACAGAACGTGCTAATCTCAGGAACTACCAGTCCGATTTGAAAAAAAATTTTTTTTGTTAGATAGCCCGTTTATTAAGGAAGGTTATAGGCTATTCGATTATTTTTTTAATTCAATCCCACAGAGATTAAAACGTGGATGTAGGAATTTTTGTTATTACAATAAATCCTACACTCCCGTTTTCACTCTTTGGGATTGAATTTTTAAAAAACTCGTATAGGGTCTCATTGATTAGTACTTTGCTTCTTTTACAGACTGGTAGTTCCTGAGATTAGCGCCTTCAAACAAAAAAAGAGTTTATTTTTTTTTTGTTTTTCTAAGTTCTGTAGAGTCGGTAAAATCGGAACAAAAACATATTTGACTAGTGCATTTTGAAGTAAATTTTGTGCTCTTTAATTTTGAATAGGACCATTTTTTCGATAGGACAAGCCGTTTTTATGTTATAAGCAAAAAACGTAAAAAAGTGCAAAAATATCATGGTTTTTAGCCCACCAAAACTACACCGCTCTATTTTAGAGGTCGCAAACTTGGATTTGACATCTCCTAAACATGCTTGAGGACACAAAAAAATAAAATCATTTGCTGCGCAAAACGCAAGGTGGACCTACCTTTTTAAGCTCTCGTGACTGGACTAATGCTGTTCATTAAGTCTGTATTCGCATGCAATACCCAATATATAACGTTGCCAGATCAGATATTATATAATGTTTGTTCCCAGTCTCCCAGATTTCAAATTAAAAATTCCCTAGATATCCCTAGCGATTTTACCGTTTTATGCAGTAAGTAATATAAGTTTTCTTTAATCATCATGCACATTTTTTGAGATAAATGGGCTGTTACGACATAAAAATTTTTAATAAATTATATCAGATATCCATTAAATAATATATTGCATTACAAGGATCGAAACATATTATAGCGTTTGCAACCAGTGTAAAGCAATCACACGTGTTGCAAACGCTATGTTTCGTTCCGAGTAATTGCATATTATTTTTCACAACTCTATTGACAATTCGATTTGAGGTACCTGCAATTTGGGCGTGTAAAAAAGCCGCAAAAATATTAGATCTGTCAGATATCCATGTGAAATGTTTGTGGGGTTATGTGTCATTTTGAAGTTTTCGCATGTTATATGCGAATTGAAGTTGGCGCGACTCAATCGCTCCATCTTCCTCTTAACAACGTTAAAAAAACAGAGAAAACCGACAATTGAGAATTTTCATTCCTAGGGTTGAAACTCTCTGTTTCAACCTGCTAAAGAGGTAGGTTACGAGAAAATAAATAATAATCATAGAATATTCACAGAATATTAAATTATTCTTTATTTATTATAACAAACAACTAGAATGAAGCGAAAGCACAAATAAAAAATAACGCAAAATTCATTTAGGGTTTATTTACGCCACGCCAGAAAAGCCACCATTCTCAGCGAATATTTTAAATAAGCGATGTAGAACTTTATTTCCGGTATAATTTTACTAACAATACCACTGAATTTTCCAGTCATATATTTATATTTCGCATAACAAACATCGCAAGATCATATTAATTACAACTGTGTAAAAATAATTATGACAATTTTTAACCGACTTCAAAATAGGAGGAAGGTTCTCACTGCGACGCGTATATATATTTTTTTCCTTTTTTTTTATAAATAGAACTATAAATTTTTGGCACAAGTGAACCAGGCAACCGATATCAGCACAACCGGATGTGCATTGATCTTTTTTGAGTGCACCGTAAACAAGATAACACAGCAAAATATGTATTATTTAAGTATAATCAGGGAGCTGCACTTGCGATAAAAAATTTTGGTAAATTTAAAATCTATATTCATTCATAAAATTAAATTTTCACCAACTACAGTAAAATCTCAATTAACGTACACTCCCGGACAGTTTGGCAGGTTCCGACCGAATCCTATTGCTTTTGCATTTAATACACTCTCTCTTGAACGGGACACTCCCTTGAGCTCGAAGAGCGCAAAAATCTACTTTTGGGTATATTATCAAGTGTTTCGAACTCAAAGCGCTTGACAATAGCGGGAAGATCCAGGGATGGCCTGCAGGGTCAACCGATTTACAGATTTTTTTTCATGAATTAACAGCAATAAGTAGGCTATTCCTAAGCTATTAAATTAGCGTTGCCAAATTGTTCATAAGTACCGAAGCCAATCTGGAAAAAAATACCTTGAATCTACATCATCTCATTTCAAAATTAAATATCATATTTCATTTTATTTTTGTACACGGTGACACAAAAAAACCACCTCCGTTTCAGGAGGCTGTAGTGGGGGAAGAAGAGGGGCGTGACAGATGAGAGTATAGGGTTTTTTGTTAGCGCAATCCTTACCGTTTACACTGGTCAACATGCCTTGGACCGGGAAGCATCGTGCGTTTCCGGGTCCGACACGTAAGATAATTTCCGGTGGAATTGCAGCAACCTCTCTTTGGGTTGTGGCTTTAAGTGCTGGAATAGTTTGGGAACTATGTATCATGTGTGTACACCTTTAATTTGAGATAACCCCATAAAAATCACAAGTTGCGAGATCAGGGGAACGGGGCGGCCAACAGATGGTCGCCCTGTTCTCTTGATCTCGCACCTTGCGATTTTTATGGGGTTATCTCAAATTAAAGGTGTACACACATTGATCCCAAACTATCCCAGTACTTAAAGCCGCCATTCAAAGAGAGGTTGCTGCTATTCCACTGGAAATTACCCGCCGAGTCGGCAGCTTTCAGAAATCGCTTACAAATGTGCATAGACGTCGACGGCCACCATTTGGACGATTTGATTTTTAAAACATGATAAAAACAAACTGTTTTTAAAGCTGTTTCATTGTTCGTTTTTATAATTTTTCAAATTTGGGTAGTTTTTTGTGTCACCCTGTATAAATACTTCTATATTATCAGCAATTCTTAACCTGTGGTCCCCGGACCCCCAGGGGGCCGTGGTGTTCTTTTATAGGGGGTCCGCAAGACGGCATAAGGAAAAACTTAAAAACTTAAGAAGATTTTAAATTATTTTATGTTATCATGGTTTTGAGTTATCTCTGCGCTTTGAAGCTGCACTTTAAGCAGATGTCTCTTCTTGATTTCTGGGCCCACCTACACGAAGTCGAAAACTTTCCTGAACTTTCGAGGAGGGCGTTGAATATACTGGTGCCTTTCGCTGCTATCTACTTATGTGAGAAAACATTTTCCGCACTCCTGTATGTTAAAAACAAGTACAGAAATCGCTTAACGAATGTAGAGTCGAAGTTTAGAATGCAAGTTTCCAATATTAAGCCCGATTTACTGAAGCACCAGCCGCCTCACTGATCAACGAAATTGTAAGGAGGCAAGCGTAGTATATTGATGTATAATGTCATGATTCAGAAATTTAAACCCCTTTTAATGGAGAAATACTAAATTTCAATAAAAATATTTATTATTGATATTTATTTTTAAAATTACGATAACCTTAAAAAATATTTAATACTTCGGGATAGGGATAAGAATTGATTTCTTAAAATTGTTATAGTGATTAAGTCCAGGGGTTGCGGCAAAATAATATATTTTGAGGGGGTCCATGATAAGGAAAAGATTAAGAACCGCTGGTCTATATTATACATACTTGGGTATACTAGAATGCTAGAATCCGATCGAAGGCCAGTTTTTTAGCCGAGGCCAAAGCTTAACATCGGCTTTTTTCTTACCTTGGATATGCTAAATAAGCGGTCAAATGCGTGTGGAACGCGCGCTACGAGGGTTCCGTACCGTTACAACAATTAAATTAGGTAGACATATTCTGAGAAAATTTCAACCGGCTACATGTTACGGTTTCAAAGAGACAGCCTTCAAAAGGTTTTTCCGTTTTTTGTGTGGAGACCCCCTTTAATTTTAACTTTTTGTGATTTTAGGATTTTTCTCTTTATTTGTGCTGCGAGACCTTGCTTTTTGCCAAATTTCATGATTCTAGGTCAACGAGAAGTACCCTATAGATTTTTGATGAGTGAGTTTGCGAATATTAAAATAGGTATAGGACCCCCTTTAATTTTTACTTTTTGTGATTTTCGGATTTTTCCCTTTACTTGTGCTGCGAGACCTTGCTTCTTGCCATATTTCATGATTCTAGGTCAACGGGAAGTACCCTATAGGTTTTTGATGAGTGATTTTGTGAATATCAAAATAAGTATAGGGCCCCCTTTAATATTTACTTTTTGTGATTTTCGGATTTTTCCCTTTACTTGTGCTGCGAGAC
This sequence comes from Mongoloraphidia duomilia, assembly GCA_039654895.1. Classification (NCBI taxonomy): domain Eukaryota; kingdom Metazoa; phylum Arthropoda; class Insecta; order Raphidioptera; family Raphidiidae; genus Mongoloraphidia; species Mongoloraphidia duomilia. Next base: position 28,667,218 of record CM077518.1, on the reverse strand, counting down.
CTTGCTTTTTACCAAATTTCATGATTCTAGGTCAACGGAAAGTACACTATAAGTTTTTGATGAGATGACAAAATGACCGTATTTTTTGATTGCGTTGACCTAGAAGCTTAAATTCTTTACACCTTTAAGGGACCGTAGACCTTAGTATTTCCTATAAATTTCAACTTGATATTTCTATCCGTTCCTGAGAAAATGGGTCTTCACTGACGGACATCCAGCCAGCCAGCCGGACAAACGAGTAATCCTATAATGGTTCCGATTTTTCTTATTGAGAAACGGAACCCTAGAAAGCAAGTAAAAATATACTTATTATTGTAAGCTGAATATAAATATAATATTCTTTATTAGAAACCAAATAAATAACATTAAAATTATTTAAATAGAATTGACAAATAGTGATTATTAAGTCAAAGAAATTAGCAAAACACATTTTTCTAATTCCGTTAACAAATAGTGAACACATTCTATCGGTCAGTTGTGATATAAAACAAGAAATAAAAGATTTCGATGTGCAAATTATCATTGTTTTATAGTGATGTCATAGGTCATATAGTGAGCGAACGGCTGGTTTCCATAATGCAGCTTCACTGTTAATACGTATGTGTTTGTAGTTGTGATTACATTATTATTTTTGGAAATGATTTATTTAATGTTTATGTAAACAATTAATACATTTCATTTAGTATCATTAATTAACGACGTAAATTAAGTAAGCCGACAAAGTATCTATCTTGTCTAATATATATTTATGTACAGAATGTACTTAAGTTGATATTGCAATATTAAAACAAAAAAGCATTTTTAAAATTTTCGGACTAAAATAAAAGATTTCCGTTAAAAAATGTATACTATTTTAAAATACCTAAGTTACAGTTATGGAGCTATTAAGTGTAGAAAAAATGGAGTAAACATTGCAGTTTATGCAAAAATTGAACGCATTATAGTAGCTTAACCATAAAATATATCACTAACGCCTAGAGGAGTAATATTTTTTTACAAAATTTTGTTTTTACTCCTACAGCTTAGAGCTAGGAACTATAGGCTCAGTTTACAATAATTGTTGGTACCTATAACAAACTTTTGATCAAAATATATCGTGTTTTACCGTATTCGACCGTTATGTATAATCATTGATGTTATACATTTCAAAACGTTTAAGATATGTCTGACAAAGTGCACTGTGTTGTGCAAAACAACTGTTCTAAAATAAAGTTCTTAAATGTAAATAATTTAAAACCTGGCGTTTTATTTAATTTTAAAATCTCTCATAAATGGTTATCAATTCTGAAAATAACTGATAATATTCATTTAAAAAACTGCATTGCCCATATTATAAGTAGGTACTAGTAAAATAATTTAAGTCTGACATGTATATAAAATTACCTAGCTAGATATATAAATACACATTTCGAAAAATGCCGCTGTTGAAACATCATGATTTTATAGTCCAACTTCTAGTTCTAGGTCACATCATTCGACCAACGTTAATAGTGTATGTGCATATATACTATGTATAGGCAAATACACTTTAAGTATTATTATTTGAAACATAAAATGAAACTTATGTAAAAAAACAATTATCATAAAAGTGATTACGGATTAACTTGTACGTATCTTATTAAGTACAATAAAGTAATAATATGTGTTTTGATTTATGGGTGTATTTTCCATTACGTAGTCTTTCCAAAATACATAAAATAATTTACAAAAAAAAATTGCGCTTATTTTCGTAGTTCAAAAGGTGAAACTGTGTCCATTTTGATTGTAACAATATTTTGATACATTATTACTGACAGATAGCTGTCAATAGAACAGATAATTAACACGTATAGACATTATGTGGAGAGGTTAGATCACAATTGGCCATACGTATGTCATATAAGACCCACCACAGCGGGTTAAATGTGTCACTCAGGATTATTAGTTTTCATTATGTAATCGATATACATATATCTATGCCACTCAATCAATACATTCACATATTGACACCAGTGGCGGCTCGTGGCCTTTTAGAGGTAAGGGCTGTAGAAAAATTAAAAGAAAATAATGGTCCCCAAGATACCTTGCTTTTACAAAGCGCGCTCCATCGGAGCGAATGTCTTACGTTTGTGCACAATGCACATAATGTTTTAATTTTTATGATTTTATTTTCCGTAAGCTCAGCGGACAATTTATGTTAGAAATTATCAAGGGAGTACGTACCAAATACCACTGCAATTGCATACATTAATTTAATCGTAATGGCGCAAAATAAAGTCCTTGCGACGATTCTTGTAACCCACAAACTTGCCAATAACTTTAGAATTAAAATTTTTAATATTTTGAACCAATAACCATAAAAACGAGATTTTTAAAAGTTATTCTACGGAATTCATATTGAATTCAGTTAATATTGTAATAATATTCTACAATCTACAACAATAGAAATCAAAACACTATGTAACCGAAAACGCGTTTTTGAGTTGCTCCCCTACTCTACTATAATTTTGTGTGTACAATGCATCAGCGTGATGTAACATCTACTCTACTATAATAGGGTATATGCATGAATTTATATCGTAGCACGAAAATATACGTCAATTTGAACACAATTTTAAAATCTGAGAAACATTGATTCATTCGTTGAGATGCAAAATTTAATGGAAATATGAATAAATTTCTAAAAATCAAAAACAGTGTGTGACGTCAACGTGCATATCGAGTGCCCGTTGCCATAGAAACTTGTTTACATGTACAAAACAGTACTTTTCAACAGTTTGGTTCTTGTTACTTCCCACCTCTACTATGGTAGGGAAGTAATGGATTCAGTCCGAAAACAATATTTCGAGATTTTAACAGATTTTCACGTTTTGAGACCCTAGCAATCGTTTAAGATCATTTTCTGACTGATGTCTGTATGTGTGTGTGTGTGTATGTGTGTGTGTATGTGTGTATGTGTGTGTGTATGTGTGTATGTGTGTGTGTGTGTATGTGGTCAATTTTTCGCCTTCGATATCTTAAGAACGGAACAGCATACGGGCATGCCGATTGTTCTATTGTGTTTATCAGCCTTTAACTTAGATCTGATTAGATTTTGAGTCAAATCGGTTCAGTGGATCCTGAGATATTCAAAAAAACGTCCTCAATGTCACGTATTAACATAGGTAAAAAAAAATATAAATGAATTCTAGATGTTATAATATGAAAAAAATGTAAATATTTTTTTTCTCTAAAATGTATAGTTTTCGAGAAAAAAAATATTTTACTAAAAAAAATAAAAATTGTACGTAAATCAAGGTAACCATGATTTTTGCTATATTAAGCTAGCCATCAATAGATCACCAAACAAAAAAGAGGGCCATGCTTTTTTCAAAGAATAAAAATTAAATTGTGTTTTAAAGACCACCAACAGCTAAGGTTATTTGGGCCTAGTCAAAGAATAAAAAAAAAGAGTGTTTATTTTTTGCAAATATTTACTAGGTGGGAAGTATAGGACTGGTCATCAGTCGAATTTTTTTTAGATAGTATTATTAGATAATATAAACGCATGTCCTCTATACTTGCATGTATCATTACGTCACGAGCAAAACCGCTTTTTAGCGGGCGGGGCTTACATACATATTTCAAAACTTATTTTTGAGCTTATTTGAAATCAGAATGAAGTAATTGGTGTGTCATTATGTTCACAATTTACTGCTCTATTAATATAACGAAAAAACAATGTTCATGCATATAACCTATTCAATGCGTACATCATCAGCGTGCTGTAACATCGGCAGCCCGAAACCGACATTTATTTTCAATGCACTCGACGTCCACATCGTGTGTTTTCGTATGTTGTTCGGAGCTACAAACCGAGCTAGAAATTGTTCAGTCTGGAGTTTTGACTTCATGTATGAATTTAAATTGTGAGCGGCATTCAGAATTTGGAAGCGATTTAATCATTTAACGATTATTGTCTAAGTTGAAAATATAAGTTATAACGTTTTAAATTTTAATTATAATTTACATAAATATTTATTTTTTGATAAAAATTTATCGGTGCTGCAGTCCGGCAGCCTTTTTTATGCCAGCCGCCACGATTGACACTAATTATTATCAAACTTTACAAAATCTTACACGATCACTCTGTCACAGAAATTTCTATTCAAAAAATAGAAACTTCTATGGCAGAGTGACCTTGTAAGATTTTGTAAAGTATAAAATTAACTGACAAAAAGCTTTCCTTTTTCACATAAAAAATTAATTTATTGTTTAAACCATATTTAAACTTCCAATTCGATAGATTTAAAGTCACGAGTTTAAAATTTCAATTTTTGAAAATGAAATATTCACGATTAAATTCTGGTTAATTTTTAAATTGAAGTTGGTGCAAGTGAACATTTCTAAGTGAATGTACACTGCGTTTATATTTTTTTGTGTAATTTATATGTTTAGGCTTCTTTGCCAGCTCTCGTTGAAGCCCTCTTTTTAAATTATAAATAAAATAAAAAAATACATACCTAATCTCTTCAAAAAAGCGAGAAGCCCCATTTCAAATCAATTGATAAATATTATCCAGGATAACGATAAACAACACAACACAATAATTATCAATTTTTCAGTTAACTGCAAGCTATAGTGTGAGGCTGTCAGTTATTTCACCTGTCATGTTCACAATGAATATTGAAACCGCACTCAACTGTCCACAGAGTTAATTAACTAATTAATAAAACAATTGTTATCATTAGACTAAACAAGCTCCAGATATTGTCTATCCAATAGACGCTCAAGTGTTTCAGTCCAGCATAAATAAAACAAAATACGATCACTCAAACCACGAAATGAAGATGCTCAAGTGTTATGACAACTGTACGCGCGTGATGAATGACATAGGTGAAAATTAAATCAACACTGACGTTCAAACAAATAATGCCAATATACCTATAAAAATAGGTACCTACGTATACTGTAAGGCAGACTACAGGTAAGTAATTAAGTCTGTATTTTTCTGTTATAATGATCTAAGCAACAAATATACAACCAGACAATTATGTCATATATAATGTTAGCTTGTCATGCTTTTTATATTTTTATTTTACATTAATTAATTTTATGTTTCGCGAGATATTATAAAAAAAAACACTTTCATTCATCTGGGGAGGTTAACAATCTGAATTTATGATTTCCTATGTCCTCCCAACAAGCCCACAAAAATTCAGCGATTCGAACGCGATAAAAATAAAAATCTACCGGAAGACTGGGCTAATATTGACAAGTGAAAAAGATGGTTAAATGATTTTGGCCATTGTGTAAACAAAAACATTTTACATTACCTTTTTTATTTATTTTACGATGTTTTTTGTATTTTTACTTTCATGTTCCGTAAGGATCAAAAAATCGTGTCCGTGGGAAGGTCAAATTCTGATAGTATTACCATCAAAACATAAACAAACATTTTCCGCATATCGGTTGTACGTATGTATGTCTGTGGCATTTTCCTTCGTTCACAATAACTTCTACAAAAATGCACCGATTGACTTTTTTCGATGTTTGTACAATATGGATATTGATTTTTATGTCAATTTGATCAGTGGTTTTGAAAATATATATCTACGCAATATTTGTACAATATCTGGCAACTTCCAGACAAATATGGGATGTCAAGGCCGATATTAATTTTTAACTAAAAACGATAAATAATAAAATTTATACATTAATTTTCATTTTAATACAAGTTTTTCGCAGTTATTGCTACCAGTATTTGTTATTGGAATGAGTTTTAAAATTTTACGTCTTTCTTTAACTTTGAACTTTTTAGTTTAGGTAAAACTTAAAATATAATTATATATTCATCATGAAAGAAATTCAGTTAAAATTCATGTATCTAAGTATTTAATATTTTTTAACAAATTCTTTTTCACATCACGCGTAATTTAGGTACATCAATTGAAGTAAAAAAATCGAGTGAAATCGAAAATGTTTCTTAAAAATCGTTTTCAGGCTTTCAACTGTTGTGGCATTGACGTTACCCATAAATAAAAAACGTGATCTGTCGTGGGACGCCTGGCAGATGTGAAACATTTTCATAGCTCTCCCCCTGCGAAGATAATTAGTGAAAAAATGTTTAGAATCGGTTCATTAGTTCCAGAAATAAGAATTTATGATTTATTACTCCCCCGCCCCACCGCGCGAGAAATTCTCACCCTGCGAAGATAATTAGTGAAAGATTTTTTAGAATCGGTTCAGTAGTTCCAGCGATAAGAATTTATGATTTATTACTCCCCCCCGCGAGAAATTCTCCCCCTGCAAAGATAATTAGTGAAAGAATTTTTAAAATCGGTTCAGTAATTCCAGAGATAAGAAGTTATGATTTATTACTCCCCCCCCCGCGAGAAATTCTCCCCCTGCGAAGATAATTAGTAAAAGAATTTTTTAAATCGGTTCAGTAGTTCCAGAGATAAGAATTTATGATTTATTACCCCCCTGCGAGAAATTCTCCCCCTGGAAGATAATTAGTGAAAGAATTTTTAGAATCGGTTCAGTAGTCCAGAGATAAGAATTTATGATTTATCTCCCCCACATTGATCCCCCCCCGCACCCCGTGAGAAACTCTCCCTGTGAAGGTATTGAAACAGCAATACACAGATGATCACACACACACACACGTAACATAGCGACTGTAACAGTATAGTGCGGGAAGACGCGACGTAACATTTAAAAGATTTTACACCCGCACTATAAGATGTTTCACATCAATAATTATTGCTCATCCTTACAAGTTATATAACAATAGTTACTATGCTATAATGCTATTGAAGCCTGTAGGTTAGTTTTTTAAATAATATTTACCAACAGTATTAGCGATATCTAGTAAAGTATGCAAATATGCTCTGGTTACGTATGCTGTCTTATAATTAATAATGTACACTTATTTGCCTAAGCCATGTTTAATGTCTATGTAGCTGTATACTGTAATACAGCAAAGTATTGTCAATCCAAATTGTCTTCAGCAAGTGTAATTTTGAAACAATTGCAGTCAAGGTCACAGAAAGAAAAAACAGTTCGAGGAAAATGACAAAGTCGCTTACAACAGATATAATGTAAAGTTCAATTTTTAATTTTTATTTTAAAACACCTTTAGAACCTATTCGATTTTCTTAAAATGCGTTGTAGGTACAGCCCAGTATGAGAGTGGAGAGCTAAAGAGCTGCCATATTGTTTTTTTAACATTAAAATATTTTTTATTATTGGTACCTATCTACTACTTATCTGGAAAATATTTAAAATTGCATAATTAACCGCCCAATAACCCAAAACTAATGACTAATTAGATGAATGCATAATGACTGCAAACAGTATATGAAGACACCTGTTGTATGAACAATGACGTAACACAACACTGTAGTCAGGAAAAATTCATTAATTCAAACCTATGTCACCGTAGGGATTTTAACCCTAAACTTTCCACTATCGCGGCGGACTGAGTTGACATTACTCACACAGTGACACATTTTCAAACGATCGACTTTCTCCCTTTAAAGCATTCTGTCACTGAAAAACCACTACATGCGAGAGTCAATATTCCAACACCACTGCTAGACTACAAACACTCAACATGTAAAGTAAACACAACAGGTGAAAACAAAGATGAAGTATCCATTTTTAATAACACCAAGACAAGATAGAATTTCTATCAAATATCGAGGCAAAATAATTGGAACAACACATAATCTGAGGTTGGATTATAACACATATACACAATAAATACAAATTTAACACGTAAGCCGTGACCAAATACATAATTAGATGAATGCATAATGACTGCAAACAGTATATGAAGACACCTGTTGTATGAACAATGACGTAACACAACACTGTAGTCAGGAAAAATTCATTAATTCAAACCTATGTCACCGTAGGGATTTTAACCCTAAACTTTCCACTATCGCGGCGGACTGAGTTGACATTACTCACACAGTGACACATTTTCAAACGATCGACTTTCTCCCTTTAAAGCATTCTGTCACTGAAAAACCACTACATGCGAGAGTCAATATTCCAACACCACTGCTAGACTACAAACACTCAACATGTAAAGTAAACACAACAGGTTTTTGCCTCGATATTTGATAGAAATTCTATCTTGTCTTGGTGTTATTAAAAATGGATACTTCATCTTTGTTTTCACCTGTTGTGTTTACTTTACATGTTGAGTGTTTGTAGTCTAGCAGTGGTGTTGGAATATTGACTCTCGCATGTAGTGGTTTTTCAGTGACAGAATGCTTTAAAGGGAGAAAGTCGATCGTTTGAAAATGTGTCACTGTGTGAGTAATGTCAACTCAGTCCGCCGCGATAGTGGAAAGTTTAGGGTTAAAATCCCTACGGTGACATAGGTTTGAATTAATGAATTTTTCCTGACTACAGTGTTGTGTTACGTCATTGTTCATACAACAGGTGTCTTCATATACTGTTTGCAGTCATTATGCATTCATCTAATTATGTATTTGGTCACGGCTTACGTGTTAAATTTGTATTTACTAATGACTAATGTCTATTTTCATCTAAATTATCCATGCCTTTTCTAAAAGACTAATAAACTAAACCTTTATGTTATTGAAATATTTTAATGAATAAAAAGATAAGTAATATTACAAGCCACCGAGAAATAGTTGACAGATAGTATGTATACTGCTGGCAAATCAGCGTTTGCGAGATTTCTCTTTTGTAATATTTTCTAAAATGGCAGTAGATTTATCTAGCTTTGTCACAAGATTTGGAAAATGGCTGCCAATATTTATTTTTGTCGAGATAGGCATTGTAGTTACGAAAAATGTTTTAAATATTTTAAGCAAGATTTGTAATAACAGTAATTTATGCCCTGAAGTTGCACAAAACTTGCTCAAAATGTTGCTCTAAACTAAGCGTTAGCGCCATTAAAAAAACTGATGGAATCCATATCATATAATTTATTATAAATTCTTGGTGTTTTTGTTATTTTTAGAGAAAACCTTTTCGTTTTTTATTTTTTATGGAAATTGGTTGACTTTGGAGCATAAATTATTATAAGAAAACTTGATCAAAAAGTTGGGATAAACATTTTTTGTAACTACAATTATTTTTGTTTTAAAGTCAAGCGTATTTGAGAAAATTAGAAGCGTTGACTGAAATAAAATGTTCTCAGCCATTTGGAAAAAAACTGACAGGATCCAGATCATATGACCAAACTAGAAAAAATTAATCAATTACTACCCTATAGTCCCGTCACGAGAGCTTAAAAAGGTAGGTCCACCGTACGTTTTGCGCAGCAAATGATTTTATTTTTTTGTGTCCTCAAGCATGTTTAGGAGATGTCAAATCCAAGTTTGCGACCTCTAAAACAGTGCGGGGGAGTTTTGGTGGGCTAAGAACCATGATTTTTTTGCACTTTTTTCGGTTTTTTGCTTATAACATAAAAACGGCTTGTCCTATCGAAAAAATGGTCCTATTCAAAATTAAAGGGCATAAAATTTACTTCAAAATGCACTAGTCAAATATGTTTTTGTTCCGATTTTTACCGATTCTACAGAACTTAAAAAAACAAAAAAAAAATAAACTCTTTTTAGGCGCGATCTAAAGCGAAGCTAGAAGCGCCTATATACACTCGCTTTGTCTGTTAATCTGTTAATCTGTGACGGATTTTTTGTATCAGTCGTACAGCCCAAACGAGTTAACCGATTTTAAAAAACTTTTTTTTGTTCGATTCCTCTCGGGGTCTATTTGATCCTAACGTCGCCCGATTTTTGAATTTTGGCCCCAGAGGGGAGCAAATTAGAAAAAATGGTGTTTTTTGCTTATAGTTCGCTCAATTCAAGTCAGATCGATTCGAAACCTGTCTTAAACGAAAGAGGAGAAAATTTTAGATAGATTTTATGTATAATATTGTGTGAAAACAGTTTTTTATACACATTTAATTGCTAATTTCAACTATATAAATGCGACTTTATCTAATAAATCGCGAACTTGTTTCGGTTGTCCTTGTCTGTTGCACAGTGTGATATGGATATTGGAAGATAGCGTATGCTCTGACTTATAATAAAAACGGGTCCAACATTATAATATAGTTATTCAATTTTTTTACTGGTGACGTTTGATTTTTATGTTTAAAAACCATGGCCTACTGAGTTAAAATGACCTGTAACTAATTATTGACGTCGGTCGGATGGCGGGACCTAGGGATCGGACCAAAATTTATCAATGTTTCATATCTTCCTGAACAATTTGGTTGTACGTTTATAACTCGAGAACCACTGATCCGATTTACGTGAAAAGTGTAACGTCACTTTTGTAAAAATTATCCGATCCTTTTGAAAATTAATATTTGAGAGTTTTATAGGACACAAAAAAATAAAATAGCGCCAGATTTCAAAATGGCGGCCAAATTATGTACTTTTTTGTAAAAATTATCCGATTCTTTTGGAAATTGATATTTGAGAGTTTCATAGAACACAAAAAAATAAAATGACGTCAGAATTCAAAATGTCGGCCATATGTACTTTTTTGAAAAAATGATCCGATCTTTTTGAAAATCGGTATTTGAGAGTTTCATAGGACACAAAAAAAATAAAATGACGTCATATTTTAAAATTGCGGCCATATGTAGGTACTTTTTTGTAAAAATTATCCGATTCTTTTGAAAATTGATATTTGAGAGTTTCATAGAACACAAAAAAATTAAATGACGTCAAATTTCAAAATGGCGCCCGTATGTACATTTTTGTAAAAATTATCCGATTCTTTTGAAAATTGATATTTAAGATTTTTATAGGATACAAAAAAATAAAATGACGTCAGATTTCAAAATGGCGGCCATATTTACTTTTTTGTAAAAATTATCCGATCCTTTTGAAAATCGGTATTTGAGAGTTTCATAGGACACAAAAAAAATAAAATGACGTCATATTTCAAAATGGCGGTCATAGGTATATACTTCTTTGTAAAAATTATCCGATCCTTTTGAAAATTGATATTTGAGAATTTAACAAGATACAAAAAAATAAAATGGCGTCAGATTTCAAAATGGCGATCAAATAATAACTTTTTAATTGTATTATTTATATCTTTGATAAATTCGGTTTTAAATACAATGCGTAAGAAGCATAGCTTCTGTCGGGTGTCTTTGACACATCATGACTGTTTTTATTTATTACGCTTAATAGTCAACCGTTGCTATGGAAAATTGTTTAAAAAATTCACTGTACCTACTATTTTTTGTATGTAATCCAATACATATTTATATTTGGTCTTATGGCTCATAGCCTACTACAAAATTATAAATCTTCTCAGTGTTATTTTCCCTATGTTCGATAAAACCGTTTACACACAGTACCTACATGAATATCGCGCCTTGTAATTCTTGAATTACTTGTATGCTCCAAAATTTTTTTGTTTGCAGGCGCTAATCTCAGGATCTACCAGTCTGTAAAAGAAGCAAAGTACTAATCAATGAGACCCTATACGAGTTTTTTTAAAAATTCAATCCCAAAGAGTGAAAACGGGAGTGTAGGATTTATTGTAATAACAAAAAATCCTACATCCACATTTTACTCCCTGTGGGATTGAATTAAAAAAAATAATCGAATAGCCTATAACCTTCCTTAATAAACGGGCTATCTAACAAAAAAATTTTTTTCAAATCGGACTGGTAGTTCCTGAGATTAGCGCGTTCAAACAAAAAAAAATAAACTCTTTTTTTGTTTGAACGCGCTAATCTCAGGAACTACAAGTTCGATTAAAAAAAATTTTTTTTTGTTACATAGCCCGTTTATTGAGGAAGGTTATAGGATATACGAGTTTTTTTTTTAAATTTAACCCCAAAGGGGGTAAAACGTTGTACCCCCTTTGGGATTGAATTTAAAAAACTCGAATAGCCTAAAACCTTCCTTAATAAACCGGCTATCTAACAAAAAAATTTTTTTTAATCGGACTTGTAGTTCCTGACATTAGCGCGTTCAAACAAAAAAAGAGATTTTTTTTTTGTTTGAACGCGCTAATCACAGGAACTACCAGTCCGATTTGAAAAAATTTTTTTTGTTAGATAGCCCGTTTATTAAGGAAGGTTATAGGCTATTCGAGTTTTTCAATAGTTAAAAGCTTGAAAAAATGCTTTTTTTCATTTTGGTAAATTTTGGCGATTTTCTAAGTTCTGTAGAGCCAGTAAAAATGGGAACATAAACATATTTGACTAGTACATTTTGAAGTAAATTTTGTGCCCTTTAATTTTGCATAGGACCATTTTTTCGATAGGACCAGCCGTTTCCATATTATAAGCAAGAAACCGGAAAAAGTGCAAAAAAATCGTGGTTTTTAGCCCACCAAAACTCCCCCGCTCTGTTTTAGAGGTCGCAAACTTGGATTTGACATCTCCTAAACATGCTTGAGGACACAAAAAAATAAAATCATTTGCTGCACAAAACGCAAGGTGGACTTCCTCTCGTGACTGGACTACTAGAAAACATTCCAAGAGAGAAACCCCACAAACATGGTTTGCCTCCTAGACTCGTAGTCAGTTTAAATTTGTCACCTTATAGCTTTTCTTCAGTTCAAAAACATTCTATAACACAATGCTATACATAATTATGTAATAATTAATTAGCCATAACTTTTATATTATTTATAACCTCTATTTCAATTGATTCGAATTATCAAGAATTCATTGTATGCATTATAATAATTACTGTTTGCACTAAACACATAAGTAATGTTTATAAATACAGCTGAACAAAGTGTTCAAGGTAAGTTTCTGAAACACATTTTATTGTCACTGAAGGACGTCTTTTTATTTTTCTGAACGCATTTCTATACTTATTCACCTTTTTTATCAATATTATTATTTTACTAATAGTAGATATTTACTAATAGTAGATATTATTTCATATATTTTAAAATAAAAATATTATGGACAACAAATATCGACAACAATATTATTATCTCAGATGTAATAAATTTTTTAATCAGGTCAACAAATGAACAAACAAATTGTGTTAAAATACTCGATATTAGTGTGAAAAGATAAAAAGATTATTAAGTATTTGTAAAAATATTCACTTTATGTGATGATAATTTTAACTGTTATGCGTCAATAATTTTACAACCGATCTTCAGCGTCTTGAAGTTGAGCAGCTTTCCTATCAACTTTGACAAGTAAGTAGGAAGAGTTCATACATTTAGAGAAAACTAAATCTTAACGGAAACCTGCGCACAAAAACTGGTGGGAGAAGTAGTCAGTGGTGTACGCAAAACAGATTCTGATGCACAGACGTAGGTGCTGGGGGCTTAATTAAATCCGATTTTTTCTTGTGAATCAGGTAATAAAACAAACTTGTAATAGTTCTTTTGTTGAAATAAGACAAAGGAAATAAAATATTAATAAACATGCATCACTGTTAATGCATTTCAAACACAATTCAATACTCGATGCGCATGAGGCAGTTAAGTTTTCTCTAAATGTATGAACTCTACTAGTTCTTGCCTCTTTCGTAATCGAAGCCATGTGTAATGTGTATCAGGCAGTTTTTTTAAAGTCGATTGCAGATAGTATGGCATTGACAGCACACATCGGATGAATTTGGATCGACGTTGACCATTTTTGCGTCCACACAGTATCGCCAATGTTGGCTATTATTAAATCAGCGAAAGCGCGTCAAAACCTATGTATCAAATGTTTATATACATTTAGTTTATCTATTCCAGCGCATCCTGCAGTAATCATAACAAACAAAAAGAGGACGTATGTAAACCCGGTTTTAAAGTAATACGAAAAAATATAGACACAAATCAAAACATAATACAATTTTATGACATTTTATTTCTGACAAAGCAAAATAAAAAAGCTAGGCGCAAATAGCGCAAGCTAAAGCACCTATTACACTCGTTTTTTTATAATTTCGAGTTATATTTACCAGGGCATTATTTTGTTTTTGTTAGTAAATTATTCAAATAATCAAAAGCAAGCAAAATTTGTGTAGACCTAAAACGTGTAGAACTTGACCATAGAATCACTGACACTGTTAGAATTTTTCGGACCGCGGAAATTTGACAAATTTTCGTTTTAAAAATTTGTCAAACTACGACGATCCGAAAATTTTTTAAAACGGACCACTATCAAAAATAGTTGATAATCCGTGATTTATTGATTCGAGATGCGAACGGAAAAGAGGTAGGTATAGCAGCAGAAAATATAATGACGGCGCCAACATAAACTAGAACGAGTACGATGACGACGCTAGCGTCAACAATTTAGACCTCAATAATTAGTAATTTGCCAATTACACGTCATAGACGAAAATGAGTTTTTTGACTCGAAACTTTCCAAGGAATAATCCTTCAAAATCCTCGGTGTTAGTACTTTAAACTTTAAAGACACTGATAACATGCGCTGTTGAGGCTCTATTAAAACAGCAGTTCTTCCACCAATGTGTCTGACTCTGAACCACAAGGCCAACGTGGATCATTTCTTTTGATGTAGAGGAAAATGTGGTGTAACGGTTAGCGTAGTGGCCTTTGGATCACACTGTCGTGGGTTCGAATCCCACCTCCGCTCATGAATGTTTTGTGATGTCATTTAGTTTTAAGAGAATTGTTATTTAATGTATTTAAGACGCTAAAGACCTAAGTTGTTGACGCGTCTATAATCTACAATAAATAAATTAAATCTTTTGACGGATATTCGTTTATCATTTCTATGGCAAACGTAGGCCAATGTCAACTTATATTGGCATAAAAATTGATCATACCATTTACCTTACACATGGCATGTCATGCATCGATATATTATTTATACCATGCAGTCTGTAACCGGTTTCAGTTTAAAGAAGTCGTACTATACACGGTGTCTCAAAATTGATGCCCGTGCTTTTGAGGTATGTTCCAAGGGGCTAACACGAATCGAATATTAAAGTTGAAAATTTTCCGATTGTCCTTAGTTATCGAGTTATTGATAAAAGACTAAAATTTAACATTTTAACTTTAAACTTTATTAAAAACGAATAATTTATAAATATTAGTAAGAAAAAACTTTTTAGAGACAAGCTTTTATTTAAATGCACTAAAAAGGAAAAAATAATTTTTAATAATTTAGGGTCATAATTATAAAAGCGTGTGTCGTGAACTCTATGATGGTTTATTTGTCACGACCAACGCTCATATAATTATGACCCTAAATTATTAAAAATTATTTTTTCCTTTTTAGTGCATTTAAATAAAAGCTTGCCTCTAAAAAGTTTTTTTTTACTAATATTTATTTTGTTCATTTTAGTCTTTCAAAATTTTACCCTCCTTCGACACCCCTTAAATTGACCCCAAAATGCACTTAGGTATAGTGTTTCGCTTATCAAGCCCTTTAATTTGATACTCATATCATAGGGGTTGCTGTGGAAATGATAAATCGCCATTTTGCCCCCAAAATGCACTTAATGTGTTTCGCTTATCAAGCCCTTTCATTTGATACCCATATCATAGGAGTTGCTGTGGAAATGATAAATCGCCATTTTACCCCCCAAATGCCCTTAAATTGCCCCCAAAATGCACTTATTGTGTTTCGCTTATCAAGCCCTTTCATTTGATACCCATATCATAGGAGTTGCTGTGGAAATGATAAATCGCCATTTTGCCCCCCAAATGCCCTTAAATTGCCCCCAAAATGCACTTATTGTGTTTCGCTTATCGAGCCCTTTCATTTGATACCCATATCATAGGGGTTGCTGTGGAAATGATAAATCGCCATTTTGTAACGTTTACCCTCCTATGACACCCGTAGGGGTTGAATTTCGAAAAATTCTTTCTTAGTGGAAGTGGAAGTGGGTGAAATATTGATTACAAAATTCCAGGACATACATAGATACATAGATTACAAGTGAAGTTAAAAAAAAAGGTTTTATAATAATAAAGCAAGATATTTTCCACATCTGTTGTCACAAAATCTCAAATAGGTTGCCTCCTACTTCAAGGCGAACATTCGCGCGATTTAGCATGGAAACTAAAATAATCCAGTCAAATAGTACTTTTAAATTGCGTTAATTAGAAGTTTGATGAAATTTTAATGGTAGATTGGAGGTGCCACTAGAACACTCCAGCCAAGTTTTCTCCCTCGGATTCCGCAAGGGGTGGTCGCCATCTTGAATTTAAGGGATGGAATCATGCATCTTGGTAAATACTGCTTGTACGTGAAAAATTACTATTACAAAAAATTTTAAGGAGGACGTATGCAATTACTTTTGTTTGGAAAATTTTTTGAAATTTTTTATTATTCAAATGTTATAAATTCTCAAAAATGACACTGTTGGGGATGGAAACGGTTTTTACGATTTTACAACAAAACTGTCAATCGGGGCGAAAAATGGTTATGACAAAAGTTGTAGCTTTTGAAGTTCTCTACAATATACATGTGTTCAACATTTTTTTGCTTGCTTGGTACGAATATAGAGGGCGCCAAAAGTCGACCGGCGCCAATATTTTTGAAAATTTTTGAATTTTGCACATAACAAATTATTTCAATCTATCGCATTTTCATCAAATACATGATTAGGGGGTTTTCGGGGTCGCTGATTAAGAATCCGTTATCAAATTTTCAAAAAACAAAATGGCGGATCCAATATGACGGACGTCTTCCATTTAAATTCATCGCTTTGTCACCAAATTCATCATCCGTCATTTTGCTTTTTGAAAATTTGAGATCTGATTCTTAATCAGCGACCCCGAAAATGTTAACATCGCCATGGTCACCTAATGAATTATGTTGCGACCGTACGATAAAACTTATTATTTACATTTTTGTCAATAACTCGATAACGAAGGACAATCGGAAAATTTTCCACTCATAATTTTCGATTTGTGTTAGCCCCCTGAATCAAATTCCTGAAGCACGGTCATAAATTTTAAGACACCCGGTATATTACACAATATCACGTTAGTATTAGCTTCTCGGTTAGCATAATATGCAATAAAGCAGTCGGAGCTATATGCAACGATAGCAATACAATACAGATGTACGTATTTTGGTACATGATTGTAATATGAATATCTTCATCGCACAATGAAATCGATTTGCAAATACAAAATTATTTATTCACGCTGAATTGTTCCGCACGACGCACGATTTACTTTTGATTTGAGTATTACGCTGAACAATGATCTCTAAATCTTATGATATGGATAGTGAATAATAAGCTGAAGTTTCTCAGAAGCGACAGGTCTTATAACTGAAGGGGCTTAACTTTAATGGAAAATTTGAATTATCAGTACAGCTGCGTTATACGTAGATACCTACCTACAAAATATGTTTACCTATAATGGGTTGTTAAAAATGTCAACCATTCCCAATGTCCCCACAACCCGCGCTTAGAGTTCCATATCAGTATAGTGCTGCACAAGTTCCGTAGCCTTAAAAGTTAAAGTCAACATTATGGCACTTACTACTTGGTTTCACAAAATGGTCACCGTTCACAATCCATATATTAGATATCAGTGAATGAAAACTATATTTAAGGTAATCATAATATGATGAGTGTATGTAACATTTTTCATATTATTTAAATACCTACAGATTCCTTCTGTTGAGATGCTTTTTTAAATTTACTCTGTCGTTAGGTTTTTAGGTAAATAGCAATAGTAAATTTAATTCTGACCGGTTGTTTGGAAACTGATAACATTTTAACGTGATCAATTTTATACTATTTTATATTGTTATTTTTTAGGGTTCCGTATCTCAATAAGAAAAAACGGAACCCTTATAGGATCACTCGTTTGTCCGGCTGGCTGGGTGTCCGTCAGTCAAGACCCATTTTCTCAGGAACGGATAGAGATATCAAGTTGAAATTTATACGAAATACTAAGGTCTACAGTCCCTTAAAGGTGTAAAGAATTTAAGCTTCTAGGTCAACACTATCAAAAGATACGGTCATTTTGTCATTTCATCAAAAACTTATAGGGTGTATACTTCCCGTTAACCTAGAATCATGAAATATTTTGGCAAAAAGCAAGGTCTCGCAGCACAAGTAAAGGAAAAAATCCGAAAATCACAAAAAGTAAAAATTAAAGGGAGTTCTATACCTATTTTGATATTCGCAAACTCACTCATCAAAAACCTATAGGGTACTTCGCGTTGACTTAGAATCATGAAATTTGGCGGAAATCAAGGTCTCGTAGCAAAAGTAAAGGGAAAAATACAAAAATCACAAGTAAAAAAAAACTCGGGTCGCAGTGCCAAACCCTGCCGACAATATAGTGTATTTGCTAATACAGGCCTTGTGGCTTTAATACGTGAACTTAAGTTTGTTTTTGGACAAAATAAAAAATTTAACCCCTTAATACATCCCTTAAAATAATATTTTTTTCTTAATTTCAATATTATTATCAATGCAACCTCTGTACCACATTAAATACACCCTTTCATAAGTAAATCCGTATCAACAAACCAGTGTTTTCATAAAATTTGAAAGTCCGGTCCTGTCGGGCCGATTTTATTAAAATTTTAGCAGCACGTTTTAATCTTTACTAAAGAGTTAAATTTCAATTTTGAAACGATTCTGACAAATTTTTCGGTATTTTTGGGCCCAAAAACTTTTTGGAACCCCTAAATACAACCCTGAAAATGGTCCGATCGGGCCCATTTTAAATAGGCTTCTTGCGGTGATGGGTTTCAATGTGTGTACCAAATTTCGTTTCAATCGATTAAGTCTGTCGAGAGTTATCGTGTACACACATATATATATAAATATATATATATATATATATATATAAATATATACATACATATATATATAAACATTTCCAAAAATGGTGCCAAATTGTTCAGGAGGCTATGAAACGTCGAGAAATTTTGGTCCGACCCCTAGGTCCCGCCATCCGACCGACGCCAATAGTGTATGTGCCATATTATGGCAAATACACTAATTAAAGGGGGTTCACAGTCCACACACATAAAACGGATAAGCCTTTTAAAGGCTGTATCTTTGGAAGCGTAACATGTAGCCGGTTGAAATTTTCACAGAATATGTCTACCTAATATAATTGTTGTAACGGTACGGAACCCTCGTGGCGCGAGTTCCACACGCACTTGACCGCTTTTTTTAATTGTATTTATAATTTTAAGTAGGGGTCGACAAGACAAGAATTCTTGTCTTGACAATAACTTCTTGTCTTGTCTTGAAAAAAAATCAAGAAATCTTAAAAAATCTTGTCTTGACGTTTTCTTGACATCTTATGTCTTGTCTTGACTCAAGAAATTTCAAGATCTTGAAATTTCTTGATTAACCGGTGACACCGTACATGGTGATTCCTCGCCGGCGAACTTTTTATTGCGTTGCGTGCTAACACGGCAATCTGGTGGTTCCCCGATCTTTATTTGTTTTCTGACGAACGCAAATAACTCAGAATCTTGGAAGTATGAAATTGAAAAATACTTAAATGAGCCTAGAGGACCACCTTTAACAATAACAAAGCCAAGAAATCGGCCAGGCGTTGACTCCATAAGAAGTCTTATGTGCCTTAATTTATGGCTTATATATATGTGTGTGTGTGTGTGTGTGTGTGTACACGATAACTCTCGACAGACTTAATCGATTTAAACGAAATTTGGTACATACATTGGAACCCAGCACCGCATGAAGCCTATTTATAATGGGCCCGATCGGGCCATTTTAAGGGTAGTTTTTAGGAGTTGAAAAAAGTTTTTGGGTCCAAAAATACCGAAAAAAATCTCGGAATTGTTTCAAAATTGGAATTTAACCCTTTGGTAGAGATTAAAATGTGTTGCCAAAATTTTAACAAAATCGGCACAACAAGACCGGACTTACAAATTTTATGAAAACACTAGTTCGCGGATAGTGATTTATTTGCTGACGGGTGTATTTAATTAGGTACAGAGGTTGCATTGATAATAGTATTGAAATTAAGAAAAATAATATTATTTTAAGGGATGTATTAAGGGGTTAAATTTTTTTGATTTTGTCCAAAAACAAACTTAAGTTCACATAATAAAGCCACAAGACCTTATTAGCAAATACACTATATTATTGTCGGCAGGGTTTGGCACTGCGACCTGAGTTTTTTCATTTATTGTTTTTAATTTACATTTTTGTGAATCGGTCTAGCAAAAAATGTGTTCAATAAATTAAAATAATACGTTGTTATGTTAAAATATGTTATCTTTTTCACAAATAAATATACGTTTTAGCGTTTTCATTGTTAGTCAAGATATTTCAAGATTTCTTGTTTTCTTGACAAGAAATCTTGGTATTGATATAACATTTCTTGTCTTGTCTTGAAATCTAAAATTACTTCTTGTCTTGATCTTGTCTTGAAATCAAGACAAGATCAAGACAAGATCTTGAAATTTTCAAGAATTTGGCGACCCCTAATTTTAAGTAGTACCTAATAGCATTGATTAACATCATCATATATACAAAATTCTCGTGTCACGGTGTACGTTATTGAATTCCTCCGAAACGGCTGGACCGATTTTGATGAAATTTTGTGTGCTTATCGGGTAGGGTGGAGAATCGGACAACGTCTATTTTTCATCCCCCTAAATGTTAAGGGTGGTCCACCCCAAATTTTTTTTTTTTATTTTTTGGACAAAATTTTTTATTTTAATTTTTTCATGATTCAGCATTGAAAAATACATACAACTCTAAATTTTCACCCTTATACGATCAACCCCTGATTTTTAATCGCGATTTTTATATTAAGCTTTAAAAAATACATATATGGCGAACGAGCGAAGCGAGTGAGTAGTGTATTTACAATATTCAAGCGAACGAGCGAAGCGAGTGAGTAGTGTATTCATAATATTCAAGCGAACGAGCGAAGCGAGTGAGTAGTGTATTTATAATATTCAAGCGAACGAGCGATATATAAAATTCTCATGTCGCGGTGTACCTATGTTATTGAACTCCTCCGAAACGGCTGGACCGATTTTGATGAAATTTTGTGTGCTTATCGGGTAGGGTGGAGACACGGACAACATCTATTTTTCATCCCCCTAAATGTTAAGGGTGGTCCACCCCAAATTTTTTTTTTTTATTTTTTGGACAAAATTTTTTGTTTTAATTTTTTCATGATTCAGCATTGAAAAATACATACAACTCTAAATTTTCACCCTTATACGATCAACCCCTGATTTTTAATCGCGATTTTTATATTAAGCTTTAAAAAATACATATATGGCGAACGAGCGAAGCGAGTGAGTAGGCGAAAATATTCAAGCGAACGAGCGAAGCGAGTGAGTAGTGTATTAATAAAATTCAATCGAACGAGCGAAGCGAGAGAGTAATGTAATTATAATATTCAAGCGAACGAACGAAGCGAGTGAGTAATGTAATTATAATATTCAAGCGAACGAGCGAAGCGAGTGAGTAGTGTATTTATAATATTCAAGCGAACGAGCGAAGCGAGTGAGTAGTGTATTAATTATATTCAAGCGAACGAGCGAAGCGAGTGAGTAGTGTATTTATTATATTCAAGCGAACGAGCGAAGCGAGTGAGTAGTATATCAATAAAATTCAAACGAACGAGCGAAGCGAGTGAGTAATGTAATTATTCCTGGAAATAACGTATATGGCTAAACAACGTTTGCCGGGTCAGCTATACTAAATATACGTGAGCGGAGTAATGGGTGACCGCTATTAAATCATAATTTCATACCATCCGAGCGAAGCCGGACCGGGTCCGCTAGTATTATATGGGAAGTAAGTGATTCCATGTACTGAAAAATATACTATAGCTGCCCGCTTACGTTTCATTCCCCTGGCCCACAAACTCAATGTTGACTTGTGCTTCCACCTATATTATTGTTGAACTAACAGCTCAGATATTGTCAATGCTACCTCTAACTGATCCTAAATAATGATATAAGATATTTACATCACTGCCGCAGCTGACATTATTTTAATATTTTGAAATTTGTTGAGACTGTATAAAACTTATATAAAGTGAACTTAGTTTAGTTACATAATTTATCTGTAAACGCTATCTGATTTTATATTTCTTTGTCTCTGAATAAAAATTGTTCAAACACTCGTAAAATATATTTTGATGTATTCATAGGCTAAGAGCTGATAACACTTTTTTCATGTGTTTTTATAAGACTTGGAACTTTTTTAAAAGATGAATTTTATATATCTCTACAAGGGGTATATAGTCTGTCATTCCAAACGCGGGGCAAAACCACCCCATATTTTTTTGTTCACTCTTGCGAAAAAAGACTTATGTGTGTTTATCATTAGTAAAGTCTAGAAAAAGTTTTGCCCCGCATTTGGAATGACAGACGTTATCTTTTAAAAAAAGTTCCAAGTCTTCTAAAAACACATAAAAAAGTGTTATCCGCTCTTAGTCTATCATAGCAACTTATACTAATTAGTTAACAAAAGCAAGCAGTTTAAGAGAATTAGATAATCAAATTCATTAAGATTGTAAAATTTGTTGTTAAATAAAAGAATTTAAAATAAATCTTTCACAATTTTTCCAATCGTTAGGGGCCTACACACGATCAGTTTAACTTCGCAGTTTATCTGTGCAGTCAAACTGCACAGTTGTGTGAACTGTACGTTGTGTGGGCTATTTCAGTTTGCTCCTCAATTGTTCTCAGTTTGAAGAGCTGACGTGCGTGGCTAGACACGACTAGAAAGGGAAGTTCGGTTTTGCGCTCAGATTGATCTGAGCGCAAAACCGAACTTACCCAAAGACTACACATGACTGTGCCAACTGTTCAATTAACTGAGCTGACTTCGCACTTTATCGGTGCAAAGTAGAGTCAAATGCGCAGGCCAAAAGCCTGCGTTAAAATTTGTCGGAACTATGCAGTTATCTCAGTTTATCGCTCAGACATGACGCCACAAGGGTTAAACTGCGCAGTTAAACTAATCGTGTGTAGGCCCCTTTACTGAATTTGATTATCTAATTTTCTTATGTATGAATATTTTTAGTTTGACATAATAATGATTAACATTATTAAGTTTAAAATTAAATAAAATATCAGAATGGTCCAAAAGTCTTGCCCTAATGTTAAATCCAATTAAATTCAATATAATGTCTATAGAAAGCCGGAATCAGTTGGCTAAAGTGCCGTAACGCTGTCTGGTCATCAAACTAATTCTGTAGACTACTGCAAAAATTTAGGATTATACATAGACAAATACTTAGTGGAATCGCTCATTTTATCATCTTTTAATTATTGTGATATTGTGTACGGACCATGTATAAACCAGTCAACATCGCAGCTTATCCAAAAATTTTAAAATATATGCTTCAGATATATTGTATACAACATAAATTTACATATCGCATACTTCGTAGACAACTTGATCACAACCGGGCAGCCAGATTATCTAAATTGCAATTTAAAATATTTATCAGATTATCATAATAATAATAAAAATACGATGTCACAGGATACAACATTGTCAATAAACTTGCATGAAACAAATTTTTATAAAAAATCTTTTACTTATGGTTCTGCCTCTATATACTTATAATAATATTCCTCGTAAATATATACATCTCAAAAAAGAGGCGTTTCGAAAGAACGTTAGGGGTTGTCTATTAATAGTCACCGCGAAATATTATGCAATATGAACCAATGACGCAAGATTGTCTTAAATAAAATTAAGATGCTAGTCACCAGATGGCCTAACGATTGTCAACACAACTCACTTCTGTAAACTCTACAATTATTCTGTACTCAAAGATTAAATAATAAAACTTAGGATGCTAGTCAACAGATGGCCAATAGTGCGACGTCTAGCTGCCTCTATTAAAAGTGGCCTCATTTACGCTCATAAGGATCAAAATCTTCTAGTAATATGTTAAACAATGCTAATAGTAATATCGTAATTTATTTTGAACGATAGATACAACGAAAAAACAATATTAACGATTTTTTTTATTTCTGAAATTTGGTATGGGGTTATAAAATTTCATTCTAAACAACTTTTCATTATGGAATTTTTTTAAATTTTGAAAAATCAATGTACCTACTTTATTTTTACAACTTTGCTTACGAAACACTGTAGAAGACCGAATCAACTCACTTTTGGTATATCTTAGTTTTACATCAAGCAGGACTCTATCCTTAAATGCCATTCCGAAATTCGAACATTTTTTGTTCATTACACCTCAATAATTGTCACATCTATCCTGTACTGTATATTGACCACATAATATATTGAGGTTAAGTAGACTCGAAAATATATCAAATATACTACAGATATGTTACAAAGTACAGACTCATGTCTGTTTCAAATTATTATACAGGGTGTCCACGGTGACGTTGGCGAACATGGGTATCTTTGTTATTAGTGGAGATAGAAAGTCGGTTAAATTGGCAAAGTAGTGCATAATTATGTGCCCATTAACGTCCCGTCAAAAAAAAACTGAATTTTGACACACTATGGATTTATTTAGAAAATAATGAAAATTGCCATTTTTGAAAACTGGCCATAACTTTTTTATTTATGAAGATATCTAAAAATTTCTTTAAACATTTTTTGATAACTTTTAAAGATTTTTTCAGTGGCGTAGGTTAAATTTTTTTATATTCACAACATATTGAGATAAAGACATGAACTTTGGTTTTTCTTATTGACGCCATTTTGGATTTTTAGATTTTCGAATTCTGCTTATTTTTCTGATTAATTTGGTGTATCATATGCCACATTTAAAAAATTTGCATTTAACGCCCCATATTACAGACACATAAAAACAACGTATTATTAATTTTCCGCTTTAAAATTTCGCACTACTTAATTATATTTGACTATCCGTTGTTTTTATGTGTCTGTAATATGGGACATTAATTGCAAATTTTTTAAATGTGGCATATGATACACCAAATTAAACAGAAAAATAAGCAGAATTCGAATATCTAAAAATCCAAAATGGCGTCAATAAGAAAAACCAAAGTTCATGTCTTTATCTCAATATGTTGTGAATATAAAAAAATTTAACCTACGCCACTAAAAAGATCTTAAAAAGTTATCGAAAAATGGTTAAAGAAAAGTTATGATCAGTTTTCAAAAATGGCAATTTTCACTATTTTCTAAATAAATCCATAGTGTGTCAAAATTCAATTGTTTTTTCGAAGGGACGTTAATGGGCTACTTTGCCCATTTAACCGACTTTCTATCTCCACTAATAACAAAGATACCCATGTTGTCCAACGTCGCCGTGGACACCCTGTATAATATGACAAATTAAGAAAAAAAATACTCACTTTGAGTATAAACACACCGTTTACTATACGTATTTACCGAATTTCGAAATAACTACACTATTAAAAACTTTTCTACGGCGGCTACATTAGCAAATTAATCAAAACTATCAATTAAGGCGGAAAACGAATTTGTGTTTTTTAATAATGTTGGCATCGCTTCGTTTCGTCAATATAGTTGTGCCTCATATTATAGGAAACTATCTCATAAGAGGAATCTTTCCTTCACCTATAATATAATGTAAATTTCAAAAGTCAGTCTAACATGAACTGTTATACTCGCAACACAGTATCATGGTCAACTCTAAGAGATATAATTAAATTTTGTTATATTCGTGACACAATCCTGGTCAACCCTGAAAGCTATAAAATGTCGTTCTAAATCAGAGTTTAATTTAATTCATTCAAACACCTAGCATGTATTTGCATTATGTAATGTAAATGCGAATGAGTATATAATATTTTCAAAGGTCAATGAAACATGCACACTGCAGCACAGTTTTAAACTCTCGTGAGACATTGTCAACCCTAAGAACTATTTCACTCGGATTCAGGGCTCTCGCGATACACATACGGCGTTACAATTTACATAAACCGAGAACCGTACCTACACTGCACAAAACCGTAAATTTATGAATGCGTAAACACATGTTTGCACAAACCATATACTTGTCACAATAACAAAATAATATCTATAGCGATGGGAGAGGCTACATAATCATCATTATCTGTTGGTACAAAGATTACAGCTACAAAACTTACTGATTGAGTGATATGTAGTATGTACTCATCTATTTTAGGCATCTTCAAATATTCTCTACATGTTTTTTACGTAAATCTGTACAATATAGGTACACTAATATACAAGGTTCCCCATATTAGACTTCACATTTTAATATTCGGATAAAATCCTTATAAGCTGAGTAAAAAATATTTTTGTTACCTACTTTAAACTACAGGCTAATTAGTATATTTGCCATATATGGCAAATACACTATTAGTAGGTGGAAAATAAGACTTGAATAGTGAAAAAATTCCTCCCCTCATGAAATTTTGGTATATGTCCTCTATGGCATAAGAATCAAGAATCCGAAGAGTCCATAAAAATAATGTTTTTATTAGAGATTTGTTAAACTTTTTTCCAGTACCTAATATTGAAAAAGCCAAAAGGAGAATTTAAATTTGAGTCCAATTTTTTTATTCTAAACAATAATTTTTCCAGTATCTTTATAGTCAAAAATTCCTTAGGATAACTAGTACCTATTGACAAAAAATCGTCCGTGTTAATTTCCTCTTTGTCGAAAAATTATTAATAATACAAATAAACCTTAACACACTACATATACATATTTGTGATAAAATAATGTTCAATATCGATACAAATATAAATAATTTGATATGGTATCTCCATAATGAAATTCCATGTTACTGATAATTTTAAACCGATAAAACAGGATTATCGATTTGTTTATGATTTATTTACACCAAAATTAATTCAATTTTAAGAAGAAACAGAGTTGTATTTATTCAGAAAGAATAAAAATGTATTATAAATTATTATTTATAATCTTAGGAGCTGGCAGAGTATGACCCCACCATAGAAATGGAGGGTGGACAAGGCGTTCCCTATCCTACTTGGACCTTGTCCAGATGAAGCGTTTTACGCGTGACTCGAGTCGCGCCGTAGTCAGTCGTGCGACTGTGAGATACTAGAGGTTCATACATTCCGTCCACATGCAGTCGCGCGTAAAACGCGTGCAATTCGCCAGAATCTCGACTCGCGCGACTGTCGCGCGTCTCGAGATACTGGAGACGCTATTGTTCCGTCCAGTATTCACGCGACAGTTGCTGCAGGTAGTAGACGTATTATGAATATTAAAAAATGGAGCGTGATAACTTTGATACGGAACACTTTATTGACGAAGTGGAAAAGAGGGTGGCGATATAGGACATGGAATCTTCAGATTATTCCAACCGAAACTTGCTTGCGTCGTTTCCATCGACGGTACGCAAGCCACAATACAAGCGCTTTGTCTGACTCCATGTTTTTGACTTATATTATACCGTCCTAGAAAAGTCGCGCATGAAACGCGCCTTCTGGGCGCAATACGAATTCAGACGCGCGACTCGAGTCGCGCGTTAAACGCTTCATCTGAACAAGGTCTTACTATTGGCACAAAAATGAAAGAGAGATAGCTATCTCATTATCTCTTTCTAAAATTGTGATTGATTCTTCGTCTCCATGTCTATATTCATACTTTTTATATTGATACTAGCGGACCCGGTCCGGCTTCGCTCGGATGGTATGAAATTATGATTTAATAGCGGTCACCCATTACTCCGCTCACGTATATTTAGTATAGCTGACCCGGCAAACGTTGTTTAGCCATATACGTTATTTCCAGGAATAATTACATTACTCACTCGCTTCGCTCGTTCGTTTGAATTTTATTGATATACTACTCACTCGCTTCGCTCGTTCGCTTGAATATAATAAATACACTACTCACTCGCTTCGCTCGTTCGCTTGAATATAATAAATACACTACTCACTCGCTTCGCTCGTTCGCTTGAATATTATAAATACACTACTCACTCGCTTCGCTCGTTCGCTTGAATATTATAATTACATTACTCACTCGCTTCGTTCGTTCGCTTGAATATTATAATAATATTACTCACTCGCTTCGCTCGTTCGTTTGAATTTTATTAATACACTACTCACTCGCTTCGCTCGTTCGCCATATATGTATTTTTTAAAGCTTAATATAAAAATCGCGATTAAAAATCAGGGGTTGATCGTATAAGGGTGAAAATTTACAGTTGTATGTATTTTTCAATGCTGAATCATGAAAAAATTAAAACAAAAAATTTTGTCCAAAAAATAAAAAAAAAAAATTTGGGGTGGACCACCCTTAACATTTAGGGGGATGAAAAATAAATGTTGTCCGTGTCTCCACCCTACCCGATAAGCACACAAAATTTCATCAAAATCGGTCCAGCCGTTTCGGAGGAGTTCAATAACATAGGTACACCGCGACATGAGAATTTTATATATCGCTCGTTCGCTTGAATATTATAAATACACTACTCACTCGCTTCGCTCGTTCGCTTGAATATTATGAATACACTACTCACTCGCTTCGCTCGTTCGCTTGAATATTGTAAATACACTACTCACTCGCTTCGCTCGTTCGCCATATATGTATTTTTTAAAGCTTAATATAAAAATCGCGATTAAAAATCAGGGGTTGATCGTATAAGGGTGAAAATTTAGAGTTGTATGTATTTTTCAATGCTGAATCATGAAAAAATTAAAACAAAAAATTTTGTCCAAAAAATAAAAAAAAAAAATTTGGGGTGGACCACCCTTAACATTTAGGGGGATGAAAAATAGATGTTGTCCGTGTCTCCACCCTACCCGATAAGCACACAAAATTTCATCAAAATCGGTCCAGCGGTTTCGGAGGAGTTCAGTAACAAAAATAGGGGTTGATCGTAGAGGGGTGAAAATTTAGGCTTGTATGTATTTGTGTATGCTGTATCATAAAAAATTAAAAACAAAAAATTTTGTCCAAAAAATAAAAAAAAAAAATTTGGGGTGGACCACCCTTAACATTTAGGGGGATGAAAAATAGACGTTGTCCGATTCTCCACCCTACCCGATAAGCACACAAAATTTCATCAAAATCGGTCCAGCCGTTTCGGAGGAATTCAATAACGTACACCGTGACACGAGAATTTTATATATATGATTCATATTCATAGCAAACATGCATGTTAGGGCGAAGAACCAATCACAATAATCTAGAAAGAGAGAATGATAGTTGTCTACAATAGCTATCACTTTCTCTCAGTTCTATATGCCAACATTATTACGGAAGGCTCTGTTCACATATAATGAACAATAAGAAGAAAACCGTCAGTTAATTTTGAACACACAAAAAAGCAAGGCAGACAGTTTTGGAAATCTAAACATAGAATTAAAATACCCCAAAGTTGAAATATCTCACTGACAACTAAAAATATTTACATCGTTACCATAGCAACTATATATTTTATTCCATACGAGAATTAATATAAAAATATAGTTGCTATGGTAACGAAGTAAATTTAGCTGTCAGTGAGATTTCAGTGAGATATTTTTTACTTCCCACCTCTACTATGGTAGGGAAGTAATGGATTTAGTCCGAAAAAAATATTTCGAGATTTTAACAGATTTTCACGTTTTGAGACCCTATAGCAATCGTTTAAGATCATTTTCTGACTGATGTCTGTATGTGTGTGTGTGTGTGTGTGTTTGTGTGTGTGTGTGTGTATGTGTGTGTGTGTGTATGTGGTCAATTTTTCGCCTTCGATATCTTAAGAACGGAACAACATACGGGCATGCCGATTGTTCTATTGTGTTTATCAGCCTTTAACTTAGATCTGATTAGATTTTGAGTCAAATCGGTTCAGTGGACCCTGAGATATTCAAAAAAACGTCCTCAATGTCACGTATTAACATAGGTAAAAAAAAATATAAATGAATTCTAGATGTAATTGATGAAAAAAATGTAAATATTTTTTTTCTCTAAAATGTATAGTTTTCGAGAAAAAAAATATTTTACTAAAAAAAATAAAAATTGTACGTAAATCAAGGTAACCATGATTTTTGCTATATTAAGTTAGCCATCAGTAGATCACCAAACAAAAAAGAGGGCCATGCTTTTTTCAAAGAATAAAAATTAAATTGTGTTTTAAAGACCACCAACAGCTAAGGTTATTTGGGGCTAGTCAAAGAAAAAAAAAGAAAAATCTTACGAAATCTCACCAGGGGGGGCGGGGGGGTCAAAAAATTCTCAAAAATGCCTCACGTAATTTATGGACGCCCCCAAATAAGAATTGATCGGTATGAAATCACTACCTAAAATGCAACGCTGCCTCCCGTACTATAAAGTTGATCAACACACGCATAGCAGAGCACAAGAGAAGCTGTAAACTGGGACAAACGGAAAAATCTGCCATAGCCGAACACACTTTGACTCTGGACAATCATAAGATCCTCTTCGAAGAAACCCAAGCCATAGACAGAACGTTGAGCTATTACCCAAGAATATACAGAGAGGCCATAGAAATACATAAACACACACAGAATTTCAACCGAAAAGATGAAGGCCTCAATTTCAGTAAAACCTGGACACCAGCACTCCGACATACAAAACCAATAACCAATCGTACAAGGACGGGATACGACCGAGTAGAGAACTCACCACCACTACACACTGCGCAGTTGACCAATGGCAGAGAGACGGACTACGACCGAACAGAGAACACACTGGCACTAGGTATAAAAGAAGGGAGAACACCAGTCACCGACACACTGATCTGTGAGCCGCCAAGGAGGACACTTCGACCGCTGCCACATCGCCTTTGAGAATGTCTACCGCAGTTGTAGACGAAACGTCAGGTAGAAATACCACCGGACCACGGTCTACAAGCCCGGAAACCATGAAGACTTGGAACAATGCCGGCCGTGAAAGCTTGCACACTTGGATCAAATTATATTGTCCACTATCCTGCGATTTTGCTTAATTTTATTATAATCACGATGGACACGATTTCTAATATGGATTAAAACAATTTCCAGCTTTCCACTAATTAATTCCGAATTTGGCTTTTTTATGCTTCCCAACCACTGGGGCTATCAATAAAAGTATAGTTAATTTTCTCTGAACAAGTGGTCGTATATTTAGCACTCTCACGCGACTTGTTGAAACTGCAGTGCGTTTTATGGGATTGGACAAACGCAGTTATTAAGACAAATAAAAATTGCATTGTTTATTCATTTTTTAAAGAAAAGGTCGACTAATCGCACACCGTAAATAATTTGCTTATCAACTTGCACTTCTTATCATGAAAATATGTTTGGTTATTTTCGTAATCGTATACCCAAGCACTGCATGCTTAAGAAGAGAGATTAGAGGAAACCGGGACAAGTTGTGGCAGGTGTTGGATGTCACAAAGTTAATGTCTTTCCCGGTAGAATACGGTAGCAAGGTATTAGACACAGTGGCAGTAGGTTAATTAAATGCGAAAGTCCAAGTTATTCAGCTAAGTTCTCATATCTGTATAAATATGTGTTTAGTTATCGACGAAAATCTGTTTTATGCATAATATGGTAAATGATTTTCTTCCCTACATTTATTTTATTTTTCTAGTTTTTATAGTACAGAGAAACAATATTGTACCTTTACAAACTTAATTATGTATCTTTATAGCATTTGAGACTCTATTTGCAGCAAGGAGCAGATTATCACATTATGGCGAAGGACGATTATGTACGGTAATAAAACAAAAAAAAGTCCAAACAAAAAGGTATTTTTCCAATTTAAATAACTAGAGACAATCAACCTGCAGGCGGGGTAGGTGGTTACACTTTACATTTTTTTGTGTCAATTCAATTTTTGAGGTCATGTTAGTTTATTATTATGGTTAAATATGACTAAAAGATCAAATTGAGTGAACATCTGTTGATATATAAAGAGATTATAATATCTAAAGTAAGAAAAATTCATAGGTAGGTACGTGAAAAATGTGACAACCGACCCTAGTCTCCCCTATAAGACATTTTCATTTATAATACACGACTATAGAATTTAAATTTGGCGGGAAATTAAATTTTTTTAGCTGATTAAAAATGGGGTTATATTTTGTAAAAACACCGAAAAAAGTTAGTCAGAAAAGATGTTCAGAATTCAATTTTTAGTCTATGACAAAATTTTAAGACAATACAATAACGCTATATTTTCTATTTTTTTTTTAAATTATGTGATAGTTTATTTCGGATTTTTACATTTGATAGGTAGAAATAAATAAAATTTAAAACCTCAAAATCTGAAATGATTTTCAAAAAATATACTTCTTAATCATCCATATCAAAATTAAGAAAGAATCGGAGGTTCGAATGACGACTGTGACTAGCTTACCACGCGTTGATCATCGTGCACCTATATAATCTATTTTCTATCAATTTTCGTGATAATAAAATCGTAGTTCTGTAGTTTCTTACGACTTTTGTTACTCTTAAACCGTAAGTAAAACAGTACCTCTATTTTTTTCTAATGTTGTCCTAAATTTTACATTTTTCTAAAATATTGACATAAGGTTATCTGTCTTTTTAATCCAAAGTTCAAACCAAATCTTTATCATTTTAAATCAGAGCCACCTATTATCAATTTTGATTATTTATACGTAGTCATATTAGTAGCCACTTCA
The DNA here is from genome assembly GCA_039654895.1 of Mongoloraphidia duomilia. Taxonomy (NCBI): domain Eukaryota; kingdom Metazoa; phylum Arthropoda; class Insecta; order Raphidioptera; family Raphidiidae; genus Mongoloraphidia; species Mongoloraphidia duomilia. Next base: position 28,634,760 of record CM077518.1, on the reverse strand, counting down.
CTTTGCAGGTTCAGACCTTAGTGGTCTGTTCCTGCAATTGTCCACAAGAGGTCGCTCTTTTCAACTATCAACTTTACTTATTTATCATATAAACAATTGTAATTATGATAATAGTCGCGAAACAACCCTCTAATAATAATTACAGGTAAAATGTCAGACAGCGACGCTACTCTTTCTGACGACCAAACAGACTCAAATACATCTGAAATCAATGAAACAAACACAATGAACAATAAAACACAACCACCACAATCATACTCGAATGTAGTAAAATCCAATAATAATTTCCCTTATCCTCAAAAAAACCAAGGCATCATATTAAACTCTATCAATGGAATTCCTATTAAGGAATATATCTATGCAATAGGAGAAATTGTCGGGCCAAAAAATATTTTAGCGGCGTCTAGAATTTCCGGCGACCGTATCTGTATGTATTTAAGCAGTAAACGCGCAGTTGACAAATTTATTACAGACCATGAATATATAATTATCAATGATTCTAAAATAAATGTAAGGCGAGCTGTAAATCCAGCTAAAAAACTCATCATTTCAAATATAAATCTTACAATTCCCAATAGTTGTCTTGAAAACTTACTTATAAAACTAAATCTAAAACTGCTGTCCCCCATCTACCTTATGAAAGCAGGAATCCAGGATGAAAGATACGCGCATATCGTTTGTTTTAGACGATATGTCTATATATCACCGGATGACGATACAGACATCCCTGATTCTACCATGATACCCTACGATGGCGACAATTACCGTATTTACTTAGCCATTGAAGATACAAAATGTCGCAATTGTTACCAAAGCGGTCATATAGCTACAAACTGCCCCCAACAACCGCGTGAAACACGTAGCGAAGATATCCAGAATAATACCTTAAAACGTTCAGCCCCCCCTTCCACCCCAGAAACCACACCAGACCGACCTGAACTCATTAGCACCAACATCAACTCTGACTCTGACGCCTGTTCCGTCCAATCGAACACTACAGTAGTAGTAGCCTCCACATCTAGCGCTGACAAACCACCTGAAACAAAAAAAAATATTAGTAAAGATAAAAAAATAACAATTACTAGTACTAAACCTGAGACTAAAAGACTGAAAATAAATACACAAGATACCGTCATACATCCGATTGAAGCATCTACCTCTACCGCAAATAAAAACATTGACAATAAAAAATTAGAAAACACTCCACACACTAATGATTCAATAAAAAACAAATCCGAAAACCAATCACAATCACAAAACGAATTTACAAATGACTCTCTGACACCATTGGAACCAATATTCAAAGAAAATTTTTACCCTATTTCTTTTGAACTATTCCAAAAATACCTAAGTAAAATCCATAACGCAGACGATCCACTAGAATTTACTCGCAACTATACAGACAATATTGAAGGGGTTATTTTAATGCTTACTGAACTGTATCCAGCACTCACTAGTCGATCTGCCAAAATAAGATTCACTAAAATCAGAAACAAACTAGAAAAATGTCGAGCCGCAGAACACGCAACTCCCAAATGCTCCCCACCCTTACCTATGACTCTATCACCCCTAAATTCTGATGCAGAATAAAATGCTTCTAATCCAGTGGAACTTGAACGGATTCTTCAAAAGAATCAACGAACTAAAATTACTTATAGCCGACCATAACCCGAAAATTATCTGTTTACAAGAAACTAACCTAAAACCTACGCAATCCCTAAACTACCCTAAATACAACATTTTCAGAAGCGATCGCATCAACACTGATCACGCCAGCGGTGGCGTATTGACACTAATACACAACTCACTCCACTCACAAAATGTTCCCCTCAACACAAATTTCGAGGCAGTAGCCACAACAGTATTTCTTAAAAAGAAAATAACTATCTGCAACCTCTACCTTCCAAACAGTAGCCCCATTACACTTACTGATCTAATTAACCTAACCAAGCAACTTCCATCCCCATTTATCCTTTTAGGTGACTTTAATGCCCACAACACTCTTTGGGGTAAAAAGACAGATACTAGAGGTAAAACTGTTGAAAACTTTATTGATTCCGCCAATCTAGCAATATTAAATGACGGTTAAGAAACTCATTTAAATCTTTCTTTCAACACAATGTCGTCAATCGACCTCACAATCTGCCATCCCTCTATAACGTCTATTCTGTCCTGGTCAGTATTACCCTCATTGTATGGTAGTGATCATTTCCCAATATCAATTACCCTGCCTGAACCTACTTCCAAAAATTCTCTCCCCCCTAAGTGGCGATTAGACCTCGCTGACTGGATAAAATATAAGCAATACATGCTCACAAGCAATTTTCAATTCGAAGAAAACGATGATATAAATAATATAGTAGATCACCTCACAAGTATCATAACTACAGCGGCCTCAAAATCTGTACCCCAAACCAATAGTGTTTTTAAAGCTAATCAAGTACCTTGGTGGAATAAAAAGTGCGAAGAAGATACCAAAGAAAAAAGAACATCGCTAAATAAATATAAACGACACAGAACCATTGAGAACCTAATAGCTTTCAAAAAAGCAAGAGCTAAAGCTAGACGTACCGTCAACGAAAGCAAGAAAGAATCCTGGATTTCCTACGTTAGTGGCATTAATTCATCCACCCCGATTAAAGAAGTCTGGAACAAAATTAATCGAATCAAAGGATCACACAACAGCTTCAATATCCCCGCAATTAAGTCAGATGATACCATCATCACATCAACTCCTCAAATTGCAAATGTTATCGCAGAAAGCTTTTCCAACAACTTCAGCAATTTAAAATATCACAATGACTTCCTCACTAAAAAATCAAATTCAGAAAATGTCGAAATTGACTTCACATCCGACAACTCGGAACTTTACAATAAAAGGTTTACAGAAGATGAATTTAACTCAGCCCTGCAAGATTGTAAAAATACAAGTCCGGGACCCGACAACATTCACAACGAATTTATTAAAAGACTGCCACAACCAAACAAAATGACAGTCTTAAAACTATTCAACCATATATGGGAAAATCACACTTTCCCTGAACAGTGGCAAGAAAATATAATCATCCCCCTTCTCAAACCAAATAAAAATAGCTTGGAAACAGATAGTTACAGACCAATCGCACTATCCAGCTGTCTCTGAAAACTACTCGAAAAAATCGTAAATAGAAGACTCGTATGGTATCTTGAACAACAAAAACTAATCATTCCTCAACAAACTGGCTTTAGAAAGAAACACAGCACAACAGACATGGTCATCAACCTAGAAACCAATATCCTGAATTCATTCGCTCAAAAAAAACACATGTTAGCAGTTTTCATTGACCTAGAAAAAGCGTATGACAGAGCATGGAGATACAATATCCTTCAAACTCTAAAATATTGGAATATTAATGGCAATATCGCCGTTTACATCAAAAATCTACTTTCAAACAGAAAATTTCGCCTAAGAATCGGCAACACATTTTCCAACCAATATAATCAAGTAAACGGAATACCTCAAGGATCAGTACTCAGCGTCATTCTATTCACAATTGCCGTAAACAACATCGCTCAAAACATTAAGTCACCCGTCAAAATTGGTATATACGCCGATGATATAGTACTCTACTGCAGCAATAAAAGTCTAGAATCAACTCAAATCTACCTTCAAAGTGCCCTATATCAGATCGAAAATTGGTCTTCCCAAACCGGCTTCCAACCTTCAGTAAGCAAAACCAAATGTATCCTTTTCACTAAATCAACCAAATTATCATTAAAACCCACACTCAAACTCCATGGCTCCATACTTTCTTATGTCAATGAAATTCGATTCTTAGGAGTAATTTTTGACCACAAGCTAACATGGAAAAACCATATAATCAACTTAAGAAAAGAATGCATGCAAAAAATGAACTTGCTGAAGACCATCGCGCATCAACATTGGGGAAGCGACTCCAAAACACTACTGCTCATATTTCAAGCTTTCATCCGATCCAAAACTGAATACGCCTGTATAGCATATTCAACAGCCAGCCCTAGCACCTTAAGAGCGATTGATACCATCTATAATTTAGGACTACGTATAGCAACAGGCGCGTTAAGAACAACACCTCTCGACAGTCTATATGCCATCTCAGGTGAGATGCCTCCAGCTCTCAGAAGAGAAATGCTATCCGTCAACTACCTCAATTCCATCAAAGCCAATCCTCATCATCTCAACCACAATATGATAACCAAACCAGACCTCAAATTTACCTACCTCTCCAACAATAAATTAAAAAAACCCTTTCCAATCAGGTCGCATAAAAGTACTGAAGATCTCAACCTTACCGAATTTAAAGCAGTCACAACAAATTGCGAAAACTATCCCGCTCCATGGACAATAAACCAACCGAAAATACTAACAACTCTTTCTGAAATGAAAAAAGACGAAACGCACCCTTTTCTATATAAACAAAAACTGAATATGCTACTCTCACAGTATACAGGCTACCTACATATATATACAGACGGCACTAAATCGAATATGGGAACTGCTTGTGCCTATGTGATAAACAAAACTTGTCATCACTTTAAACTCAATCACGTAAATACCATCTTCACCGCCGAATTATGTGCCATTCACTACAGCCTCAAGGAAGTCTTATCTAATAACACCAATTCTGTGATACTTAGCGATTCTCTCAGCGCTCTGGAAAGTCTCAAACATATCTTTTCTGACAATCCATTCGTCCAAAAAATTCAGGAACAACTTTATCATCTAAACAAAAAAAATATCGACGTTACATTTATATGGATACCGTCACACATAGACATCGAAGGCAACGAACTGGCAGATGAGGCAGCAAAAGCTGCTTTGGATATCGGGCAACTTTCTACAGAAAATAATATAACAACTGCTGACCTCAAAACCTACACACGGAGAACCTGTAACAAAAAATGGCAAGACCAATGGAACCTCATCTCCAATAACAAATTGAGAGAAATAAAGAACAATGTCGATAAATGGGTCTCTCCAGACTTTTTAACCCGAAGAGAGGAAATAGCGCTCACCAGATTAAGAACAGGACACACCTTATTAACGCACACTTACCTCTTCAAGAAGGAAGACGAACCACTATGCGACACCTGCCACATCCGCTTAACTGTCAAACACATTTTGGAAGACTGCGTAAAGTTCTTCATCCACAGCGCCAATTGTGACTTACCTGAAAAAATAAATGACATCTTAAATAATGATGAACATAACATCAAAAAACTCATTGCTTTCCTAAAAGCAACTAACTTAACTAATAAATTATAATACTTACGTTCTATCAGCAGTGATCTAAAAACCAAAAACAAAAATGAAAAATAATTTACATATACTTACCTGAATATTCATACCGATACATACAATAATAATATAATGCTACTACTGTACCCAGTGCTCATGACTTTACAGTCGATGCACGGTATCTTCCTCTTCCTTTTTTCTTATATTATTTCTTCCTTTTTTTTTGTATGATTTTGTTTCTGTAATCTTTTTCTTTAAATAAATAAAAAAAAAAGAAAGAATCACTTGAGCTTATGCAAAAAATCATTTCCCGCCAAATTGAAAACAATAAAATAAAAGCAAAAAATTAAAAAAAAAAAAACCGACTGCGTGGAAATCGAACTAAAAAAAACGGTCAAGTGCGAGTCGGACTCGCGTGGAGAGGGTTCCGTACTATTCCGTTTCCCGTGAGAATTTGAAGACTTAGGATTTTCGTTTAGGTTTCAGTGTAAACTATGAGTAAAGTCCTATAGGTACTCTTCCCTATTTTTTTCAAAATTTTGGGCTCAGTAGTTTCGTTGATAAGGGGGGGGGAGAGGAATGCTCGATTTTCGTATATTTTCTTTAATATCTTTTAAATAGTGCATTTTAAAATTATAAAAAAAAATATTAATTGTATTTTTCACAACGAGCCCTTTCATTTGATACGTCACATGATGCACTTGAAAAACATTTTTTTTTTTAATTTTCTAATTTGCCACCCAAAATCAGAATTCGTTTATTTACGCTATAAGTCCGTGATTGGGTCGCCTAACTATATATTTACCAAATTTCAACTTTTTGCGTTCAGGAGATTCAGAGAAAATAAGCTGTGACAGACGGACGGACAGAGAGACAGAAAGACAGACAGACACGAAAGTGATCCTATAAGTGTTCCGTTACGGAACCCTAAAAACAATAAATAATAATTAAAATTAATAATAAACGTGTGTAAATACTAGTGATGTAACGAATATGAATACCTATCAGAAAAAAAATATTTTTTTTAATGTGAAAATAATATTAAATAAGGCAAAATAGTAGTTCATACAACAACGCGAGGGGCGATATTGGTACGCGCGCCGTAGCCGAGCGTACCAACACCCCGAGCGTCATATACGTAACAATTGTACGTGTTGCACAAATTATTCTTTGCAACACGCATGTATGAAATGTACTTACAAAAATTTCAACTCGATAGAGCTTTTTTAATCAATTTCAAACACCGAAATCTCACTGACAGCTGGGGTGATAATAAATCATAAATTCTTATCTGTGGAACTACTGAACCGATTCTAAAAATTTTTTCACTAATAGAAAGCTACACTCCCTGAGTGGTATAGACTATATTTTATTTTGATAAATTTCTCGCAGGGGAAGATAACCCCTGTGAGATAGTAACAAAACGTAACTCTGAAATTCTTTTGCATTTTAGCGTACTATAGGCGGAAATCTATTAATATATATTATAAACACCACCAGCCCGATTTTGTTTCGCAGGGGAAGATTTTCTCGCGGGGGGGGGGGATAAATAAGAAATTAAAATAAACGTGGGCGAAATCACGGGTAGCGGCTAGTATCTTTATATTAAACATGCGATTGATTTGATGTTGGTATACTATAGTTTGTTTGCTATTTTAATCAAATAGTGGCACTTGAAGAATAGATAACATGCAAATAATAACCTTCATGATTCTTTGTTGCTCCGCTCCCCTTAAATAACGGGCCGCTAGTAATACATATTATAACCATCCAGCTCAAACAGCAAAAGAATACGAATCACTGAAAAGTGCAAGATTTCGCAAAATTATCGAAAATGTTTCAGGTCAGGTTACTCTGGATTAAAATTACTCAAAATTACTGCGACAAATAACGTCTTCAAGGTGAAAAAATTTGTTAAATATCTAGACACACGACAGTGCGCCAACCAAGTTTAGCAAGCAAATCTAGAGCTGATACCTGGATATATTATGTCCTGTAAGCCAAATATGATAAACTTAGTATTTTGAACTTCAGCTAGTAATTTTGCTATTTCAATACAAAATGACGCAATTTTTTCAATTTTCAGATACCTATATTTAGAGCTCTCTACACTCTTTATGAATCTGAACATATACAGGTTGAATAATTAAAAATCGAACATAGATCTTCCTGTTCCTACATTCATGTTCAGTGTTCACGTAGGCATTGGAGCTTAAATTATTGTCTTGTTAGGTAACCGATAGTCCAATTGTCAGATAATCAAGTCAATGGGTATCTTCGAAAAATTCCGAACTTAATGAAAATTTAGGATGTTGTTTGTGGGTGTCCAGTAGTGCTACACCCAATTTATCCAACAAAGAAACTTTGTGGAATTTTGGTGGGGGGCGAAAAACCACAAAATTTTTGCATTTTTTTTTTTTTGGTTTTTTCGAAATATTTCGAAAACGGTTGATTTTTGCGGACAACTTCAAATTAGTAAATTGTTGAGGATTAAATTTCCTGCAATCTTCATGGGTAAAACGTATTTTTTGACCCGATAGGTACCGAGATACAGAGTTTCGAAAAAGTGCAAAATTTCTCAAAATCGTAAAAAACTGCTAAAAAGGCTAGTTTTCGATATTTATTTTCCATTTTGCAACATATTAGTCAATTGATATTAGCTTTTTACCTTGCATCTCAGTTACATATATTGACGGGCTATCTAAATGCGTTAAAAAAATTAGAAAAATCCAAAGAGGCCACCCTACAGAAGGAATTTTATCAAAGTAAACATTTTGACTCAAAATGGAAACACTTGACGCGAAGTTCTCTAGTAAGTAGGGAGTTTAATTAATATTAATTTCCTATGTAGGGATTATAGACCTATCCATGTGCTATCTAACTGTGTCGAAAAAATTTGGTAAACTTATTCGTAGCCACCCTAAGGAAGTAATTTTGTCAAGGTAGTACCTTTCGACTAAAATTGAAAACCCTTGACGCGGAGTGCTCTAGTAAGTTGGGTGTTTAATAAATATTAATTTCCCATGTGGGGATTATAGACCTATATCCATAGGCTATATAACAGTTAAAAAGTTCGTAACACCTGGATGAGGTCACCCTAAAAAAGCAATTTTTCAGAGATCTTACTTTTTTACTTTAAACATACGATCTCGAAAAAATTGCTTCAATAGGGCGGCCATTAACATTTACTGAATTTGTTAGACACAATTAGATAGCCCATGGATAGGTCTATTATCACTACATAAGAAATTAATATTTATTAAAAACCCTACTTACTAAAGCACACCGAGTCAAGGGTTTCCATTTTTAGTCGAAAAGTACTATTTTGAAAAAATTACTCCCTTAGGGTGGCTACGAATAAGTTTACCGAATTTTTTCGACACAGTTAGATAACGCATGAATAGGTCTATAATCCTTACATAGGAAATTAATATTTGTTAAACACTCTACTTACTAGAGCATTCCGAGTCAAGGGTTTCCATTTTTAGTCGAAAAGTACTATCTTGAAAATATTACTTCCTCAGGGTGACTACGAATAAGTTTACCGATTTTTTTTTCGGTACAGTTAGATAGCGCATAAATAGGTCTATAATCCCTACAGAGGAAATTAATATTTATTGAACACCCTACTTACTAGAGCACTTTGCGCCAATGGTTTCCATTTTTAGACGAAAAGTACTGTTTCGAAAAAATTACTTCCTTAGAGTGGCTACAAATAAGTTTACCAAATTTTTTCGACACAGTTAGATAGCGCATGGATAGGTCTATAATTCATACATAGGAAATTTATATTTATTAAACACCCTACTTACTAGAGCACTCCGCGTCAAGGGATTCATTTTTAGTCGAAAAATACTATCTTGAAAAAATTTCTTCCTTAGGGTGGCTACGAATAAGTTTACCGAATTTTTTCGATATGGTTAGATAGCGCATGAATAGGTCTATAATCCTTACATAGGAAATTAATATTAATTAAACTCCCTACTTACTAGAGAACTTCGCGTCAAGTGTTTCCATTTTGAGTCAAAATGTTTACTTTGATAAAATTCCTTCTGTAGGGTGGCCTCTTTGGATTTTTCTAATTTTTTTAACGCAAACATTTTGGAGTTTTTCGCCCCCACCAAAATTCTACAAGGTTTTTTTGTTGGATAAATTGGATGTAGCCCTAATGGACACTCACAAACAACATCCTAAAGTTTCATTAAGTTCGAAATTTTTTAAGGTAAAAGTCTCTGGCGACTGGACTAAGATGGTAAGAGCCATAATTTTATTTTTTCAATTTTTTGTCAAATAAAATTATGGCTGTTGCCTAACAACACAATAACTTACGTTCCAATGCCTATGTGAAAATGGATTTTAGTCCAGTCACGAGAGCTTAAAAAGGTAGGTCCACCTTGCGTTTTGTGCAGCAAATGATTTTATTTTTTTGTGTCCTCAAGCATGTTTAGGAGATGTCAAATCCAAGTTTGCGACCTCTAAAACAGGGCGGGGGAGTTTTGGTGGGCTAAAAACCACGATTTTTTTGCACTTTTTTCGGTTTTTTGCTTATAACATAAAAATGGCTGGTCCTATCGAAAAAATGGTCCTATTCAAAATTAAAGGGCACACAATTTACTTCAATTCTACTAGTCAAATATGTTTTTGTTCCGATTTTTACCGACTCTACAGAACTTAGAAAAACAATAAAAAAATAAACTCTTTTTTTGTTTGAAGGCGCTAATCTCAGGAAAAGAAGCAAAGTAGTAATCAATGAGACCCTATACGAGTTTTTTAAAAATGTAATCCCAAAGAGTGAAAACGGGAGTGTAGGATTTATTGTAATAACAAAAAATCCTACACCCACGTTTTACCCCCTTTGGGATTGAATTTAAAAAAACTCGAATAGCCTAAAACCTTCCTTAATAAATGGGCTATCTAACAAAAAAAATTTTTTTTTAATCAGACTTGTAGTTTCGGAGCATTAGGCGCGTTCAAACAAAAAAAGAGTTTATTTTTTTTGTTTGAACGCGCTAATCTCAGGAACTACCAATCCGATTTGAAATTTTTTTTTTTGTTAAATAGCCCGTTTATTAAGGAAGGTTATAGGCTATTCGAGTTTTTCAATAGTTAAAAGCTTGAAAAAATGCTTTTTTTTCATTTTCGTAAATTTCGGCGATTTTCTAAGTTCTGTAGAGACGGTAAAAATGGGAACATAAACATATTTGACTAGTGCATTTTAAAGTAAATTTTGTGCCCTTTAATTTTGAGTAGGGCCATTTTTTCGATAGGACCAGCCGTTTCCATGTTATAAGCAAGAAACCGAAAAAAGTGCAAAAAAATCGTTTTTTTTAGCCCACCAAAACTCTCCCACCCTGTTTTAGAGGTCGCAAACTTGGATTTGACATCTCCTAAATATGCTTGAGGACACAAAAAAATAAAATCATTTGCTGCACAAAACGCAAGGTGGATTTCCTCTCGTGACTGGACTATGTAGGGAGATCTCCTATGTTCGATTTCTAAATTATTATTCGCCCATTATATTGCTAGATGTTCGATGGAAAATGTATCAGTACTTTAAAGTTTAACTTTCACAATAATTCAGCTGTAAATATGGAAACCGACACTGGTACTTTGAAAAACTACTGGAACTGAACTGCAAATAAAAAAAGCACATGCCACTTTATCGTTGATTTTGGACCCACCTGTAGCATTAGATTTATAAATAATCTTACAACGTGAAAAGTGATCTAACGTTGCAGATAATGAAAATATATTTACATAAATATAGATAAATACATCGACGACCTTGGTATTCGTACTTAGAAGATAGACAGAAATTAGCTATATGCCAATTGTCACGTAAGCTTCACATTCATAAAAGTTAAAATTTTTATTATTTTAACAAATCTTGAGAGTGGATACCGGGGACAATTTTTCTTTTTATATTAAATGCATGCTATTCTAAAAATATGTTTGTTTATATAAATAAATATTTATTAATATTTTTAAAACTATTCATTTTTTTTTCTTGTTACAATATATAACGTGAAAATCTGTTATAATCTCGAAATATTTTTTTCGGACTAAATCCAATACTTCCCTACCATACTAAAGGTGGGAAGTAAAAAATAACATAGGTAGGTGTCGAATATAGAACCTCTCCCTTTTTTGAAGTCGGTTATAAAAACTAAAAAAAACGCCTCTTTATATACTTCTATACAAATGTTATGGACCATGTGCTCAGTTAATATGAAAACTTTAAGTTTACAAACTTTATATTTTAGTAAACAGAAGGATAATATTTAATTATTGTTGATATCTAATATTTATAGTTGATAAAATTTAATTGTGCCTAATTAATGTAAATCTGAAAATGATCAGATAAAAATAATTTTAAAAAAATGATACGACTTCAAAAATATCTCTGAAAAGAATAAAATAATTTTGTACAATCACCTTTCCTAACCTACATTTAATTAGAAGTCGGCGTAATTATTGCTTTATTTATTGTAATATAGTCAATATTCATAGTAATTTATTTACGCCGACTTCTATTTAAATGTAAGTTAGGAAAGGTGATTGTACAAAATTATTTTTTTATTTTCAGAGACATTTTTGAAGTCGTATCAATTTTTTTAGTTATTTTTATTATTATCTATGTCAAAGACAGATTTTCTTGCTTATTTTATTATTATTTTATAAATGATGTTTGCTTTTCATTCTACTTTACGTCGCATAATTAAAATTACTATTTTTGTACGAACTATTTCTAACTTATTTCCTTATTATAATAAATTATTTACCAATATCTTTTTAATATGTAAGAACCAGACTTTACTATAAGTAATATTTTATACTTTTTGTGAGTTATTTTACAGTCAGCGTGACGCCTATTTATGTTGAATAAATCTTATCATGATCACATTATAACATTGATATTACGTAGGTATTATAATTTATTATTCAATATGATTATCAAATTAGAAGTTGTCAATAATTCGATCTTTTTCCAAACCACCAAGTGAGTAGCCTAGTGATGAGTGCAATAAACTCACATTCGGAAGATACTGGGTTCAAATCCTGACGGAGTAAGCTGTGACTACTTTTTCCTGTATCGACCATCTCTTGGTGTTTTCCATGGTTTCCCTCAATAATTTCAGATAAAAATCGAGGTGGTTACTTATAGTCCAGCCACGAGAGGAAGTCCACCTTGCGTTTTGTGCAGCAAATGATTTTATTTTTTTGTGTCCTCAAGCATGTTTAGGAGATGTCAAAACCCAGTTTTCGACCTCTAAAACAGGGCGGGGAAGTTTTGGTGGGCTAAAAACCACGATTTTTTTGCACTTTTTTTTGGTTTTTTGCTTATAAAATGGAAACGGCTGGTCCTATCGAAAAAATGGTTCTATTCAAAATTAAAGGGCACAAAATTTACTTCAAAATGCACTAGTCAAATATGTTTATGTTCCCATTTTTACCGGCTCTACAGAACTTAGAAAATCGCCAAAATTTACCAAAATGAAAAAAAAGCATTTTTTCAAGCTTTTAACTATTGAAAAACTCGAATAGCCTATAACCTTCCTTAACAAACGGGCTATCTAACAAAAAAAAAATTTTCAAATCCGATTGATAGTTCTTAAGATTAGCACGTCCAAATAAAAAAAAATAAACTCTTTTTTTATTTGAACGCGCTAGTCTCAGGAACTACAAGTCCGATTAAAAAAAAATTTTTTTGTTAGATAGCCCGTTTATTCAGAAAGGTTATAGGCTATTCGAGTTTTTTTTTAATTCAATCTCAAAGGGGGTAAAACAGGGGTGTAAAATTTTTTGTTATTACAAAAAATCTTACACCCACGTTTTACCCCCTTTGGGGTTAAATTTAAAAAAAAACTCGTATATCCTATAACCTTCCTCAATAAACGGGCTATCTAACAAAAAAAATTTTTTTTTAAATCGGACTTGTAGTTCCTGAGACTAGCGCGTTCAAATAAAAAATGAGTTTATTTTTTTTTTGTTTGAACGCGCTAATCTCAGGAACTACCAGTCCGATTTGAAAAAATTTTTTTTGTTAGATAGCTCGTTTATTAAGGAAGGTTATAGGCTATTCGATTTTTTTTTTTTAATTCAATCCCAAAGGGGGCAAAACGTGGGTGTAGGATTTTTTGTTATTACAATAAATCCTACACTCCCGTTTTCACCCTTTAGGTTTGAATTTTTAAAAAACTCATATAGTGTCTCATTGATTACTACTTTGCTTCTTTTACAGACTGGCAGTTACTGAGATTAGCGCCTTCAAACAAAAAAAGAGTTTATTTTTTTTTTGTTTTTCTAAACTCTGTAGAGTCGGTAAAAATTGGGAAAAAAACATATTTGACTAGTGCATTTTGAAGTAAATTTTGTGCCCTTTAATTTTGAATAGAACCATTTTTTCGATAATACCGGCCGTTTTTATGTTATAAGCAAAAAACTGAAAAAAGTGCAAAAAAATCGTGGTTTTTAGCCCACCAAAACTCCCCCGCCCTGTTTTAGAGGTCGCAAACTTGGATTTGACATCTCCTAAACATGCTTGAGGACACAAAAAAATAAAATCATTTGCTGCACAAAACGCAAGGTGGACCTACCTTTTTAAGCTCTCGTGACTGGACTATTATACAAGGTCATGACTGATTAGTGATGGACGGTTACGAGATATTTTAGTCGATTGTCTCGATTGTTCAGACATCTCGATGACTCTCGATGGTTTTCACTTGGACTCGATTGTTGTTGTTTCATATTTCACCGAGACCAAGTTGCATAGTACTGAATCGTACAGACGATGTCCACTGTCGAGAGCCACCTAATATATAATCGTTCATCACTCAACAACTGTGGTCGAGTCGATGGATGGTCGATTGTGCAGTAATCGAGTGCTCTGAGACCGACTGAACAGTGAGAATAGTGAATCAACGATGAACGAGTAGCGTAAACGTCAGACTTCATTCGACCAGCATATAACCTTGAATCGCGATTATATGTATTCTCATTCGCTGGCAAATAATCGACTTGAGCAATCGAACATTTCGATTGTAAAATCAAACTCCGAGTCGATTGTGGACTCGATTGTTATTATGAACGATTGCGATTGTTTCGATTGTAAAAACATCTCGTATTCGCCCAACGCTATGACTGATTATCTGCCCATAGCTAATCCTAAGTTCCTATAATTCCTCCTGTCATACATTACTAATAATTAAGTTGAAAAATATAGAAAATAACAGGAAAATGGAAGATAGTAATGATGCGAGTAGCATCTATTATGACATAATATCGAGAAAAGGACGTTAAACGCATTATTGTTCAAACCACGATACATCACTTGCATAATGTGACTTAACAAGGACGCTACAAAAAGAAAAAAGTCACAAACTTTATCTTTATTTACATAAAATGATTCACTTAAGAGATAACCATGCAAAATATGAAAAAGTATGTTTACATAGTTTACCTGTTTCAATGTTCCGTAATTAGAAATAGTTACATACGTGACTTTATCTTGGCTCCCACGTAAATTCCACAGACTTTATTCGTGGAATTAACAAAGCCAATCTGACTGACGCTGCTTTGTTAGCAAATACTTAGCGTCATTTAAAACTCTATAAATAGAGCCCACGAACGCTAATCAGTGTTCATAACCATTTGGTCTTAGCTGGAGCGTAAATCCAGGGTGATCCATTAATTATCCAAAACACATATTTGGAATAATTAAACTTTTCTAAATTAATAATTAATCTTTCGAATAAAACAATAATAACCAAATCTAAAGAAACCAACTTGCAAAAGCATAAATTAAAAGTGTAACGAATTATAAATCAACGACTATCAAATTATAAACAATTGTAAACATTTAATATTCAAATAAATACATTAAAACTTAATGAAAATTATTATTTTCTTATTGTTACGCGACGCTTGGCCGCGAACACGTAACTGGCGCAGTCGGTAGGATTCCTTAAGCGTAGCCCACCGAAATAAAAATTCGCTGTGCTCCGAAGGAATCAGTATACGAACAAAATACTCCAAAAAGGACAACCGAGCCAATCTCGCTCAGACAGGCGGGTAAGCCCTGTCCATCTTTAAACAACATTCGCAAGAACACCAGCTCATCTTTAACACCAGCTCATCTTTAACACCAGCTCATTATCAGCAGCCACCTATCATCAAAATCAGCCCACCAACAATAGCGACGCATCATCAAACAGGAAAATGACTTCAGCTCTACGAGAAATAATGATCCTATCACTATTGACGATCCACTACCAGGCCCTTCTGGCCACAGATAGAATAAAAATTACCGACTTAGACGAAAATCCTGGAATTTTACCATTTGACTTGGGAACTACAAAAATTGTTCAACAACATTTCACGTATGTACATTACTATGATTTGAACGTTTTAGAGCAACGCCTTATAGATATCGATAATATCCTGAATGAAAAATCCTTTACCTTTGACCCCGAAGAACCCGCCAATAGTTCTTTTCTTGCAAATCGCATATATCAATTCATTAATCTTACTAGATTAAAAACTAAAATCAATAAAGAGAGAATTCTTTCTATTGCTTTAACTACGTCAAATAGACCTAAGCGAGGTCTAATAGACATCCTAGGGACAGGTATAAAATTTATAACCGGCAACATGGACGCCCAAGACGCCGATAAAATTGAACAAAGCATTAATCAACTAAAAGCCAAACAACAGACTGATAATTCAAAAATTGAAAAGCTAACCGCTATTAATAAAGATATTATAGAAAATTACAATGCTAACATGAAAATTTTGGAACATAATCAGAAATCTATTAAAAATGACCTAATTATTTTACACCATTATCAACTCACTATCACTCGAAATTTTAACTATTTAATTTCATTAGACCACTTGAATTTAAATCTTCTGTTTATTTCACATCTTTTGGATAACCTTGAAAATGCTTTAACTTTCGCCAAGTTAGAAATTCTTCATTCGTCAATTATACGACCAGAAGAAATGATTAATACACTTGCTGAATTAAAAAGGTTATTTGGGCCGACGCAGTTACCTTTCGCTGTAAATGACCTACCCTCGTACTATGAATTAACTAAACTTAAAAGTTTTATAAAAAATAATATACTCTATTTTGCTTTGGAGTTTCCTATCGTGAATCCCAATTCATTTAAAATATATTATCTTATCCCTATTCCTAATTTTAATAATAAAATTATTATACCAATTAAGGACTATTTAATCTTAAATAAATTTTTCTACGCTTATTTAGACAAGCCATGTAAAACTATAAATGGTATCAGTATATGTACTTCACACCTACACTTAACAGCTGTAGATAACAATTGTGTGGTGAATATTGTATTGAACGAGAAGTCGTTCAACTGTAATTTGATATCTAGTTCATATCGTGGACTTGACCTATATGTTGAAGAAATCAGTAATAATTTTTATTTTATTTACACTAACAAGTCAATTCACGTAGTGTCTAACTGTTTAGACAACGCTATTCTAAAAAATAAATTACTGCTCTCTTTACCTAAAGGATGTTATTTTAAACTTAATGATATTGTATATCGCAATGATGCTACCGAACAGATACAAGAACCAATAATTTTGCCAAATATTCATTTGAATAAGTACATTCCTGAAAAATATAAACCAATTGACTTAACTAAATTAGAACTCAAAGAATTGCATACAATCTCAAAAAATTTAGATAAATTAGATTTTACACCAGTTGACTACGTTCAAGTAGGTCACCAAACTTTAACTCTGATCTTGTATCTTTTTATATGTGGCTTCATCATTTTTGTAATGTTTAAATATAAACAAAACATTTGTAAATGTTTTTGCAAGCAAGGTACTGAAAATATCAGTACTGATGAGCCTTCAGTTGTTTTTCAAGCTGCACCATCACCTTCTGTGAGGTTAGTAGTTTAATTTTGTCAAAATTTAAATTTTCAAAAAATTTAGAATTTTGATCTTTAAGGGAGGGCAAGTTACATACGTGACTTTATCTTGGCTCCCACGTAAATTCCACAGACTTTATTCGTGGAATTAACAAAGCCAATCTGACTGACGCTGCTTTGTTAGCAAATACTTAGCGTCATTTAAAACTCTATAAATAGAGCCCACGAACGCTAATCAGTGTTCATAACCATTTG
This sequence comes from Mongoloraphidia duomilia, assembly GCA_039654895.1. NCBI lineage: Eukaryota > Metazoa > Arthropoda > Insecta > Raphidioptera > Raphidiidae > Mongoloraphidia > Mongoloraphidia duomilia. Next base: position 28,617,339 of record CM077518.1, on the reverse strand, counting down.
GTCTTAGCTGGAGCGTAAATCCAGGGTGATCCATTAATTATCCAAAACACATATTTGGAATAATTAAACTTTTCTAAATTAATAATTAATCTTTCGAATAAAACAATAATAACCAAATCTAAAGAAACCAACTTGCAAAAGCATAAATTAAAAGTGTAACGAATTATAAATCAACGACTATCAAATTATAAACAATTGTAAACATTTAATATTCAAATAAATACATTAAAACTTAATGAAAATTATTATTTTCTTATTGTTACGCGACGCTTGGCCGCGAACACGTAACTAAATTTATCATAGGTAATTCCATAATATACATAATAATTTTAACATTGTTGGAACAAAGTTATTATATAATGTGTCCACAAACTCATTCTTAACATGGGGATCTCCTTAGTTATATGAGAGACAGATATTTGCTTAAATGAGATGAAATATTCCTTATAGGTAAAGTCGTATCAAATCATATAAATAAAGCTTAGATATTATGCGTAGTTTAAGCGCTATAATAAAAATAGTGAATTTTCGATTTTTTTTATTTTTACCGATGTCTGATTTATTTTAACAGATAGTAAAATTTAGTTTTCACTTTCTTAAGGCAGTTTTTTATACCAATTTCGTAGTGTATTCAGATTTGTGAAAAAATAAAAAATTCGAAAATTCACTATTTTTATTATAGCGCCTAAACTACGCAAAATATCTAAACTTTATTTATGTGATTTGATACAACTTTACCTATAAGGAATAGTTCACCTCATTTAATCAAATCTCTGTCTCTCATAACAACGGAGATCCCCGTGTTGAGAATGAGTTTGTGGACATATTGTAGTATACCTATAGTGTTAATCAAACCTTTCGAATACAGAAAAATCAATATTAATTCATAATAATAATAGTTTATTGAGGTCGTTAGACAAAGAGCAATGTGTATAGCCAAAGTCAGTTTTACAAGATAAAATAACAACATAGACAAGTAAAGAAGATAAATTAACAAAAAAAATTAAAAAGAGCTTAAAAATTATAATGAGAAGTAGAGTGTAAATATTTTTTTTATTTTTCTTTTCTTTTCCATTTGAAAATCATCTAAAAATTCAATAAAAGAATAATAAGCTTTTTCAGCTAAAATTTCAGCAAAACTTTTCTTGGATTTCTTTGTGTCCATAGTTTTGTACTCTGCAAGAAGTTTACTGTAGGCTATTGTAGGTACTTGTGTATCGAATACCTCTTTTGTAATAAAAAGAGTGTTTATGTTTAGGAATTAATAATACTTGTGCTGTAATTATGGTGCTGCTGTAATGTTTCAAAGTCATTTATATTTTGCTTAGTATAAAGGCACAATATATTATATAAGCTCCGTAATGTTAGTATATTATTATATTTTTTAAAAAAGGCTACAGCTAATATCATAGCTAAGTCCAAGCATAAAGCGTATAGCCCTTTTTTGCATTTTAAAAACTCTTTGTACCTCACAAGCATTTCCCCAAGCAATTATACCATACATTAATTAATTATATTGGAAATGTGCAAAGTAATACATTTTCAGAATGTTAAATTTAACGTTATGTCCTAGCTGCTTTAAGACGTTACATAATGAAGCAAGTTTGTTACATTAATTGTCAAAATGACAAGTTCAGCTAAATTTCTGATCCATATTGACAGTAACTTACTTTTTTATCATAAAAATATCCAATACATTTTTATTTTTAAAAAATAATCATGCTAAAGGTTACATTTGAGTCAATGTCATATGTAATAAATTTTAGATTAAATAAATAAGGATTCATGTGTACTTTACAAATACATACATGTCTTTTGGTGACAAAATAACCATATCAATTAAAAAAGTAATTAAGTATGTGAATAATTTAATAAACAATTATTTTTTATAGATAAATAGAGCGATCTTTGTTCAGTTTGTAAAAAAACAAAGTCGATATAAATAGTTCTAAAACCAGTGAACCTTATTTGCATTAAGCCGTGAAGTTGTGAACTGTTCATAAACTCCGTTGTGAAACAGACGTTTTTGTCGGATATATAGCATCGAAATTCGCAATAAATTATATTAACCGGAAAAGAATTTTTTTGTTTATTTTTGTATTATAATTAATATAATAAAAGAATCTAAACTTTATAAATAACTAGAATTTATATTGGTGTTTCAGCCAAATTACATAATTGTAACGGTTTTTTTATAGAGTAAAATATTTCTTTTAATCTTGTCATTTTGTGAACACTCTGTAAACGCCCAAATTATGTAATGCGCTCGGCAAGCTCATAATAAGTTAATCTCAATGCAAGTACAATGTCAAATTGCGAGTATAAAAAAGGATTAAAATAGTGAAAAGAGGTTAGTCTGCTAGGTACAGCTGACACTGACGGGAGTTGACCGGGTGGAACTGTATCTAGTGAGAACTACAGAACTATTATTGACGGGAGCTGACCGGAATAGTTCTGCACGCGGACCCATAGATAAGAGAGTTATATAGATAGCCCACTCTATCATGAATGCTCTGACCCTTTTAGTACTGACTGCAAAAACTTATGGCGCTAGTGTGCAACCATAGATTGAGTAGTACAGATATCCCACTCTATTCTTTTAGTACTGATTACTGCCACTATGGAGTATGGCGCTAGTATGCAACAGTGAAAGAAGCGGTAATTTCAAATATTTTACTCGTATCTTTAAATTTAATTTTCCTAGAAATGATGTACAAATTGAAAAGGTTAATTAAAAAATAAAAGAAATGTTTTTTTCCCAGTTTTATTTCAATTTTTCATAATAACAAACTATATTAACATTAAAAAATAACATTTGAATACGAAATAAGTCACTAAATTATTATAATATTATCAAGTCATGTAAATATAAAATAATACAATAAAATATTAATAATACAGTTTTCAGAATTGTTTCATAATAATAATATTGATTTTCACGGCTTCATATTTGCAATCTTCAGAGAAATGAGCTTCACACACTTGGAATTTTTTTCGGACTCGGTTCATAGGTCTATCAAGGAAATCCCTACGATTGATCGCAAAAATCCACTGATGAAATCTCTGTAATTAAAACATTATTTTAAGTATTTTTAACACTTGTCTATCCCAGATTTTTAATATTTTAAACATCTGTAAATATTATTATTTTATTCAAACAAAATATAACGACGTGGAACTTGAATAAATGTGATTATGATTTTTAAGTTATAATATCTTTCTCATGTCATAGTTATAGATAAATAAATTATTCTTACCTCAGTTTCCTTAGGAAATGAATAAAATCTAATCTTCCCACTATTAGCATTATTGCAATTCGGAACACAACACTTGAAAACCATTTTTTCACTTTTTACAAAACACGAATATAATGGCTGCATCAGTATAGTGAAACACCCATTTTGACAATGACGTAACATAATGCTATAGTCAGCATTATGTTATGATACAGTCATTATGCATTCATTTAATAATATTATACTACGTTACCTAAGATATTGTGATCATTAATATTCAAAAGTTAGCAGCGCCAATAATTTCGGTTTTTGCAGTCAGAACTAACATGGTCTGACCTTTTCTATAAGAGTGAGCACAGCATGCGCGGACCAGTAGACCTCATTGTTGGCACCATCGAAACGCATGACATTTACTTATAATAATTATTTCGATTCTTTTTTTTATTTAGAGAACCGTTTTGTTTATATGTATTATTTTCTGTTCATTTGAATTATATTTTATTTCAATAAAAACCTTATACTTGGAATTTTATTTTACTGTTATTTTTTTTTCTCTAAGCTGCAAAGTGTCGCTACTGCGCATAATCCATGCCGGTAGTAAAATTAAAATATTCCTAATAAATAAGCGTAGGTAATAAGAAACGCGACATAATGGACTCTACATTATTAGGAAAAAATCATTTTATCAACCTTTGTCACAGTCGGGATTTATAAATAAGCTTAATCGAGGTAGATCACCGCTACCGTTTGAAAAATTATTCGTATTCAATTTTTTTACAGAATCGTGTTTAAGATAAAGCAGGTATGGGCAACCTTTGGAAAGTTGCGGGCTAAACTTTAGGATATTAATAAAGTCGCGGGCCGTAGATAAGTAATAGGTGAAAAAATAATAATGATACGGTTTATTTTATTTTTTTTCTTCGGCAAAATATGTTTTGTAGAGATCACTTAGCTTCTAGTCTTCAAATTTTGACTTCAAATGTGTGTCTTCTTGAAGCTCGATCAACTCTATTTTCAGGTGTGTCGGAGCTTTCTCTACGTCACTTTTCATCGGAGTAGCAAAAAGGATAAAGCAGCTATCCATGTTTTCGAAGTCGGAAAATCTAAGTTTTAAATAAATTATAATTTAAAAAAACTAAAAAACACGCTTTAATGAACTAAAAAGTAAAAAATAATTAATTTTATTGTAAAAAAGCGTGGGGTGCTTTGTATCATATTTTCATACTACCCCACGCTTTTTTACAATAAAATTAATTATTTTTTACTTTTTATTTATTTTACTTTTTTATTTATTTAATAAAACATTTTTTTCCTTCGGAACTATGCGGAATACGAAATGTTTACAAGAGTAACAAAATGAAGATAATTAATCATTCTTCTCGCTAAAACCGTATTACCACCCCTAAGAAAGTTCTGAAAAAAATGTCAGGGGGTGAGGGTGGTTTTAACCCTTCTACAATTTCTTTTGGGTTTCTTTGATTACCGAAAGGAGAGTAATCCTCTAAAATGCACTTTTGTCAAATTTCATTCAATTTATTTCACTCATTTCTGAACAGCGTACAAAAATGTGTTTTTTTATGTAAACTCTGAACTCTTCTCACGGGCAAACGGTACATTTTGGTATAGAGATAAATTGGGTTCAATCGACTTATTTTGACCTCTACTACACGTGGTAGCTCTGTGTCCCAGCAATTTTGGGACACCTTGTATATATATTTATTTAATAAAAACAACAAACAGACCCTACCCGATTCTGATTTATTCTATTACAATAGTTAAAATAAATTATATAGAAAATGTTTCGCCATTAAATTTTGTCATCTTCAGTTAAAACAATTCATAACTCTCAATCGGGTAAGGTCTGTTTGTTGTTTTTTATTAATATTCATCACCGATTTTCGTTGGATCTCAAAATATATTTATGTATTTAATTTTTTCAATCTTCTTTTTAAATTTAGGTATTAATATTGTTTTTTTCTTTTAATTTATTAATGTTTTATTTAATAGGTATATTTATATACAGGGTGTATCACAGGAAACCGAAATAGGGAAAGGTACACAGTACAAATTAATTAAGATCAGAGATTGCTTTGCCCTCTTTTCATGCAAAAAACCATGATAATTATTGATTTAGTTAAGTTAGCCATGCGTATTCTATCTTTATCACTCTACTCATTTTGCTTATGTTTTCCTTGTTGCACTCATTACTTTTCTATGTATTCAATTCTGTGATACACCCTGTATATATTTTTTATACAGTGGAAAACTTAGCGGGATGTGCACTTTTGGTTTTGCCAACTATTTGGAAATCTGACCCAATTAAACATTTTTGCATACCAAATTCGCAAAAATCGATTTTCAAAGATGATCCTAATAATAACTCTGACTCTGAGATCTTCATTTCATGGGACCATTAAAAAAATAAGGTGAAATAGTTTTAATCCAAAGGGCCCTAATTTCAATTATATAGCCCGGGAGTTTGCGTTGCATTTTAGGTAGTGTTTTTACGCCGATCGATTGTTATCTTTTTCGATAAATCTGGTATCACTAATAAGTAAACCAAGCGTCAGCTGGCGCACCCGCGGTGGGTGTGGGTGTGAGAGGCTGGAAAAGGTAAAAAAAAATTTTTTTAACTAATAGTACGCCGGCTAAAACTTGTTTTTATAAATAGTTGACATCATTTTGAGTTGAAAAATAATCATCAGCTGCGTCGTGGAAGGGGGATATGCGTCTGCTGGTCGCATGAACTTGTAAAAAAATACGTAAAATATTGCGCATTTCACTTTTTTGCACAGACAGCAGCTGAGACAATTTCGTTACCTAGGATTATAGTTATATCGCTATCATAATCCTAGGTAACGTAATTGTCTCAGCTGCTGTCAGTGCAAAAAAGTGAAATGCGCAATATTTTACGTGTTTTTTTACAAGTTCATGCGACCAGCAGACGCACAATCCCTCTTCCACGATTCAGCTGACGATTATTTTTCAACTCACAATGATGTCAACTATTTATAAAAACGAGTTTCAGCCGGCGTACTATTACTTAAATTTTTTTTTCACCACTTTCGCAGCCTCTCACACCCAAACCCACCGCTACTTGAGCAGCTGACGGTCGGTTTACTGATTAGTTGTACGAGATCGACTATCGATATCAAAATCAGCCGGCTTACTATGACTTTTTCATTTGCAACGCAAACTCCCGGACTATTAATTTAATCATACGTCAATCATGGCCGACTTCATCACACATGAGTTAAAGTCAAAATGCTAAACCATTGGACAGCTATAGCAAGTAGTTTCATTTCTTATTATCAATGCTGTCGGTTGAGTCAATTAATTAATGGTTTTAAATAGTTTTAAGCGATTATAATAATATAATTAACAAACTGTTTTGACACATTTCAAAATACGAATTCTATGTAAAAATTTCTATTCTTTCATTTTAATCGTTCTGACTTAATTTGAAAAACATAGATTTTTGAAGGTTGCTTCCTCTGAGGCCAAAATTCAATGTGCACATGTCCTTAGAGGGAATCGAATAAAACAAAGTTAATAAAAATTGGTTTAGCCGTTTGGGTTGAACGAAATAACGTAACGCACGTCCCACAGTCTATCAGACTCACTGACAAAGCGTGTGAATATAGGTGCTTCAGGTATATGCTGAGCTCGTGCCTAAAAATAGGTAATCGAATAAAAGTTGATCGACAACAATGTGTTCTGAAACACATAAAACATCATCACATCGAAAACAATAGCGAGCTAGCTCTGTTTCTCATCCAATTTGACACGATATATGAAACGCCCGATCTTATTCCCAATGTAAGCTGAATCTAGATTAGAAATTTTATGGGTGAACGCAGATAAAAATTATACGACGTCAATAAAAAATTAACCACACTGGTGTTTCTAGATGTCTGCCCGGGGTTACGTTTAGAATGGACCTCTGATCGAGTTCAAATGTTTTATTGTACGCAGGAACGTTTTACACATTAGGCAAGTGAAAACCTAAGGCAATTTAGGAGGCGCCACAATTTGGAAAGCGTCAAAAAGTAAAACTAAACAGTAAAATTTGAATCAAAAAATTTTCACGACCTGCACCTAGTTTAAAGTTGTCAGTTTTGTCTTTTGTCACTTTTTGGCGTCTATTGATTTGACAGCTGACTTGACTCTGTGTTTTGTCTTTACATAATTACCTAAAAATTATGGGTAAAAACTTGTTGATTGTTCAATTTAATTTTGAATGTTTCTTTTTTGTATTTCTTATTAAAGTAAAAGTACCTACTTGCAAAAACTTTTTTACTTATTTTATTTCTTACAGCGAAACAAGCGTCACCCAATTTTTTTTTGTCTGGGGCGCCTTTTTTTGTAAGGCTGGTCTGGTAACCTATTTTGATACACGATAGGCGCCCCCTAAAAAAATTTTCGCCTGCGACGGGCATTTTAAAAGGCACTAAATCCTATTAAGCCTTTAAGGCGCATTTGTATTTAAAACGTACCTGATTGTACCGGTAATCACTAAACAGTAATTAGTGCAAAAAAACAGGATGCTCAAAAAAATTCTAAACCCAGGCATTGGCGGATATATAAACATATTTGATAGGAGGGGGGGGGGGTCAATTATAACAGGATTTAACTGTTTTAATTATAACAGGATTTAACTGTTTTAGATTTTGTGGCAAAAATACCCGCAATAAAAATTTGTCTGAACGGGGTGCGGGTGAATTTTTAGAGTTAAAGGTTTTTAAGGGGTGAAAACGGTTGTATGCGTATCTCTGAGATCGCTTAAGCTAGAAAAATGAAACTCGGGGAAAATGATCTTCTTAAATAAAAAAAGAGAATTCATTTTCTACGGTTTTTCAAAAAAAAACTACCCGAATAGGTGAACGGGTGTTGAAATTTTTGATGTCTATTTTCGGAGCCATTACAATAACTTCCCTATACTGAGCATTGTTAATAAAGGATATTATGATCAATCATGAAACTTGTTTATCGATACTGATAAATTTTTATAATGAAAAAAAAATTGTGAGCGTCCAGTGTACTGTTCGGATTTACACCTGAAACTTCCACTTCCGCATTGGTTGTGTTACCAGTTACTCTACAATGCTTATTGTGGATTTTTCTGTTATTTTAAGATAAGGAACGGCAATTTACCTTACATGGAGAAATAAAGGCAAATCTGTTTAATGACTCTTGTAGAAATTTAATTAATTAGGTATACAATAATTTATAAGGGTTTGCGAACTGTAGTAGTTTGAAAAGAAATCAAAACAGTCCATTTATTTTCTAGGCCGGTAAGACATATGAACAAAAATTCTGAGTATTCTCCCGTTCAAATATACTAAAACGAAACTACAGACAGGGATTACTACCTATTAATATATATTAATATCGAATAATAAACATACATAATATATAGTAAAACATAGAACCTATAAATAATAATAATTAATAAACTAAGAAAATCCGAGATCCATGTGCACTGACCTTTTCTGTACGGGGAATCCAATTCTGACAGTCAAAATGCCCTTCGTGTTGCCTCGTAAACAAGTTATGTTACCTTCGGGACGCTTACAGTGGAACCGCACGCCTCACGCCACGCGAGGAAAAGATTTGTAGAACTGCTGAATTATATATTATGTAAAAATAGTAAAAGTACGAAACGCACATGTATTTATTGTTGTCGTCGTACGGTTTTACTACTACTGGTTGTCACGCATAACATTCGACAATTGCGTGTGCCAGTCAACCGATTGGCTGCCACTTTCATTTTTTTATACACGCGTTAATGATACAAGATTGTTATGATTGTTTTTTAATTAAACGGATTATTTTGCATGTGACCTATTTGTTTAGTTTTTCATGTAATTATATAATTACGTTATTCTAATCACCTGTTATTATAAAACATTCAACTTTGACATTTTTAATTCGGTTATTTGCTAAGTATAGGTACGCTATAGATTTTAGAGTTGGATTAAATTAATAAATTATTTTCATATAGTTTTGATCAGCTTTTATTTTAAGTTATTGCTTAAGTATTGTTGAAGGATTCTGTTATCGGCTAATTTTGAGATTTTAATAGTGGCTAATTTATAGTTAACACTTAAATAAATCAATATTAGTGTAGTTTTAAATAATTATTTTACTTATGGAAATATGTTATATAATTTGGTTTTTGCCATTCAATTTTAAGTTCAAAATTCAAATTTTAAATTATTTTTAAATACGTGAAGACAGCTGAATTTTGTATTTTTAGCAGTTAACAATAAATTAGCGTTTATAATAGAAGTTTTTACATATTATTTTAATCGTTCAGAAATTAGTAGGTATCTGCTGAAATATTGTTTTAAAATAAAAATTATATAATCTAAGTACCTATTAATTGGTTAGTTGGAACTTCAATATTAAGTAAAATTTAATTCTTAATAGAAATTGTATTTTAAAATTTTGTTTTAAGGAATAATATTTGTTTAAAAATGTGTGTTAACTTTTTCCAAAACTTCACCGGTATTTAGAATAATTACACCTATCGATTAATCTGTAAAAATAACATAGGTAATTGCAATTTTTGATTTAAATAATTTGATATTATGTTTAAAAAGCACATTAAGTTTAATTTTTATACATCTATTAAACATCTTTTAAATTTAGAACGCAATGCACAACGGCTCAAATAATTATTCAAAATCATTTGAAACATAATTTATTGGTAATTGTATTTAACTGAATAAAAATTAACTATTCTACAAACATTATCACTCCGTTTAAAAAATATAGACACATTAAACATCGCCATGATGACAGAAATAAACACGAGAACGAAAGACGTTCAACTGTCAAAACAGAGCACAATCGCGACTTTTACACACCTACTACGATCGTCATATTTAACTTATACGTGGCATGATATCGATTGTTTTCCTTCACATGTCGTCGCTGATACACTGAAGAAAAATGTCTTTATAAAACGAATATTATTTGAATTAAAATTAAATAGAGTAATTTTATTAATGACAGCTTTCACTAATATTATTTTAATAAATCAAATTTTATTAGGATTTTATTATTTGCTTTTATTACTAGTTCTTCTTAAGTTTTTTTGTGTTCTGTGAAAATGCAATTAAATAGTTTTTATGACACAATTTAATTAAAAAAAAAAACATTAAGTAACATTATATATAATATGTATATATATAACTTTGTAACAAAAAAAAACAATTAACATGAGTGTATCATCAATGAAACGAGACACACACACACAAATACACGAACAGTTTTCTGTATAGCGAAATCACGGCAACACAGTTTTTGTTGTATTATTGTCAACGAAACGCAAACGTAAATATTATATACAGAAGCCGATACAAATAATCGTTTTTTTTTTCACCGTTCACAAAAATCACAGCAGCACAGTTGGTTCGCGACGTTTTTTATCTTTCGCGTAACGACGCGTGTGTGTTATGTAGCAGGTGTATATTATACCAACATAGAGTTGAATTATCGTACACAGAGAGAGACGGACAGATCCACACGGATTCTCACACTCGCACATCTGTAGGGTAGGGGTTGTTTCTCTTTCTCTGCGCCTCGGCTCAGAATGACCGGCTAGCTGTGCATGAACTGTAGGCCGTTTCGTATGCCAAAACGATTGGTCAACCCTGCATAAACTGAGGTCTGTTTACAGATTAGTACGATGTATCCTGAAAATTGTAACTCTGAATCGACTAAAATCTACAACAAAAGTTGTTTTTATACGAGAGGCTGCGTTTTCTGTTTGCATTAATCAAGTCATTAAAATGTAAAGTCGGGACCAGTGGCGGACTATAGGGGGCGGAGGGGGAGTGGGGGGCTCGCCCCGGACCTCTGATCCTGGGAGCCTCCAAATCTCGAGAAGTCCTTCTTAATCAAATCCCAAACAAGGCCAAAATATGTTTAGTAAGTAAGAGATAGTTTGGAGTTGGAAGCGCCGTACGTATACAAAATATAAACGTAGGTAGGTCGTTTATTATAAATATTTGATTTTTTTGTCAGCCATTACATCTATATTATTCATTTTTTACGAAATTTACACTACAAATGCATCAATTTCTAAGCAGACCGGGGGCCTCATTTAGTTTTGCCGCCCCGGGCCTCCGACGGGATTAGTCCGCCACTGGTCGGGAATCGGGACCTAAAAGCAAAAGAATATCATTACACCGAATGCACTAAAAGATATTATTTGTTCTCAATATGTATATAAATCAACGAAATTTATTTGTTATTTTTGAAAAATTGAGCATTAAAAGTAAATAATCCTAAATAAATGTGAAATTTAAGACATATTATATGCATCTACCATCTATAAGAGATTGAGGTTCTGGAGGTACCTATAATTGCAACACAACAGCGTAGTCATTATATGCTTGCACTTCTCGCTTAATCCTGCTTGGCACGAAGTCATACAGATTTCCTTCCAAGTTTGATGTTTAGAGACAATAACTGGTTAAATTAACCTCACTGGTACTACACAGTTTATCAATGTTTTTACCGCATTTATAGCGTTTAAAGCTTTTAAAAGCATTTCAGCCTGCACAATACTTCTCGAGTTTGCGTTAGCATGAGCCTAATAAATAATTATTAATTGTCTTTAAATTTATCATCGAAAAAAGAAACTAATGTTTTACCATCGCCACCATATTAATTAGACGTTGCCCATATATCGAATGCTAATAGATTATTTGAAACAATTTTTCTATAATTATTTTATATTTCCATTGTAGGTATACATTTCTGTGTTTGCATTCTTAAATTATAATCATTATGTGAATCAAGTCAGCTTGCATTCGATTAACTGAAAATGCCACCTAAAAATACACTAAACATAGTGTCAGTCAAGATGTAAAGAGACCCTGAGCAAGAGCGAGCGAAGAGCGGCAACACCACGCCATTGTAAAGCTAGGCCTATAACATACACATACGCACATCCACAGGCACGGGTACACTAGTGTACGTAGACTGGATATTATATTGATTCGCGCCTGAATGTTGGTTGGTTAGTCGGACAGACAGACGGACGACGACTACGACGTCGTGATGCTCTCTATACGTACACAGGGATGAGCGACGCTCGGAGTCTACAAAACTATTGTTTTATATAACACGGACTATAAATACCCAACCTCCCACCATATCGGCCCGTCCACCACCATATCGACCCGCTCTTCCTCCATATTACAATTCTTAAAAAACATCCAGAGTTTGCAAGAACTTGTCAGTACCACGATACATCATTACGTAAATAGTCATTTAGATATTTGTTTAGAATTATTATAACTGGTTTTACGAGAATATTGGATGTCTTTTTAATTATTTTATTACATTAATTTGCATTGATTGCAAATATGTAGTAGGTAAGTACATTAATTAATTAAATGTAATTACAATTTATAAAATTTATCGAATATTTTTTCAATTTTATAACTAAAATCTGAAACTAAAGATTTGTTAATGTTGTAACAATATAGTTATAATGCAAAAACGAAAAAAATCACAATGACACTGGAAACGCATACGTTACTCGCACAGCCGCTATTTGTCAGTGATCAAAATAAAATATAAAATTTGTTATAATGAAAGCTTATGCTCTAAAATATTTTTTGCAATGTTTATTTTTATTAAATAAGTTTCATAAACATATTTAAATAAATAAATAAAATCATGATTTTTAATCTTTGTGTTACGTGACTTCAAACACCGCGTGACGTCAATTTTAAGTAAAAAATAAATATGTCCATAGAAACATAGCTTAGATTGTTTACATCATGTTTACATAGATAGAAAACGGTGTTTTCAGCAGTCAGTTTCTGGGTTTTTAAATAATATTAATAGATAATATAAACGCACGTTCATAAAATCATGACGTCATACTTCAGTAGAGCAAAAACGCTTTTTAGCGGGTGGGGCTTACATAAATATTTTAAAAGTTATTTTTAAGCTTATTTGAGATCAGAATCTATTGCTCTATAAATATAACAGTAACACACACACACACACAATTTCAGACAAATACCCTATTCAAGTTTCTCTAGAGTCTAGACGAATGTGGATGGTCCAAACAAGGGTATCACACTTCGCTCCTATCATAATATATATAACTCTACTCGGCATGTTTGTACCCTTAAGACCTGTTTTCACGATGATAGTTCAGCGTGAGAGTTGCTCTTATGATAGTAACTCTCACACAACTTCCCTCGTGTAAACTGGTTGATAGTCACTCGACTGGCGCTGTTGCAATAGAACTATCACACTATCACGTTTGACGTGATAGTTGAGAGTAGCTATCGTGAGATTGCAGCAACTCTCAACGTGAAAACGTACTGTGATGTTAACTCTCAAACTATTGAGTTTATTGTTTACAAAATAAATTATTGTTTAACGTGCTTAATATTAAAAATGGACAAATTTGTCAAGACAGGCGATAATTTTAATGTTATAAATTTCCTGGAAGAATTCCTTGCCTGTGGAAAAAGAGTTGCCCGGAATATAAGAACCACATAAAGCGAAATGCAGCTGATAAACAGCTGCTGCCCCTTTCAGGACAGAAAACCATAAAGAAGTTTCGGCAAAAAATTAGAAACATTTATTTTACATAATATAATCAAGGAAAAGCAAATGTTCGAAGGTCTATGGGCACGGGCATTAGAAGAAACTTTCTTTTATTATTTTATCATTATTTTCCTTTTCCAACGACATAATCACGCGAGTAATAGCTATAATTAACGGAATAGTCGACACATTTTATTGCGATAATTATAACCTAAAATATTTATGGAATTAAAGATCTCGTTAGTATATAATGATTAGTGATGTGCCGGATCGTTAAAAATGTATATCCGCGGATACGGATCTGAATACGGATATTTGGTCTTAAGATCCGCGGATACGGATACGGATCTTAACTTTCTTAGAGTACGCGGCGGTAAATACTAAATATTGCACATCGACCTTTGGAAAGAGACTATCTGTTATGGGAAAAAGTTATTGACCACGATATTAAAAAATAAAAAATAATCTGAATGGAATTTAACTGTTTTTCATTATTACCTAATTACCTATATATATAAAATTTTGTCTATAAATTAAAAATTGATAAGGTAAAAGATCCGTAAAAGATCCGCCAAAAAACTAACGGATACGGATACGGATACGGATCTTTCTTTTCCCTCGGATATCCGCGGATACGGATCGGATACGGATATCCGGCACATCACTAATAATGATACCTAGATTATAAAATCCTATTCATCGTGTAAACACTTTATGAAGAAGAAGAGTCAACTAAGTGTGTGGTTACACTAGATGTGATATTTTAGTCGTACGACATCGCATTTGAAAACAAACTGACTCATTTAAGTGTGAGTGGTTACAGTGCGTGCGTTATCGTCGGACGTTGTGCGATATCGTCCGACCATCGCAGAGAAGAAAACTTGTTTGTTTTTTTATGCGACATCGTTCGATTTTTAGTCCAAAGCCAGTAGTTAAGTGAGCGAATAGTGTCTTTAAAATGTGATTTCCCTCAATATTTTTTTTAATGAATTTAGACGCAATCAAGATCTCTATTATGGGATCAGAAATGTAAAGACTGCTATTAACTCAATAAAGAGGGTTACATATTCTCCTTCCTTATCCCTTTTTAAATAAATATTGTTAACCCAATACTTTTTCTTTTTAGTAAGTATTTCGTATTTTAAAAACAGATTTTCAAGAAAATATAAATCGTCATCTATTTTTAGTGAACAAATCGCAAATAGTATAACCACTTTATCGTACGACTATCAATCGCTCTACATCGTATGATAAAAAATCGCACGTATCCGCATCTAGTGTAACCACACAGTTACTCTCACGACAGTAACTATTGCGATAGTATTTACTATTACGTCTAAACCCGCCTTTAGAATGAATAAAAATATAGTACGTTTAGCCCGCTTGGAACGCGTAGTTTGGAACTACTCCTGTATAAGGTAACAAAGAAATGTGAACTGGGTTCCTTTATACATTTCGTAGATAATGCTTCAAAAGAAGTAACCAATAATAATTATTAATACGTCACACGGTCACTGTTTACAAAACTTATAGCCTGTATCCTGTTCTAAATAGGACAATTATTTAAATTTATATCTAATCAATCTTCGACAAAATATTTTGGTATTTAATTAATATTTGACATTCTATTGGGATCCGTCAGATAGGTGGAGTTTAAAAAACATGGCGCAGAGGGGGGGAAATTTCATATACGGGGTATACTTTTGCGTGTAATTTTGTGATTTTCAAAGTGATAAGAAATGATAAAATATATAAGTGCAATTTGTGATTAGGCCGGTACGAATCCTAAACAAAGGAATTTCGTTGAAGGAAACAGATTCTCAAAGCCGAACATATTATCAAATGTCGGAAATATAACGAGAAAAATACATGAAAAATGAATTGTCAAAAGTAGTAATCTTTACGGCATATTGCTTAAAAACATTAAAATTAAAAGAAAATCTCCAATCCGTTCAATGCTCCTTTAAGGCTGTGTTAGGTGAATACACATAACTGCAACATAATATGTTATATTGTAATAAGTAGGTAAGTTACTAACCTCAAAATATTTGTCAATATTCAGAGATTCAACTATTGTAGTACAGTATGATAATGAGTACATCTTATTATTAATATAAAATATTTTTTTAATTCATAAATACAGTTTTTCCACATTTCATTAAAAAAGAATTCGCTGTAAAGTAAGTTTCACAAGGCAATAACTGATAGTGTTTAATGCCATGATATTAGAAAACGTCGCAAATTTCATTTTCGATAAACTTTTTGTTTATTTTACTTGTTTTATTCTTGTAATAACCAATTTCACGATAAATTTGCATGTTAGCATGTAAAATTTTCCCCCGTTTTGATACAATTTTCTGCCACCAGATCTCATATGCTCATTTGACGGGTCCCAATAATATGACATTTATGTTTCTGTTCGATGGTTACCTACTTTACTAATATAATTAAGTTTCAACAACATAATATTAATCATGCGTTACATTTGCAAACAAACGCAAGTTAGGTCGTTATATTATTATAAATAATTGCACAATCGTTTACATTGCGTAAAATAATTGATCGTGAATGTATAATTTAAATGGGGACAAATTCCAGCTGAATCAGCGTAATTGGAGTAAGGAAATTTTGTTTCAGCCCTATTTCGCAGACAGAGCGAGTACAGTATAGCACCGTACACTGTCATAGCACGAGCGAGAACGGATAACAGAGGCCCACGACCGCGTGTGTCGGTTGGCATTACAGAGAGACGCAGCACAGTAAGTGGCGATGACGTCACCAGGGAGTTTCATGGAGCGCCGCAGCAAGCACTGCCGGTATGACAGCGATGTCGTCAGACAATGCTGATAGAGGCGCTTGTGTAGCTCGAGCTTCTACTTCCTTGGGAATTACATCATATCTGTACTGTGTCAGTGTGTGGCGCTTAACGTTCTCTCTTTCACTATCTTTCTTTCTCATACATGCACGCACTCTGCGTTGTTGTCGTCGAATGAGATATTATGTAACTTTGACGAAGTGAAACACGTGACTTTATAAGGATGATTTTAAAAACTGCATCAAAAGTTCAGTAGGGTATTTTACACTATGATAAGTTAATTGTGAAATAATGTAAACACAATATATTAGCTTTTATTCATACAAATACAAGATAAATTTATTATTCAAGTTTAAAAAAAGTGCGAATTTTAATCTATAAGTCACGTGAAGTGAAATGCTAGCCGCAATGATGGTTCGTATGCAACATCACTATTATAGAAAACAAAAGAAGGATTAAACATTTTTGTTTGAACAATCAAACACAAGGTTTAGGAAATTTACACTATATCTTTATTAATTTAGTTACGAGGGTTCATAAATGCGCCGAATCGCTTCGAGAAAAGGTAAGCTTGGCAGTGCTCGTTGGCGGGTGCACTGCCGTGCACCCAGATTCCGATGGCTCATTCATATGAAAGTCGCTATTTTATAGGGGGTAGGATAAAAAATACAGTGCGTATTTTCCATTCATTCGATGCAAAAAGTATTATAATACCCATTCTCACTATAGTTGCACAATGCACATTCTATACAATTTTTTCATTGATATTAGTATATTGTGTGACTAGTGTGCTAAATACATCTTTATGCGTCAGGCGCGATGTTTTTAGCACGAGTAATAGGCGAGCGCTCACGAGTCTTGACGAGTGAACATCGCGAGCCGAATACGAGTGTTGAAAACATCGCGCCTGACGCATAAATATTTAGCACACGTATTGCACACTATACTTTATATAACACATGCATGGTTTTAGAACTTCATTGAAATGTCAAATGAGGTTAGATCACTGATTGTATCTAATAGTCACTCATAATGGACAGTAGGCTTTCTTAAGATGCTTTTGTTTCACGTTCGTGATGGAAGTACACAAACGTCACAAACTAGCGGTCGCCAAACCGTCGATCGCAAGCTAATACTGCGAAATGCGAATACTGATAGCTCAGTAAAAATTAAGAATCTGTATATATTCTTAGTCAACACGTGAAATGATAAATATAATGTTTTAAATCAAGTAGGGCTTATCAGATAATTCAAATGCCAACCCCCATATTTATTAAGTTTGATGACCACTGCAATAGATTTGAAAATTGAAATGAAACATCTGACAGAAGCTGTCAAAGGCAAGTGACTACCAATTTAGTGTTATCAACGGTGTTTAGATAAAAGTTCTTCACAATATTCATTTGTTTGCTCATTTTATTATTAACACGCTTATATTAGCTTCACCTGTATGCGGGCTTGCTTGCTTGTTTGTCAGTTTGTAACCGACTTCTTTGAACTTGATTTTGACCAACTTTGAACGGTCAGATTTAGTTTAAACTTTGCACACTTATCAAGGACCGACGACAATACAATAATTCAATAAGTTTGTCCCATTATCCTGACCAGGATCTCCAGGACTAAAAAAAAAGCAAAAAACTTCAGATTGAACTGAAACTTTGCACACTTATCAAGGACCGATGACAATACAATAATTCCATAAGTTTGTCCCATTATCCTGACCAGGATCTCCAGGACTAAAAAGCAAAAATAAATTATAATTTAAAAAACTAAAAAACACGCTTTAATGAACTAAAAAGTAAAAAATAATTAATTTTATTGTAAAAAAGCGTGGGGTAGTATGAAAATATGATACAAAGCACCCCACGCTTTTTTACAATAAAATTAATTATTTTTTACTTTTTAGTTCATTAAAGCGTGTTTTTTAGTTTTTTTAAATTATAATTTATTTAATTTCCACACAAATGTCAAGCAATCAAATTGAGGTTAAGTTTTAGACAGTTAGGTGAATCACTGCGGCATACACGTAGAACTACTACTGCCGAGAGTGTAGCGGCGCTGTTGTTTACATGGCGTTGCTATGGTTCCTCTATTACAAGTCCCCAGTTCCCGAGTTCTAGCCCGAGAGCTGGTAAAAGTGTCAATTGGATTTTCAATTTATTATTAAAAAAAAAAAAATAATGAATTGAAAATATGAATTGGTGCTAGGCCCAAATAACCTTAGCTGTTGGTGGTCTTTAAAATACAATTTAGAACTACTACTGGGCAGTACATCTCATTATAAAAACATTGGCCTTTATATAATGATATACAACAGTTCGTTGCCATAGCAACCATATTTCATTATAACACCGAAACCACCGAAAAGAGGTACATAATGGTTCATTATGAAACAGGTTTTTCAATTGTTTTTCATTATAGCATCGAAAAGCGTTTCATAATGGATCATGACGTCACTCGTCAATAAACGGTCATTTAAGGTCCGCAAAACTGATACGAAAAAACACTAAAAGCGTGCATGTGCTATATAATTTTTTTTTCAATTCTGTGTGAATTTCTTTCTTTTACGTGGCGCAATGCGACGTACAGTACCTACTGAACCATTATTTATTTTAGTCCCGTGCACTGGCGGCTTATCTATTATGTAATATGTATGAACAATTGGTACATATTATGATCGTATACGTGGCAACGTGTGTAATTCGTTAAGAAAATTTTAAAAACGCATAAAAAAAAGTAATTAATAATATGTATTAATTGATAATTAATTATTAATCATATAGGTACATTGAATATGACAAGTCAAACACGTAAAGAAAATATTTTTTTGAATTTATTTAATATAGGAACAAAACTTTAAATGAATTAGTAGAAATTCTATAAATATTTCCAGTAACGAGTATAAAACAAAAAAATTGGTCTGGGAGCTCGTTCCGACATTCTATTTAATGAAGTTTAGGGTCTTTTAATATAAAGCGAGTTTTGAATGACGGGACTTTTAAATCAAACTATCGATTGTTCGAAAAAATTACCTACTTACAAAATGTTTCAAACAACAGTCCAAGTTTTTGAATAAAAACAACTAAACAAGTATTTGCTTGAGAGCTCCGACTGCCCTTCCAGACGAGGACCCAGTCATTTGCCACGCCTTAAATCCGCCACTGGTGTCCTGTAACAGTTATTTTGAAATTGTTATTAGGAAATAACTGTTACCAAATGTAACAGCTACCCAAATTACGCTGTTAAAAATGGTCGGATCAGTATAAGTTGTCTTTTAGGTTTTATGGTTATATCGAAAGTAGCTAAATATTTAGTTGTCAAAAGTTTACATGTTTTTTGTCTGAACGCGCATTAAGAAAGTTCATAATATACAGTAGAATCGAAATAGAACTTCTTTCAAGGGACCGGCAACATTATGTAGTATATTAATCGGACGACGCACAAAGCGACCGTATAATTTAAGCTTGTTTTTATATACATATACCTAAGTGTACAATAGATTAATTTCTATGAAAATAAAACAAAATATATTAACACTTACAAATATGTACATAATATGTATGTATGTATTATGTAACTTTAATGAAAATTAAACATTGCACATATGTGTGTATTACAGATCAAAGGAACAATATTATGTATTGTAATTTCGTTCAACCGGACGATTATTATAAAATTAGGTCGCTAAAAGCAGTCGGTCGCTTAAACCGGACTCGTACTATACGGATACGCTTTCATAGTACGTCTATATGAAACCTAACTTGAGTTTGCATTTACGTCGCTAAAAACGGTTAGCCGTTATAAACGAAGTCGTAATAGACGAACTCTACTGTAATATTATAATAGGTATAGGTTCTTACAAAAAAGGTCAATTGGATATACTGATTTTTTCTCAAAAATTGTTAAATTGTAGAAACATAAAACATTAGCATTTCCCTTTTAACTATGCAACGTCGTGGCTTTTTAGGTGTTCGCGCACATGTGTCGCACAGATCCACTGGTTTGCGTCGGGCCGGATGGCTCACCGAAATCCAGGGTACGAAGCCAGTGGAAACGGAATACTGTCTATGAAATGAATAACCAGTGTATTTTCTATAATATTTATTTAGAAACAAAGATAAAAATAAAAGTACTCTTTACAAAAAGAAAGACAGAATATGTACATATATGTTAAACTAAATCCCTACTTTACGGAGCAACGGTATGACTCGAATCTCGATATAAATCAAAAGCCCTGGTTTCCACTACTATACCGGAGGGGCGTACCCCTTATCTAAAACGGTGGGGGAAATAACGGTAGGACACCTGACGATGGCACAACGCACTTGTGCCGCAACGGTCGCCAAGGGGCGCGGGTCGTAGGGGAACGGTTGGTCAGGTAGTGACGGACTCAGTCGGTGACCTTAAACAGGCCGGGGGTTAATCAACCCCCAACACCGACTGACTGTAGGATGGACTCCGGTAGCTCTCAACAAGCCGGAATTAGTCAATCAACTTCCAATATTCCAATACCGGCGGAGGAACAGGGGTCTAAATGAGGACTAGGTTAAAGGGTTGGAACTAGCGAGCAAGTTTTTGATAGTTGGAGTTGATATTTAGTAGTAATAGTGGGAACAAAGTCTTAAGATAAGTAAAGAGAGTCGTTTAATAGTTATCTACCAACTACAAACGTTTAACTGCATTTTGTTTGTTGGGTGATTTATATATGTATTTTTAAATAATAAATAAAAAAGGGAATAAATCAAAATGACTAATAAAGATAATAATCACAGCGTTCCGACAACAAGCACTGCTAACCCTACCGTACTTACAGTTGAATATCGTTTACGAGACATTTCACTGGTTTGTTTTAAATGGGCCACCCTGTTTACAAGGTTTTCAAAGCTGTTAAAAATAGAGCTTCCACTTCAGTTAAATGGGAATGAGTAGTATTTTTACGTGCGTAATTTACGATGGTGAAAACAAAAAACAATCGAGCATCGGGTTTTCGAGTTAATCGCAAAATTAACTTTTTTTTAAATGTAGCACCCCTTTATATTTTTTCATTTTTTGAAGCAGAAAAAATCTGAACATAAAAGTTCTAATGCATTAGTATCCTAAAGATGAAAATAACAGTGCTTCTTTATTATGAAACTTAAACTAATTTATAGATAGGTTAAGGTACGTGTTATTTAAGACGAGCTAAGAAGGCTATGAAACATTTGATAGTGTCAAATTCAAACAAATTATTCATGTTTAATTGTTAAGTTTTTAATTTTTATTGCTTATTGTCGTTTCTATTACCACATTTGAAACTCAGTATTTAAATATTTAATTTTTAAAAATGTTGTTTACCCACGAAGAGAAAAAAAATAATGTATATATTTGTCCCTTATGCGTTCCTATATACCCTTCATCCGATTGCGATGAAACTTTGGTGAGTTGTTGTGCTCACAACAGGGAAGGTTTCTGTAGGCTCATAAATTCTTAATACCGGGCAAAGTCTGGTGGGACCGCTAGATTACCGTGCATGGTGGAAGTACGTGTATATATGGCAGAGAGAAGGGTGTTTAATCTTTATTATCGAAGGCGGGAGGGACTGCTATAAATCATAAATTCATAGCACCCGGGCGAAGCCGGATCGGGTCGCTAGTAAGCAAAAAAAATTAAAAACTTAATAAAAAAACATGAAGTACTTATTTGTTTGAAATGTTTCATGGCTTCTTGGTCCGTCTTAAATAATATATACTTATCCATAATAGGCTATTAGTTTAATTTTGATAGTGAAGAAACACTGTTATTTTCACAACGCCACTATTGAAAATTCTATTTTCGGTACCTACCTGTTTGGCGGGTTGAAACTGAGATTTTCAACCCTAGGGATGAGTTGTCGGTTTTCTCTGTTTTTATTACTTTTTTAATGTTGTTAAGAGAGAGATAGAGCGATTGAGTCGTGCCAACTTCAATTCGCATAAATAATACTCGAAAACTTGAAAATGACAGACATAACCCCACATAAATTTCACATGGATCTGACAGATCTAATATTTTTGCGCGCCCAAATTGCAGGTATCTCAAATCGAATTTTCAATAGAGTTGTGAAAAATAATATGCATTTACTCGAAACGAAACACAGCGTTTGCAACGCGTGTGAATTGCTGCCCGAGTTGCAAACGCTGTGTTTCGTCCTTTGTAATGCAATATGCTATTTCAACTTTAGAATACTAATGTATTAAAACGTTTATGTTCAGAAATTTTCCCCTTCAAAAATGCAAAAATATACGAGTGCTACATTTAAAAAAAAGTAACTTTTGCGAAAAACTCAAAAGCCTCATATGCTCGATTGCTTTTTAGTGTATTTGCCATAATATGGCACATACACTATTGGCGTCGGTCGGATGGCGGGACCTAGGGGTCGGACCAAAATTTCTCGACGTTTCATACCCCACTGAACAGTTTGCCACCATTTTTGAAAATGTTTATGTATATATGTATGTATATATTTATATATATAATATATGTGTGTGTGTGTGTGTACACGATAACTCTCGACAGACTTAATCGATTTAAACGAAATTTGGTACACACATTGGAATCCATCACCGCACGAAGCCTATTTAAAATGGGCCCGATCGGACCATTTTCAGGGTTGTATTTAAGGGTTTCAAAAAGTTTTGGGGCCCAAAAATACCGAAAAAATTGTCAGAATCGTTTCAAAATTGAAATTTAACTCTTTCGTAAAGATTAAAATGTACTGCCAAAATTTTAATAAAATCGACCCGACAGAACCGGACTTACAAATTTTATGAAAACACTAGTTTGCGGATAGTGATTTACTTACTGAAGGGTGTATTTAATTTCGTACAGAGGTGCATTGATAATAATATTGAAATTAAGAAAAAAAATATTATTTTAAGGGATGTATTAAGGGGTAAATTTTTTATTTTGTCCAAAAACAAACCTAAGTTCACGTATTAAAGTCACAAGGCCTGTATTAGCAAATACACTATATTGTCGGCAGGGTTTGGCACTGCGACCCGAGTTTTTTTTGTTGGTTTTGACCATCGTAATTTACGTAAAAAGTACTAAGTACATTTAATCGAAATCCTAGCTCCAACACTAAAATTTAGCAATAGTACACTCTGTATAGGTAAACACTCTGTATAGGTAAACAAACAAGTCACAATAATGCTTGAAATATCGCAGTACGCGCTGCTTGCAACAGACTCATGAATGAGGTGGAACTTAAATCCCTAAATGGCGTTTTGTGTTTACATTACAACGATCTCCGACCGACGAACCTTAAGCTGTTTATGTTTCTGCAGACGACTTAAATTATCGCCGCAAATATTTTATTGTGTAGGTTGACCACGTCCCGGTTTTCCGGGATATGTCCCGGTTTTTGACAATTTTGGGAAGTGTCCCGGTTGCTACTCAAAATGTCCCGGTTTTTCTCACGTTTACGAAAAACTCGAAAACAAGTTGTGCCTGGATATTTTATTTCGCTTTTGCTCGTTTTTTCCTATTGGCAGCTCTGGCACATTTCGCCAACGTCGATAGATTCCACTCTTTTGATTGGCTGTATTGCCTATCTAAAAAGATTTAATCAGAAGTCAGAACAGCAGAAACTGGCGAGGTTTGCTCCAAATTTTAAGCCGGTGTGAACAGGCTTACTGAGTAAATCTTAAATCAACAATGATCCCTTTCCACAACGTACCTATTCATCTAACAATTAAGTACCTAAACGAATATTTTTTTCAGATTATGCCATCATGTTTGTTAGGCATATAATTATACAGGGTGCTGAATTAGGTATTTAAGTTTAAAAAAAATTATTAATTTTTTAATTTTTTCTAATAATTTAACATAAATAATATTGAAAATCGAAAAGAAAATTTTTTTTAAAGCTATAGATAAATTACTAAAAATTAATTAAAATGTATAAAAATTTAAAAAATATCACGTGACTTCAAAACGCTTCAGGAATGTTTGTGACGTCGTTATGTTAAAATGTGTCTGCATTTGTTGGTATTTGTGTATATGTATTACACATACTATCAAAAATAATAAATTTTTAACTTGGTAGCCATGGATACAAAGACCATAGATAACATAATGACGACACACGCGTTCGGATTCTTTCGGCGCGTTATCGGAACTAAGTTTAAAAATTAATTTTTATTTAAATATAACTTTTTAATAATTAGTAAGCAAAAAAATTAAATAAAAACAGTTTTGCTATAAAACTTGTATGTGGTCCTTCCATTTAAGTAAAAAAAAAATTCATTTAAAAACCCAATTGCTTTGCGGGTAATAGGGATTTAACCCGTAAAATCAAACTTTTGCGATTTCCTGCTTCCCTAATTATTTTAGGAAAAATATCTTCGAATAAAAGTTTTAGAACATAAAATTCTGCATCTAAATTATTAAACAAAAATAATTTTGCATGCTTTGTTTTTCTACTGGTCACCCTATTATTGTGCGAATAATTTCTTCTCCATTTACTTGCAAAAAGTGATATTAAAACGATTTCAATAAAGAGTTCTAACAAAACAAAATTTATGGTAAATTGATGGATCTCTGATTGTATAATGTATTGCCCTTTCCATCCCGTAAAAACCGACCTTAGAGCGCGAGCTGTAAGAATTAAGAACTACTCGATGCACTTTTATGCTTTCTGTTCTAGCATCTGTAAAATGTTTAAACATTTTCTATTTCGTACCAAAACGATAAAAAAACGGAACCAAGAGGCTCATTTACACGGGTATAGTTGCGGGTAGAGTAAAGTAGCAAGTAGAGTGGTGGTAGTAGAGTAGAGTTACTTTGCCACATGTTGCTAGTAACTCTACTCTATCACCTACTACACACTCTACTCGCTACTCTACTCTACTGACCGTTTATACGGGTAGAGTTACTCTACTCTATCAAGTACTTGCCTCATTACTCTACCCGTATAAATGAGCCTAGGCAGTGGCGGATTTAGGTTCGATGCCGCCCTAGGCCCTTGCCGATGTGCCGCCCTTTTTTCTATGTAAAAGTGATTGTCAAAATTATATTATGAGTTATTTTTTTTACATATTAGTTATTTTTCCACAGTGTAACAGTGAGAGAGAAAATAATAAAATTCAGTCTCATAGTTGACGGAAAACTTAATCAATTTTGAGTTTCCAGCGCCCGTGAAAAATGTTTAGGTTCAAGCACCTTCTTAATTTTGCCGCACCTCAAATGTTGCCGCCCTAGGCCCGGGCCTCGCGGGCCTAGGCCTAAATCCATCACTGAGCCTAGGCCTATTTCACACTTACCCGGCTGTAACGATTGTCGGAATGAAAAGTATTCTTACGAGAGATTGGCCGTTTTCACATTTACCGACCGCGATACCGGCACGACACTAGCATAGCACCGACACCAACATGCCGGCAAAATTTTATATTCACATTTGCCGGCAGTGTCCTTCGAGTGGGCGAAAATTATTAAAATTTTTTATATTAATTTCACAGTAAAAATTCGTAATTATGGAAATGTACTACTTTGGTACTTGGTTACTTAGGTAGCAATGAAACTAAATAAAATCGTTTAAAAATCGGCGACGACGCGAGGAGAGTGACTGCTCCTCGCCGATATGTCGGCACCTGTAACGACACGATACCGATATGTCGCTGAGTGTGAAAGAATTCCCAATTTTACATAGGATTTACGTCCACCGGCGTCGTTATCGTTATCTTGCCGGTGATGTGTCGGCAAGTGTGAAAACGCCCATTTCATACTTGCCCGGTAAATGTCGTGGTAGGGTAAACGACACCCGACTATCGTACTATTACTATGTGTGTGTGTGTGTTTTAAAGACCACCAACAGCTAAGGTTATTTGGGTCTAGCACCAATTCATATTTTCAATTCATTATATTTTTTTAAATAATAAATTGGAAATCCAATTGACACTTTTACCAGCTCTCGGGTTAGAACCCGGGAACCGGGGACATGTAATAGAGGAACCATAGCAACGCCATGTAAACAACAGCATTGCTACACCGTCGGCCATTCTCAAGACTCTAGCCCTACTATTACTATGGGAAGCCGGCTCGCACTGCGAGTGCCGACTGTCGGTGTCGGGAAACAAACCGGCGAAGATAGTGGAGGGTGCGACTCAATGGAGAAGTAGTACACATCTAGCCATGTGTCATCTATCGTCTCCACTTTTCTATTTGGTGTATTTTTTTATTTATGTATCTGTATAGGCTGAAGGATGTGTTGCGGCGTTGTATGGAGTTCTTGATTTTTACATGTAGATTGTCAAAAGTTTGCATTATACTCATCCTAAAATAGTTAAAAAATTCACAGATTTCGCAATCCTTGCAACCATCGAGGACATTGGAAATGATAACAGCATATATGAAACATAATTAACTGTTTATTATACACACAATATTTATCAATGCACTGTTTAGTTTTGTCAGGAATAACCCCATTATTCTTCTGTTATATACGCGTTCACTTTTGCTTGATTACTTAACTTTTAAATGGATTTTTCTACAGTATTTATTAACATTTGCTCAAAAATAACACCGCAGATCGTCGCAAATACCTGTCAATTAACTAGACATGATATAAAACACATTTCGAAAAAATTGCACCTGTTCAATTTTGCATGATTGCTCCTCACTTGATCGCGACACCGTTGTCTTTTGGCCTTGAACGAAAACTCGTAACTCTGCCCCCATATACGAACATAAACATTTCCAATGTTAAAACTTGTCCACATCATGTCTTAAATCTTCAAAAAGTATAAAGAACTCTGCCGCGTCCTCTCTTCTCTTCTCATATTGTACAAGATCGTCCACGCTAGTAACTTATTGCGATCCGTTTCCAATGTAGACTAATTGCGCCTACGTGAAATGAAGTGAAGGTTGACGTGCTGCTGTCGGGTGCAAGTTGGGTAAAAATCGGCGACGACATGAGTGGAGTTGACTACTCCTCGCCGACATATCGGTGTCTGTAACGACACGATACACACTCGCCGACACGACACCGGCTAGATAACGATAACGACGCCGGTGGACGCAAATCCTATGTAAAATTGGGAATTCTTTCACACTCAGCGACAGATCGGTATCGTGTCGTTACAGGTGCCGACATATCGGCAAGGAGCAGTCACTCCCCTCGTGTCGTTGCCGATTTTTAAACGATTTTATTTAGTTTTACTGCTACCTAAGTAACCAACTAACAAAGTAGTACAGTTCCATAGTTACGCATTTTTTACTGTGAAAATAATATAAAAAATTTTAATAATTTTCGCCCGCTCGAACGACACTGCCGGTAAATGTGAATATAAAATTCTGCCGGCGTGTCGGTGTCGACTGTCGGTCCTGTGCTGATGTGCCGGTGTCGGGACATTGGCGGATACAAGCATATGTTCAGTATGATCATGGCTACAATCTTAACCTTCTCTATTCTTCTATTTTATTTAACTATTTA
The DNA here is from genome assembly GCA_039654895.1 of Mongoloraphidia duomilia. Taxonomy (NCBI): domain Eukaryota; kingdom Metazoa; phylum Arthropoda; class Insecta; order Raphidioptera; family Raphidiidae; genus Mongoloraphidia; species Mongoloraphidia duomilia. The sequence goes on along the minus strand of CM077518.1, from coordinate 28,589,252 downwards.
ATTGATTGATGGTTGGAATATGTACTGTAGGCATTGTTTGTATTGGAAAATTTTTAAAGAAAAGAAATCCTTTCTAAAAACGTTAAAATATAACGTTTATTTCTGAGCGCAATCGGACTAGGTACTACCAGTCCATTTTGTAATAGTCCGAAAGCGCTCAGAAACAAATGTTATATTTTGACGTGTATGGAAATGATTTCTTTTCTTTAAAAATTTTCCAAATTTATGGCGTATATGTAAAGTTTATTGTTTATAATTTTTCTACTTTTCGTACTTTGGGATAAGTATGGTTTGGTAAACGATCTAAGCCAAAGATTTTCTCCGGATGTGCTGGATTTGTTTCAGTTGGGAGTCTTTTTGCCTACATCGAAATATAGCGGCCGAGAAATTGTAACGGTACAAAAACTCGTACAGACGTAGTAGCCATTTTTGGACGATAGTAAAGCTTCGGTCGTTAACGAAGATCGACTCTGGATGGCAAAATGGAAAAGGGAATTCGAAAATATTTCCCTCATTTCAGAATCGATAGTTCAGGTTGTTGAAACGTGCGACGAAGCTTTCTACCCAAATATTCAATTGTTTTTAAAAATACTCGCGACTCTCCCAGTCAACGTAGCGACTGCGGAGAGATCGTTTTCCACCCTATGCAGGGTGAAATCATAGATATGCTCAATGGCATAAGAAAGATTGATGAATCGACACATTTACAAAAAAGAAAAAAATGTGAGCCGTCGCGGGATGCCTGGCAGATGTGAAACATTTTTATAGCTTGAATCTTTTATTTATTGAACTTGATAAATTTATCAAAATAACTAGCCTATATCACTTAGGGATAGTGTAGCTTTCTATTAGTAAAAGAATTTTTTAAATCGGTTCAGTAGTTCCAGATATAATAATTTATGATTTATTACAACGCCGCGAGACATTCTCCCCCTGCGAAGATAATAAGTGAAAGAATTTTTAGAATCGGTTCAGTAGTTCGAGAGATAAGAATTTACAATTTAACACAATTTACCCTAATTTTCCCTCGTTTACCCAAATTTACCCTAGTATACCCTAATTTCTTGACTTTACCCTAGCTTTCCCTAAATACCCTAATTTACTCTTATTTAGCCCCCTTTGCCTTAAGTTACCCTAATTTACCCTAAATACCCTAATTTACCCAAATTTCCGTTTTTTTAAAAAAAATTAATTTTTGGTGTCATGAAATTTCAAAAAATTATAATTATTGTCAAAGAAAGAATATAACAAAAATAAAATTTTTTATAAATAAATATCATGTAGAATTTAGAAAAAAAAACGTCAAAAATTGTACGATGCCATGAGTTTCCGAACCGAAGTCCCCATTCATAGAAGGCTAAAGTCGTACCACTACTCTACGGATGAACTTGTCTAGACAGCCGTTGTTACTGATATATGTATAACTTAATATACCCGGACAATATAAGTGCCGCAGTAGTGGGGAGAACAGCAGCGAAGGAGAACATTTCTTTGCATTATTTCGTTGCATATTTCCCCTCACGCGGCTGTTCACAGCCCGACATAAGATGTTTCACATCAAAAAAAAATTGATTTCGTATTTTAAATTTTTATTTTATTAGTCCGTCATTATGTACTACTTATTCCAATTGTTATTGAGCACGTTAATGGAGATGAAAATCCGCATGCAATCAAAGTAAAACAATTTCAATACGAATTTAAAATTATTAATGTGTGGGCTGGAATAATTGGTAATTTTATTGTGGGTTCTGTGATTCTTCCAAAGATTAACGGGTGAAACCGTGAAATTTATTTGCAGCATCTACAGAATACGTTGCCAGATTTGTTACATGATTTACCTTTACAACTTCGGAGAGATATGTGGTTTATGCACGATGGAGCTCCACCACATTTTTCATTAAAATATTTGAAACCACTTAAATCAGCAGTACCCAAACAAATGGATAGGTAGATGTAATGGCGCCAATGTAAATTGGCCACCACGTTTTCAGACTTAACTCCGTTGGATTATTTTATGGGGACATCTTAACTTCTTAAGTCTATGGTTTACATCACACCTGTGACCTGTAGATAATAAAGAGCAATTGTGACCAGGGCCGTCTTTAATCTATTGGAGGCCCTGGGCACTTTAGGATAATGGGACCCCTATGACTATAACCAGTGCCGGCGAAACGTGTTCAAATCTGGTGGGTAGTGCAGCTATAAATTATTTATCGGTAATATTGGTTTCGGAACTAGGAGCCCCATCGATCGCGGGGCCCTGGGCACTTGTCCAGAGTGACCAATGGAAAAGAGGGACCTGAATGTGGCAACGTATTCAAAATGCAACAAATAATCTTAGAGGTGATGAAGAAATTATGTAAAGAGCGTGGTGTTAAGAAGGCAAAGAGTAGGTGCATTTTAATTTTCTTCATCGTATAGGTAAATCTTTGTATACGTGTATATGATGGACACTTTGAACAGTTTTTATGACATCTTTATCTATTTCTATTCATGTTTTAGTAGCTTACTTTGTTTTATAAAATCTACTGCAAATTACTAAAATACAAATTTCGCAAAAACCATGAGAGTTGTCGAGTCTTAAGGTCTCTGCCCACTACAACGTATACCATAACGGCATAACCGTATCGACACATGCAAAAAAAACATTCTTTCTATGAATTAATATTAAACAACGCCCATTAGACCGTTTCGTCACCGACCAACACTGTAGCGTGCCATGACTGGACCGTCAACAAATCCACGTCTAGAATATTTTGCCGATGGCGATACGCTCCGTGCATGACACGAGACGGTGCCAAACCAGTGTGCGCAGGCGGCCCACCGCGGTGTTGCCGCGTTTATTACGGGTTATAGCCGCGTGTGCTCTGCGTTCCTACCTATCAGACGCAAAACATTATAGTAGTTCTTTGAAAGTCTATGAATGCCTGAATAAATACCAAAATAATTTCCAATATTCTCCCTCGGTTTTTCGTTCTCTTAGGACTTAGGGAATCGTGAATCCAATAGGGTTGAGTCTTTTTTTAGTTTTTTTTCTTCTTCCTCATCCAAAATCATGGCAATCATTACCAATTGTCTAACAGTTAATTTTCTAATAGTCATACGTTTGATTATTTAAAAATAATTGATAACACTTCAAGGAGTCCACGCAACACTGATATGTATGCGAAAATAACACATCCGGTGCTGCACGTTATGAATGGATTCCGAACGGGCATAATACGCGTTGCATACGGGCATAGAACGCTGTCGATCCGTTGCTGTGGGCATAGTAGTGCGTGTTGTGCTTCTTTTCGTGCCTGATACGTTCATAGCAAGGTCATGGTATGCTTCGGTTATGTGGGCAGACTCCTTTATCAAGAGTACCTTTTTAGGGTTCCGTACTGGTAGCCTATTACCATAGGTGGGCAAAGTTAAACTAAAATTTAACTTCGTTAATCGCTATTCCGTTACTCAAAAAGTTAGCTTCGTTAATCGTTAAAGTGTTAGTTAGCTGAAAATGTAACGCAAATAAAAGTTAACCATTATGTTAACTATCGAATATTTTTTTTAATGTTAAATAAGTGAGTCAACCAAGCAACAGTTTATCATTATAATTTACACTAGAGCAAACTCTGTGTCGAGAGGGAGGATATAAGAATATAATATTTATTGTATTTTTTAGTAGGTACCTAAGTAACGGTTAACGGGTTTATGTAAACGGAAGTTAAATTTAACGGACGTTAATAAGACCGTTAATAGTTTTTAAGATTAACTTAAAAGTTAATTTGTTAAACAAAATGTTAACGTCGTTAATTAACGATTAACGGTTTTCTGCCCAGCTTTGTCTATTACTAAGCCTACGCCGTCTGCCGGTTAAAATTTTCACAGAATATGTGTTATTATGGCGGATATTCTAACAAATAATAAAAAAAAAACAAAAATCAAAAATTAAGGGGGGTCGCCATATAAAAAAACTTGTTTTTTCAACGTTTTTTTTGTTTTTGCTCTATCGTAAAAACGGTAATACATACAAGAGTCAAACTTGGTGTGATTATAGTAAACTCTAAACTAAAACAACAAATAATAAAAACCGACCAGGCGACCAAGTGTGAGTCGGACTAAACAGTTTACTATGTTTAACAGTTTTGACATTTACATTAATGGTGGCACATGAAAAAACACTCGCATTTTAAAATTGACATATCTTATTTATTTGTCAACCGATTTAAATGAAACAAAGATTAAATGTTATCCCAAGCTTATCTCAAACATTATCCCAACTTAACTCCTTATTTTTTTAACGTTTTTTGTTATGTTTTTTTCTCTCTATCGTGTATACTTACATAATAGACCGAAGATTAATAATAATTTAATAATTAAGTTATACCACTAAAATGACACTACACTAATGGGGAATAAATAATGTTTGTACCTACCAAAAGTGCTGCCTCTCGTGGATAATTGAAAGAATTACTCTCAGGAAAATGGCTCATACATTAGCACTCGCATGTGGTACATTTTAACGTCAAAATTGCTATATTTAGGAAGGCATCAAATTCTACTTTCGGGCACTGTGGAGAAACTGGTAACTCATCTAGCCGGAGACTGGAAGTTTCGGGTTCAAGTCCTGACAGTGGCTTTGATTTTTTCTTTGATATGGCCAATCAGGACAGCCGCAGCTTTACTGTCTGATATATATATTTTCACTACTTATTTGTTATGTGAAATAAGATGTGGACTTAATTAAGGGAAAAACAAATCATTTGATTTAAACACTCTTAAGTTAATCTCAAAAACTATTAACGGCCTTAACGCTTTAACAATTAGCGAAGTTAACTTTTTGAGTAAAGGAATAACGATTAACGAAGTTAAATTTTAGATTAACTTTGCCCAGCTCTGCTAAAATAAATAATCGATTGAAACGATATTTTGTTTAAACTGTGTGTATGTCACGGCTAAAAACCGAAGTGTGGTTACACCTAGTTTTAGCCGGCTACAACTAGGTGCGCCCGGTAGCAGTTAGTTGAACTTAGGAGTATCCTATTTATTCATGGCTAAAATTAGGTGTAACCGGATGCATTCGTCTAAAACTAATTCTAGCCTTCATCATACCAGCTATAACTAGATATAGCCAATCCCTAGAGGTTCAAACTAGATGCAAAATAACACGCGAATGTATGGCAGCCTGTCAGACGATTACCTCGCCCTCCCTTACCTGCTTCCAACTGAAGCAATCAAAGACATAGAAAATGAGGAAGATTTAGAAAAAAGTCTTAAACAGTTAGAAGAAAACGAAAATGCTTCTGAAAATGAAACATTGACAGAAGTAAATGTCAACGTCAGGGATTTTACAAAATAGACCATAGATATAGAAATCTGAGGATGTAATACAAGCCAGTGGAGAGGTTGCTGTTGAGGGAGGTGAGGAAGTAAGTGTGCTCGCTTCTATTGGTCGCTTCAGTTCCGCAAGCGCTGTACGAGCAATTGAGCATGCGCAAAGACGCGGACGACTGCATCTGGCACAATTGAGCATGCGCAAAGACGCGGCCAATAGAACGTGGGCACATGCATAGCATGTACATGTCCATAAGACAGGCATGCACCCTTCCATGAATGGCATCCCACAATCCCACCTCGTCTAAAGTGTCACTTTATACTACATCCCCGGATTTCTATATCTATGGTAAAGACAGACATAGTTAATTGGGCCACCCGTCCTTGTTCCACTACAGTCTTAATAGACTGTATGACAACCAGCTGTCTGTCTTTACTCGCTAACAGCGCGTCAATTTATGTTCCAGAATTTCTGTAGACTGTATTTCAGTCAATCTAATGTTCTAAACGACAAGAGCTTGACAACGACATTAGACTGTCCCTGCGTGTATAAAACTATAACACAATCTACTAGGTCATTGTCAAATCAGATTTTTTGACAATGCTTTTTGTATTCAGTTCACACTGTATTCTACAATAAAAAAGAAGTTTTTCTGTTGTGAATTTATTAAAAATTAAACACAAAAATATTGCATTTACATCAATTGGATTGCAACTTTACCCAAAAATGATTCAACAATTTTGTGCAAAGAAAAATTTTCAAAAATGTAATATTATATTCAATATTAACTGAATAATTTTCGTCGTCTAAAAATATTACTGAACTAAGTTTTTATTAAATATTTTTCTTTGAACAAACCAACTGCTATACTTATGTAACTATGTAAAATTCTAAAGTTAATAATATTACTAATAACTAAATAAATGTAAAAATACATAATAATATATTTACATCACATATAATATACTAGAGCAAGTGTTTCATTAATGACAATGGGATTTAAATGCAATACAAGTTGGACATTATAAGTTAAACAATTTTACAGTAATATTTAAATTACGAAAAATCAACAAAATAAAGGTCTTGTATTAACAAATCAAACAGGACTGAATCAAAATGGAAGGAAGTAAAACTTCATAGCGTAAAATTCAGCTCAAAATCCGAAGAAATCTAATAGTAGCAAATAAGGTAAAACAGTGGGTACAAGCATAGCAATAGTAGAGTATAATAAAAAGCCAGATGGCAAGATGGCAACTGTTTTATCCTTTTTTGCATCAAGAAATTATTTTTGATTGGCTCTCTTCAATTTATAGATAGGTAGGTACTATTAATGATAACATTTCTATAGTGACACAAGCATTCATAAATTAAAATTGTCGATCTATTCAAAATTGATATTATTAATTTCGTATCATCAATGATACTACGGAGGGAGGATCACAGATAGGTACCTGAAAAAGTCGCGACTTTTTAAAAAGTCTTTCAGTATCTAAGACAGTTTTCTTTGACTTCTTTCTCAGCACTTGTAACTTGGCACTGAAAACCAGCCTGTTTGAGCAGAATAAGTCTTACAAACATGGCAATAGTGCACCACTAATGCTCAATTTATGGTACGATTTTAAAAGTAGATTTAGCTTTGAAAGTCGTATCAGAAAACAGAAACCAATCATTGATAAATGTGAACACCATCTGCTACTATATAGTACGGCTAGTCTGCTGTATACTTTTACATTAGATAAATAAATATTTTCACCCTATTCCCTGAACATGATTATCTTTCCCAGGTTACCTTACGATTGGTGACAGAAAGCAGGCTATACCAAAATAACTACATAACAATTATATCTGATAATGCATTTTTATCCCATGTCCAAACTTCAGTTTTATGTATATATTAATATATAATGATATAAATCAGTACAGTCGTAAAGACCTTTTTCTAATTTCAATTTTCCAAAAATTAAAATTTTTCACATTTAACATTTATTATATTGTACCTATAATATTATGTAAGGTTCAAGTCATTATCATTTCATAAGTTAATTTTTAATTGGCTTAAATTAGAATCAGTATTAACAAAGTCCTGAAACAAAGTAATTTTTTTTCATATTGTTTCAATTCCATCGAATTATCTCATTACGATTGTACTTATAGCTCAGTCAATGAAAGAGAGGTCTAGCTGGAAAGTCAAAAAGCGCAAAAATCGACTTCGGGACTTTGTTTGGACTGGTTAGTAAAAAAACATATTAAATGTCCTTGACCCTCAGATGGGCGCAAGGGGGCTTCAAAAGTCCTTTTTTTTGGTTTTTCGCGTATATCTCGAAAACAGTTGGTCCTACGAAAAAATTCCATGCATGAAAATTGTAGCTGACAAAATTCCTACATTTTCTATATTTAACGTTTTTCTATCTCGAACCGTTAACGAGTTACACGCCTCTGAAAATCGCTAATTTTCGCACATTTTTTGGCCGAACTTTTCTCTTTAGCGCCTCAGCCTTTCATTTTACACAAGAAAATTGTAGAGAATTAAATTTCCTTCAAAATGGTATATCAGTTTACCATTTTATCTTAACCAGATCCAAAGTTTTCAGAAGCATGTAACTCGTAAACGGTTGGAGATAGAAAAAACTTCAAATATAGAAAATGTACAAAATTTTGTCAGCTATAACTTTTATGCATGGAATTTTTTTGTATGACCAACTGTTTTCGAGATATACCTACGCGAAAAACAAAAAAAAAGGACCTTTGAAGTGCTCCCCCCTCTTGCACCCTCCCGAGGGTCAAGGGCTTTTAATATGTTTTTTCATTAACCAGTCCAAACAAAGTCCTGAAGTTGGTTTTTGCGTTTATTGACTTTCCGGCTAAGATCATTCGTTAACTAGACTATTAACACAATTAAGTTGAATTTAGTTACATAATAAACTTCAGAAGAATATGTTACTGACAGCAAATAAAAATTCGTTATTTAAGTTTTAGTTGTTATTGTTCTGCTATTTTTTTCCCCATTACGTTTCAGGTCCCTGGTATTACCATAAGAATTATTTCACATAATATTTATTCTATCTATTTTCATTATTTATTATATCTTATTGCTTATTGTCTCACTTGACTCATTCTTTCCTCAATAAAGTAATTTAAATATGAATGAAACATCGAGGTTGTTGTGTGTTCCCGAAATTTGTGAGAGAGGTGATAGTTGGAGATGATTAAAAAGTATCAAACTTTTACACAAAAATTATAAAATTTCACCTACTACTACAGGGGTTCCCAAACTTGATCATGACCCTAATTTAAAATTGCAAACGCCTGATTTTTTCCCCACAAAGTACAAAATAGTCTATAAAAAAGATTTTTCAGTAAAAAAATGTAGCAATTCAAATTTAAGTCGTTTATTCAAGAATTTAAGTATAAAAAAGTACAGTAAAAGTAATATAGAAATTGATCACGAGAGTTATAAATTTTGCAATCACGGAAACAGACCGTGACCCTAAAAAATCAGCCCGCGACCTCACTTGAGGTCGCGACCCCGATTTTGGGAACCCCTGTACTACTGGGTACAACCCTATCCTTTAGAATTTATATGTTAACTTTTAAAAAGTCAGGCATCTTGATGAACAAATAGACCGTAAAGAATAGGGAAAAAAAACAAAGAAAAATTGATTCTTCTGTTTTGGTTGTATGCTTGGGAAGTGTGGCATACATACAAAAGAAAAAACGTGTGCATATAGGCGCTACAGCTATAGACTACGAGCAGAATGACAATAGGCGCCAGCGTGGCACATTTCGGAACTTTTCGGTAAGTACATTGTGTTGTTTATACACGTCATTATTAGTTATTTCCAGTTTAAACAATTTTTCAATAAATTGTATTATTGAAATTGCTATTGTTCGTGAGTATTCACAATTTCTTTAGCCACAAGTACAAATTCTCTTCACGTTCATTGTTAAATTCGTAGTTCTTGACAAAATGACACTATGTTTTGGTTATACATATTTCGACAGATGAGGATGCGTCAACTTTAATTTTAATTTCAATTTTAAGTAAAAAATAAATGTATCCTTGCAACGTAGCCTAGATTGTTGACTCATCTTTACACTCATTAGCTACTGGATTACCACTGCGATCGCTGGCAGTCAAATTCCAATAAGCTACACCTTTCTACTCGTAGTGTATACTAAGGTCACGCTTAAAAAATTGTTACTATCAACTGATTTTTTAAGGTACAGTTTACTTAACTCGTTATTTAAAATAATAAAATATGAACTATACAGGGTGAGTTACTACGAATGTCTCGGGCGATATCTCATTTATTAAGAGCAAAAGAAAAAAATTTTTAAATAAAAGTTGGATTGGAATAAGAGCCCTATACTTTAAAATTATTTTTAGCTATACAGGGTGTATGATGTAGCCATGGTACAACTTACTTATATTTTTATAAACAGAACACCCTGTATATTTTCAGGCCATCTCATTGTCCATTCGGAAGCCTACATAAAATTATGCCATTTTTGAAACTTGGTTGCGACGTTGCCAGAATATTCAACTTTTTCTGCAAAATTCTACATTTTCGTTATCTAAATTAAATTAAATTGTGTTTTAAAGACCACCAACAGCTAAGGTTATTTGGACCTAGCACCAATTCATATTTTCAGTTCATTATTTTTTAATAATAAATTGAAAATACAATTGAATGAATGAATTGTGAATTATAGGCGCTCGACAACAAGGGTTATTAGCGTCTGTGAAAATCCAGTTGACACTTTTACCAGCTCTCGGGCTAGAACCCGGGAACTTGTAATAGAGGAACCATAGCAACGCCATGTAAACAACAGCATTGCTACACTTTCGGCTATTCTCAAGCCCTTTTTCGTTATCTACTACTAAAATACACGCCAACAACATTTTTCAAGTTGAGTAAATTTTTGAGCGTCAAGTATTAGTCCATAGCATGTGCTACCCTCCAGATACTTCAAAGTTAAATTTAATTATACAGAGTGTCAGTGGCAATAGTTGGAAAATGCATAACTTTAACTAACCTATGTCGATTTTTTTAAGTAGCACACCCTGTATATCTTTAGGTATGTGAATAGCGCTCACTTTCCTCTACACATTTTATACCTAAAAATATACAGGGTGTACTACTTAAAAAAAATTTTAAGTAGCACACCCTGTATATTTTAGATGTAAAATGTGTAGAGGAAAGCGAATTCTATTCACATACCTAAAAATATACAGGGTGCGCTACTTAAAAAAATTGACTTAAGGTTAATTAAAGTTATGCATTTTCCAACTATGGCCACTAACACCCTGTATAATTAAATTTAACTCTGAAGTATCTGGAAGGTAGGCACATGCTATGAACTAATACTTGACAAGCAAAAATTGACTCAATTTGAAAAATGTGGTTGGTCTGTATTTTAGTAGTAGATAACGAAAAATGAGATATCGCCGAGACATTCTTAGTAACTCACCCTGTATAAATAATTTTATCACTTGATTTTTGTTTAAATAATAAAAATCTTTTACATCAAGAGGCCAAGAGCAAATATAAAGCAAAAAAATTCTTCAGTGTCTACTGTGTGCAGTGGCGGACTAAGCCCGTCGGAGGCCAGGGGCGGCAGAACTAAATGAGGCCTCCGGTCTGCATAGAAATTGATTTACGTATTTGTAGTGTAAATTTAGTAAAAAAAATGAATAATATAGATGTAATGGCTCACAAAAAAATCAAATATTTATAATAAACGACCAACCTACGTTTATATTTTGTATATGTACGGGGCCTCCAACTCCAAACTGCCTCTTGCTTACTAAACATATTTTGGCCTTGTTTGGGATTTGATTAAGAAGAACTTCTCGATATTTGGAGGCCCCCTAGGATCAGAGGCCCGGGACGAGCCCCACCCCCCTCCCCTAGTCCCCCACTGTTGTCGTGCACTGTGGTGTAACTGGTAACACATTCACCGCTAAACTGGAGGATTCAGACTCGAATTCCTTCAAAAATAGTCAATAGATGTCGAGATGTAGTACCTATGTATATTTTATTGAAATGTTTTGTATTGATGACTAATTAGTTTAGTAAAAACGTTCAGTAGATCAATTATTATCAATAAGTATTTTTTATAAGGTAATTAAACTTTGTCTCAGTATACTATAAAATATAAATGATCGAATAACCCTTAAAAATAATTTGTTGTGACGATATTATGCACAAATAAATTCCTTATAAAGCGTTTACACAAATTATTTCTAATAATATGCTTAAAATAAGATAAATAGTAGTCATCTTTATATTTTTCATCCCTCCTTTACTTAATTATTATCGGCGTGTTTTAGCAACATTAGAATATAAATTCCACACACCATAAAATTTACTTTAGAAGTAAAATAATTTACAGCGCACAATGCTAAACCGATTTTTTTTTAATACAGTCAAGATATTATGTTACATTTTATATTTAAGGCAACTTTATGAAAACATTGATAAATATTTTCATTTGAAAAAAAAAAAAATTTGAAAGATCACACATTTGATATGGCTATTAATAAAATCATTATTTTAACAAATGTCAAATCACAAATGAAGTGTTACACGGCATATGTGTAAGCTTTCACGACTGATATCATCTAACAAATTGGCTGTTGCCTTCGGGCCGAGTGGCCATGGTCAAAAGGTAGTACTCATTTGCAGGTCCAGGGTCGGACTGGTCCGGACGGCAAATGCCCACGGGACCAAATACTTTTGGGGGTCAAACCGCATCTAAGACAATGCAATCTATCATTTTTGGTTAATTTAAAACAGTTACCAATCAGGCAGTTGACAGTCTAAGTGAGAGATTTGAACAAATGTATGAAGATTTGTCAGCCCTTGATCCCAGAAATTTCAAAAACCTAAATTTATCCGATATTAATTCTGAAAAACTTAATTTTTTTCACAAAAACTTGGAATTAACCATCGAAACTTAGAAAATGAACTCTTAGATTTTGCAAAATTATCTCCTCTTCTTAATCAAGATACCATAACCACTCTATGCACAAATAAATCTAATAAAAAAACAGTTGTTGCCGATGGGGCCAAATGACGCCAGTCCGACCCTGAGCAGGTCTCACGTTTCATCCATGGAGACAACTTTGCCCGCTACCACATCGCCTCTGAAGATATCCACCAAGTGATGGACGAAACGTCAAGTCTTGAATCAAGGACCTTTAGATTACAACCACTCAACCTGAAATGCAAATCCGATTGAAGTGTTACACATTTCATTCGCGATTTAAACATGTTAAGTTGTTAACCACAATTTGCAGGTTCAATTATTTATAACCCCAAAACAATTTAAGAAACTGTTTTAAGATTAAAACCTTAAATCAAAATATAGTATACACAAACAATACATTTATTTAGGTTCAAATTTCAACTGATTCAGACTGATATTTGAAGTAATAGAATAGAATAGAATAAATTTTATTGTACTTAAAAACATAGTTGTATGTACATAGTCAGAATGGTTTGGTACTAACGATTAAAAAGTTCATTGAAGTTGTACAATGGTTTATCGCACAAATATTCTTTTATTTTTTTTTAAAATTTATTAAAGGGTTCAATAAGTTTTATGGGGTCAGGGAGTGCATTATACAAATGATAAGATGTATAGTGCGGACATTTTTCGTACCTCCCGTGATTGTGACGAGTCAAATAAATATTGTCTCTATTGCGTGTGTTTCGGCAGTGTATATTATGCGTAAATTCATATTTATTCAGATTTTGCTTAAGAAAAATAGGATTATTATTATGGAATTTTTTTACAGAAGGCAACTACACTTATAGGAATCTTTAAAAGTTACTAAATATACAAATTATTATTCCTTAGAATAGTTTTGATAAATATTTTTTATATCTACCTACTTATATAATTTTCTCAAAAATTTTTGCATTTTGTATACAACAGATGAAAATGGTAAAATTTCGAAAGTTGTAATATTTTTATTGTCAAATTCATTAATCTAAACACCACCCACAAAAGCCGAGTGCATCGAACATGACTCGGCACTTGCGATAAAACAAGAATTCCACAGCTATCTTTGCGAGTACAGATTAATTTATAGTTCATAGTTCTATCTATTGCACAGTACCTACGAAGTACCTATTTTAATATTTAGAGAGATATCAATACTGCTAGTAGATTAATAGTATACAAAATAAAGAATACTCGAACAGAAAATGTATAAAAAATGCAAAAAATCAGTCTTTCAAACAATTTCTAAAAATAAACATAAAAAAAATATTTGAAGGGAATATTACTGTAACAATAAAAAACTAACGACAATCGTCAATACAAATTTCATATCTGTGATTTAAAATTTTGAAGAAAAAAGGAAATGTTTAAATACATCGGTCACATTTGCACTAAAGTCTATTCATTTTCAAGATAGAGTGACAAATGTGCAAGATCAACACGTGCCCCTTTGTTTCTTGAGTTATGATTGGTCGTTTGGGAGAGTTTCAAATTTTGCTAATGTACTGGAACGTATTTATTTATTGTGTGGCTGTAGGAAAAGTGACTGGGTAGTTGTCGTGCTATGGGCTAAATTTTCGTATACTCATTAAGAATACTATAATACAAATACCATTAAAATTTGAAGTTGATTGACCATCTCTAACTCGAGATAAACTTAATTAAAGTTCGGATAATTAACACGGAGAGCATAGGAAAGGTCGTTTTTGACAAGTTTTTTAATTTAAAAAGAAAAGTAACAGTCAGAAATTTTCAAAAAACTAACTGTTCATTGATGTTTTTGTTCTGAGTTTAAAAAAGAAAATCCAAAAATTATTGACCTTTTTATTGTTAAAATATAATAACGCAAAGTTCAACAATTTATGAGAAAAGATTGACATTTTTATATAATCCAAGCGAACAAACTAAGTGAAATATGTGTAACTATGTGAACAACAGTTTAGGTACAATCTCTAACAAATTTTTTTTACATTTAATACTATACTTATTAATTGTTTTACAGCGTATTATGAACGAAACTTTTGGATGTTATTATCACAAGACAACTACCTTAATGTCAAATTTGTTATTATTAATAAATTTTAAAGAAAACTCAGAATCTGTGTTATACTATGTGTATAATTATTTTGGTTACACAACATACACCAGTATTTTCCAAACAGAAACAACAATAAACCATCCATCTATAAAAATGTCGTCGAAACTCAGCTACTGAGGTTAAAATGAATACTTGTAGTCCCCCAAAAAAGAGAAAAAAGAAGTAATTTAAAGGTTTGTGAGAAAAATATGATTACAAACGTTTACAAAAGTGAATTATTAGCGAATTCTAAAATACTTCTGCTGGCCAAATATATTTCATTACTTTACGTAATGCCGATCCTGTATCTTGTAAATGAATAGACTATAGTTGTGCTTGTTGGCACATTCTGACGGGTTCTGAACTGGTTATATCAGTTCTAAAGCGGTTGTCGGAACTTGAAACTGCAAGACTTCTCAGACTGTTCTAACTTGGTTCTAGCAGTTTTCAGAACTGATTATTAGTACGGACGACAGGTAAATTTTATTGATGAGATCACCTAGCTCGCTGAAATTTTGCATGCAGTTTTAGGCCCCCCTGGGCACCACAAATGAAGACTTTTCTATATTTTTTGTTTCGGGGGGCGGGGGGAGGCAAACAGATGCGAATTTTGTATTGCTAAAATCTCGGTTCTTTTTTATCATATGATTAAAAGGACGGTGCGAGCGTAGTGTGCATTTGTGGTGCCCTGGGGGGGGGGGCTAAAACTGCATGCAAAATTTCAGCGAGGTAGGTGATCTTGTCAGTAAAACATAGGGGAAATCTCCCTGTCGCATGTACTATAGACCTTTTCATTATCAATTTTTTTTTCTGCGCATGTGCCCAATTCCGCCATGTTTTTTAGAGAATTGTCATATTGACAGATGGCAAGTGAGTGATTTTGAAAAAAGTAAATACTAATTAAATAAGAAATATTATTTGAAGAAGTGGTACAACACCCTAGAAAAATATTTGAGTACTTTGGAAGATAAACTTTTTACGATAATCAATTTATGACAGGTAGGATTTTAACCTTTCAACCAATTTTCATTTACTTCCACCAGTTTTCCAGCCATGGCACTTCAACCACCGTCCCAATTTAGCACAAGTATGTTCTTCCGCTGTTTTGTGCACTAATTTAGCACCATCAGTAACACTTCCATCTAAATTAACATTGGAAAACGTTTCTGACCTAGTCATTACGTCAAAAAGTGTACGAAACTTCTGAAAACCGCGATCATAACCATGGTGACGGCGCTTGCGCGTAACTACTCGTGAAAAGGTCTATATCCTCTGCACAAGTAAATGCGATTTTTACACGTCAATACTCGAACATAAATCATTTTATCCGTGTGTAAAGATTGTTGCGCACACTCAAAACTAATTTCAGTAATAAATCCGTTTGTTGAAAAATAGAATTCTAACTTACTTACTTGTATTTTTATTGATTTATCATTACTAACATATCACTGTTTACCGACATTCATGTTACATTAACATTTTATGTTTATAAAACCTAGGTAGGTAACATTTTTGTACAAACAACAATAATTATGATTTGATTCTAATGGTTCTAGAACTTGATCAACAAGTGAACCTATTTATAAGTTGGTAGTTTACAGGAAAAGTTAAAAACTCACTGGTTGCACAATTGAAATTCTGCATCGACTCCAATTTTAAAAATCTACTGGACATTTATAACATTGTATTTATAACACATGTGACAAAAGTCACAATAGTTAATCTTAATAATTTACAGTTACAGTTCTGTTACGTACTTGAATTTAAGTGATATCTAATAAAAATTTCATATCAATATTTACAATTCAATACATTTAAAATTGTCTGAAAAATAGTAAGCAAAAAATCTGGAACTGTTTACTAAAAATCAGTGTTTTTTGATAAAATTTACATAGATCACATACAGGATTTAAAACGCAATTGCTGAATAATTTATTTTCGCTTTTTAGTGGATTTCATTAAAAAATGTACGGACATAATGAAACTAAAAATTTTGCCAGCATTATTTCAATCCGAAACTACAAACTTTTTGCGGTTTTTCCGACAGCCAGTGATCAAGTGTGTTAGAAATTCAATAAAAAAAAAAACTGTTATGTTTTAGAAAGAAGAAACAGTGTTTTTTTTTTATTAAAAATTTGTACATTTATTAAAATACTATCATATTGCGCTACAATAATTTTCTTGATAATTTATTACATAATATGTTTTATACATTGATTACGCTGTGCAATATAGGTAGGTACTCGCGTTTCTCGATACGTATTTTGTAGCTTGATATATCAACATTTTTGTGTATCAACAATTATGACGATGTATCAACATAACATTTGATTAGCAATACAACTATCAATATTAGGGTTTCCAATCCCAAAATCCTGAAAAAGAATTCCGAAACGTATTTTCTGACCTAAAAGTAGCTCATTTTACCTTTCAGAAAGTTTAAACATTGCATAAACTAAACTACTGTTGAAGAACTCTATAATATAGAGAAATGGTGATCCGTAGATGATGTAGAAATTAGGAGAGAAAAACTCAGTGGCAAAAGGATCAAATAAAATTTGCAATACTGATGATTAAATTTGCATTTATAAGCTTACGTTTCGTTGCTCATTGCACCATCCTCAGAGCAACAATGCTGTCAAAAATTCAGTATATTGTACACTGTTAATTTAGTTAGAATAACCGATCATTAGAAAGAGGTCCAATTAAGATTTTTATCCAATGATTATTTTATCTTTTTTAAAAAAATCACAAAAAATTTCATGATGTTTAATTATAAATTATACAGTGTACAATATACTGAATTTTTGACAGCATTGATGCTCTGAGGATGGTGCAATGAGCACCGAAACGTAAGCTTATAAATGCAAATTTAATCATCAGTATTGCAAATTTTATTTGATCCTCTTGCCACTGAGTTTTTCTCTCCTAATTTCTAAACTACTATCTTAAAAGTTTAAATATTTATTTATTTTATAAATTTAAATATTCATTTATTTTATATTTTTTCTTATTATTATAAACAAGTTGTGTTCCAAAATAATAAATAATTATGCAGTTATTGTCCCCTTTCATTTAATAAATAATTAAACTTTGAAGGGTATTTACTTACATTTCAGGATTAGTTCTGAAATCCCGAAACTTTTTCATGTCCCGAAATCGGGATCCCGATCCCGAAAATTGGAAACCTTACTATCAATACATATTTCTAATATCGTATCGATAAAACTATTGATACGCATTTATACAGGGTGGTGAACTGCTCAGGTGTATATAGGGATTTAACATGTAAAATCATAAATATGCAGTTTCCTGCTCTCCTGATTTTTTTAGAGCAAAAATGCGTTTAACCAAAAATGACCAGGGTTAAATTATCTACAGGATAGGCTACCTAGTTATAACGAAAATAATTTTTTTTCAGTATTTTTTCGAAAAAATGTATGGTTGAACTTTTTATTAATTGCTATACTGAAGTATCTAGCGTTCTTAGTAAGTGTCACATTAAAAAACAACTGTGTGCTATCTCATTTTATAATGAAGTCACATTTTGACGTTTAAAATATTCTAAAGTACGAAGACTCAAAAAAAAAATTGGTAATCGGAATAAATTACAAAAAAAAAAAACTAATGAAACAGAAATAACAGCTTTAATAATATAAAATGACAGAATATTGCGCTAAGTAGAAAGATGCGAACTTTCTAACGGCCACCAGTACAAGACAGATTTTTTTTTATTTTAAAAGGACTAATAATTGTCGTTTATTTAAATTTGTTATTTTTGCTTTTATTCTAAATTCATTGAGAAAAGTTGCTTAGAATGAAACAAATTAAAACATTTTTTATTATTTCGCAATTAACAAAAGTATTTATATTTCAAAGGTATTTGATGAATATCCGAAAATTAAAGTAGGTACAATCTATTTATAACAATTGTTCGAATAAACCGCCATTCTCTGCTAAACAATAGCCAAGTCTGTCATAAAAACTTCGTCTGACATTTGCAAGCTGACGATTTGTAACATTTGCGCATTCTTCTACAATTTTGTTTTTCAGTGAAGCAATATCCGGATGTCTTGCACCATAAATTTTAGATTTAAGATGTCCCCATAAATAAAAATCGTTTGGCGAGAGATCAGGAGAACGCGCTGGCCATTTTATTGCTCCATATCGTCCTATCCACATATCATTGAAGCAACCATTTAAATAGGCCGTTACATTCCTGCTAGAATGAGCCGGACATTCGTCTTGCTGGAACCATATTGCGTTATTTCTTACGTCGTTGTCGATTGCAGGGCCAATCTCATTTTGTAGTAAATCTAGGTACTTGTTGGAATCTAAAGATCCCTCAATGAAAAACGGTCCAATGATTTGTGATCCTAATATTCCTGCCCAAACGTTAATTTTTTGCGGATATTGAGAATGGTTATCTATTACCAAATGCGGATTATCCTTATCCCAATAGCGATAATTTTTACTATTTGGCTCACCATTAATCGTGAATGTTGATTCATCGGAAAAACATACGCTTTCAAGAAAATGGTTATCGTCATTTGACATCTCCATCATTCTTTCACAGAAAGCCATTCTCGCATATCTGTCAGCCTCAAAAAGTTCCTGATGATTACCGTATCTGTAAGATTTAAACTTGTGCTTTTTCAAAATCTTTAATGCAGTAGTATGGTGAATATTTAGTTCAGAACCAATTTGTCTGGTACTAATATTCGGATTGTTGACCGCCAATCCAATTACGTTCAATTCGTTATTGTTCTCTTCTCTATTAATGTTTTCTTCCTCATCGATATCATGCATCTTGCAAGACGCGCAAGGGTGAAAAACAGACCCATATTTATTTTGATTATCGATAACTTTTTTAATTGTTGTAATCGAAGGTACCGGTCTATCCGAATAAAAACCAGCAAACATATCCCGCACAACATTTAGACTATTTGCCGCATAATATAACTTTAAAAACATATTTTTTTCACTAATTGAATATGTGAAAACCATTTTTGAGTCTTCGTACTTTAAAATATTTCAAACGTCAAAATCTGCATTAATTATAGCACACAGTTATTTTTAAATGTGACACTTACTAAGAACGCTAGATACTTCAGTATAGCAATTAATAAAAAGTTCAACCATGCATTTTTTTCGAAAAAATATTGAAAAAAATTATTTTCGTTATAACTAGGTAGCCTATCCTGTAGATAATTTAACCCTGGTCATTTTTGGTTTAATGTATTTTTGCTCTAAAAAAATCAGGAGAGCAGGAAACTGCATATTTATGATTTTACATGTTAAATCCCTATATACACCTGAGCAGTTCACCACCCGGTATAACAAATTGGTTGTATAAGAAATACTAAGTTAAATTTAGTAAGGTCACAATAATAATTATTCATACATAAAAGACATTATATACAGAAAGATACATATTCAATTTTGGAGGGATAAAATAAATTGTTCTATGGACATGTTTTAGTGGAATTGAAGACCTTGTTGCTGGTGCTGCTGAGGTATGGCTGCGGCCGCAGCTTGCAATGGCATCTGTGTCGGTAATGGCGGTATCTGTGGTACCATTCCTATTGGGCCTGTCATCATACCTGTAGCCGGTACCATCGTCGCTATGGGTCTTATTCCCTAAATAACAAACAATTACTGAAAATTGTTAAGTAAGAGATACACGCACTATAGTATTATTTATTTATAGTGTTGCAATAGCTCGTTTTAAAAACACCCAATTTACAGTAACAGGTTCGAATCCGAAAGCTGGTGAAAGTATCAATTAATAAATTTAAATACGCAAACTGAAAAAAGTTTCATAGACACATTTTTTTTTTTAATTCATTCAACGATTGTTTCAGGCTATGAATGCATCATCAGAAGCACCTAGCGAAGAATCTGTCCGAGTAAAAGTTGTAATTCGTGTAATTATAAATGATAACAATAAATTAAAAATATGCAATGATACTAGGCTTAGGTAGGCATATAATTTTGCGGCCGTACAAAAAAAAAAAAGAAAAAAATATTTTAGCATTACTATAAACACTATTTTTTTAATCAAAACGACAAGAATATTTGATTGATTTATCAATGAAAAAAAACAAACAAACAAACTATAAACCTCACCATGGTCATTTGTGGTTGGAATGGTAATGGCTGCATTGTTGCTATTGGTGCACTGGCCATACCCTGACCCTGTAAATATAAAAAAAAATGTTTTTAGATATTCATATACGTAGGTACTAATAGCTGTTATAAACGGAATAAAATGTACTCTTGATAAATTACAAAAATATTTAATCATAAATCCATTTATCTCGTTTAGTCATAATTAAGAAAAAATTTTTTCCAATATTGTGATTTCCCAAAGGTCAATTTTGTATGTGAAGTGAAAGTGAAACTTTTCTGTTGGTATACACAGAAAACTAGAGAATTTTTGCCGATTTATCAAAAACAAAGTAATTTCGGGTGCTATTTAGATTCATTTTGTGTTTCAAAGGTTCCTTGTACCTGATCTATAATATACTAAAATCAAAATCTATCCGCAAACCTAGTGATCAAATTGGACGAAAAATAATAGATCAAAAGAGCTAATGAACTTATTTTGGAACGAATTTGATAAAAGCTGGAACTTTGTAGAATGGTATTTCTACCTTCCACTGGGGTGGTCTCAAGACTCAAATATTTGACTTTTCTATTTCCAATGAGCCATTTTCCTGAGAGTAGTTCCTTCAATTATCCACGAGAGGCAGCACTTGTGGTAGGTACAAACATTATTTATTTCCCATTAGTGTCGTGTCATTTTAGTGGTATAACTTAATTATTTAATTAATTTCATAATAATAATAATTTAATAATTACACGACACTAGAGGGCAATAAATAACGTTTGTACCTACCACAAGTGCTGCCTCTCGTGGATAATTGAAAGAATTATTCTCAGGAAAATGGCTCATTATATTTGACTTTTCCATGATGTCCAGTACTATTGATTAGAGGTACAGGGTAACAAAAAAACCACCTCAATTTGAAAGCTCAATAAAAAACGAACGATGAGAGAATCAAAATGTTATTATATCGCATGAAAGAGCATTAAATACCGTTTGTAATCATGTTTTAAAAATCACATCGTCCAAATGGTGGCCGTCGATGTCTATGCAAATATGTAGGCGACTTCTGAAAGCTGCCATGACCCGGCGGGTCATTTCCAGTGGAATAGCAGCAACCTCTCTATGAATGGCGGCTTTAAGTGCTGGGATAGTTTGGGATTGATGTTTGTATAGTGTACAACCTTGATTTGAGATAACGCCATAAAAAAATCGCAAGGCGCGAGATCAGGGGAACTAACATCGTCACGTAAGGACATCAGCTGACCCGGAAACGCACGATGCTCCCGGGTTCAAGACATGTTGACGACTGAAAACGGTAAGGAATGCGCTATCAAAACATCCCACTCCCATTTTTCTCGCCCCCCTCCTTGATCCGGCAACTGGGGTGGTTTTCTTTGTCATCTGTATTAATAGGGGCGGATTTAGATTTTTACCGCCCTTGGGCTAAATTTCTATCATCCATCCTATCTTACCCTCCCAATTTTTTCCCCAATTCCTCTCCCAAACCTCCTTCCATTACATCTGAAAAGCACGCTTTTCTTTTCCATTTCCTGACTTCTCTTATTTTTCTTCATTTTTGTCGCCCCCACAAACTTGCCCCCCTGGGCTATAGTTCGCTAATTCCCCCTGTAAATATGCCCCTGCCTGTACATTGAAGTTTGTTATATTCTTCAACTTTCAAGATTTACTTTTATGCGAGTAAGATAAAACACTTTCTTGAAACAATAATTACTAACCATCGGTCGATATCCTGCACCAGTAGTTGCTGCCATGGGCTGCGGTGTCCAATTACTAGACCCAATTTTGGCACCATTTTTTGGCGAATTCCACTGTACGCCCCTAAGCACATTTATTAAAATATAATACATGAATAACATTTTATAAGACTTGAAGTAAAATTATTAACAATACTCACTTAACTGGAGCTGTTCGACTATTGATACTTAAATTTTCTGCCAGTGAAGCCAAGCTACTTTCTAAATCACCTGTCAAAACTTTGTTTTTACTTTGAGTTGCATTAGATTGTGTATTAGCAACTCCTAATTGCTGTCCTTGCGATGATGCTGGTTTTAAAATTCCTCCAAATGCATCAAAACCTAACGATAAATATAAATATAATTCATAAAATGTCTGTTGGCAAGCATAGTAGCATTATAAGAAACTTATTAGCCATTTGCATGAGCGCCGCGGTAGAAAATTTCCTTATGGGGGACAAAAATGCAATTTTACACTTTTAAATCATTTCGCATTTTATATTTAAATAAAATGCACTGATCACTATTCTCATCAAACGCTGAATTCGGGTGTATTTTACTGAAGCCCCCTTCACAGTTCCTCCCTGCTGGCGCCCATAGTTAATTCACATATACCGATTGCATCAAATTAAAGCTGTGCATAGGCCGTTCTGTGTGTAAGACAGAGATCGATATATAAAGTATTAAGTAAGAATGAGATAAATAATCACTAAAGGAAGTTACTGTGGTTACTGTAAATAAATAATATTTATACAACCTAATAACGTCATCTTTGTTTTTTCGCTCCTTCTATGCTGTAAAAATGTGAATCTTTTACCAGTTTACCTACTAACTAATTAACCACAATATTAATTCGTAATATTATTTATATCTGGTATTTATTAAGTGTTCGAAAAGACCTCCACGTTCTGCCAAACAATATTCTAATCGATTACAAAAATTTCCCCTCACATTGGCTAACATTTGATGCTCAACAGACTGACATGCATTAGAAATTTTGAAAGGCAGCTACAAATAATTTTATTATGTCGGCGGTTGAATTACCACCATAAAACCATTTAATTATTTGGATTTTTTCCCAAACAGTTTAAATTGCCATTTTATCAATAATTTCAGTAGTGACTATTTTTACTGCAGAAAACAACGATGACGCTATCAGGTTGTTCGGTATTATTTATTTACAGTAACCACAGTAACTTCCTATTAGCGATCATTTATCTCATTCTTACTTATTGCTTTATGTATCAATCTCTGTCTTACACACAGAATGCCCTATGCACCGGTTTAATTTGATACAATCTGTATAAAAATATTTATATACAGCGTGTCACAGAATAACCATTCCTACTTTTCAGAAATGATAGAGGGCACAGTGTCCGGAAATACTGCATCAAACTTTGTAAAAATTGTTCGATACCATTTTTGATACACAAGTTATAACGATGTGTAATCGACTGCCGAATTCTTCGAAATAACTGCGGATGTTCACGAATATTTCCGGACACTAGTTTATTAATAAAAAATGTTTATTTATAGGTGCATTTTCATGTGACGCTAGACGCTGGCGTCTAGCGTCAAATGTGGTCACGTGACATAAACGCCATCTTGAAAAACTGTAGCGTCAAGTTCCAGCGTCAAATTTTAGCGTCAACAGACAGCAAGGTTTTGACAGTTGTAAACTTGTAAAGAGAGCGTCAAATAAAGACATCCATAAATCAAAACCCTGGTGAATTTGTTATAATAATTAATAAATAAGCTCTTTGTAAATTTATTAACAGAAAAGACAATGTCTGAATACGATTATCAAAAATGAAATTCCCATATTTTTGACTTAAATAACCGGCGAAAGTACACGAATTATAAGGAATAAAAATTAAAAATATAACTATGCTTACTTTTTTATAGGTAATTATATGCACTACCAGAATATGAGAAAAAAATAAATTGTATCTTGAGAAATTTTAATGTTTTTAGTATTCAATAAAAAAAATTGTTTTGTTCTAAGTGAGACGGGAATTTTAATTAACCATCGAAAAACCATCAGGTGATAGTATTTTCCTTAATAAATAGGTACTTTCGAAGTAATAAAATCAATGGGTTAAATTCGTAGAATCAACCCCCTAGTAGCAACATAAAGCGATTCTTTAGCAAGCCTGTGTGTTGATACTTGATGCACAACTCAGTACCTAGTTGTAGAAAACTCGTATCATTAATGACCAGAGACAACTAATGACGCCAGCGTAAAAGCTAAACAATGTTTAGCTTTGACGCTACATTTTTTTCAATATGGCGTTTATGTCACGTGACCACATTTGACGCTAGAAGCCAGCGTCGAGCGTCACATGAAAATGCACCTTAAGTGTCCTCTATCATTTCTGAAAATTAGGAATAGTTATTCTGTGACACGCTGTATACAGTAAAAATTCCGTATTTAAAAAGGTTACCACCTGTAAGCAATTTCGTTTGTATCAATAAACTATTTTATTCAACACATGCACGCTTTTAGTGTTTTTTCGTATCTGTTTTGCGGACCTTAAATAGCCGTTTATTGACTAGTGAGCATTATGTAACGCTTTTCAGTGTTATAATGGTTCTTTATGTAACTAGTTACATAATGATTCATTATGCAACGATTTTCAATGCTATAATGAAAAACAGTTACATAATGAACCATTATGTAACTGTTTTTCATTTTGTAACTGTTTTTCATTATAGGACTAAAAAATGGTTCATTATGTAACTGTTTTTATTTAATTCAATTAAAGTCTAAAACCATGCATGTGTTGAATAAAGTATAATGTGCAACGCGTGTGCTGGATCTTTACGCGTCAGACGCGATGTTTTCAGCACTCCTATTCGGCTCGCGATGCACACTCGCCAAGGCCCGTGCGCGCTCTCCTACTACTTGTGTTGAAAACATCGCGCCTGACGTATAAAGATGTATTTAGCATACTAGTTACACAATGTACTATTACATCACTGAGTTGTTTCCTCATTTATGTTCATACAAAATTTCAATTTTAAAAGGTGAACAGTTCGTGATTGCGATCTGTTTCAGAAGTTTTACTGTATGTCTTTATAACAATTATCACAAAAACAAGCAAAGAACACCGACATAAAACACAAAAGCACTGTACTAATAAGCAGAAAAAACAAATCACCTGAAGACTGAGTTGCGTTTGTTCCTTGTGTGTTTTGGATTTGGTAATTTGGAACCGTCTGAGTCTGAATAATAGACTGACCAGACAAATTTGTTGGAATTAATTGAGCTGGATTTGGCAGTTGTGTAAAAGATAAAGGCACAGTAATTCCAGACATTGAATTTCCTACAGGCACATTTCCAGGCACCATCAGAGGATTCAAAGGAATAATTCCTTGATTCATCATCATCATACCTGATGGAATGGGATCAGAATGGAACATTCCAGGAATAGATGGATACGCGGGACTATTCCCAGGAATAGCTATTTCACTTTTAGTGGAAGGGCTTCCTAAATCAATGCATATTTCATTCTCAAGATTATTAATATTATCTGAGCCCTTGACAGAAAACGATACAGCATCTTCAATAAATGACTCAACTTTCACTTGCTCTATATCTTTTTTTATGGTTGGAGGAGGAGGTCTAGGTGGCTTATTTATTGCTTTAGAAAGCGGAAGATGTTTCACCGGTGGCACTTTTCTCCCACAAATTTCACTCATATGAATTTCATTATTAGATTGTTCATCGCTATTCTGAGGAATTGATTTATTGTCACTGGATGAATTGTCAAATACAAATTGATTTACATTATCTACACTAGGTTTAAAATTATGTTTATCATCAGTCGAATTATTCACATCTAAAATATCTACGTTAACATCTATAACTCCAGTCTGATCAATTTGAACATCCAAACATGTTTCTGAATGTTCATTTGCAATTACTACACTATCATTTACATGGTCAAGTGGAAGATCGGGGATATCATATGACTCTTGATACATATTTAAATCAGATTGAAAGAATTCAGCTGCGGCCGCGGCAGCTATTTCCGCCGCTACTGAATCTTCAGTAGAAGATATACTTTGCATGTTTGTGGTTTCAGGTACACTGGAAGTGTTATCAAACGGTGCGGAATTAAAAGCATACTCGGAAGTATTAGTATTGTCAGGTTCGTATAAAAAGGGATTAATAGCTGCAGAAGTGGAAGACAGAACGGCTGCAGTGTTATCATCTTGCACAGATGTGGCAGCTTGCAAAGAAATTATGCACAATATTTAGCTTATCAGTATAATGACTAACACTACTGGATAAACAGCATTGGTATTAAGTTGATTCAATAACAATTTGTTAAAATAATTGTTTTATACATATGCTACATTCAAGGGCGTATCTAATTTCACAATGGCTTTTCATTCATGTTAGATTAAATATAAACTATTAATATTTTTAGTACAAGAATAGTCCCTTTATAGTCCATTGTCATAGACTCAAATCGGGGGGTACCTTCGAAAAATTCAAACCCAAAATTTTTGCACTTTTTTCGAAATATTTCGAAAACGGTTGATTTTAGTGGACAACTTCAAATTGGTAAATTGTAGAGGATTAAATTTCCTACAATTTTCATTGGTAAAACGTATTTTTTGACCCTATAGGTACCGAGATAGTTTCGAAAAAGTGCAAAATTTCTTAAAATCGTAAAAAACTGCTAAAAAAATTGGTTTTCGATATTTATTTTCCCATTTTGCAACATAATAGTGCGTTGACTTTAGCATTTTACCTTGTATCCCAGTTATATATATTGATGACCTATCTAAATGCATTAAAAAAATTAGAAAAATCCAAAGAGGCCACCCTACAGAAGCAATTTTATCAAAGTAAACATTTTGACTAAAATGGAAACACTTGACGCGAAGTTCTCTAGTAAGTAGGGTGTTTAATTGATATTAATTTCCTATGTAGGAATTATAGACCTATCCATGCGCTAACTGTGTTGAAAAAATTTGGTAAACTTATTCGTAATAACGAAGTAATTTTTTCTAGATAGTACTTTTCAACCAAAAATGGAAACCCTTGACTTGGAGTGCTCTAGTAAGTAGGGTGTTTAATTAATATTAATTTCCTATGTAGGGATTTTAGTCCTATCCATGGGCTATCTAATTGTGTCTAACAAATTCGGAAAATCTAGAAGTGGCTGTCCTATTGAAGCAATTTTTTCGAGATCGTATGTTAAAGATAAAAAAGTAAGATCTCTGAAAAATTGCTTTTTAGGGTGACCACTTCCAGGTTTTACGAACTTTTTAACTGATATATATAGCCTATGGATATAGGTCTATAATTCCTACATGGGAAATTAATATTTATTAAACACCCTATTTACTAGAGTACTCCGAGTCAAGAGTTTCCATTTTAGTCAAAAAGTACTATCTTGAAAAAAATACTTCCTTAGGGTGGCTACGAATAAATCTAATCCTCTACAATTTACTAATTTGATGTTGTCCGTTAAAATCAACCGTTTTCAAAACATTTCGAAAAAAGTGCAAAAATTTTGGGGTTTCCCCCCTCCAAATCCCACAGGGTTTTTTTGTTGGGATAAATTGGGTGTAGAACTAATGGACACCCACAAACACAAGCGACTAGGCCCTGCAGTCAGGGTCCATTCTGATTGGTCGAATAACAGTGTTCATGAGAAATTGGAATACAAAAACAAATTTAGTGTTTTACTATTTTCATTCTACTAAATTTTAATTAAGTTTCATTTTGAAATGTCAGAAAATTGATCCACTTTTATAGAAAGAATTGGATTACAAGCCTTATCTGAAGTTTTCATTCTTATTTTGTGAACATTAATGCCTGTCTTGAAGAATATGTATTTGAACATTGTCCACATACAAAACCCATTTGTTAATCGCTATCAACTATCCATATATTAGTATACAGAGTTCACTAGTACGTTGTTACATTCGTTTAGGTGTGTGTTTGTGTGTCAAACGACATCCAGATGGGGTATTCGACCAATCAGAATGGACCCTGACTGCAGGGCCTAGTCGCTTGTCCCACACACAACTTTCCAAAGTTTCATTTAGTTCGGAATTTTTCGAAGATACAAATAAATGGCGACTGGACTATTATGGCGTGCAATACCAAAACTGCAATCTTTTTTTCAAAACACAACACTGATTTTATTTTATCCTATAATGCTAGTCAGTGTTGATAATTAAAAAAAAAAAACTTCATAAAAATATTGCATGGAAATTATATAATATATTTTTCCATTTTTTTAATACCAATATGTGACTATTGACAGTAGAGTGCCTTTTAGAAAAAAATATGGTGAATGTCTAGTATAAACAATTAAAAATAATGCTTCCTCTCTTTTAAATTGTGCAGCATGCTCAGAGGTTAGAAATTTAGTTACCATATAATTTTGCTATATTTTATATTATGTAGTATTAAAGTAGGTACTAAATTTACATTTAATTTACCTATTTGTTCAGATGTCCCAAACACGGATGAAAAACTGCTTTCAGGTACAAATTCACTACTTGGTGGTTGCAGCTGCGGTGATGAGAAACCTAAAATAGAACTCACATAATTAAAAACCTTTAAATTCATTCGTTAATTTCCTATTCATTAACGTTAGAAAAAGAATAGTCTATATTTAAAAAACTTCAACGTACCGTTCGTTACCCATAGGTTATTTGTTTGTTGTGCTTGGACTGGGGTCACGGCTGATTGGGATGTAAAAGCAAAAGCATCAGCAAATGGATTGCTAAGTTGTAGTAAATCGTCTGAGGCCCTGGCATTCGTTAATGATATAGGCGTTGAAAAGAGATCCATTGCTTGCTGCAGCTGCATACCGGGCGGACTTGCTGCATTACTGCCCGGTGGCGTTAAGAATGGATTATTAATCGTGGATGATGTTACTGATGATGGAGATTGTAATTTTGACTGCAATCAAAGGCGTCTTAAAGATGCTTTCAAAGTATTAAGTACCTATACATTAAAATCTTTTCAAAAAATCTTACTTTATACTGATTCATTGCAGCCTCTTCTTCTGCAAGCACCTTTTGTCTTAAAGTTTCGTCTATATCAGACGTTGCAAACGCTCCCGACGATCCGTTTGTATTGACGAACGTATCGTTGTGAGTGACGGCGCTTCCAAAAGAGCTGCTTGTAGATGATAATGCATGTACACCAGACTTCACATTCTTAGCATTGCTGTTCATTTGGGGTGGGTGTAGTTGCGTGTTAAGGTTTTGGTATGGTATAGCGTTTTGTTAGGTTGGTGTCATGTTTATTTGGTTGGATTTAGCGTTGAAAGATGTTAGGTTATTGTATTCCAAGCAATTTAAGTTATAATTCAGTCCAAACCATTAATGTTTACAATTGATTCAAAATCAAAAAAACACACCAACAAAATAAATAGACGATTCAAAAAGCAAAAAAGTATGAAAAGATTTATAACAATGAAAGAAAAAAAATATAAATTTGCATAGAATACGATGCGTTTTTTTAAAATATTTTTTTAATAAGCAAATGACATATTAAGGACACGGACAATTGTGATTAACAGGACAAAAATAGGTGAAAAAAAAAAATTAAAAACATTACTACTGTGCTTATAAAAACAATAATATAAATCCACTGTGTTAAATTCCGAAATAGCTATCTCTGGTAAATAAAAATATATTTTGAATTGATCTGCAAAGCACTTTTAAGAAGTCCCATGCGTCATAAACACTTTTGACAGTTCTCATGTTCCAAAATAATTTAAGTTAAATATATCTGTTTATTTAGTTCAATTTTTGGGCTTACTCAGTTTGCTATTTATTAAAATTTTTTTAGTGAACAATATTCATTCAAATAATGTTATGCCTACCTGGCAGCTTGCGTTGGAGTTGTAGTCGATGAACCTTTCTTGCCTTCTATCGAGGCTAAATGTTGTTCAAGTGCATCTAACAAACTACTAGGAGCTTTTGTCAAATCTGGAATGTCGCCTTTATCAATTCCAACGTTCTCAGCTACTTTTAGAAATTCACCCACTCTGTCCATTCTTATTAAAAACTTTTTATAAAGATCTAAAGCTTCTCGACACTGTTTTTTATTCATATCAAAATATTTTTCTGTAAAAAATGTACCACTGCTTTTAATAGGCTGAATAGGTTTACAAGTACCTATGTAAATTATAAGTCGAATAGCGTCAATGGCATTTGATTATAACTGACTACACTGATAGAGTTGATGTCGCAAAATTATGTATTTGTCCTTATTGCAGTGAAATTGTCACATTTCATCTAAGTCGAACAATTCGAGACAAAAGGTAAGATTTCAACTTAGGGAAAGTTGTTCATAATTTGTTATAAAACTAAACATTCAAGTAGTGGGAAAAGTGTAAGATCGATTGTCAATGCCATGTGAATGCGAGCAATAAGATGACACACTCACCTAAAAGATTAATAATGGCGTCATTGTAGCAGGCAAATAAACGAATCAGGTCTCGGAACAATAACATAAAGCATACATTGATAACGCTGTTGGTAAGATCGTTTGCTGAACAGTCGAATTCTAATAATGCATCCAGTAGATTCTGTAATGCAGGTAATGTTTTGAGTAGACGTTCTGTGCCCATTGTTCTAAGCAAACTATCATCTTTCCTGAAAACAAAAGTACGCATATTGGTTAAAAAAAAACTACGGGACCACCGCAGAGTCAATTATTCACCACTGACGCGTTAGGAATTAAAGAGTAAATATAACAATCGCATAATTATTCATTGGCTGTCCCAGACACTATCAGTTATAAATATGGGCTCTAGAAACAGTCAAGTCATAAAAAGGTTAGGATGAAAATAATTAATAAAAAAGAGAGTATGAAACTTCTTGATTACTTTGCCTATCCAACTCGTTGTCTAGTTCATATCTAGTGCGGCAGTTGTTGATTATGATCCAGCTCTTTCTTTCTCAATCAATCTATCATGTTGCTTTTTCATTTCCATGCCTCACGAACTTATCCTGTCTATAATTTACAATATCTATTTACGAAATTATTCTCACTACAGAAATTTCACTTCAAGAAATAATTACCGATACGAAACATCGATTTTTTTGCGAAGAATATCGTGAAAATGCATTGATTTACCAATTTGTATTGGAGTTCATTGACCCCACGAACATATTATGTCCATGATTGAACCTCACTGTGGTGTTCTAAGGTTAGCAAAAAATGACTGAGAGGTTACGGGCCGGCGAAATGTTAGTTGGTGTATCTAATTTACCTTGAAATGAACTAAAGGCGCGTGCTTACGATGCGAATTCAATTGATCAACTAAAAGTTGAATGCTATTGGGATCCGTCAAATGGGCATATAACCTATTCCGGTGGTAGAAAAAATTACTCGGATCAGGGAAAAATTTACATGCTAACAGAGCGAAATCGTAAAATTGTTTATTACAAAAATAAACCAAGTAAATTAAACAAAAATTTTATCGAAAATGGAATTCGCGACGTTTTCTAATATCATGGCATTAAACACTATCAGTTATTGCCTTGTTTTTACTTTACAGCGAATTATTTTCTAATGAAATGTGAAGAAACTGTTTTTATGAATTAAAAAAATATTTTACATTAATAATAAGATGTAGGTACTCATTATCATAATGTACTATAATAGTTAAACAACTGATATGACAAACTTAGCACCAACTTATCTTCTATTGCATAAAACAGTTCCGTTACTGACTGACTGACAGACAACGTCCAGGTCAAACCGCTGAAGATATAAACTTGAAATTTGGACAGTAGGTTCCTTTTGTGACGTAAGAACACACTAAGAAAGGATTTTTGAAAATTCATCACCTAAGGGGGTTAAATAGAGGATGAAAGTTTGTATGGAAGTTCGTCATTTTTGAAGTTAGAAACATGAAATTTTGCATAGGAGTTCCTTATATAACGTAGGCGAGCACTAAGAAAAAAATTTTGAAAATTTATCTCCTAAGAGGGTTAAATAGAGATGAAAGTTTGTATGGAAGTTCGTTATTTTTGAAGTTAGAAGCATGAAATATTCGAGCGAAGCAAGTGAGTAATGTATTACAAAATCCGAGCGTACGAGCGAAGCGAGTGAGTAATGTATTAATAATATTCGAGCGAACGAGTGAAGCGAGTGAGTAATGTACCTATTAATATAATTCGAGCGAATAAACACCACCAGCCCGGCTCGCAGGTGGAGAATTTCTCGCCGGAGGGGGGATAATAAATCATAAATCAAAATATACGTGGGTGAAGCCACGGGTAACGGCTATATATAAAATAAAAATGTTACAATTATGTTTATATTGTTCACCTAACCCAGCTTTAAAGGAGCATTGAACGGATGATTAATTTCGTGGGGGTTTTCTTTTAATTTTGATGTTTTTAAGCAATACGCCGTAATGATCACTACTTTTGACAGCTCATTTTTCTCGAAATATACCCATTCCACATTTGATATGTCCGGCTTTGAGAATTCGTTCTCCTTCAAATTGCACTTATATTTATCATTTCTTATCACTTTGAAAATCACAAAATTACACGCAAAACTATACCTCGTATATGAAATTTTCCCCGAACTCCGCCATGTTTTTTAAGCTCCACCCATCTGACGGATTCTAATAGTGAGAACCTATGTTTCAATACAGTTGATCAACTTTTTAGTGGATCAAGAAATGTTTCACACAGTCAAACTTTATCGTTCGAGTGATGAGTCATCACTCATCCGTCATTTGCTTTAATAATGAAACTTATCTTGAAACGTGTGAACTTCAGTTGACTATCAAGTTCGATCTCAACTGGTCACGCCACGCGTGCATGGGTTTTGTTTTTAGATACAAAATAGTTAAAAAATTAGCTTTAAGTCAAATAATTTCTGTATCCTCTAGTGCTAGTTCTTTAAGCAAGGTTTCCCAATCAATTTCTTCTTAAAATCCTTTGCCTCACACAAAAACGGCGTTTCTTACAATTTTTGATCATGTTAAATAATATTGTTTTTAGTGCTTCCTTCAACGAAACTGTTACTATCTGTACAACTTCACGCATAACTGCATTCGACGTCATTTTAAAACTGAAACTGTTGATCAGTTTCTATTGAAATATGTCGAAAAAAAATTGATTCAAGTCATATTCAACTTTTGTTGATCAACTATAATCTGTTCATTATACTTGATTCGTGAGAACGCGTCTTAAGATGAATGATGGGAGAAAAGTAAAATGTAATAATTGTGCAATTGTTTTATAACCGAATGTATTTTCTACTAGACGTGGTCGTTATTTCACGTCACTAGTTACAATAACTAGCTACGCGGTATGTAACCGAATCACTAGTTTCGAGTTACATTACAAGTAGTGATTTTTACAAATGCGTTACTAAGCGAGAGCGGGTGACAGTGACACGAATAAATCCGAAGTAACCCGAACACGCGTAACAGTATTAGTATACGATATACGTATTACGTTTAATACGGTGAGTAACTGTATAGTTGGTAACTGGTGGTAACTGGTGGAGGTATTTATGCAAGCAATCACAGTAGCTGAATAAAAATAACTAGTTACAAAAATCACTAGTTTTGAAACAGGTGACGCCGACCAAGTCACTGGTTTCGTTACGTTTCTTGAAAATAACGTAACGACCCACGTCTATTTTCTACTTATAATAAAATGAATATCACTTACCCCCTTTTAACTTTGCAAAAATCAAAAGCCACCGTCCGATACGCTAACGCTTTTTCATTTAAATATCTTGCATATCTCCTAATGAATGGTGACATATCATACCCTAAAAATAATAATACAAATTAAAATATTTTGAAATGTTCCAATTAAATTTTGTTCTAAATTGCACACTTTTTCTCAAATCATGCGTATAAAACAAAATTAGCATCTTCAATCTACAAGTTAAATTCATTGTCACTTGTAAATAAGAAAAACACTTCCAAAGTTATTAAATTTTATTAAAAAATTAATGAGCGCTTTCGACTGTATGTAGTCATCTTCAGATCGGTATGACCACATATAGTCGAAAGCGCTCATTATTTTTTTTTATATTTAATAGCTTTGGAAGGGTTTTTCTTATTTACAAGTGACCGTGAATTACATAATTTCCAAATTTCTATAATACGTACAATACTACAATGACTACCAGTAAAAGTTAAAGAAGTTCATCCCCAAGAGTTTTATTCAAACTGAACTCTAATAATTAGGGCCCTTTGCATGAACAAACATTATAATATATGCCAATAATATCATATTTTAGCATTCACTCAGAGCAGTGTTTTCTAAAGTGTATTCTGGAGGTCCGTGGCTATGTCCCAAAATTTTGGTTCAAAACACCTCTTAAAAAAAGGAAGCTCCTATCCTTTTCATATCTAAATTATTATTTGTAGTATGTTAGAGGATGTTATTACAGAGCTATTAAAATAAAAAAATATACGTAACTGATATTACCATCGTAACGATATTTAGTAGAAGATAAATCAATTATCATGTTTAAATATTACACCAATGACTAAACAAAATAATTAGAAGATAATTTTTAACAAAAAACAATGATAATATTTTAGTCAATACTGTGAGATACAGGCGCAAGAGTGATTCGGCGGTAGTAAATATTTTAACTGTTTTGATGGAACGATTATTTTAAATGGAAGTAAGTGTATACAGGTGGTTGAATTTTACAAGGCTACTTTTTTCGTATCGATAACATCTATCTCATAGACGCCGTTTGTATGCAAATAGATTTTACTCTGACCAAAATCAATAGTCGGTCACAAAAACAATCAATAATAGTTAAAAGTAAAAAGAAATTGAATTTTAAAAAGACAATGAATTTGAAAGAATGCAAATGGAAATAGAATGTTAAAATGTTTTATGATAAACAGCCACGGTTTCTTGATACTTACCTACACCCATTTTTTACTGCCCAATACAATTATTATAGTTTCCGACACCGGCAATGAGATAAAGTTAACAGACACTCATCCGTTTGTGAGGAAAATGGGTATTTGTCGATAATATTAGAATTGACTTCAAATACGAAATCAAATCATAACTGCACATTAGTGAATTAGTAGCGATTACACATTTTTAGTTCGCAACAGAAATAGCAAACATGGTTATAAAGAAGTCTATAAATCTCGGTACTCAAGTCAATTAAATAAAGTAGCTTAATATATGTACTTAATCCAAAGAAGTTCTGCTGAGGTCTGAGTTTGATAAACTATTATTTGGGTCAACGCCCCTCAGAGAATTTTTATGTTCTAGTTTCCAATAGATGCCAGGTTTAATCCCTTGAACTGTGACGTGATATCAGATATACGACCCCAATGTCAACGGTTACCTAGCTTCCTAGCGACAAAACATATTATCTATAGTCTACAGATATTTTTTGTCCAGTACTCTAACGATATGATAATGGGCGGTTTGTGACATGATCACCGTGAGCGATCGTTTTGTATCGTGAATACTTTAATTTTACAGACTTATTATTGTTTTTATGAAATATCAGAATTATCCCCCATCTTACTTAGAATTAAATTAAGGTTTAGTTTGTGGCTAAATACACTAAGGGACCATCCATAAATTACGTCACACGTTAAGGGGGGGGGGGGAGTTAGTCAACAAAATGTGTGACATCGTGTGACAAGGGCCAGGGGGGGTCATAAGCTTTGTGACGTCACATGTTAAAATTTAAAATATTAAAGATTTTATTAAGAAATTTAAAGAAAAAAAAATTTAACTGCTGTTTTATTTTAATTATTTCTAATTATAAAATTAAAAAATATGTGACGTCACACCAAGGGGGAGGGGGCTTTAAAAATGTGACCATCTGTGACAAGGACGGGGGGAGGGTTAAAGATCGTAAAATTTGTGTGACGTAATTTATGGATGCCCCTAAGGTGTAAAGGCCAAAAAAAAAAAATCAGAATCTAGAATAAAAAAGAAAATGAATGAAGACCCCGTTGAAATAAATTTATTTAAATAAAAAGTATATTGTGCGACTAGTTGGAGAAAGAGCAGATTCCTCGAGCGTGGAGTTTGCCGCACGAGAGTAGCGAGTGCGGTAACACGCGAATGGAATCTTCTCTTTTGACCAATAATCGTACATAATATTTTGTTCAACTACCGCAAAACAGTGATTTTTGGGTCGTAATATCTCCAACACTTGCTAAAGTTTATCTTGAAATGAGCGTGGGCGAAATGCTATTTCGTCCACTAATAGGCGAAATGCCATTTCACCCACTCTGTACGTCAACAGTCAGGGAATTCATTATTTCGCCCAACCTCAGTAGGGCCACGAAATTACATATTTCTTGCGGGTGTTGAATGAATAATATTTAAAGGAAGGCTGTTATGATCCTCCGTATCTAAAATACACCCCTGATAGAGACTAAGCTAAGTTCTCCTCTCATTTTTAAATTACTGAATTAAATTACTGTCAAATCACATTACCGCAAGTGCGAGTGTTATGCGATTTCTTACTGGTGTCTGGTGCCCCACATTTAAAACCATTTTCTTCTGACTTCTACGAATTTCGGAGGTATCTCCTGATTTCGTGGTACATTTATAGACCCCTGTCTAGATAGTTTAGTGTTTTCAGTTATGAAGTTATTTTCAGATGTAAGTAAAGCGTAAACAGTAATTTTATTCTTAAGAAAAATACAAAGCATTTAGAACAACAAAATATCAGACGAGTGCAACATTCGTATCACATTTATTAAGAAAAATAGTTTTTAAATTATATTTTTCAAACTGATAGACGTTTTAAATTGGATAAATCATTGAATTGCGCCATGAAATGAAGCAATGCTAAACAACACATTAATTTCTCTTAATAGAAACTAAATTAAAGATGTCCAAGAAAAAACAATCAAATATTTCCAAAAATATCGTAAAGTAGGTATCTTCAAATTATAACACTGTTATGTAATAAAAATTAGTGATTTAGATTAGGGGATTTGCCAGTGGTCAAAATAAAATATAAAACTTTGTAATAATGGAAGTTTATGCTCTAAAATATCTATTAGAAATTTCATTTTTATAAATTAAATTTCGTAATAGTATATTGTGTAACTAGTGTGCTAAATACATCTTTATACGTCAGGTGCGATATTTTCAGCACAAGTAGTAGGCGAGCACACACGAGCCTTGGCGAGTGTGCATCGCGAGCCGAATACGAGTGTGCATCGCGAGCCGAATACGAGTGCTGATGTTTTTAGCACGAGTAGTAGGCGAGCGCACACTTTTTTTATGCTCTGAAGCACCTTTGATGTATAATATTGCTTATTGCTATCATTATCCTATTGCTGAAAAATTGTTTTCGGAAAAAACAAAATTGACAAAAACTAAATCCCATTCTACATTACATTTATATAAATCCAAAAAAAAAAACTCTAATTTATGATAAGAATCAAAAAAGAGATTAGATTTCTAATAATTTTTGTTTTGTTTTTTTTTTTTAATCTGGGATTGGCGATTTTGTACATATCTTACAGGCTACAATTGATTTTTCTAATATTTTAAGATGAAAAAAAATTTTTTTCGGTCTGAATCCAATACATCTCTATCATAGTAGAAGTGGAAGTAAAAAAATATTTGGTTGCGTCAGCCTGATATATATTATTGTTAAATTTGTATAGTGTTACTCACCAGCTTTCGCTGCCATTATGCCTTTTGGTTAGCGTTGCACATAGAAGAAAAAATAAATGAAAAAGCACAATTAACATCCAGAAAGAACAGTTTTGTCCAAAAAAGAATAGTTTAATTTATTTTATTTGTTAAATTTATTAAACAAATTTAACAATGTTAGGTACTTTATGTAAATATGTTTTTACTATCATTCAAAACTTCAAACGATTGTTTGTAAATTTCCAGGATGTTTTCTATTTCTTATCATATGATATTTTAAATAATTTGTTTAATCTTCAAAATTACACTTAGAACAAATTATTTCAAACAAGTAATTTACTATTCCATTAAGTAGGTAGATCAATAAAATTAAATTTTCTTTTTAATATTTCACCTTGGTTTTCTTTACATTGCAAAGTTTATTTTAATTCTAAACGCAATGTTTGTCAGTTTTCAAAATAAATATTTTTTTTTTCAATAGACCTAGGTACCTACTACTTACTCCATACAGGATATAATTACACCTGTTAATAACTAATAACATTAAAAAGATATTCTTAATCAGACAATACTATTCAATAATTGAAATTGTTGTTATAGATAAATTAATGAAAGAAAAAGAAAACTGTAACGGAAGATATGACGACATACCAAAATGAAGATAAATGGGGTATTGCTTTAGTAACATTATTTAAAAAATTCTAATTTTTATAATTTTTAGTCCAAAATATAATTGATTTTTTTCATTTGCTAGATGTATGTACATTAATGTTTTCAAATATTGACTTACAATTAGTTGGAAAATTTACAACAATACCGATGTCATACAAAATAATAGTATAAAATATTAAAGTAAACTTATGACCTAAAAAAATATCAAATAATGTTATAATATACCTTGGACTCCACTTTTATCTAAGAAATTACTAAGTTGAAATGTGCTATTGCTTGACGCGAGATATTGTGTGAATCTCTGGAAAAAAAATACAAATCGTGAGGAACATTGTTATATCTAGATGACACATCTCTACGATTTGGAAAGTTCTCTGAAGTAATCAAAACTTAGACACGTTTCTATTTCATAGGGTGTAAACCAATGATTTCCAAACCGTGCGTCACGATGCCCCGGGGCGTTGAAAACTTATGTTCAGGGCGTCGCTCCAAAGCGAACGAAACGAAGCAAAAATTAGAAAAAATTATAACGATTTCTAACTACCTATCCAGTCATAATCTTATAATACTCCAGTAATTTTAGACATTAGAACGACCTATCTGCAGAATAATTCCCAGTTAGCTGATTTTTTTTATATACCTTCGTTATGGTGTTTTAAAAAACGTGTAAAAAGTCCCCATCGATATCGTGCCGACGTTCCAAGATATTCGAGGTTCAAGTTCACGATAGACGGTTTTTTGCAAATTTCTCGGTTCCGTTCCATTTTTTGTAAAAAATGGATATTATCAATCTTGTAGAGGACGAAATTATCTATAACTTTCGTATAAACATTTTTTGTCTACGATTTATAGTTTTTCTTATTTAAGTACCCGCGGCTTCCACCCCCTCGATTTTACATAACGGGATTATGTTGCTTCCCGAGGGTCTAACAAAATGATTTGTAGTTTTATTTTAAGTTGAACTTTAAGCTAACGATTAACTGTAATTTTTATCGAAATTAATTCAGTAGTTCTCTAGTTATAAGCAACCAAACATACAAATCAACAGCACTCAATCAGACAGACAGACAATTTTTTTTCAAAAATACCATATTTATACTTGACATCAATTATAAAGACCATTCGTAAAGTAATTTTGTAAAAAAAATTTACAAGGGTTGAGAGAGTGCGGATTAAGTACGAGAATGCATTTGCATACCGTATAGGTTGTGTGCACGAAGCCTACTAGCGCCGCTAGTGGGCAATAGTGTACGATTGAACTATTTTTTATTGTTGTCTTATATTGGGAAATTTTTTAATAAACGAATACCATTTTATCTAGCTGTGTGCAAATAGTATAAATAGCATAGCATAAAAGGTACGTGAAAATTATTTATTTTAAGTTTTTTTCTTCTTCAATTTTGACGTATAATAAAAAAATAATCGTGTATGTTTTCTACTGACAGCTGCATAACCTCAAACTATGGCGCCGGTGATTTGTGGACTGGGCTTGAAAGTATTAAGCACGCGATCTCTTTTATTGAGGCTGCATTGAAGAAAGGCGAGAAATTAGCTTTCTGTCATATTAAACATATTGAAGAATTTCGTGATGACACCGTTAAGAATAGAATTATTGCAAAGTGCATCCGGCAAACTTCTGCCACCGAGACACCGTTTTTGAAAAAAAAATGACTGTTACGGGTGGTCTGCCTCACCTATATATTATAATGTTGATCATTTATATAAATTATATTAAAGTTGGTGCAAATTGAATAGTTTAATAATTGTATGAGAATACGTTTATTGTGATTTTGTCATTGAAAAATATAATTATTTATTTACATTTAATTATTAAGAAATAAAATTATATCTACATTACATTATTGCAAAAATAAAAGTAAAAAAACTAAAACCCGACTACGTAAAAAGAAGAAAACAAGCAAATCAAAACGTAAGACAATATTTTTTGTTATCAATAGTCGGAGATTCGAATACCGAATTCTTTCTTCAACTCCCAAATAGGTTCCCGACTATTGATAACAAAAAAACTGTCTTACGCTTTGATTAGTTTGTTTTCTTCTTTTTACTATTCGAATATCTACTTTAATTTGAAAAATTCGGAGCATTACTATACTATCTTTTTGCATATCATTCCATTTTCTTGTATTAGTAAGCTTAATGTTTTCCACTTCGAAACCGTTTGAGTTTTGACTCCTCCGCATTGCTCTCGCAAACCTATGATAGAAAAATAAGTAGGTATAAAACGTGTTTTTTTTTCATGTAAAATAAATGTCAATGATTTCATGCCTGTAGTAGTTAGTCATATGGAGTATAATAACTATTTAATTTATAAATTATGTAACTCTTTAGTCATTACGATTTACGAATGAATTGTAAAGAATATTATTTTATGTTAAAATAAACCGAATATCGTATAGTAAAGTATTATATTCCAAGTTATCACAATGCCTATTTTGTGCTTTTAATTGCATCAGCACTAAAGAAAGACGAAAAATTTCTTTTACAGATTTACATTAATAATTTCCAAATAAGTTGTAAGTAATATCATGGTTTTACTTACTTTACTTTTATTAACGTTTTGATCCACTTTGGTCGTTTTTCGAGGTTATAACTCCGCGCGGAGAATCTATAAAATTCTATTTTACTTGAATCGCTATTAACACAACAGCCTGGAACACAAAAAGTATTTCCAGAACGCGTAGTTTTTCCCATGTTTTGTTTGTAATAATAATCTCTTCTCTATGTTTGTAATCGAAAAACTTTATGACATTTGTAAATAACAATGCTGAATGCTCACTGGACTATAGTTCAAAGCTTACAATATATCACACTACAAGCGCTCGCATCGATATTTTTATAACTCCGCCCCCCTGCACACAGTCTATAACGCACTCTAGTAATAGTAGCCACATTTAAATTTTATTTTACAAAATTCCTTTACGAATAGTCATTATAACAATTATAATGAGTATTCGTAAAGGAATTTTGAAAAAAAAAATTTAAAGTATGGCTACTCCGGGCTATTCTTAGTAGAGTGCGTTATAAGGTATGGGATTGCATATCCATACTTAAACCGCATTCTCTCAATCCTTGTAATTTTTTTTTACAAAATTACTTTAGGAATGACCTTTATAATTGATGTCAAGTATAAATGTCGTAGTTTCCAAAAAAAAATTGTTTGTTTGTTTCACTGCTGTCGATTTGTATGTTTGGTTGCTTATAACTAGAGAGCTACTGCATTAATTTCGATAAAATTATAATTAATCGTTAGCTTTAAGTTCAACTTAAAATAATGGTACAAATCATTATGTTAGGCCCTCGGGAAGCAGAATAATACCGTTATGAAAAATCATGGTGGAGGAAGCCACGGGTACTTAAATAAGTAAAAGTGTAAAACTATGAATCGTAGATAAAAAATGTTTATACGAAAGTTGTAGAGAATTTTGTCCTCTACAAAATTGATAATAATCATGTTTTACCAAAAATGGAACGGAACCGAGATTTTGACAAAAAACCGTCTATCGTGAACTTGAACCTCGAATATCTGGCAACGCCAGCACGATGTCGATGGGGACTTTTTACACGTTTTTTAAAACACCATAACGAAGGTAAATAAAAAAAAATCAGCTAACTGGGAATTTTTCTGCAGTGGAAATCTAAAATTACTGGACTATAATATAATCTGTGGATATTATAATATATACTACAAAAAAAATGGCATACTCTATTAACTATAGGCATGATATCCAGTATTTTAATTGTTTTATGCAACGATTTTCAACCTTCTTTAGCATACAACCTAAGCCTGAAGGCACCACTTTATAGTAAACATCAAAATATGTATCTATCTATTCTATAAAAGTTAGTTTTTACGCTGTATTCTTTTGTCCGTCTACTCGCATAACATGTGGAAGTACTTCCCACTAATTTAGAGTTGAAATTCAATCCTGTGTTGGAATTTCAATAATTACACTGGCGTGCACTGATATTTTACCATTTATTGTTAACAAAAGATTTTGATAATATTATGTTAAAGTCAGAGCTAGGCAAAATACACGAAAAATGTCTTTCAAATACAAAATACAAGATACTTTTCAATATGTATTTCAAACACAATAAAAATTGAAATACACCATTGCCGAATGTAACTGAAATATAAAATACAAAATACTTCAATTTTTCAAATGTATTTGAAATACAAAAAACTTCATTTTTTAAAAGTATTTGAAATACAAAATAGGTAGGTAGATACTTAAATTTTTCAAAAGTTTTTAATAAATACAAAATATTTAATAGTGCATATTGTT
This sequence comes from Mongoloraphidia duomilia, assembly GCA_039654895.1. Classification (NCBI taxonomy): domain Eukaryota; kingdom Metazoa; phylum Arthropoda; class Insecta; order Raphidioptera; family Raphidiidae; genus Mongoloraphidia; species Mongoloraphidia duomilia. Next base: position 28,546,363 of record CM077518.1, on the reverse strand, counting down.
CGTGACATATTGCTGTTATATGGCTTCTGATAAACTAAAATCATAAATGATTAGCTATAGGTTGAAAGATAGAACTTGTAATCCGAAAAACATTGCATAAAGTATTTCAAATACAAAGTAGGTACTTTCATTTTCAAAAAGTATTTCAAATACAAAATACTTTTTTCCGATGCATTTGAAATATACACGAAAATACTTCAATTGTAATTTAAAATGCGTGGAAAGTACTAGGTAAGCTTGCTTTCAATATTATAAAACTTGCCATAAAAATGAAAAACCAACAAATCCTCAAAACTAACACATCATTTTTATAAATAATTGCTAATTGTACCTCATTTCCATAACACATAAGATGATGACATGTGATAAGACTTTTGTAGACGACGACCCAATTTGTACTTTGAGATCTTTCGATTAGCAGTGTGGCCAGTTGTGGTATTGAAACGTTTGGTTCGTTTGTGCAGTGTATTAAATCTGAAAAAAAAATATCTTAAACGTCGGGGATATAAATGTTATATAAACATTATGCACATTAATAAAGAATATATACAAATTTTAACACGGACGTCGTGACTAAATACACAATTAAATGAATGCACAATGATTGCAAACAGTATATGAAACACCTATTGTAAGAACAATGACGTAACACAATGCTGCAATCAGGAAAAAATCATTAATTCAAACCTATGTCACCGTAGGGATTCTAACCCAATCTAACTCAGTCCACCGCGATAGTGGAACGTTTTGGGGTTAGAATCCCTATGGTGACATAGGTTTAAATTAATGAATTTTTCCTGATTGCAGCATTGTGTTACGTCATTGCTCTTACAATAGGTGTTTCATATATTTGCAGTCATTATACATTCATTTAATTAATAATAGGGGTTTGCAAGTGTGTGAAAAATCGAGCTGCACGAGAATGCACATATTGCCAAATTACTTTTAGAAGAAAGTAAAAAATTGCCAACCTATATAAACCAAAAAAACTTGCTGGTTATGCATTTGATACTTCTTGCTCTGGACCACTTTTACATCAATTGTAAGTCCTTGTTTAATTTCAATTTAGCCTCTAATTTGAATATCTTAATCTATACATCAATTAAATGTAAATTAAAATTAATTAAAGGTTGTTCAAACAAACGTTAAATCGATACAAAAAGTGAACTGATGATATTTACTTAAATTTCACCATCACAGAATATCTAAATATGGTTAAAAGATGATAAGCATAAACGCGGGACAAATTATAAATAAAGACGTCATTATTTTGACATCTGAACGTTTGTAACTTGTAATCTG